>CM077096.1:46565462-47294598 GCA_039513925.1 Platanthera zijinensis
ATGAAAGTAATGGCAATAGAATGGAGATATCGTCCAGGATGAGCAATGCCTAAATCCATCCACACCTCAACCGTCTAGACCAATTTAATTCACCACACTAAGCTTACTTTGTCCATAAAGGTGAAATTCTAAAATTAATATAAGCCTTATATATGATCTAAATATAATCATTCTAGGCTACTATATCAGTGAAGTTAATCCATTCATACAAATCCCATTTTTTTTATAAATTCATATCGAAATACATACATAGAACTTCTTTAGATTATTTTTCTCATCGTAAATAGTATTATAGAATTTTAGTATCCGTTTGGATCACTTCAAGTTTTATTCGATCACTTCAAGTTTTGGGTCGTTACACTATGTACACGTTCACGATGCTCTCAGGACTAAGCTGGATGCGAAGACAAGGAAGCTTGTCTTCGTGGGCTATGACGAAAAAAAGAATGGATGGAAGTGTATGGACCCTGTGACGAAGAAATTCGTCATCTCCAGAGACGTGGTCTTCAACGAACTGACGTCGTATGGAGGTGGCTCATCTGTGGAGATACAAGAAAATAGGTCGGACGGCGGGCAGGAGGAAGCTGCTAAGGATCTTCTGGTGTAGCTGTCTATGTTACCAGGAGCTTCAGGTATTTCTAGCTCTGAGGCGGAGAATTATGATTTAGGAAGCAGGGGGAGCGATGCTCCAAGTATGCCCGAGAACGGAGCATACTTCTCCCTGAATCATGGGTCACGCACTATGAAAAAGTACAAAATAATAATTAGCCGATCCACTCTATCAAGTCTTCATTTATCAGAAAGAAAGACCCTAATGCATGATATGAGCGGCGTACACATGAAAATGTTATGCATCCCATACTACATAACTTTTCCATGCAACGAAAAAAGAAACGTGCTAGTCGCAGTCATGTGGTGAGATTATGCATCCCATACTACATAACCCTCACATGTAGCCCCTATGGTGGATCCATATACGAACACATATTATGCATCCCATACTACATAATATGCCCCGTATACTTCATGTTATGCTATGAGTGTAGTGTTCGTGCTTTTGCCAAGACGTGCTGATGACATATCGGTGTGTGAATGACATGATGCTGAACTACTAACAGCATCCAAGGAAGGTTGCCCAACTAACTTGTCAAGCAACCTCCCTCTGATACCAACTGTCACAACCCGCATTTTCTCGAATTAAGAATTATCAGAGTAAGAGAAAACGCGCGTCATGATGCCACGTCAAGCAGGGATAACTGCTGACGCTCAGGCAAAAACCAACTACAACCCTTTATGCAAGAAAATTGTGCGCTTAATGAATAGATAATCAGTTATGTTTAGAGTCCGTATCCCTCGGCTCAGTGGATCATCTAGTCCACAAAAGAAAAACTATATTTAAACGCTGCGGAAAATATTTAATTAGGTTTTACACCCTAAAGAGCGCATAAGGGTCCCAAGAGAACCACTCATACTATGCAAGACACTACACTCAGTTTATATAATATATATAAGAAAACGGTTTTCATACGTGATTTGGAAAGTAGTGTTTAAGTTTGGCAAAACATGCTGATCATGAGATTTATTTACAATAGCATTTATAGTTTGAAAATACCTAGCAACCTAGCATAAATCCTCCAAAGCAAGTAGACTATCTCCAGAAAATGTAGCAGCAATAGTATATATATCTATTACAAGGTAAAAATACTAGTGGGCGCCACAAACCTGACACGAACCCACTAGCACATATATATGTCTGTAAGAAAGTACTGAAAACTACCTCACTAACAAGGAAAACAAAACTTCAAAGTCCGGGAGTCCACCAACAACACCACCTACTAGCCACCAGACTGGCTACAGCTCCGAACCTGAGGCATTCCAAAAGAAAACAGAATACCTCAGCAAGCAAAATCAGGTAAAAAACAACTGCATGTAAGAGTCAACCAAAAGGACAAGTAACTGAAAACATGCAGAAAAAGAGTCACAACTGCCCAAAACAGGACATCAGAAATGCACAACGTGCAAAGAAACAGCAACAACCCGCCCAGGAACCACATCCTGCAGGGCCTACTAGGCTGCCAAGAGCCTAAAATGCTGCAAAACTACCACGGAAGAAACTTCTAAACACCCTAAACTGTGGAAGTGATAGTAGCAAAACAACAACGAGGAACACGGATCGAAGGCAAAACGCAGTCCTCCAATCCACCATGTCCAAGTCAAAAGCTCGAGGGTCAAACGTGAAAACACAAGGGATCTTCCCACCCGAAATGCCCAGCCCGTACCTGGAGCAAGAATCCATGGGTGGCCTTGGCTATATCACAAAACTCCACCCCCATAAAGAGCTATAACCACCACTACTATCCACGACCCACGATTCGGCCTCTAGGAAAATCAAGAAAACGGCCGACAAGGAAAAATCCAGATATACAACTGGAAATCCACTCGGAATTGAAATACAACGTAAAGGAAGAAATGTTGAAATGAACCATACACGACTAGGCGCTGAGTGAAACCCACTCAGTGCCTACCTAAACCTTGGCGTTGAGTGAGCTAGCCTCACTCGCCGCCAAAATAAAGTTACTACCCACAAAAACCACTAAGGAAAACGGGCTCGACAATAGTCGAACGACCAAGGCAGAAGATCCAGAACTCGGGTAGTTACCTGCCACTTGAGTATCTAAACCCCCGCACTCGAAATCAGCTAAATTAGCCTAGCAAAAGGAAATATACAAAACGCACGGTCAGTGGCGCACGGTCAGTGGTCGTGCGCACTCATTGGCTGATGATCGTGCGAAACGAACCTGGAAACCTGACAGAAACCTAGCAACTGCGCACGATCACTGTCGCACGATCACTGGTCGTGCGCGCTGTTGCCAGCGCTCGTGCGATTGCCCGAGACAGAACTTTGGAAAATGAAATTTATACGCGCACGAACAGAGGCACACGACCAGTGGTCGTGCGCCCTAAAGGCTGATGACCGTGCGCGGCAAACCTGTACCGTTTGGAATTTTCCGAACGACACCGGAACGCGCACACGACTCACGCCACTGCAGTAGCAGTAGACGACTATCAACTTCGCACGCTATACCTTTCAAACTATGCCTAACCATTCGAATGATACCAAAACGAAGGAAATTGGCAACCACACCCCCTCCTAACTCTCCCACTCGGCTACGCCCGAACCGGAGCAACAATCAAAATTAAGGAAAAACAGCGGCTTCACGCCGACAATTTGGATTCCAAACATCACCACATAGGGGGGGGTTTCAGTAGGAAGAACTAAGCCCTATAGTTAGCAAGAAAAAAAAATGAGAATAATAAAGGCCTCTAACCTAGGCTAACCGGGAGTTCAATTTCAGTAAATAAATTCGAAGAAAACACTTGGCAAAGGGCAAGAATACCACTTGCCTCAATTCACAGCGAAGCTTTGGACTGATTTCCTCCTCTTTCGCACGGATCAAAACGGCCGCAACACCTAGAACAAGGACTCGGCCATTAATGGCGGAAACTCCAAAACCAAAATTCCAATCCTTCGAAAACTCTACGAAAATCGAATTTCTTACCGCAGGAATGAAGGTCTCGACGAGAGCAATCCGAATCCACTCTCGGAATCGAATTCCGTCCACAAACGCTCCGGGAATCGGTGTCCGAAGGCAAGGCTCGGCGGTTATTTTCTCTCGTACAAAAGGGGGCCGGCGGTTTCTATCGTGAAGAAGATGAAGGAAGGGGCCGATCCTTTTCATTCTTTATATATATATATATAATTATATAATTATATAAGTAATTACAAAATACCTAAAACACCAACTCGATGCGAAAACCGATTCACCTCGGAATTCGACGAAATTCGCACCGTAGCTAAATACCCACGCTACGAACACAACGGCGAAGTCGAAATTAACTTTCGACGAACAGAACACGAGTTATACCCAAGCAAAGCCAAACACAAACATCCCCCCGAGAGGCCACACCGGGTCACCAAAACGACTCGGTTGCTAGGGAGATCTTGCCAACAGGCTACCAAACAGGGCACTCAGTTCTAAGGAGCTAAACCATACTCACCACACATGACACAAGCCACAAACGCGTCATCGTAACGCCAAATGAGAATAAAAATAATCGCTGAAAAGGCGGGGCGTTACAGTCACTTCCCCCTAAAAGAAAGTTTCGTCCCGAAACTTTACGCACAGCCCTTCTACTAAAGAAGGAAAAGGTAACAAACAGAAGTTTACAAAGGGAAACATACCGATCAAATCAGCGAAACAGGTGAGGGTACGCCCTCCTCATGGCCGGCTCTAGCTCCCAAGTCGCGCTCTCCAAATCCTGATTTTTCCATAGAACTTTCACCATCGGTATGACTTCTTTCGCAGCACACGCTCCTGAGTATCCAAAATACGAACTGGCATCTCAACAAAAGAGAGGTTGGGCTCCAACTGGGGCACAACATCTAAGAGTTGCCCACTGCTGCGCACACATTTCCGCAATTGGCTAACATGAAAAACATTATGAACACCAGGGAAGTTCGCTGGCAAATCCAACCTATATGCCGACACACCAATCCGCTCCAAAATCTCGAACGGGCCCACAAACCTTGGGTCCAATTTCCGATTTTTACCAAATCTCTTCACACCAACCATTGGAGAACCTTGAGGTAAACATGATCCCCTACTAAAAACTCCAATGCGGACCTACGCCGATTGGCGTTCTTTTCATACCTCTCCTGGGCTAAACGAAGCTTTTCACGAATAAGCTTCACGCAACTTCCATCTCTTCCAGAGCATCAGGACCCAACAAAGGCTTCTCACCAGCCTCAGCCCAAAAACAACGGAGTCCTACAGCGCCTCCCATACAAGGCTTCGAACGGAGCCATCTGCAAGCTTTCCTGATAACTGTTATTGTAAGCAAATTCCATGAGTCGCAGTCGCTCATCCCCGCTCCACCGTGGTCTAAAATATAGCACCTGATCATATCCTCAACAATCTGATTGACCGCTCCGTCTGCCCATTGGTCTGAGGGTGGTACGCAGTAGAATACCTCAAATCCGTACCCAAACCCTCTTGCAGACTCTGCCAAAAAACGAGAAGTAAACCGGGAGTCTCGATCTGAAATGATGCTAACGGCACACCGTGGAGTCGGATGACTTCGTTCAAGTACAACTCCGCTATCTTCTTCATCGAGTAATCAATCTTATAAGGCACGAAGTGAGCACACTTCGTCAATCTATCCACTATAACCCAAACAGAATCAAATCCTCTCGGGATTTTGGCAAACCGTAATGAAGTCCATAGATATACTCTCCACTTCCAAGTCGGGATATCTAGCGGAGTAAACTTACCACCAGGCCTTCCATGATCGGCCTTCACACGCTTGCAAGTGTGACACTCAGCAACATATCGGGCTATATCTCCTTTCATACCATACCACCAAGCAATTTGCTTTAAGTCACGGTACATCTTCGTAGATCCTGGATGGTAGGCAACGCTGGAACCATGAGCCTCACTGCAAATCCTACTCCTAATGTTCCCAACAGCGGGAACGCAAAACCTGCCGCGGTACTTCAAGGTACCCGCATTTCAATAGATAAAAAATCTGGCAACTCTCCCTTCTCTGTCCTGGTAAAAAGGTGCAACAGATCCGGATCGTCCTTCTGATGCAGTCTAGTCAAAGAAATCCAGGACGGCTCTTCCACTGATAAGCTATTCTGCAAACTACAGCATCCCACTGAAATATCCATAAGGAGGAACTCCTCAACTAAACGATCGGCGGAGAGGTTAAAGATCTTTCCCGTCTTTCGGCTCAGGGCGTCGGCCACCACATTGGCCTTGCCCGGATGATACTGGATTTCCACATCATAATCCGCCACATACTCGAGCCACCGCCGCTGACGCAGATTCAACTCCTTCTGCGTGAACACGTACTTCAGGCTCTTATGGTCCGTAAAAATCTTGCACTGAGCCCCATAAAGTAAGTGCCTCCACAACTTCAACGCATAGATAACCGCTGCAAAACTCAAGGTCATGCGTAGGATAATTCCGCTCATGAGTTTTCAACTGCCTTGACCCATAAGCAATTACTTTTCCGTCCTGCATTAATACGCATCCCAGACCGATATGCGACGCATCCACATACACATCAAAATCTACGCCCTCAATAGGAAGGGTCAGAACGGGAGCAGTACACAACCTCCTCTTTAACTCCTGAAAAGCTTCTCTTCGCACTTCTCGCTCCAAACAAAAGCCACATTCTTCTGAGTTAGCTTGGTCAAAGGTGCGGCTAGAGAAGAGGAAACCCTCCACGAATCTCCTGTAATAGCCAGCCAACCCTAAGAAACTTCTGATCTCCTTAGGAGTATTCGGCCTACTCCAATCCGTCACTGCTGCAATCTTTTCTGGATCACCGAAATCCCATCCTTGTTCACCACGTGGCCTAGAAAAGAAACCTGAGGCAACCAAAATTCGCACTTGCTCAACTTGGCGAATAACTTGTGGTTCCTCATTCTGACAGGACCAAACGCAAATGCTGCTCATGCTCCTCAGCA
This sequence comes from Platanthera zijinensis, assembly GCA_039513925.1. Taxonomy (NCBI): domain Eukaryota; kingdom Viridiplantae; phylum Streptophyta; class Magnoliopsida; order Asparagales; family Orchidaceae; genus Platanthera; species Platanthera zijinensis. Next base: position 46,571,998 of record CM077096.1, read on the forward strand.
CTGCGAGAATAAAACTAGCACGTCATCAATGAAGACCACAACGAACTTGTCGAGAAAATCCTTGAACACACCTGTTCATCATATCCATGAAGGCTGATGGTGCGTTGGTTAAAACAAACGACATCACCAGAAACTCAAAGTGCCCATGCCTCGACCTAAACGCAGTCCGTGGAATATCCGCCTCACGGATCCTGAGCTGATGATAGCCCGAACGAAGATCGATCTTGGAGAACACGTGCTACCACGCAACTGGTCAAATAAATCATCGATCCTCGGCAGAGGGTACCTGTTCTTGATAGTGACCTTGTTTCAACTCTCTATAGTCGATGCAAAGCCTCATCGACCCATCTTTCTTCTTTACGAACAAAACAGGAGCACCCCAAGGCGACGAACTCTGCCTGATAAAACCTTTAGCCAACAACTCATCTAACTGAATTCGCAACTCCTCTAACTCGCGAGGGGCCATCCGGTACGGCGCCTTAGCAATAGGACGCGTACCCGGCTCCAAATCAATAACAAACTCCACATCCCGCTCAGGAGGGATACCAGGAAGATCATCAGGAAAAACATCGGCGAAACCACGAACAATGGAATCTCCTCCAAGCGTGGCCCGCTAACAACGGTTCCAACCGCCGATACTAAACAAACACAACTATCAGAAAGAAACAATCTCTGAACACATACCGCAGAGAGAACAGGAGAATCCTGACACGGATCAGCATACACGCTGCCGGGCTGACCGTCGTCCCTGATGAAGTCCAAGCGCTTTCCTTTGCACTGAATGACCGCATCATACCGAGAGAGCCAGTCCATGCCCAAAATGACATCGAAATCCTCTAGATCACATCATCTTCAGATCCGCCTTCGCAAGAAAATCCCCCAACAAAACCGGGCAATCCAAAATACCTATATCTGACACACAGATTCACCAGAGGGAAACTTGACACGGAAGGAATCCCGAACACGATCTAGAGACAACCGATGACGCTCCACAAAGGCTCTAGCCACGAACGAGTGGGTAGCGCCGGAGTCAAACAGAACACGCGCCCAACGGTTCTTCACCTTAAATTTCCCTATAGGAACGCACAAAGCTAAGGAACTAGCACAACAGTGCCGCAAACAATCTAGCAACTAAACTACCAGGCTAGAAAGAAAAGAAAAACAACAAAACTAACCTGAGATCACCTGGGTCGAAGTCTGAGCCTCCTCGGAAGAAATCACGTTCAGCTTCCCTTTTCCCTTGTCCACACGCTGAGGTGGAGGTAAAGCCTGTAACGGAACTGCAGGAAGAGCTGACTGGACCTGAGGACACCTCGACTTTATGTGTCCCTTCTGCCCACACTGAAAGCAGACTCTATCTCTGGACCAACACTGGGCTGCATCATGCCCGGATCGCTTGCAAACTGAACAGGAGACATCTCTCCTAGGAGCACCCTGAATCGCATGAACCTGCTCCTTCTTCTGAGCTGCCGCCTTCTTGAAACACCTCTCAACAGGATGGCCTGACCGGCCACAGAAACTGCACACCACCCTGCTCCTCTTTCCCGGAACAGCATCGGGTACCAGGGGTTTCTTTCTCCTCTACCAACTTCCTCTTATCCTTCTTCACTGCTGGCCTCTGCTCTTCGCCGCCTCAATGGCCCTCAACCTTAGAGCAGCCTCTACAACTCCAGCATAAGTCACTGACCCATAAGCACTGGCCAACTGCTGCACCTCACTCCTCAAACCACCGAGGAATCGCTTAACTCGATCAGCCTCAACGCTGACCAATCCAGGGCAAAACGGCTCAACTTACTAAACTCTATCTCATACTCACCCACCGTGAGCTGCCTTTGCTTCAGATAGAGGAAATCATTCATGAGGCGGTCACGCTCGACCGAGGGTAAGACTTCTTCTCAACAGCATCTCCTTGAACACTTCCCAAGAGCATCCGGCTACCAGGCTCTCCTTCTCTCTCAGCCACCAACTCTTAGCCAAACCTTTAAGCTGATAGGCGGCTATCATCACCCTCTGATCATCTGAAATCCCAGAGTACGAGAACATCTCCTCCATGGAGATCAGCCAGTCTTCTATCACCATGAAATCTGCCTTCCCATCATAAGTGGGAGGGCTCAGCCTCTGAAACTGCGAGATGAAGGCCATCTCTGCTGGCACCACCACTGGAGGTCTCAAGGGTGCAGGAGGAGGAGGAACAGCTAACCCCCAGCAGGAACTTGCGCACCCTGAGCCTGGCTGCCACAACTGCCACCAAAGACTGAATCTGGCTTGCACCTCCTCCAACTGCCTGCCCATAGCTTCGCTACTCTGACGCAGACCCTCGATCACCGCATCGTTCTGAGCTCCAGAAGATTCCACCCTCAGACAGGGGAGTCGATCGAGTCGCAGGACGCCTAGCCATTCTAAAAAAAAAATCAATACAACGCAAATCAGATCCAAATCCCACGACTAGAACCGACTACCAGTACAGACAATACATATGTAGATATAGACTTAAAGCTGCTAAACTTGCTCTGAGAGTTTATCTTTTTTCACAAAATTAGATGATATGCCCCTATCCTAGGATGGTTAACCACCACCTCACTAACTCTTGTGCCTAGATCGGATGCATGAACTTATGTTAGTTTGAAACTTATGTGTGTACATATGTCATCCTGCAAATCTTTAGCTTGGCGCGTTGTGCTTATGCAATGTTATGATATGCATGATTGTGCTATGCATTCTAAAAACAAAGGCCCTAATGCATGATATGAGCGGCGTACACATGAAAATGTTATGCATCCCATACTACATAACATTTCCATGCAACGAAAAAAGAAACGTGCTAGTCGCAGTCATGTGGTGGAATTATGCATCCCATACTACATAACCCTCACATGTAGCCCCTATGGTGGATCCATATACGAACACATATTATGCATCCCATACTACATAATATGGCCCCGTATACTTCATGTTATGCTATGAGTGTAGTGTTCGTGCTTTTGCCAAGACGTGCTGATGACATATCGGTGTGTGAATGACATGATGCTGAACTACTAACAGCATCCAAGGAAGGTTGCCCAACTAACTTGTCAAGCAACCTCCCTCTGATACCAACTGTCACAACCCGCATTTTCTCCGAATTAAGAATTATCAGAGTAAGAGAAAACGCGCGTCATGATGCCACGTCAAGCAGGGGATAACTGCTGACGCTCAGGCAAAAACCAACTACAACCTTTATGCAAGAAAATTGTGCGCTTAATGAATAGAAAATCAGTTATGTTTAGAGTCCGTATCCCTCGGCTCAGTGGATCATCTAGTCCACAAAAGAAAACTATATTTAAACGCTGCGGAAAATACTTTAATTAGGTTTACACCCTAAAGAGCGCATAAGGGTCCCAAGAGAACCACTCATACTATGCAAGACACTACACTCAGTTTATATAATATATATAAGAAAACGGTTTTCATACGTGATTTGGAAAGTAGTGTTTAAGTTTGCAAAACATGCTGATCATGAGATTTATTTACAATAGCATTTATAGTTTGAAAATACCTAGCAACCTAGCATAAATCCTCTCAAAGCAAGTAGACTATCTCCAGAAATGGTAGCAGCAATAGTTATATATCTATTACAAGGTAAAAACTACTAGTGGGCGCCAACAACCTGACACGAACCCACTAGCACATATATATGTCTGTAAGAAAGTACTGAAAACTACCTCACTAACAAGGAAAACAAAACTTCAAAGTCCGGGAGTCCACCAACAACACCACCTACTAGCCACCAGACTGGCTACAGCTCCGAACCTGAGGCATTCCAAAAGAAAACAGAATACCTCAGCAAGCAAAATCAAGGTAAAAACAACTGCATGTAAGAGTCAACACAAAGGACAAGTAACTGAAAACATGCAGAAGAAAGAGTCACAACTGCCCAAAACAGGACATCAGAAAATGCACAACGTGCAAAGAAACAGCAACAACCCAGCCCAGGAACCACATCCTGCAGGGCCTACTAGGCTGCCAAGAGCCTAAAATGCTGCAAAACTACCACGGAAGAAACTTCTAACACCCTAAACTGTGGGAAGTGATAGTAGCAAAACAACAACGAGGAACCGGATCGAAGGCAAACGCAGTCCTCCAATCCACCATGTCCAAGTCAAAGCTCGAGGGTCAAAACGTGAAAACACAAGGGATCTTCCCACCCGAAATGCCCAGCCCGTACCTGGAGCAAGAAATCCATGGGTGGCCTTGGCTATATCACAAAACTCCACCCATAAAGAGCTATAACCACCACTACTATCCACGACCCACGATTCGGCCTCTAGGAAAATCAAGAAAACGGCCGACAAGGAAAAATCCAGATATACAACTGGAAATCCACTCGGAATTGAATACAACGTAAAGGAAGAAATGTTGAAATGAACCAACACGACTAGGCGCTGAGTGAAACCCACTCAGTGCCTACCTAAACCTTGGCGTTGAGTGAGCTAGCCTCACTCGCCGCCAAATAAAGTTACTACCCACAAAACCCACTAAGGAAAACGGGGCTCGACAATAGTCGAACGACCAAGGCAGAAGATCCAGAACTCGGGTAGTTACCTGCCACTTGAGTATCTAAACCCCGCACTCGAAATCAGCTAAATTAGCCTAGCAAAAGGAAATATACAAAACGCACGGTCAGTGGCGCACGGTCAGTGGTCGTGCGCACTCATTGGCTGATGATCGTGCGAAACGAACCTGGAAACCTGACAGAAAACTAGCAACTGCGCACGATCACTGTCGCACGATCACTGGTCGTGCGCGCGTTGCGCAGCTGCTCGGCTCGATGCGTGTGATCTCGCCCGAGACAGAACTTTGGAAGAATGAAATTTATACGCGTATACGAGTCAGCCCACGTACACGACCAGTGGTCGTGCGCCCTAAAGGCTGATGACCGTGCGCGGCAAACCTGTACCGTTTGGATTTTCCGAACGACACCGGAACGCGCACCGACTCACGCCACTGCAGTAGCAGTAGACGACTATCAACTTCGCACGCTACTACCTTTCAAACTATGCCTAACCATTCGAATGATACCAAAACGAAGGAAATTGGCAACCACACCCCCTCCTAACTCTCCCACTCGGCTACGCCCGAACCGGAGCAACAATCAAAATTAAGGAAAAACAGCGGCTTCACGCCGACAATTTGGATTCCAAACATCACCACATAGGGGGGGGGTTTCAGTAGGAAGAACTAAGCCCTATAGTTAGCAAGAAAAAAAAATGAGAATAACAAGGCCTCTAACCTAGGCTAACCGGGAGTTCAATTTCAGTAAATAAATTCGAAGAAAAACACTTGGCAAGGGCAAGAATACCACTTGCCTCAATTCACAGCGAAGCTTTGGACTGATTTCCTCCTCTTCGCACGGATCAAAACGGCCGCAACACCTAGAACAAGGACTCGGCCATTAATGGCGGAAAACTCCAAAACCAAAAATTCCAATCCTTCGAAAACTCTACGAAAATCGAATTTCTTACCGCAGGAATGAAGGTCTCGACGAGAGCAATCCGAATCCACTCTCGGAATCGAATTCCGTCCACAAACGCTCCGGAATCGGTGTCCGAAGGCAAGGCTCGGCGGTTATTTTCTCTCGTACAAAAGGGGGCCGGCGGTTTCTATCGTGAAGAAGATGAAGGAAGGGGCCGATCCTTTTCATTCTTATATATATATATATAATTATATAATTATATAAGTAATTACAAAATTACCTAAAACACCAACTCGATGCGAAAACCGATTCACCTCGGAATTCGACGAAATTCGCACCGTAGCTAAATACCCACGCTACGAACACAACGGCGAAGTCGAAATTAACTTTCGACGAACAGAACACGAGTTATACCCAAGCAAAGCCAAACACAAACATCCCCCCGAGAGGCCACACCGGGTCACCAAAACGACTCGGTTGCTAGGGAGATCTTGCCAACAGGCTACCAAACAGGGCACTCAGTTCTAAGGAGCTAAACCATACTCCACACATGACACAAGCCACGGAAACGCGTCATCGTAACGCCAAATGAGAATAAAAATAATCGCTGAAAAGGCGGGGCGTTACATAGATGATCTACCCAAAAGGAGAAAGAAAAAACGGAAGTCAACGCAACGACTGCTTAAAGAACGTTATGAAAAAGGCTAGGAGAACAGTCTGAAATTTTTGACTATTATGTCCTTTATCCTAAAGGTCCAGAAATCAACATGCTCCACCCGACCTCTTACCAGGATGATTTCCCTCCAATGGAGTTCGATGAAGATAGAACTTCCCACACTTGGAAGATCAAAAATCCAGCTACCAAAAATCCTGTTGGAACAACAAAGCATATATCCCATGTTGAAGCTACGTTAAATTTGCAGTCTGAAAATGTCGTGGCTTAAAACAAAGTTTTAAAACAAATATCAGCAAGTCAGCAAACCATAGAGAAAAGGATTGACTTCGGGCTTTCAACAATCACCAGAGTCACAATGCAACTCCAAAATGAGATAACGGTGGTGCATCATGAACTACTCAAATTGGTTAGTACCGTCTTTTTCAATTCACCGCTTCTGGCCCAAAAGGAGGCAGAGTTAAGAGGTCTAAAAGTCCAACTGCATTCTCTCCAAACCCAAAAACAATACGACTCCTTAGGATATTATGAAGCCCCATCATACTTCTCTTATTTACCTCCACTTCCAACAGATTCTCAACCATTATCCACTCTCTCCCCGTTTGATCACAATCCTTTCAATAGTGCAACTTTCCTTCCGAAAATGCGCTATAAAACACCCAGTCATCAAAATGAAAAATAAGAAAAATATCCATCCAAAGAATCATCACCACAAGAGTTACTCGCAACTCAACCGTCTTCTCAGCTCATGGTTGACAATCTTATCTCCTCATTATTAAAGCAAATAGCTACACAACCACGAATTTCAAAACACTCACCACTCATACAAGAGAAGTACTCTGAAGATTCAGATATCGAGGACTTATCCCTTAACATTCTAATGGCGGATCCACATATTAAGACCCTGTTGTTGAAGATGAAGAAGCACATGACCCTGGTCAAGAAGCCCATCAAGGACTGGAGCAATATGGTCAATTCCAAAATGACCCATCTAGTGTCTTTTCATTTGACAACATCCCTCCATCAAAATGGCTCGACAAAATCTATGAAATGCATGCTTGGTGCATTGTCAAGCTGCTACAGCCTGAAGTAACAATGTCTGCTGTCGCAGACAGATTTGTATCAAAGCTTCATGCCAGACTAATTCAATGATGGATTGCTCTTGGAGCATACAAACAACAAATGGTCAAACAAAGCCTAAATGTGGATGCCCTGATCATGCATGTCCACAACAAATTCTTGGGAGCATGGGATCACTATACAACTCAAGCTAGGGAGGAATACTTGAGCATGAGGTGTTGCTCGTATAAAAGAAAAGACCTAGAAGACCATTATGAGAAAATGTCAAAAAGATTTTATGCGATCAATGAGATTGACGACGCCAATTTAAAGCAAACTTTCCTAAATTCACTTTCAGAGCCTCTTAGAAATGAAACATCTCAGCTCCTCCAAGTAAAAAAAAACATTCTTATCAGTCATACATCTATTGGTGAGCTCTACCAGAATGTGTTACTCTCGCTTGAAAAGTTATGCAACTAAAAGAGGTTCCTCAAGCAAATTGAGGACCAAAGTAAAAAATCTTGGTTCGGCTTGTGATCGCCATGACCTCCAAATCAAGTATAAAAAAGACAAATCTTGTATGTGCAACACGAGAAAAAGGAAGACCTTTCACACGTTGAAGAGATGGAGGAATAATTATTTCTCTAAAAGGAACCAGAAGAAATGAAGATTTCTCAAAAAAAAGAAAGGAAACACAAAATCTTCAAGGTGCCATATATGCAGAAAGAAGGGACATTTTGCAAAAGAATGTCTTGGCAGAGAGAAGAGTTCGCGGCTAATTGCAAAACTCACTCAAGTTGAGAATGTAGACAATGAAGACATTGAGTCACTCTTTTCTATAGACGATAAAGTTAGGCCAGACACAATTCTCACCTTGGGAGCAGGTCTATCAAACTCATCTGTTAAATATGACGAAGATATTGTTCTTTTTGATAATATTTATACCATTGCGAACAACGACAAATTTCTTTGCCAACCAACCCCATCTGCAAAGATCCATATTTTAACAGGAAAATGGGATAAACCTATTCTGATGATAACATACTTTGATACTGGAGCCGCATCCTACATCATGAAGCCAAACATCCTGCTAAAAGAATGCTTGAATTCCTGCTACAGATCATTCCGAGCAGCCAACGACGATCTCCTCACGATTACTCTGATCAGTAAACCCATCAATATCCAACTCTTCTTAGGATATGTTATTAGACATCAAGTTTATTGGTCAGAACTCCCTGCCAAAGATCTGCTTATTGGGTTTGACATTCTGCACTTGCTAAAGCGAATTACATGAAATAAAAAGGATTGAGATATAAAAATCATCTATTACCATGGACAAAGACTCTACATCTTTACCCAATTGAAATTCCAAGTCCCATCAGGGATGACATTGCCCGCCCCTCCTGCGCCGAATCACATACAAAATTTCTACAAAAGTGTGATCACCCTCTTTAGAAGAAGCCTCAATTTGTCGTCTCCCTGTCATTTAAGAGGAATGAAGATATTAATCACACAAAAGCAAGTCACAAAGGTATGAATCCAGACCATTATGCACTTGTTATTAAAGAAGTTGACCAACTACAAAAAGAAGGGTTAATCGAACCCACAAAAACACAATGGGCCTGTGAATCCTTTTACATGAACAAAAGGACCGATCAGGCTAGAGGAAAGATGAGACTGGTAATTAACTACCAACCTCTCAACCATTTTCTTGAAGATGATAAGTTCTCTCTACTAAAGAGAGAAGTCCTATTTCAAAAACTCTCACGGACAAAAATATTTTCCAAGTTCGATCTTAAAACGGGTTTCTGGTAGCTAGAAATTCAACCTAATGACAGGCAAAAAATTAGTTTCTGCATCCCCGAAAGATAGTACCTTTGGACCATCGTATCCTTCAGACTAAAACTAGCCCCTTCATTATTCCAGAAGGCGATAACAAAAAATTTCCAGCTCATCATCGAAAATTCTTTGGTCAATATTGATGACATATTACTGTTCTCTCCAGATATTGGCTCCCATCATGCCCTACTCTCCTAGTTTCATGACTTGGTCAAATTATATGACATTATGTTATCCGAAAGAAAAATGATTATTGGAAAATTTGACATTGACATCTTAGGAATGCATATATCAGATAGTCAATACCAGCTCCAACCACACATTTCAACCCAATTAGATAATTGTCTAGACGAGAACTTAACATTTAAGCAGGTCCAACAATTCTTGGGGATTGTGAATTATATGGCAGAATTTATTCATGATCTGACAAAACTCAAGGCTCCTCTCACTAATCTACTCAGGAAAGAAGTGCCGCCATGGAATGAGGTGTGTACTAAAGCCGTTAAAAAATTAAAGTCGCTAACAAAAGATCTGCCCTCACTCCAAATTCCATCATTGGGCATGTGAATCCTTCAAACTGATGTTAGTGATAAATTTTGGGCGCCATACTACTTGAAGAATTAAATGGGAAACGTCAAATCTGCGAATACAAAAGTGGGGCTTTCAAGAATGGAGATCTTCATTATCACTCCACATATAAGGAAATCCTAGACATCAAAAGAGGTATTGAAAAGTTTCAATTTCATCTTATTGGGCAACACTTCCTCATCGAAATGGATATGCCGGCATTTCCAAAAAAGCTACAATTTAAACAAAAGATGTTGCCCCAAGCCCAATTTTTACGATGGGCAAATTGGTTCTCTCAGTAGAAATTTGAAGCCCAACACATCAAGGGGAAACATAATTTCCTCCCGGATTTCCTCTACAAAAGATCTTTACACTATCTGCTCATTTTTTTATAAAATATACATCAGGCAATATGACCTGGGTGAATGTCCTCTAGCCAGTTTTCCCTTACATCTCAGTTTTCCTTTTCTAACCATACTCGAATGTAGGAAATGTTTTTATTATGATTTTCCTAAAGAAGCCTATATGATTCTATGGTACTTTATCGAAACCTGTCCATTCAGTATCATGTTTGACAAAGGATGACTCCTTTAGTATATTACTCGAGTTGATATCCAACCATGCCATCAAAGACATAAACAACTCCTAAAGTGGCTTAACTTATTTGGAAACACCAGCTTTTGCAACAAAAAAATTACGGCCTGAAGGAAATAGTCGCAGTGGAGTCCGTGAATAGAAGCATATCCTTATCCATTTTCAATGCCAACTGACTTTGAATATTCTGGATAATCATCTCTACATTCATAAATAATATTCTTGTGCTTTCTGGCATGATCACGAATACAGTAGTCCGTTTCCATCTCTTGCCCATAAAGCACTCCTCTGTACAATCAATGGTGTACCCATCACTGATGTCCCACTAAACCTGCCTCCGTCTTACTGGAAAAATCCCATGATCCTTCCACTTTAGTATATTGAAGAAATCCAGCACTGCCACCACTGATTTGATGGCTCCAGACCATCGAGATTCCAGGCTCCACCAAAAGCCCGTCCAAAACAATCATCATACACTAATAGTAATAAAGATAACGTGGAGCTATCACATTTTTTCACCAGTGGAAAAGGATGAAAGAATATCTTTAAGTATGATGTGATATAAAGTTATTATGACGTGTCGTAGAAGTCAAGAAGGAATCTTATCGCTTAAGATAAGAAGTGATATAAAGTTATTCTGGTGTATCGTAAAAGTCAAAAAAAAAAAACATGTATTGTAAGAAAGGAATCTTATCTTATAAGATAAGATAGCGTGTGATGTAAGTTATCTCGTAGAGGGACAACTATAAATAAGGATTCAGTGTAATGGGCTGAGTCATCTCAGTCTGAACCCATATTTTCTAAGCAATAAAGTTTGAAGTGTTTTTTGAGTGTTCTAATATCTTCTTGTGTTCTCTTGTTCTGTCATTAATCTTATATCCCACATGTGTGGTTATACCTCTCCCCGTGAGTTGCAAATTAGATAATACACTTGGGGTTAAGTTATACCTCCTAGAGTTTAAAAAAGGATCGACGATGTTCACGAGGTAGATCAATGAGATCTAGGGTTGGAATGAGGGTGCATGGTCTAGAAAAGTGGATTGATTAGGCACCATGTAGTAGAGAAGTATCAAATGATGTTGCTCAGTGGAAAAGGTGGGGCACGATGCCGAGGGAAAGGAGCGAAAGATGTTTAGTGGGTTGGTCTAGTGCCCGTGGAAGAGAGCGATATTTAGGTACAGGTAACGCACGGTGATCACCAAAGATCATAGTGCGGGATCAAATTCAACCTTACTATTTTTGATCCAACTGTGAGATTGTGTGTGAAAATACAGATGTATTTTCGATCAATCACGTGAAAAAATGGTGCTTGCAGAAAACAATAGTGTGATAATGTATCCCACACTATGATTTTTGATGAGTTAAACGCAAGAACAATTTTTTTCGCAAATGGTGAAGGAAATAGTTTGGGAGGTGTGGGACCATAAAATAAAAAATAAAAAAAAAAATCAAAATTGTTATATAGATCTCTTAGACGGTCCTGTAACTCAATTTTATTGGGTCGGCCCAGGCCTGTTTATGCCACACTCTTATTGGGCCCGGTGGCTAGGCTTTGTTCACACTCATATCTAACACATAGGTGATATTGACGAGACATAGGGTAAATTTATTAAATTAATATGGCATACACGCACGCCTTTCCTCCTAAGTGAAAAATAATATTTTAATTTTTTATTTAAATTTTTATTGTTCTTCATCATGGTGTTATATAGACTTGAAGCAAGTTATAAATTGCTTGGATCAATATTATATAAGAAATCAAGATTGAGAGAACAATATAAAACTGTTGAGATTATGACACCTCCGCGATCCACATGCCCGGATCGTCGAGATCACGACACGTCATTGATTCGTGGGAGGCCACGATTCCTAATCCGGGCTAAATCTATTTAGGAATATTATTTTAGGAAGATCATTAATAAGAGAATATATATTGTTAAGATTGTTCTACCTCAGCGACCTATGTGCCTTGTGATTCCTAATTTGGGGGAGTTTCATAATTTGAAATATCTTCATGAGGAGAAATATGACATCTCCTAAATTAGAGATCTTCTTCCTAATTTGGGGTGCTAGATACTTCGTGACCTTCATCAATGACTTCTCAAGGAAGGTCTGGATTTACTTTCTGAAGCATAATTCTGAAGTCTTTGAGAAGTTCAAAATCTGGAAGACGAAAGTGGAGAAGCAGACCGGGAAGAGAGTGAAATACCTCAGATCTGATAATGACGGTGAATACACCTCAGCAGAGTTCCAGGCATATTGCAATCAAGAGGGCATCACTCATCATCTCACTATTCTCTGCACACCACAGCAAAACAGTGTCGCAGAAAGAATGAATAAGACACTGGTGGAGAGAGCTCGGTGTATGCGTCTATTTGCTGGCCTACCAAAATCTTTCTTGGCCGAAGCAATCAATACGGCATATTATCTGGTGAATCGATCTCCATCAATGTCATTAGATCTAAAGTCTGCACAGGAAGTTTGGTTAGGCAAGTCAATTGACTATTCACATATCCACATCCTTGGTTGTTCTGTGTACACCCTAGTACAGGACTTAGAATGGACAATGCTCGATGATAAGTCTAAGAGGTGCATTTATCTAAGCCGAAAGGCCGACACGAAGGGGTTCAAGCTCTAGAACCCTAAAACCGAGAAGGTGGAGGTGAAGCGCGACGTCATCTTCAATGAGGCCTCTATGCCTAAGAAGTCTCAGTCTCATTCTAAAGAAGTGGAGAAGACTCCAGTCACACCACTGGAGGTGTAGCTGGAAGGAAACGACAAAGCTGATTACCATAAAGATTCGTCCGATTCGGAGGATGCTGATGTTGTGCAATCTACTGAAGTGGAGTCGTACTCAATTGCCAGAGAAAGGGCAAGGAGAGAGGTCAGACTACCTCTCAGGCTACAGGACACTGTAGCATATGCCTTTCAGGTGATATCCTTAGACCCCGGGTCTTACCAAGAAGCTATGAAGAGCAGTGACAGCTTTCAGTGGAAAGAAGCTATGCTGGAGGAGATAGAATCACTACGAAAGAACCAGACTTGGGATATTGTTAGCCTACTGAAAAGAGCTAAAGCAATCAGCTCCAAGTGGGTGTTCAGGAAGAAGGAGTCCATATCCGGGAAGGACTAGTGGAGGTACAGGGCAAGATTCGTTATAAAGGGGTTTGCGCAAAAGAAAGGAGTTGATTTCGACGAAATCTTCTCACCCGTGGTGAAGTACTATTTCATACGGGAGCTACTTGCTATAGTAGCGACGTGGGAGACAACGTTTCTTCACGACAACTTAGAAGAGGAGATCTATATTCTGCAGCCTGAAGGGTTCATTGAACTAGGCAACGAGAAAAAGGTGTGAAACTAAGAAGATCTCTCTACGGTTTGAAGCAGGCTCCGAAAATGTGGAACAGGAGGTTCGACACGTTCATGAGTACTTCACAGGGTTTCAGCAACAACCAGTATGACAGCTGTGTATACTACAAGTTCCTGGCTAATGGGGGACATTCTGATTCTAATGTTATATGTCAACGACATGTTAATTGCGTGCAAGTAATCCCGAGAGATTTAATTACTGAAGCAAAAGTTGCATGCTGAGTTCGAGATGAAAGATCTTGGTCATGCGCAAAGAATTCTCGGGATGGAGATCAAGTAGGACAGAAAGCGCGGCATGCTTTGGCTTTCTCAGACCGGATACATCAAGAAGATTCTGGAGAAATTCAGTATGATGGATTCCAAGGCAGTAACGACTATTCTGGGACAGCAGTTCAGATTATCATCTCAACAGTGTCCTGACACCGAGGATAAATGCCAGAAGATGCTTAGCGTACCGTACGCCAGTGCGGTAGGATACTTGATGTACGCGATGATCTGCACGATACCTGATATTGCTTAGGCTGTGAGCGTTGTCAGCAGATACATGTGGAATCCAGGGCGATAACTTTGGGAAGTTGTCAAGTAGATTCTAAGGTACTTGAGAGGAACTCCAGATGTTGGATTAGTGTTCTAAAGGAGCAAGGATGTCAGTGCTCTAGAGGGCTACGTTGATTCTGACTATGCCGGCGACCTCGATAAAAGGATATTTACTTCCGGGTATATCTTCCTCATAGGTAGAGGTCCCATCAGTTAGAAAGCCACTCTTCAGGACATTGTGGCTCTATCTACGAGAAAGGCGGAGTACATTGCAGCAGTGGAAGCGGCAAAGGAGGCTATCTGGCTTAAGGGTCTCGCCAAAGAACTCAGGATTTCTCAGGAGGCTGTGAAGCTGCACTGTGACAGTCAGAGTGCGATTTATCTGGCTAAAGAGCCGGTCTATCATGCCAGGACAAAACACATCGATGTGCGCTACCACAAGTTGAGAGAGTTCAGTGCTGGCGGAGACATTCAGTTATTGAAGGTGCCCACGAAGGACAAAACTACGGACATGCTAACCAAATCAGTGGCAGGATTCAAGTTCAAGAATGGTCTTTACTTAGCTCATATTGATGCATGTTGATAGTAGAGACCCCAGGGAGAGGGGGCTCGTAGTCGCCGGTAGGGGAGATCCAGGCTGGAGGTAGAGTTACGTTCGTTAGGCGTCGAGGTGGAGTTCATCGCGTGAGGCGTCAAGGTGGAGATTGTTGAGATTATGACACCTCCGCGATCCACGTGCCCGGATCGTCGGGATCGCAACACGTCATCGATCTGTGAGAGGCCACGATTCCTAATCCTGGCTAAATATATTTAGGAATATTATTTTAGGAAGATCATTAATAGAAGAATATATAATTTTAAGATTGTTCCACCTCAGCGATTCGTGTGCCTTGTGATTCCTAATTTGGGGGAGTCTCAAAATTTGAAATATCTTCATGAGGAGAAATATGACATCTCTTAAATTAGAGATCTTCTTCCTAATTGTTTTTGGATCTTGATTATATATATATATATATATATATATATATATATATATATATGAGCAGTTTTCTAGCCGGATGAATCAAAAAAATAGAGAGAGAAATCCGTGAGAGCCATTAGAGGGGGCATTGAGAGCTTCAGGCGGCTTCTTGTTCTGTCCAGCAGTGGCAGACAACTCCAGGCAGAGGCGGCGGTTTCAGGCTCCGGCGGCAACAAAGAGGCGTCGTCGTTCGAGCAATCCAGACGGATCGACATCTGGTCGGGCTCATCCCGGCGGCCAGCTATGCAGTGATGGATCCAGGCGGCGACAACAGTTACAGGAGGCAGAGGATCCAGGAGGAAGAAGACAGGGCGATATCGCCAGGCGATATCGGCGGCGACAACGTTCTTCTTCAGTTTTTTGCTTTTCTCTAGTTGCTCGACCGTGTTAACGGTCTCTGTTTGTAACTTGTAACCTCATTGATTATAGTGGATCTTTTCTGGCGCGCTCTCCCCGTGGACGTAGGAGCCCATCTCCGAACCACGTATATTATTTTGTCGTCTGTGTGTGTATTTGTGAAATATCTTCTGGTTTATGATTTTGCATCATTGAAATTGCTCGGCTATACTCCATTGCGCTACTGCGGTACTGGGTCTGATTGCACAACATAAAACACACTTTGAATTTAACCCTAAAAGGCTGCTCCTTCGAAATTTTCATACTCCTAACTCCAGTGAATACTCTTATACATACTCTCTTGAGTAGATAAACAAAAATACTGTTTGGGATAGCGATAGTAGTAGTGAACGCAGTGATAATGAACAGTCTTGTACGCTCAATCCACTTTTATGTTCAGAATTGCTATATTTTTCTTTTTTATGTTTAGAATTGTTATATTTTCTTGGTGGCATTTAGAATTGTGATGTCAAAAATATATTTTATTGTGTTGGTGTTTTTATTCAAAAACTCACGACAGCAAAAACGTCGGCCAAATGAACCAAACTCTCATTAAGGCCCGTTTTCAAACGCAAGGATTAAGGATTTATTTATTTTGGCAGGAGGAGGCGGGGCGGGAGGAGACGACCCCGCCGATTGAAACAGAGGTATTTCAACCATTTTCCATGGCGCGACGGGTCCAAAACGCGGCAAACACAGCCACACGACATTTGGTTACCCGTCGTGCGGTAGCGGTTGCCGCAAACGGCAGGTCCAAACGACTCACCAAACGTAGCCTAAATCGTCATTTGCAAACGGCGGGTCTAAACGCCGCACCAAACGAAGCCTAAATCGTCATTTGTTAATGACCACCTTGTTGAATTTTCACAAGATGCTCAGCAAGATAGCCCAAACGCCAAATCAATATCTTTGGAACTACCCAGATCACAACTTGTTCACGCGGAAAATAGGAAGAATACTCAGGTAACCAAGTGCATTGACAGAAACAAGCAGATCAAAATCTAATTAATCTTCTTTACAAGGCGAGGTATACGTGGCGAGACATGATTTCGCCAGTACATGAAAAAACCAGAAATTACAACGATTCGGGCGGACAGAAACTCTGAGACCGTCGAGGCCGCCTGCCCGCAATGATTGCCCGAACTGAACTGAAGCGAACTGAACACGGAGTCCGCCGAGACCGCGAGGTCGCGCGGACACGCCGTTATTTGCAGAGCTGCCTGCTGCTACTAAACTGAGGAACAGACCGCCTACCCGCCGAGACCGCGAGGTCGCGCAGACAGGTTATTGAACTGGGAAGGTTGATGCAGAAACTAATAACTGCTGAAAGCAGTCCGCTAACTTTACTGATCCTAACCGAGGTCAAAACCAAACTCCTGGTTTCACAGAGCTAGCCGCATCACCTGCACACAACAACCGGTTAAGCAATCAACCCGCGCGGATAACAAAAATTAGTCCGCAGCCTAAGCCCAAGTTCAACTTACTATTCACTCTGTTGTCAAATGACGAGCCGGGGGAGTCCTATTTATAGGTGAGGTGAGGAGTGTGGTCACCGCCCTAAGAGATAGGCTAACCGCCCCTTGATCGCAGCTAGCTCGCCAGTTCGCCGAGTCTGCACCAACAAGCCGGACTCGCGAACAGATCGCCAACCCGCAAGAGCGCATTTAGCTGAGCACCAAGCCAGTCCGCAAGGTGAGAGGACAAGGCAACTGTCCGCACGCTCAAGTCCACGACCACAGGCATAACCGCCCGGTCACAGCGGACTATGCGGACACCAACTCAGCTCGCAAGCCCGCGACCAACAGGCCAACAGCCCAGTCACAGCGGACAAAGAGGAAACCCTGGACTTCACAAAAGGCAAGTCCAGACACAAGCTCGCGCGAGCTCGACGAACACCAATACAATCCGCCAGCTCCAAGGCCAGATTGCAACCAGATTGCGGCTCACCGCAACTCCAGACCAAAAGCTAATCGCGCGGATACAAGCCACAGTCCGCACAGACCGCGAACAACATCCCACACAACTCAGCCAGCCACTGCCGGACTCAACCAGTCCGCACAGTCCGCCCAATCTGACCGGGAAGACAGCCAACACTAGTCCGCCGAACTCCAGTTCGCGCGGATAGTCCGCCCAGGCCGCCCAGTCCGCCCAGACTTCCCGATCACTACTTTCACTTCACAAATTTTAACACTCTCCCTTGAAGTGAGAAGTAGAGATCAAGCCCAGTAAACCCCGAAGTCGTTGGAAAGGCCCCTTGGACAGCGGCTTAGTGAAGATGTCTGCAAGGTTGTCCTCACTCCGAACATGCCCGACCACTAGAGATCCCTCCAACACCTTCTCCCGAATGAAATGGTTCTCGATCTCAATGTGTTTGGTCCTCGCATGACAAACAGGATTGTTCACCAGCTTGAGAGCACTCTCATTGTCACCTCAGAGCAGAGTAGGACCTTTCACTTCCTTATGGACGTACTCTACTAGCCTTCTTAGCCAAATGACTTCCCGAGCTGCCAAGGCCGAAGCCTTGTACTCTGCTTCCGTAGTAGAGACGGACACCAAATCCTGCTTCTTGCTACACCATGAGATGCCCGCTGATCCACAAGTGAACACATAACCAGAAGTTGACCTTCGGTCATCCGAATCACCACCATAATCAGCATCCGTGTAGCCCAGCAAAGAAAAGCTCGAGTCCCTCCTATAAAGGAGTCCCATATCAGAAGTCATCATCACATACTTTAGAATACTCTTTGCCTCCATCAGATGAGACTTCCTTGGCTCCGCCATAAACCGACTTACTCGGCCAACAACATAAGCAATGTCTGGCCTTGTAATCGTCAGGTAGATCAAGCTCCCCACCAGAGCTCGGAACACTAGGGGATCAGAAAGAATTCTTCCCTCATCTCGTCGAAGCTTCAAGCCAGAATCCAACGGAGTAGAGCAACTCTTTCCCTTTTACATGCCGAATCGTCTCACAATCCGATCCGCATAACGTTTCTTGGAAACAAGAATCCCGCTCTCCTTCCTCTCTACTTCGAGACCGAGAAAGTGATGAAGCTCCCTCAAGTCTTTCATCTCGAAGCGAATAGCAAGCTCAGACCTGAGTCTAGCAACCTCCTCTTCTGAATTCCCTGTGATAATCATGTCATCAACATACAATAGAACCAGGACCTAAAGCTCTCCCTTCTTCTTGATGAACAAGCTCGAGTTTGAGTTGGAGGCAAGATAGCCGCAGAATTGAAGATATTCTACAATCTTTTCATACCATGCCCTCGGAGCCTGCTTCAACCCATAAAGGGCCTTCCTGAGCTTGCAGACGTAGTTCGGATGTTCTTCAGAAATATAACCAAGTGGCTGATCCATGAAGATGTCTTTATCTATCTCCCCATAAAGAAAAGCGTTCTTTACATCCACCTGCCACATCTTCCATCCCAGGCAGGCCGCCAAATCTATCACCATTCGTACTGAATTCATCTTTGCCACCGGACTAAACGTCTCTTCATAGTCCTCGTCATACTGTTGAGAGAATCCTCGAGCAACAAGGCGAGTCTTGTATCGCTCGATGCTTCCATCCGCCTTCTTCTTCAGCTTATAGACCCACTTGCAAGTAACAGGAGTAACGTCATCCACCTTGGGCACCAAGTCCCAAGTCTCATTCTTTCTGAGGGCAGCTATCTCCTCATCCATGACATTGTCCCACTCCTTCACTCTAGTGGCCTCTTCAAACTTTGAAGGCTCTCGCTCATCCAGAGGGCCTGCAAAGAAACATGAGACAAAACTCACTGTATTCCCATCACAATACCGAGCCGGAGGCTTGATGGTCCTCTTTGATCTCCTAAGAGGCTACTTCTCATTGTTCACCATCTCCACTACTTCTTCAGGATCAACTCCTTCTTCAAGCAAACATGGAGCAGTGCTCCCCCTGCTTCCTGAACCAGAAGCCTCTCCCCCTGAACTAGAAGTAACAAGAGCCGTTGGTGAAACAGATAACTCCTCTTGAAGAACTTCAGCAACCACCTTCTGCCCTTCATCAACCTTGCCCTCTGGTAGCTCAACCGAGCTTCCTCCATACGATGTCAGTTCGTCAAAGACAACGTCTCTTGACACAACGAACTTCTTTGTCGCAGGATCCATGCACCTCCATCCCTTCTTCCGCTCATCATAGCCAACAAAGACAAGCTTCCTTGCCTTTGCATCAAGCTTGGTCCTCAGAGCATCCGGGACATGCTCATAACAAGTTGAACCAAACACTCGAAGGTGCTTAACACTTGGCTTCTCCTTCAGCAACATCTCGAAGGGAGACTTCATGTTGATCGGACTGAGGGGCATCTGATTGATGACGTAAGCTGCACAAGACATTCCCTCCGCCCAAAAGGACCTTGGGATATTCTTGGCATGAAGCCAACATTTGCAAGTCTCCGTCAGATGACAGATCTTCCTTTCTACAACTCCATTTTATTGTGGAGTATGAGCACAAGTAAGCTCTCTCTGGATCCCGTGCTTCCTGCAAAAAACAGAAAACTCGGAGGAGACAAACTCTCCGCCGTTATTAGTTCTAAATTTTTTGATCCGCAGGTTAAGCCGGCCCTCCACCAGCTCCTTGAACTCCACAAACAAACGGAAGGCTTCAGACTTCTCCTTCAAGAAATACACCCAAGTGTATCTTGAGTAGTCAGCAATCAAGACTAGCATGTACCTGCTCCCGCCAAGGCTAGCAGTAATGGTTGGTCCCATCAGATCACCATGGATAACCTCCAATGGTGCTTTGCTTCTCGTTTGTGACTTATCAAATGAAAGACGGCGAGACTTGCCATACTGACATCTAGCACAAACGTGACCATCACCGAAGGATGATAGCTTAGGCAAGCCTCTCACCAGGCTCCTATTTTCCATAGCTTTCAGCTTATCCATCCCTACGTGCCCCAGCCTCTCATGCCACATAGCAGCGCTATCGTTGGCCCTCATGCGATCAAAATAGGAGCTTGTTGATAAAACAAACAAGTCCTTCACTCTCCTTACAACGTGAGCAACATCAGCCTTAACCGCTGATACGTTGCGGAGAAACTTCACCTCTGTTCTATCAAACAGAACCTGGTAACCTGCATCTACTGCGTTGGTAACCGAGAAGAGATTTTTCTTCATGCCCGGTACGTGATAGATACTCCTTAATGTGAGTGGACCCTGATCACTACCTACGGACACTACACCTTCCTTCTCTACAGTACGAACAGTATTGTCAGCAGTGATGATGGCTTCGTTACCTGAGTAAGACTGCAGCGAGGAAAACTTCGACTTATCTCTGGTGAGATGATGACCACACCCGGAGTCCACAATCAAGTCATCCTTGAAGTCAACGGTGGACAAAGCACGGACACAAGTGCCCGTCATGAAAGCTCCACCCCAACCAGCTTCCTCATGGCTAGAGGAAGCTTCCTCCTTGCCTGCAGGATGCCCAGGCTGCAGCTTGACTTTGCAGTCACGCTTGAAGTGACCCGGCTGATGACACCTATAGCACTTCAAGTTCTTCTTCCAATCCTTCTTTGGAGCAAAGCTCCCCTCTTGCTGATTAGAAGTTGAAGGTTCATCTCCAGCCGCAGCCTTCTTCTTCTTCCCTTCCCATCTCTTCTTCTTCTTCTTCTTCTCAGTGAACAGAGCTTCACTTCCTCCTTCAGAGACAGTTACCCCGGCCATCTGTCTAGCCAAGCTCTTCTGCGATGCAAGCAGGTTCTCTAGCTCCAGAAAAGAAGGCTGAGTCGCCCAGCCTTGAACAGAAGTGACGAAGGCCACATACTCCTTCTGCAGACCGCGGATTGTGTGTCTCTTCAGCTTAGCCTCGGAGATCATCTCATCAGGATCAAGTGCTGAAAGCTCAGCACATAAGCTCTTCATCTTTAAGAAGTATCTAAAGATAGAAAGATCTCCTTGAGTTGCCTTAGCCAACTCATTTTCCAAGAACTGTAGCCTAGCTACATTCTTCCTGTTGAAAAGCCCGTCAAGGGAAGTCCAAATCTCACCAGCAGATTCAAATCCTTAGATGTGATTGAATAGCTCAGGTGACACCGCCCGCTTGAGAGCAAACTCAGCCTTGACATTTGTCTTCCTCCACACTCTCACCTGCTCGGCAGTTCCAAAAGCAACTGTAATCTCTACCTGGTCATCACCATCGATGACCTCCCACAACTCCTCGCCCAAAAGATAGCTCTTCATGCACGACTTCCACTTCTTAAAGTTAGTCGGCGTTAAAAGCTCTATTCCAAGACCTCTTGCAAAACCTTCGTCCATTACACTATCCTGGTTAACCTTTCAGAAGCACAGAGCAACAACAGAACTTGTTGATCACCGCTCAAGCAACTGAACCTCCCTCTAATACCATGTTGAATTTTCACAAGTTGCTCAACAAGATAGCTCAAACGTCAAATCAATATCTTTGGAACTACCCAGATCACAACTTGTTCACGTGGAAAACAGGAAGAATACTCAGGTAACCAAGTGCATTGGCAGAAACAAGAAGATCAAAATTTTATTAATCTTCTTTACAAGGCGAGGTATACGTGGCGAGACATGATTTCGCCAGTACATGAAAAAACCAGAAATTACAACGATTCGGGCGGACAGAAACTCTGAGACCGCCGAGGCCGCCTGCCCGTAAAGATCGCCCGAACTGAACTGAAGCCGAACTGAACACGGAGTCCGCCGAGACCGCGAGGTCGCGCGGACACGCCGTTATTTGCAGAGCTGCCTGCTACTGCTGAACTGAGGAACAGACTGCCTACCCGCCGAGTCCGCGAGGTCGCGCGGACAGGTTATTGAACTGGGAAGGTTGATGCAGAAACTGATAACCGCTGAAAGCAGCCCGCTAACTTTACTGAGCCTGACCGAGGTCAAAACCAAACTCCTGGTTTCACAAAGCTAGTCGCGTCACCTGCACACATCAACCAGTTAAGAAATCAACCTGCGCGGATGTTGGGTACATTGGAAAATGTGTACCTGATTTGAAGAAGCCCAACCTAGCTCAATAATATACATCAAGGTGTATTTGATGTTGTTTAAAGTTGACATGTGCAGGTGAAGAATTGATAAAGTATGCAGAAAAATTCTAAGTCCAAGTGTCGACACAGAGGAAGCAGTGTCGACACATAGAAGAAAATTGTCGACACATCACTGGGAAAAAGTGTCGACACAGAAGAAGTAAGTCGACACAACACTGGGAAGCAGTGTCGACACATAGCAGTTAGTCTACAACTACACTGGGAAAAAGTGTCGACACAGAAGAAGTAAGTCGACACAACACTGGGAAACAGTGTCGACACACAGCAGTTAGTCTACAACTACACTGAGAAAAGGTGTCGACACAGAAGAAGTAAGTCGACACAACACTGGGAATTTGTGTCGACACAGAAGAAAAGCGTCGACCTCAACATTGGGAGAATGTGTCGACACAGAAGAAAATAGTCGACCTCAAGTTTGTCGACACCAGCAGAATGTGTCGACACATTATGATTAAGTCGACACATTATAGCAGAGTTAAAAAATGAATGTGTCGACACCTGAAGGCTAAGTCGACACTTACTAAGTTATGATTCTACAACAACTGTGTCGACACACAGGACTTGTGTCGACACACTGGAGAGTCAAGACCAAGTTATTTTCAGAAGGAGCTGTGTCGACTCAAAGGCAACTTAGTCGACATCACTGAAGGCTGTGTCGACACCAAAGTCAATTGTGTCGACACAAATAAACAGATGGTCTCGACACTTTCTGACAGACTGTCTCGACAACTTATGGTTCAAGACTAAGGCACAGGACTTGTTTGGAGACTTGACAGCTGAAGATTGCCACCAGTTAACTGAAGCTGTCAGACTTGTCAGAAAACGGTTAGAAACCGGATCAGCCGGTTACCATGAAGAAAGTCTATAAATAGACAGATTCAGAAGGAGAAAGCAACAGTTGGAAAACATTGTTGAGAATCAAAAAGTTGAGAAGGATTACGATCCAATTCATTTCAAGAAAGTGCTAGGCACTTAAGAAGATCTTCTCCGGGAGATCTAAGAAGACTATCTAAGGATAGATCAAAGAAGAGTTCTAATCAGAATTCAGAAGAATCATTCAAAGTGCTGGATAGAGAGAGATCAAGCCAGAATTTGAAGAAGAAGAAAGAAACCACCAGTGGATTCTCAAGAGCTGTTTGGAAATCAACTCAGCTAAGTTCTTATTCAAGAAGCTTTGAAGAAAGCTCAGATACAGTTGATTGCATCAGCTGATCAAGAATTGTCTTGGCCTTTTCTCTCTCAACTTAGGCAAGACAGTTTAATAATCTTTTCTATATTTCTGTAGGATCTGTTTACACAGATCTGAGTTGTAAGCCTATGTTATAAAGGCTGAGTGTAGGAGTGTTGAACTCTGAGTGGTAGGGCTGTTTGCCTGAGTGTAGGAGAAGGATATTCTCTGAGTTGTAGGCCTTGGGGCAAGGCTGAGGTAGGGCAGTTGTGCCTGAGTTGTAGGAACCAGTTGGGTTCTGAGTTGTAGGATCTGTTGATCTGAGATAAGTGGAAGTTTGGCTGAATCTAGCATACTGCTAGATAGGTGAAGGGGGAAAGTGGATGTACCCAGACCTTGGGGAACCACTATAAAACATTGTGCAATCTGTGATGCTTTATTTTCTGTGATTGCTGTACTTATTATGTTAGCTATTAAATTGAATTCTGCCTAGAAGTTTTTATAAGAAAAGCAGTACCTATTCACCCCCCCTCTAGGTGTTTAGGCTGCCTTGAAAGTTAAACTATCAAGTGGTATCAGAGGGAGGTTCCTCAAAAAGGACTTAACAGTCTGAGGTAGATCTGAAAGGCAGATTCAAGATTCAAGAAGATGGGTTCTGGAGAGAATCATAAGGAGCTAGGGTCTATGAAATTACCCATATGCAAGAAGGAAATCTTTGGGATCTGGAAAGAAAGAGTCAGATTGTTTATGGAAGCATCTGACCCAAGGATTTACATCACAGTACAGGAAGGGCCCTTCATTCCAATGAAGATATCTGTTCTTGATGCAAATATCCAAATACCAAAGACTTATTCAGAAATGACCAAGGATGAAATCATCTTGGCAACCATGGACAAAAGGGCACAGAACATCATTGTTAGTGCCATAGATGATTCAACATTTCAAAATCTGATTCACTGCAAGACCTCCAGGGAGATGTGGGACACATTGATTGTCTACATGGTGGGATCTGAAGAAGTAAGGCTGGACAGAAAGTCCATGCTAAATCAGGAGTATGAAAGCTTTAGACAAGGAAAATCTGATAGCATAACTGAGTGCTATAAGAAATTCTATAGAATTGTGAATGAGCTAATATCCTATGGAAGAGTCTTCAGTACCTACGAACTGAATGACAAATTCTTAAGATCCTTATCAAAGGATTGGGATACAAAGATCTGTGCCATAAGAGAAGTGGCTAAATTGGCAGAGATATCTCCTCCAACCCTGTTTGGAAAGTTGCTATCCTATGAAATGCAACTTATGGTAAGGAAGGAGGAGGAAAGAAACTCAAGAGGAGAGCATAGAGAAAAGACTGTGGCATTTAATGCTGAAGCCACTAGAAAGAGTAGGAGGAAATCACCATCTCCTCCTAAAGAAGTTGAAGAAGATAGTTCTGAAAATTCAAATAAGGGTTCAGAAAGCTGTGATTCAGATGCAGACTTTACTGCATTTACAAGGCAATTCCAAAGATTCTTGAAAAAGAAGCAATGAAAGTCTAGGCCTTCCTCATCACAGCAAGTTGATGACTATTATCAGAAGAGAAGGTCATCAAGGAAAGAGAAAAGCAGATCAAAGCCCAGCAAAGCCACTACTTCAAAGATTGTCTGCTATTGTTGCAACAGGACTGGACATGTAGTGGCTGATTGTCCTGACAAAAGGAAGGAATCTTCAGAAAAAAAGAAGACTTATCAGAAAGGCAAGAAGGAGAAATCCTTTGTAGCAAAGAAAGATAAAAGTCTGTCAGACCAGTCAACTTCAGAATCAGGATCTGAAGCTGAAGCATATATTGGACTATATGCTGCATCTGAGGAAGAGGAGTTTATGCAGTTGCTAGACTCCATCAATGAACATCAAAACATGGGTTTGATGACAAGATCAGAAGAGGACATATGCCAGAATCAGTCTGGTCCTAATGAGGTAAACTGTCCTTTCTGTACATCTGTTTGTAGTACAAGTGAAGAATCAGCTACATCTGCATCAAGTGATGAAGATGCATCTGGATCTGAAGGAGATGTCTATCAATTGATAGACAAGTATGGGGACTTATTGCAGGCCCTTAAGAAAAGCAAGAACCTGGTTAAAACACAGGATCAGGAAATTGCTGAACTAAGGGTAGCAACAACTGAGTTAGAAAAAGTCCTTGATCAAAAATTAAATGAAATTGCCAAGCTGAAAAATATAACTATTATTCAGATGGGCACAATTAATTATACTAATGATCAAGTAAAGAGTCTGGAGGCCAGACTTAGAATTGAAAGGGATTTAGTGGCTAGTTACTCTAAGCCAAAATCTGTCTTACCCTTAATAGATGAATTTGTCACTCAGAAGGGTAAGGCTGGATTAGGATTTAAAGGTAACTCCAGGGCTGGCAGATTCAAGAGGAAAGGCAAAGCTCCTATTCAGCCACTAAACCTTTCAGTCCCCATAAAGTTTAGTAAGGAGAAAGTGCCTTCTAACATATATGATCATGAAGACATTCAAGGTCATATTAAGACAAATGTTCTGAAGAACAAGGGTGTTAAGGCAAGCAGGCCTACCTATGGTCATAAACCCAATGGTTTTAAGAAATCAGTAGGTGAAGTTGCAACAAGCACCAGCAATGAACAGAAATTCTTCTGACAAGGATGTATCTAGGATCTAGATACAATAATTTGAATGTTGGTGCTGTGGCAAGAGGGGCCATTTTGCATTGGACTGCTGGTATAACACAAGTGTTATAAAGAATAAGAGTCTACCTGTTAGAAGAGGTTATGATAACTTTATTAATGCTAACCTGAACCAAGGACCCAAGACTTACTTGGGTTCTAAGGGTAAGTAATTCTGTATTGCAGGTGAATCCAAGTAACCATGCCCCTATATGGTACTTGGATAGTGGTTGTTCCAGGCACATGACTGGAACAAAGGGCTGCTGAAGGAGTATTCATCTGTCAAAGATGGACATAAAGTGATCTTTGGTGGATCTGAAAAAGGAGTCATCAAAGGGTTTGGTAACATTTCTTCTAACCTAATTACTATCACCCAAGTGGCCTATGTAAAAGGTTTGAAACATAATCTAATAAGCATAAGCCAGCTGAGTGATCTAGGATATGACATTTCATTTGGTAAGGATGGATGTCATATCAAAAGGTCAAGTGATCAAGAGATCATTTTGACTGGGTATAGGAAGAGAAATGTATATTGCCTTAATTTTGAGTGTGAAAATAAGGCTTCCCCCATTTGTCTTGTAGCTGATGACAATGCTTCCCATTGTGTTAAGTGGCACAAGAGATTGGCTCATCTAAACTACAAGACAATTGGCCAACTCATTAGTAAAGAACTAGTGAGGAATGGGCCTCAAGTTAAGTGTATAAAGGAAGGGGTATGCTCAGCTTGTCAAAAGGGCAAGCAGACAAAATCCTCATTTCAAAGCCTTGAAAACAAGGATTCTGTGAGGTGCTTATACCTCTTGCATATGGATCTTTTTGGTCCTATGCCAGTTCATAGTCTAGGTAGGAAGGTCTACACTTTTGTGGTTGTAGATGACTATTCTAGATTTACATGGGTGTTCTTTCTAAGACAAAAATCTGAAACCCCAAGTGTACTACTTAATTTTGTAAAGCAAATTCAGAATGAACTGAATAGTACAGTGGTCAAAATCAGAAGTGATCATGGTACTGAAGTTTCATTCTGAAAGCATAACAAATTTGTGTAAAGACTTTGGGATTTTCCAAGAGTTCTCCTCACCAAGAACACCTCAGCAAAATGGAATTGCTGAAAGAAAGAATAGAACATTAATTGAAGCTGGTAGAACTCTATTGAGTGACACCTCTCTCCCAGAATATTTTTGGGCTGAGGCAGTTAACACTGCTTGTCATGTCATCAATAGGGCTTCTATCACCAAAAGCCACAAAAGACTCCCTATGAGATTGTGAAAGGCAGAAAACCAAATCTATCCTATTTTAGGATCTTTGGTTGCAAGTGCTATATACTTAACAATGGCAAGTCATATTTGACTAAGTTTGCTGCCAAATCCCAGGATGGGATATTTGTTGGGTACAGCACAAATAGTAAGGGCTATAGAGTCTTCAACTTAACTACTCAAGTTGTTGAAGAATCTGTGCATGTTGTATTTGATGAAACAAGATTAATCAATAGTGAGTTGTCTTGTAGATCAAATGACTCAACAGGTATAAGCAAGAAGATGGACAAGCTCTCCATTGCTGAAGCTTCAAAGGAAGATGGAGCATTGGAAAATGAAGGCTGCTGTCCAGGGGGAGTACAAGAGATAATGGAAACTGATGAAAACCAAGAGGCTCAGCAGAATGAAGAAGCTGGAGATGCTCAACCTGAAGGGAATCTTCCTCCAGCTATAAGATATCTAAAGAGATCATCCAACTGATCAGATAATTGGTGATCCAAGACAAGGAGTGCAAACTAGAAGCAGAAATCAAAGCACAGTTTTGCATTCTAGTTTCTTGTCCCAGATGGAACCTAAGAAGTTTGAAGAAGCTATCCAAGACCAGCACTGGATTGATGCTATGCAAGAGGAGCTGAATCAATTTAGAAGATGCAAAGTCTGGGAGCTTGTTCCTAAACCAAAGAGGCCACAACATAATTGGCACTAAGTGGATCTATAGGAACAAGCTAGATGAAAGTGGGATAATAGTGAAGAATAAAGCAAGATTGGTTGCAAAAGGATACAGGCAGGAAGAAGGGATTGACTTTGATCAAACCTTTGCTCCAGTAGCAAGGCTGGAGGCAATCAGAATGTTCCTTGCCTATGCAGCCTACCAAGACTTCAAAGTATACCAGATGGATGTGAAGTCAGCATTTCTGAATGGTGATCTTAAAGAAGAAGTATATGTAGAGCAGCCATCAGGTTTTGTAGATCCTCTTAAACCTGATTCTGTGTATAAGCTTAGGAAAGCTTTGTATGGGTTAAAACAAGCTCCAAGGGCTTGGTATGAAACCCTGTCTACCTTCCTCATTGAGAATAAATTCTTCAAGAGGAAAGATAGACAAAACTCTATTCCTTAGGGAATCCAAAGGAAAGATCATCTTAGTCCAGATCTATGTTGATGACATAATCTTTGGATCTACTGAAAACAACCTTTGTAAAAAGTTTGCCAAACTTATGCAAGGGAAGTTTGAGATGAGTAGTATGGGAGAACTTAAGTTCTTCTTGGGACTCCAAGTAAGACAGACTGATGATGGATTGTCCATATCCCAGTCTAAGTTCACCAAAGAATTAATTAAGAAATATGGTATGGAGTCATCCTCCTCCATGAGAACTCCTATGGGAACAAGTATGCCTATATGCAAAGATGAGGCAGGTAAACCTGTTGATGAATCATTGTATAGAGGAATAGTTGGGTCTCTACTATATCTCACTGCTAGTAGACCTGACATTATGTATGCAACATGTGTCTGTGCTAGGTACCAAGCCTGCCCTAAAGAATCTCATTATACTGCAGTCAAAAGGATTCTGAGATATCTAAAGGGCACTCCTACTCTAGGTCTTTGGTACCCTAGGAATAGAGATTTTCTACTAACAGGCTATTCAGATGCAGATTTTGCAGGATGTAGAGAGGATAGAAAGAGTACTACAGGTACTTGTCAATTCCTGGGAGGAAGACTAATATCTTGGAGTAGTAAGAAGCAGACCAGTGTGGCAATTTCCACAGCTGAGTCAGAGTATGTTGCTGCTGGAAGCTGCTGTGCACAGCTATTGTGGATGCAGCATCAGCTTAAGGATTATGGTATTCAGGTAAGTAGAACACCCCTTTTATGTGATTCAAAGAGTGCTATTTCTATTGCTAATAATCCAGTTTCTCATAGTAAAACTAAGCATATAGAAATCAAATACCATTTTCTTAGAGAACATGTAGAAAGAGGAGACATCTCATTGGAATTTGTAAAAACAGATTATCAAATAGCAGATGTATTTACTAAGCCTTTAGATGAAACCAAATTCAATAAATTCAAAATTGAATTAGGTATGTTAACCATTGATTAATGTATTAATAAAATCAGTAACAATGCAATTGAAGTGGTATATAAGTAAGTAAAGGTAATAACAACATAATCAAGTGTTAAAAAGGACACATTGAAGTTACAGAAATTGGCTAAGTAAGAATGTGTCGACACATTCTGTAGTAATGTGTCGACTCAGAGAAATTATGTCGACAAGTCAGAAATATTGTGTCGACACAGAGAATATGTGTCGACACTTGAGAGTTATATTGTCGACTTAACCAGAAATGTAATGTCGACTCAACCAGGAAAATGGTGTCGACACTTACAGAATATGTGTCGACACTTATCCTTAGAGTCGACACAGAATTTCTGTCTTTCTACTATGTAACCACGGTGTCGACATAACCACAGATTGGTGTCGACACATAGTAGGCTGAAGAAATGTCGAGTTAATAGAAGTTTGTGTCGACACATTCCGTCTGTGTCGACACATTTTGACTGTTTTTGGCGCCTTTTGAACTTCTTTCAACTGAGGCTATAAATAGGTCAAAAATGCATTCTGTCGACACGCTTCCAAAGTTTTCGAGACTAAAACCCTGTGTCGACAGTCTATCTTTCTCTCTTCTCTCAAGCTTTCTCGACAAAACGATGGCGCCAAGGATTGAAGATAACATCAATGAAGGGTATGAGTTGGTGCGCCAGGCCTTTGCAGAGGCGCCGCAAGATGTTCAAGGAGTTATCACCCTCCTCTCTGAGTCAGGGTTAGAATTTCTCATCTCAGAACCAACAAAAATCTGGAAGAAGGAGGTGCACGAGTTCTTTATCTCTGCATCAGTCCACTCTACTGGCCTCAAGATTAAGTCCACTGTTCAAGGGACTAAGGTGAAGATTAATCAAAGAAGTTTAAGAAAGATCTTTTAATTGCAAGTAGTTGAGAATGAAGAGGAAGTTCCTATATCTAAGACAAGGGAAGCCCTTCAATGGTGTGGACTGGACTCAGGATTGAAGATTGGAGCTGCATTCAACAGGAAGGGTATGAATCAGCAAGGGAAGTTCTTATCTGAAATAGTTGGGAAAGTGATCCTCTGCAAGACAGGTGGACATGATAGGATTTCTGCCTATATGTTCAGCCTGATGACCAGGATTGTTTTTACAATTCCTACTGATTGGTCAGGAGTGATCTTTGACAAGATCAAAGAAGGAATCAAGAAGCCTAACATGGCTAGGATCATGAGCCTGTATCTCACTGGAGTGATTCCTGAAGTGATGCAGCAACTGCAAGGGAGTAAGATTAATCATATGAGAAGAATGGATATGAGATTATTCTCTAGGTGGGATAGGGTGCTGTCCAAGGATGTGCCTGAAGAGAGCAGGCCAGACACCCCCGTGAAATCCCCTACACAAAATCAAGAATCTGTACAATTACAAGAAGACCCACTGAGGACACAGGTTGAAGAACAGCTTGCCTCATCTATAGTCCAGGAAGTGTCAACACCTGCACAGATGCAGGGGGAGCCAGTTTCCACTCCTGCTCAAAAGGTATCTACTCCTGCTCAGGTATAGGGGGAGCTAATGTATTTTCCTATAAAAGACTTTGCTCATATTCTTATTAATGCACAGGTTCAGGAAGAGCTAGTGTCCACTCCTCCTGTAGAGACTACAAATACTGAAGTACAAGTGCAAGAAGAAGCACAGTTAAACTTATCTCAAGATTTAACTGCTGCAGAGGTTACAGCTCAACAGGAATTTACTCTGGAGGAGTTATTCCCTGATGATATTGATACTACTGCTGATAAAGTAGGAGGTGGACCAGATATTGAGAAGTCCATAGGTATGGACATTGATCAGGAAGCTGCAGTTGAGCCACAGGTTGAGGGTGAGCCAGTGGATGTTGAAGCTGAGCAACAGGCCCCTGGAACAGATACAATTCATCATCCTCAAGAAAGAATTCATGTAGATACTTCATCTGAAACAGAAACTGAAGATGCCAGGGTGGCAAAGAAAAGAAAACTTGTTGTCTTTAAGAGAAGAAGCAAGAATTATAAGCAGGCTTTACAGACCACACCTCTACAAGTATCTCCAGCCTTTGATTACAACAAATTTATGATAGATCTACAAGTAAAATTGGATGAACAAAGGATGGCTCTGAAAAAGTATGTTGATGAAAATAGCAAGTCACTTCAGTTTGACTTAGCTCAGGATATAAAGTCCATCCAGTTTCAAGTCAACATGCATAAAAAGGAAATGACAGATTGCTTCCACAAGGGTGGCAATGCTGTGGTGTATCTGGCTAAACAACAGGAGGCTATTACTACAGAGGTGGATGACATTGCTTTGAAGCAAAGCTATGTGTTGGAAAACCAGCTAAGAATGAATGATAATCTAACTGAATCTCATAATAAGATTATTGAGGAGGTAAAGAAGATTGTTCCAAGTCTGCCTGCAGATAGAGCCAAAGAAAGGGAAGATTTTGATAAGAATTTTCAAGCTGCCATTGCATCTGTTAAGACTGCCATCACAACCTCTCAAAAGGAAATATCTGAAAAGCTTCAAAAGTTAAAACCATTTTTCAAGGAGGGTGTGAATTATCTGGATGGCCAAATCCGATTTCAAAAGGAAGATCTAAGAGATCATGTATCTAGAGAAGCCATAAAGGGGGAGAGGATGCTAATTCATGCAGGCTCAGAGCACACCAAATGGGTGACCAATAGCATTCGAGCCACTTTGGGATATCCCCCATTGTGTGATGATGCTATGGTGGCTGAGTCAGGAATACAATCAAATCTACTTGAAGGCAATCAACCTGAGGTTGCCCAAGTCATTTACCCCCCTCCAGATTTTGACATGATTGATCAGAAAGTTCAAGGAATGTATAGTCCTCCAAAGGAGGTTACTAATATTGTCTTTGGAAAAGTTGATAAGCCTGAGGCTACTCTGAAAGAACAGCAAGATGCTCTATTAGCAAAGAAGAAATTCAGAGAGCAGGCTGTACTTAAGCCAGATTATGAGCAGTGGAGTCCTACTTTAAGGAACATAATACTCACTGCATGGAAAGCTGTACAAGATAAAGTTCATGAGAGAGGGAAGTGGTACAATGAAATAGAATGGCAGAAGTATGAGGCAAGACAAGAAGCAATAGTCCAATTCAGAAGGAAAGCTAAGCTGGGGAGGCTGCCATCTGATGCTAAGGAGCCAAGCAAATACTTCCCAAAGCCTTTTCATTATTTTGAAAGGCAAAGGATCAAGGAAGAAGCTCAGAAGAAAGCTGATCTTAAAGGAAAGAAGACAGCTGAAGAATCAGAAGCTCCTGTGACAGCTACTATTCAATCTGGCAAAGGGATTATAATTAGAGAGCCTGATCAATCCTGATTATGTTTTAAGTTCTTTTATGGTGTTTTGTAATGTTGTGATGTAATCATTAAATGAAAAACAATGTAATCAAACATTACCCAGTTATAAACAAAATGTTGTTTGGCATATTATAATGTGCATTCTGTGATGGATTATTTTGTTTATGTGTTGTTATATTAAGTATTCCTGTCATATCATATATCATCATTTAGTACTGTTTATAAATGGTGTATATCATTGGCTAGAAGGGTTATGACTTCTCCAAATAGGGGGAGATTGTTGGGTACATTGGAAAATGTGTACCTGATTTGAAGAAGCCCAACCTAGCTCAATAATATACATCAAGGTGTATTTGATGTTGTTTAAAGTTGACATGTGCAGGTGAAGAATTGATAAAGTATGCAGAAAAATTCTAAGTCCAAGTGTCGACACAGAGGAAGCAGTGTCGACACATAGAAGAAAATTGTCGACACATCACTGGGAAAAAGTGTCGACACAGAAGAAGTAAGTCGACACAACACTGGGAAGCAGTGTCGACACATAGCAGTTAGTCTACAACTACACTGGGAAAAAGTGTCGACACAGAAGAAGTAAGTCGACACAACACTGGGAAGCAGTGTCGACACATAGCAGTTAGTCTACAACTACACTGAGAAAAGGTGTCGACACAGAAGAAGTAAGTCGACACAACACTGGGAATTTGTGTCGACACAGAAGAAAAGCATCGACCTCAACATTGGGAGAATGTGTCGACACAGAAGAAAATAGTCGACCTCAAGTTTGTCGACACCAGCAGAATGTGTCGACACATTATGATTAAGTCGACACATTATAGCAGAGTTAAAAAATGAATGTGTCGACACCTGAAGGCTAAGTCGACACTTACTAAGTTATGATTCTACAACAACTGTGTCGACACACAGGACTTGTGTCGACACACTGGAGAGTCAAGACCAAGTTATTTTCAGAAGGAGCTGTGTCGACTCAAAGGCAACTTAGTCGACATCACTGAAGGCTGTGTCGACACCAAAGTCAATTGTGTCGACACAAATAAACAGATGGTCTCGACACTTTCTGACAGACTGTCTCGACAACTTATGGTTCAAGACTAAGGCACAGGACTTGTTTGGAGACTTGACAGCTGAAGATTGCCACCAGTTAACTGAAGCTGTCAGACTTGTCAGAAAACGGTTAGAAACCGGATCAGCCGGTTACCATGAAGAAAGTCTATAAATAGACAGATTCAGAAGGAGAAAGCAACAGTTGGAAAACATTGTTGAGAATCAAAAAGTTGAGAAGGATTACGATCCAATTCATTTCAAGAAAGTGCTAGGCACTTAAGAAGATCTTCTCCGGGAGATCTAAGAAGACTATCTAAGGATAGATCAAAGAAGAGTTCTAATCAGAATTCAGAAGAATCATTCAAAGTGCTGGATAGAGAGAGATCAAGCCAGAATTTGAAGAAGAAGAAAGAAACCACCAGTGGATTCTCAAGAGCTGTTTGGAAATCAACTCAGCTAAGTTCTTATTCAAGAAACTTTGAAGAAAGCTCAGATACAGTTGATTGCATCAGCTGATCAAGAATTGTCTTGGCCTTTTCTCTCTCAACTTAGGCAAGACAGTTTAATAATCTTTTCTATATTTCTGTAGGATCTGTTTACACAGATCTGAGTTGTAAGCCTATGTTATAAAGGCTGAGTGTAGGAGTGTTGAACTCTGAGTGGTAGGGCTGTTTGCCTGAGTGTAGGAGAAGGATATTCTCTGAGTTGTAGGCCTTGGGGCAAGGCTGAGGTAGGGCAGTTGTGCCTGAGTTGTAGGAACCAGTTGGGTTCTGAGTTGTAGGATCTGTTGATCTGAGATAAGTGGAAGTTTGGCCGAATCTAGCATACTGCTAGATAGGTGAAGGGGGAAAGTGGATGTACCCAGACCTTGGGGAACCACTATAAAACATTGTGCAATCTGTGATGCTTTATTTTCTGTGATTGCTGTACTTATTATGTTAGCTATTAAATTGAATTCTGCCTAGAAGTTTTTATAAGAAAAGCAGTACCTATTCACCCCCCCTCTAGGTGTTTAGGCTGCCTTGAAAGTTAAACTATCAGCGGATAACAAAAATGAGTCCGCAGCCTAAGCCCAAGTCCAACTTACTATTCACTCTATTGTCAAATGACGAGCCGGGGGGGGGGGGGGGGTCCTATTTATAGGTGAGGTGAGGAGTGTGGTCACCGCCCTAAGAGATAGGCTAACCGCCCCTTGATCGCAGCTAGCTCGCCAGTCCGCCGAGTCCGCACCAACAAGCCGGACTCGCGAACAGATCGCCAACCCGCAAGAGCGTCATTAGCTGAGCACCAAGCTAGCCCGCAAGGAGAGAGGACAAGACAACTGTCCGCACGCTCAGGTCCACAACCACAGGCATAACCGCCCGGTCACAACGGACTATGCGAACACCAACTCAGCTCGCAAGCCCGCGACCAACAGGCCAACAACCCGGTCTTAGCGGACAAAGCGGAAACCCTGGACTTCACAAAAGGCAAGTCCAGACACAAGCTCGCGCGAGCTCGGCGAACACCAATACAATCCGCCAGCTCCAAGGCCAGATTGCAACAAGATTGCGGCTCACCGTAACTCTAGACCAAAAGCTAATCACGCGGATACAAGCCACAGTCCGCACAGACCGCGAACAACATCCCGCACAACTCAGTCAGCCACTGCCGGGCTCAACCAGTCCGCGCAGTCCGCCCAATCCGACCGGGAAGACAGCCAACACTAGTCCGCCGAACTCCAGTCCGCGCGGATAGTCTGCCCAGGCCGCCCAGTCCGCCCGGACTGCCCGATCACTACTTTCACTTCACAAATTTCAACACACCTAACAAACTTCATCCGTTTACGATCACATGAATCGGAATTAGTCTTCATTTGACACGGTGGTGGCGACGTGACGATCGTGAACATGGGATTAAACTATCATTCATTCACGCCCACCTAAGGATATTCATCCATAGGTATTCGGAATTTGGGACTTGGAAGTGTTTTAGACATTCCTACCTTAAATTAATTAGCATATTGTAACGGTTGCGTCTATTTTTATTATTTCTCCTTTCTATTACCTTAATTTCTCTTATTTTACTGTAGTAAAAATAGAAAAAATTAGAAGTCTCTTTCTTTCTCCTCTCTACCATCATATTGGCTCACTTTGTGATTTTCTTTTGCCTCCATTCCGATTTAATTGGGCCAGAGAAGGGGTGTTTGACACACTCAGTTTAAAATGCCTGGTCTGAAATGGTAGAAAAGAACCATTTTTTGGCTGGTTTTGTTGGGATCCACTTCCTAAAGCGTCGAAGGACTTTGAAAACAGATCAGGACTGGAGTGGACTGCTACAGGTGCGCACCGTGGACTTGGCTTCGTGATGAGCCCCGCTGGCTCTATGGCGTCCGGTGAAGGGCTATGGCGTTCTGTGAAGTGTTATGACGTCGTGTGATGGTCCTTTAAGTGCTGATGCTGAAGCGGGCGGAGCCTATTTCGCAAGTTCCGCGATTTCAGCCGTCAGCTTGTCTTGGGGTTGATCTAAGGGACAAGATAGCCTCGTCCTTTTGCCCTAAATAGACCACGACCTATTCCAATAATAAAAAAATCTTAAAAATCAGTTGTTCTTTACAAGAACGAAAGAAAGAGTTTTGACATTTTCTCTATTGTTGTTGGAGGAAGTTCTTCAAAAGGAAGAGCAATTTTGCTCAGATCGGTGTCCTCGTCTTCGATGTAAGGAGTTTTTCTCAACCTTATCTTCATTTGCTTTGATGCTTGGGGAAGAGAGGTTTGAGGTTTTTGTTTCTTTTGAAGAGATGAATTTTTCACCGTATTTCTGAGAGGGGGATTCAATATGTGAATCTAAAGGGAGATCTACGTTGGGCAAACCTAGTATTTTTCTAGTTGTTGTATGTTATGAAAAAATCGGTGCAGACAGATAATTTTCAGATTTACAAAAAAATAATCTAACGACAAAAAATCGGTTACGAAAAACGATAAGAAAATATCACAGATAAAGAACACCAAATTTAAAGTGGTTCTCCGAAATTGAAAATCGGTGCAGACAGAGAATTTTTTATTTTCTTTGTCAAACATATAATATGGAAATAATGGAAGGAAAAATAAGCTGATAGAGAGAATCCTCCAAGATCCGGCCGTACACGATGTGACGAGAAAAAAAACCAGCGGCAAAAGAAGAAGAGTCGACGGCCGAGAGCCGAGCACGCTGCAGTAAGGAAGAAGCCCGTCGACAAAAGTGCAGCAAGGAAGAAGCTCGACAACAAGGATGACGGCCGCCGACCCAAAAAAAATGCACATGCGGTTGCAACGGGGAAGAACCCCCCAGGTTCGGCCAAAGCCGGCCGACCTCCTCTGCGTTCTCCTGCTTGCCTGAAATCCTACATACTTGGGGAAAACCGACCCCCTCTTTATATAGGTTTGAAGAACCCTAAATCACGTAAAAGGAAGGTGAGGTCGGCTGGATCCAATCAAGAAAGGAGAAAAAATTTCCTTCCAAAAAATCTCCTCCATTGTTTGGAATAAAATATATTTTGCCACCAATACTCCTCCATATTTGCTAGAATTTGAGAAATTCCAAAAAGGAGGAGTCGCGAATTGAGCATCTCCAAAAAAGGCGCCGACCAAGAAAGAGAAGATGCGTCATTACCGCAACAATCTTCACCTTGACACTTCTTCCATGACATGCTCCATTTGACTGAGATAGCTCCAAAAATGACCCAACGGTCACCAAGATTCAAAGTCAAAGGAACCAACAGAATGAACTTCGGTCAAGAACGAATCATAAGAAAAAAACTCCTTCAATCCCGAGTAGCACACAAACTTGACTGATGTTACTGTCTCAGAAATGCTCCACCTTGAAGCTAAATTTCAACTGCTCCACCTCTAGTAATGGTCTCCCATAGCAAAATAAATGAACCTGTCAAGACTTCTGGTCTTTGATGTGTATGTGGGAGAGAAATTGACAAATACATACACATCAACAATGAATACAAACAAAACTAATCTCGACATGAGAAAAATTAATCCCCTATGAGAACTAATCAAAAAAGGTTGATTAGACACACTCTAAGTTCACGAATAACGAAGGAGTAACAATGAAAGAGCTTAGGTGATAGAGGATGACTAAATAACATTCACAAAACGAAGTTCTTGACCAGGAAAAATAATTCTAAAATAAGAGTTTTAATAACACAAAGTTAAACTTCGCACTGGGCGTAAAAATGTCATAGAAATCAAACTGAAAATCTGCACTGAGACTGAGGCAACAAGAAAAATTTACGGATCAAGATTGGGAAGTTAAGGAGCGGACCGATGTCGTCACCTACCGTTGACCAAACTCGAAACAGAACGTCCAATTAGTCGTTGATCGAACCTCCTTCTGATACCACTTGTTATGAAAAAATCGGTCAAGACAAATAATTTTCCGATCTATAAAAACATAATCTAACTACAAAAAAATCGGTTACGAAGAACGATAAACACGAAATGATAAGAAAATACCACAGATAAAGAACACCAAATTTAAAATGGTTCTCCGAAATTGAAAATGAGCACATCCACTGTGCAGACAGACAATTTTTTTTCTTTCTCAAACAAATAATATGACTATAATGGAAGGAAAAATAAGCCGAGGGAGAATTCTCCAAGATCCGGTCGTACACGATGTGATAAGAAAGAAAACCAGCGACAAGAGAAGAAGAGTCGGCGTTGCAGAGCCGAGCATGCTGCAGTAAGGAATGTTGAGACCGGGCGGTCTGGCGAGTTCAGACTGGGCGGTCTGGTAGTCCGGCGACTTGTCCCAACGGTTTGGTAGCCGGGTTGGATAGCGGGCGGTCTGGCGGTCTGGAGGCTCCTCCCAACAGTTTGGTGCCGAGATGTTGCAGGCTGGTGTCTGGCGGTCTGAGCGATCTGACGACTTGTATGTCTATGGCGACTTGGAGATATTGGCCTCTTGTCCTCCACATTGTAGTGGTCGTGCGGTTAGGCTAACTGCGCGGCTTGTGCGGCTTATGCGGCTTGTATAGTTTTTTGTTCATGTAATTATTAGTTTCACATTGCTTATTTGTAATCTCTCTTCTCTCCTCCATTCTATAAAAAGGAGGTCATACCTTTGTAATAGATACCTTTTTGGATAATAAAAAATTTGTTACTCCAATTTTTCGATTTTTTGTTTTCTGTTCGCACATGGTATCAGAGGACTCGATCTTTTCCTCCCGATTTTTTGAGCCCTCTCTGTCCGCGCGACTTGTTCCTCTTCTCGCGAACTGTTCTCGCAACCTGTTTCTTCCCTTGTCGCGCACTGTTCGCGCGGTTTCTTTCTTACCTTGTGTGAGCGACCTCTCTGCCTCTCCTTTCTAGCCGCTCCTACTCTTTAGTCGCCGCGACCTGTTCCTAAGTCGTCGCGACCTGTTCTCCTTGATGCGGCCTCCTTTTCTAGACGCTCCTGCTAGTTAGTCGCTGCGACCTCTTCTTTATACGTCGCGACTTGTTCTTCTCTCTGCTCTCTTTTATGGCAACCTCTGATATCTCTACCTCCACTACTCTCGTTGCCGCTCCTCCTCCTACTCCTCCTACTCTTTCGGGCAACCTTGGCACCGTTTCCAAACTCGTCGGTCCCAACTACCCGGATTGGAGTGTCTCCTTCATCTTCCTTCTCCGCTCTCAACGCAAACGTTATCATCTCACCGATGACCCTCCTCCGCTAGATTCCCCTCTTTTTGATGATTGGGATGCCAACGATGCCCTTGTTCGCACATGGCTGGCTAACAGTCTTTCTGATGAATGCCTACCCTTCATCCGTCATGATGAGACGGTCAAGGATGTAT
The DNA here is from genome assembly GCA_039513925.1 of Platanthera zijinensis. Lineage (NCBI taxonomy): Eukaryota > Viridiplantae > Streptophyta > Magnoliopsida > Asparagales > Orchidaceae > Platanthera > Platanthera zijinensis. Next base: position 46,611,931 of record CM077096.1, read on the forward strand.
GACTTCATCTTGCCGCTCTCTACTCCAAGGGGGCTCAGACGTCTCACATCTATACTTTGTATGCAGACCTTTTTGCCCGTCCCTCCATGTCTCTTGCTGCTACATACCAACAAGTTCAAGCTCTCGGAGACAAAATTCTCCAGAATCACCCCTTCTTTGCAGATCTAGCCGAGCAACACAAACACTTCCAGGAGCTTCTGGTTGTGTGTTATCTTCTACGCCTGCCTAAGTCCAATGATATGATCCATCAACAGATCCTTGGCGAGGCAGAGTCTCCCACCTTAGATGCCACTACTACCCGCATATCCACGGTTATCTCTCTGCCACAACGTCCCCTGTTATCCTCCCCTCCTCAACCGGACAACTATGCTCACTACACTTATCAGACTGGATTTCGTGGCCGCAGCCATCAATCAGGCGAACGCGGTGCTGACCGCTTTCTCTGCTCTCACTGTGGCCGCACCGGCCATACGGTTGATAGCTTCTGGAAGAAACATCCTCATCTTCGACCAATGGGTGGCGCTTCAACCTCCTCTTCGAAGCAGTCCGCTTCGGTGGTCACGTCTTCAGGTAGTGCTCATGTTGCTACTCAAGGTAAATGGCTGATCGACTCTGGTGTTACCAATAACATTACTGGCAATCCTCAATGTTTTTCTCTCCTAGAAAAGCATGATGGGTTGCCCCTATCTTTATTACGGATGGCTCACCCTCACTGGTCAATGGGACGGGAGTGGTTCAAGTCACTCCGTCTCTTCGCTTGGAGGATACCCTCTTACGTGCCTACGTTCCTTTGCAATTTACTATCTGTTACTTCTCTTTGCAAGCAACTATATTGTTCCGTCACATTCACTCCTACTTTTTGTTCTTTTCAGGATTCGGGCTCCAAACGGACGATTGCTACTGGGACTGAGAGCGGCGACCTCTACTTTCTCGACAACGTTTCCGCATTGTCCGCCCTTTCCTCTACTGATATTCTCTAGTGGCATCTTCGTCTTGCTCATGCTACTCCACGACTTCTTCGTCAGCTTATGCCTCATCTTCCTCCGCAGAGTCCTCTCCTCAACTGTGATGCATGTCAGCTTGACAAGCATCACTGCTCCTCCTTCTCACCTAAGCAAGGTCGTGGATCTTCCCGACCATTTGATCCGGTTCACTCTGATATCTGGGGACCCGCTCCTACCCTCACCATAGGTCGGGGTTGTTCATATTTTGTAACTTTTATTTAATATTTCTGTCGTTGTACTTGGGTATAGCTCTTACGAGATCGCTCTGAATTATTTCATGTATGGACATCTTTTTATTATATGATTAAGAATCAATTTGATGTCTCTGTCTAATAATACTAAAGAATATTTTAGTCATGAGTTTTCCTCCTTCTATATGAAACATGGTATTGTTCATCAAACTAGCTGTGTTTATACCTCACAGCAAAATGGCATGGCCAAACGCAAAAACTGTCACCTCCTTGATGTCGTACGCACTCTGCTGACTCAAATGCAGGTTCCTTACTCTTATTGGGGCTCTGTTGTTTTCATCTCCTGCTATTATATTAAACGTATTCCCTCCACCGTTCTCCATGGCAAAACGCCCTTCTCCATTCTCAATCCAGGGAAGGATCTGTTTCCTCTCCCTCTACGTATCTTTGGGTGCACAGCCTTTATGCACTCTCCCTCAGCCACCCATGACAAACTCTCACCACGAGCCACCAAGTGTGTCTTTCTGGGATACTCTACCACTCAGAAAGGCTATTGTTTCTTTGACTTGGTTGCTCGCAAACAGTTTGTCTCTACGGACGTCACTTTCTTTGAAAATGCATACTACTTCTCTCCCGACTCCTCTTCCTCTCCTAATATTCCTACTTCTCCTACCACCCCTTCCGTTCCCTCTACACCTACCGAGATTCCGCCACCTCTTCCCTCTCCACCATCTCCTCTACTATGTCCACCTATCGAGCTATCTCCCTCTTCTCCGCAGTCGTCTCTCTACTCCCGGGCTAGCTCTCTCCGCCACGGATGCCCCGGAAACTGAGGAACACGCCGACCTGGATATTTCCATTGCTCTTCGCAAAGAGGTGCGGACGTGTACTCCACACCCTCTAGCTGTTGTTGTTTCATATGATCATCTAACTCCTTCTCGCAGGACGTTTGCCTTAGCTATCTCTACCATTACCACTCCCCGCACCTACCAGGAAGCTCTTACTATTCCTCATTGGAAGAGCGCCATGGATGAGGAAATTGCTATCCTCACTGAAGGGGTACATGGACCCTTGTTCCTCCCCATTTGTGCACTGATGTGGTTGGCTGTCGATGGATATTCGTTGTGAAGTTTTTTCTGGATGGCAGCGTGGATCGATACAAGGCCCTCTTAGACGCAAAAGGATTCACTCAGACTTATGGGATTGATTACTTTGATACCTCTCCCGTTGCTTATCTCAGCACCATTCGGATTCTTCTCTCTATGGATGTCAACAGAGATTGGCCCATTTCCCAGCTGGATGTCAATAATGCCTTCCTATATGGTGATCTTCAGGAGGACGTATACATGGAGCAACCTCTTGGGTATGTTGCTCAGGGGGAGACACAGGTATGTCATCTGAAGAAGGCCATCTATGGCCTAAAGCAAAGTCCTCAGGCTTGGTTTGACAAGTTCAACGACATTATTGCGGCCATTGGTTTTGCAAGAAGTTCAGCCGATCACTCTTTATTCATTCGCAAAAGCTCTTCTAGTATGGTGTTTCTTGCTATATATGTGGATGATATTCTTCAAACTGACGATGACCAGGCTGGGGTAGCTTTGACAAATAAATACCTTCGGCAACACCTGGTCACTAAGAATATGTGCTCCCCCAAATACTTTCTGGGGATTGAAATCTCTCGGAAGCCCAACTATTTAGTTCTCTCCCAACGGAAGTATGCTCTTGATTTGCTAAAAGAGGCAGGGTTGACTGGTGCTAAACCTGCCAGATGTCTCATGGCTAATGGGGAAGACAAAACTTGGACAGATGATTCGCCTCCTCTATCCGATACTACGAAGTACCGATGTCTGGTGGACAAACTCATTTATCTCACAGTGACCAGACCCGGCATCTCCTATATTGTTGGCAAAGTTATCCAATTCATGCAAGCTCCTAGAGAGTGCCATCTACAATATTGTTGGAACACCCTATTACTAATTTGGGTAAGGATCACTATGTTTGTCTTAGGAAACCAGGTTGACCTAGTTGTATAGTTATAAAGGTCAACATTAGAATGAGTCTAGGGCTTAGAACTTAGGTTTGAAGCTGCCCCAAGGACCATTCTAATGTCAAGGATATAGAGCCAAATCTAAGGCAATTCTCGTCGAGCTCAGGTCGACGAAACGTCGAACTCGGTTCGACGCTCTCTGAGCTTAACTTGATAAATCGTCGAACTCCGGTCGACGATCTTCGAGCTCAGATCGACGATCTCTCTTCCGCTATTCTTCAGGTCGCTGAGCTCGGTTCGACGATCGTCGATCTCAGGTCGACGTTTTCTGTCTGCTTGATCTCATTCCATCTCTGAGCTCAGTTCGACGATCGTAGAGCTCAGATCGACGATTCTTCTGAGAGATTGACGCTTTTAAGGATTCAAATGCTGTTATTCTTTGGAATGTTTTTGAATGCTATCAGCATTTATGTTAAGGAGATCTGCCAGCCGTTTATCTTTATTCTGGAGCAAGTTTCAAGGAATTGTTCAGGAAATATTTTATTGGACCTTCCTCTAAAAGACAAGACACTTTATGGAAGACATTTATGACTGCCAACGGCTATCCTTGACAAGAATTCTTTTCAGAGAATGAGATCCTTCTTCTTGTCTTCAGAAAAGACAGAGAGAATATAAAACACTCAGAGTACAACAAGAAGAAAAAGCTGTGACAGATAACAAGTGATCAAGAATTAGAAGAACAATCTTCTTGCTTACTAAAAAGTGTTCACAACTTCATCTCAAGAACTCCAGACACCTCATCTTTCAGCCTCTTTGCTGAAACAATCTTTTGCTGGAGATCAAAGTTCTGAAGACCTATCACCCTAGAGCAAAGCTTCCTTTCCTGAACCAGTCTACATCTCAGGGGGAGCTTTGACAAAATATCCACTAAGTCTTCTCTCATTTGATTTGAGAACAGAGAAGACAACTTCATTTCCTTTTCCTTTTTATTTTTCTGCTGTAAAAGGGTTCTTGAACTCCCTTCAAAAGTTCTGTCTGGTTCTGAGAGCCTTGTCAAAACTCAGTGGTGGCAAGACACCTTATCAAAAAATCTAGTTTTGGTTTTTGAGCACCTTATCAAAAGCTCATTGGTGTCAGGACACCTGATCAACTCATCCTGAGTGGATTCCTACCAAGGGTGGTAGAAGAGTGGATGTACCCAGGCTTTTGGGGAACCACTATATTTCCTTGTGTCTACTGGATTGTTTGTGTGATTATTGCTGTGTGCTGTGTTCTTAATTTCTTACTTCTCAAATTTCTTTCTAGCACTCTACACTATAGTGTAAATTAAATTTTATATGTGCTGATATTCTCAAAACTGTGAAACTTATTTGAATAAACTCTATTCACCCCCCCTCTAGAGTTGAGATAGATCTTACCCTCACTTTCAATTGGTATCAGAGGGAGGTTGGTTGCTCATACAGGCTAACACCTGAACCAAGTGATCCTTAGTAAAATCTATCTTTTAAGAGGGTTATTTCTTCTTATATATATATTACTCTAAGACATGGCACAGAACAAGGATTATGCAAGCACCAGACCTCCAGTGTGCAATCTATCTAAGTTTGCACTTTGGAAGGCAAGGATTAAATTATACATGAACTCTATTGATGAAGATATTTTCAATTCTGTCTTGACAGTTTGTCCAAGTCCACCAGCAAGCTCAAGCACAAATGCTGTTCCACCTCCCTCAGGAACAGATGCAGACATAAAGAAATGGAAAACTGCAGATGCAAAGGCCATGAACATCTTAGCTCAGACAATGTCTGATGAGATATTTCAGAAAGTAGCTGACTGCAACTCAGCCAAAGGAATTTGGGACAAGCTCTCTGAAAATGTGTCAGGGTCTGCTGATGAAAGGAAAGACAGGAGATCTCACCTCATAACCCAATATGAGAATTTCAAGAAAGGAGAGACTGAGTCAGTAGCAGATATGTACAACAGATTGAGTCTGATTGTCAATGAGCTAAGGACCTTGGATAAAGAAATCTCATTGACTGAGCTTAATGACAAGATCCTAATGTGCTTCCCCAGTACTTGGGATTCAAGAATCTGGCCAATCAAAGATGCCAGAAGTCTAAATGAAATCACTATTGAAACTCTCCTAAGCAAGCTCAAATCTTATGAGCTGATTATCAAGAATAGAGAGGAAGAACAGAAGGCTGCTTCACCAGCCTCAAGGAAAGAGAAGTTAATAGCTTTCAAAGCTATTGAAGATCAGCCTGAAGAAAAACTCACAGGCAATGAGGAATTGGTCAGCCTACTGGCCAAAAGATTTTACAAGCTAGCCAGAAAAGACTTCAGAAAAAGGCCATACAAAGGACATGACAAACCAAGGTATGATAAGTCAAATAATAATAACAAAGAAATCATATGCTTTGGTTGCAGGAAACCAAGCCACATTGTGCCTGACTGTCCAGAGAACAAGAACAAGGACAGAAAGGATAGAAGAGAAAGAAGAAAAGAAAAAGATTTCAAAAAGAACAGCTCAGACAAAGCCTCCACTAGCAGGAACAAAAATACAAGGAAGGGTTTTGTTGCTGAGACATGGAGTGAGACAGAAGAAGATTCTGAAACTTCATCTAGCTCCAGTGATGATGAAGATGATGCTGATGAGAAAGAATTCTGCATGATGGCTATCAATGCCTCACAGCAAAACTCTGATGAAGAATCAGATTCAGATTCAGAAAATCAACTAGAGGAAGATCAGGTAATTAGCTCTTTTGATTTTAATTCTGAGGACTTCAAAAATGAATTTAAGACATTGTGCTTGGATTTACTAAAATCTGAGAAAGAGATAATCTCTCTCAGAAACAAATTATCTGAATACAGTGTCCTAAACTCAAATAACCTCAAACTCTCTGAGGAGTTAGAATGCTGTAGGGAGGAGATAGCTTCATTGAAAAGTGAACTGTCAAAAGCTAAAAAGTTTGAAGAATCCCTAAATGGGAGAAGTATCAGACTGATGGACATTACAAGCACAGTGAACTCTAGATTTAATAGTACACTGGGCTTGGGTGCCTCATCCAGCCAACCTATAGTATTAACAACTCCAATCAAATTTGTCTCTGACAAAGGGAAGGGAGTAATAGAGGTAGCTAGGAAGAATGCAGATCTGTCAGAGAAAAATTCAGTTCAACAGATTGCGTCGAGCAGAGCTCGACGATCGTCAAACAGAGCTCGACGATCTGACCACAGATCGTCGACCTCAGCTTGACGATATCCAAACTCTGAACTTCAGTATAATCGATCTTCGAATAGAGATCGACGATCTGACCCAAGATCGTCGACCTCAGTTCGACGATCGTCGAACAGAGATCAGGTCTATGAACATTCCTTCAATGGCACATCTAGATTCAATCCTAGAGGTCCCACATCCCAAGGCTTTAACCCCTATATTGAATGGATAGTACCTCCTAGGAGATACCATCCTGAAGGCTATAAGAGTTAACCTGGGATGTCTTTCATTTCTGAATTCAAAGGATATCAGCCTAGGCCCAAGGTTAACTGGGTCAAAAACAAGTAAGCTGTTCATGTGCAGGTAAAGACCTATTAAGTATCTAACCAATAATGGTATCTGGATAGTGGGTGCTCAAAGCACATGATAGGGAACAGGGAGAACCTATCATCTTTCATAACCAAACTTGGACCCAAAGTGATTTTTGGTGATTTAAATTTTGGCCAAACCAAAGGATATGGTGCTGCTCAGATAGGCTCAGTCACTTTCAAGAAAGTGGCATATGTAGAAGGACTGGAGCACAATCTGATAAGTATCAGTCAACTATGTGATGAAGGATACAAAGTAACATTCAATAAATCCCTGTGCAAGATCAAGTCAGAGAATAACACAACTGTGTTAACAGGTAAAAGGACAGGTAACATTTACTTAGTAGATTTTCTTTCATCTAAAGTAGATATCTGTTTATTCAATTTCATATCTAAGCCTAATATTTTGTGGCATAAGAGATTAGGACATCTTAACCTTAGAACCATTGCTAGGCTCTCCAAGGACAACCTTGTTAGAGGACTACCTTCTGGCCCCTACAAGAAGGAAGGACTCTGCAAGGCTTGTCAATTAGGCAAGCAAACTAAAAATAGCTTTAAGTCACTTAATAAGAGTGATTCACCTAGGATTTTGTATTTGTTGCACATGGATCTTTTTGGACCCATATCAGTACAAAGCCTAGGAGGGAAGTCCTACACTTTAGTAGTTGTAGATGACTTCTCAAGATTCACATGGGTATTCTTTCTGAGGAAGAAGTCTGATAATTTTAAATGTTTGACAGAGTTTCTCAAATGTATACAGATTGAGTTCAACACTCAATTGCCCTGATCAGAAGTGATCATGGGACAGAGTTTGATTCTCTTCTTATGCAAGAGTTCTGTCAAAGTGAAGGGATCAGGCACACTTTCTCAGCTCCTAGAACTCCTCAACAAAATGAGGTAGCTGAAAGGAAAAATAGAACACTAATTGAATCTGCTACTACATTGTTGACAGATGCTCACCTACCTCTATCCTTTTGGGCTGAGGCAGTGAACACCTCCAACTATGTATTAAATAGAAGCCTGATACATAAAATAAAGGGCAAGACTCTCCATGAATTGCTCAAAGGGAAGAAACCTAAAGTAAATTATTTTAAAATTTTTGGCTGTATTTGTTATATTCATAATAATGACAAGAAACATCTAGCAAAATTCCAAGCTAAAGCTGATGAAGGAGTGTTTCTGGGATACTCCATGATCAGCAAGGCCTATAGGGTATATAATAAATCATCTTGTAAAATTGAAGAATCTGTTCATGTTACTTTTGATGAGACTAACATGTGTTACAAGGAGAAGTCTACTTCTACCATAGAACCCTTACAGGTACAATCTATATCAGAAAGTATGGACAGATTACAGGTTAAAGAAGAGGATACAACCTCTCAACCTATTCAGCAAAAGAATGAAAGCAGTGATGATGAAGAAGTACAACATCTTGAAGAAAATTATCCTGAAGAGCCAGTTGTTGTTCCACTAGAGGAAACAACAACACAGGTTGGTGAACAATCAACACCCCTTGTTGATTTAGTAACAACAAGAGATCATCCAATTTCCCAAGTAATTGGAAACATCTCAGCTGGTGTGCAAACCAGAAATCAGGTCAATCAGAACCTGATGCACACCTGCTTCCTATCTCAAGTTGAGCCTCAATCCATTCAAGATGCAGAGCAAGATCCACACTGGATCATTGCAATGCAAGAGGAGCTACATCAATTTGAAAGGAACAAAGTTTGGGAACTAGTGCCTAAGCCAAAGGATCATTCCATTGTTGGAACAAAGTGGGTGTTCAGAAACAAGCTTGATGATCAAGGAATTATTGTCAGAAACAAGACAAGGCTAGTTGCTCAAGGCTACTCTCAACAAGAAGGAATAGACTATGACCAGACCTTTGCACCAGTTGCAAGGTTAGAGGCCATTAGAATATTTCTAGCTTATGCTGCTCACAAAGGCTTCAAGGTCTATCAGATGGATGTGAAGAGTGCATTTCTCAATGGGGACATCAAAGAGGAAGTCTATGTTAGACAACCTCTAGGTTTTATCTCTCTAACTCACCCTGATTATGTTTTCAAATTGCATAAAGCATTATATGGTCTCAAGCAAGCTCCTAGAGCATGGTATGAGACCCTAGCATGCTTTCTTCTGGAAAATGATTTTGTTAGGGGGAGAGTAGACCAAACTCTTTTTATTAGAACTCATAAGTCCCACACCCTACTAGTACAAATTTATGTAGATGATATCATATTTGAATCTACTGATTCAAACTTGTGCAGAAAGTTTTCCAACCTAATGCATTCCAAATTTGAAATGAGTAGCATGGGTGAGCTCTCCTTCTTCTTAGGATTGCAAGTAAAACAGCATGCTGAGGGCATATTTATTTCCCAAACCAAGTATGCTAAAGAATTGGTTAAGAGATTTGGTATGTCTGAGGCATCTTGTATGAAAACACCCATGCCTACCAATACTGTATTGGATGCTGATGAACATGGGAAACCAGTTGATCAGACAATATATAGAGCAATGATTGGCTCTCTATTGTACCTTACAGCCAGTAGGCCAGATATAATGTTTGCTACATGCATATGTGCTAGATTCTAAGTTAGCCCTAGAGAGTCACACCTAACTCTAGTTAAAAGGATTCTTAGGTATGTAAAAAGTTGTCCAAATCTAGGACTCTGGTATCCAAAAGACTCAGGATTTGAATTAACTGGATTCTCAGATGCTAATTATGCTGAATGCAGAATAGACAGGAAAAGCACCAGTGGAACATGTCAGTTCCTTGGTGACAGACTTATCTCCTGGTTTTGTAAGAAGCAAACATCTGTGTCAACTTCAACTACTGAAGCTGAGTATATGGCTGCAGGCAATTGTTGCTCACAAATATTGTGGATACAAAATCAGCTTCTAGACTATGACTACAACTTAGAGAAGTCTAAAATTTTTTGTGATAATACTAGTGCTATCTCTATAGCACAAAATCCAGTCCTCCATAGTAGGACAAAACATATAGAGATTAGGCACCACTTTCTAAGGGATAATGTAGAGAAAAACAAAATAGAACTTTAATATATATCTACTGATTTGCAAAGGGGAGATATTTTCACCAAGCCCTTGGATGAAAAGAAACACAGTTTCTTCCTAAATCAGTTAGGCATGTTAGATGGAGGAAGCCTAAACTAACTTACAAGATTTTTGAAAAGATAAAACAGACCAAGACTAGGCTAAAAAATCAGTTCCTTTTTGTCTGTAGAATAGGCTTTGTCTCTGAACTGCGCTCGACGTTTTCCCAGAAAATGTCGAACGTAGATCGACGTTTCTCTAAAAATCGTCGACCAGAGATCGACGTCTCCAAAATCGTCGATCTGAGTTCAGCGCCTCCGTTAGCTCCAGGTTTTCTCTTCTTCTGTTCAGAGGCCGTCGAGCAGAGCTCGACGCTTTTCAACATCGTCGAACGGAGATCGACGATATTGACGTCTCTTCAGATTCCCACTGTAGCCCAAATCGTCGAGCTGAGATCGACGTTCTGTCGAACCAAGCTCCACGATTTTCCGTTTCGCCGTCGAACCCTAATATAAAATCATTTCTTCAGCCGTCGTTCACCTTTTGCGCTTTCACTCTCTGTAACTTTCTTTGTTTTCCCTCCAAATCCTCTACGCTTGGTCGTGTTTGGTTTTTCGTGTTGCAGGTGCAAATGGCTGATTCTAGTGCTGCAATCTCTAAGATGAAATTTGACACAAGATTTGACATTGATATGAACTCGTTTGATGGAAGCGATCAGCGCTTCAAGGATATTCTCAATCTATTCAGAGATCAACAGCTATCGCAAATAATGACTACCCGGATGAAGATTGCTTCAGAAGAGATCAAAGAGTGGTGTTTTACAGCGACAGATGAGACTGAGAACTCTGTCGTCGATATCATAAAAGGGACCCAGGTACATCTGTCCCCGGCTCTCTTAAAAGATGTTTTTCAACTTAGTTCTGGAGACGATTCTATCGAATTATCTGGAGAAGAATATGATTCCATGCTTGATAGAATGGGGCACAATGCTGTAAACCCCAACAAACTGCTAAAGAAAAATTTGTCTCTAGAATTTCAATTCTTGGCTGATGTTGTCGGGAAAGTGCTTCTGGCCAAGCACTCAGCCCATGATACCATTTCTAGGTATCAGTTTTGTTTGATGGCAGCCTTAATTGATAAGAAACATCTTGACTGGGGATCAATTTTCTTCAACCTAATTAAGAAGAAGATAAATAAGACTGCTGTCAGTTTTGGGAGAATCCTAGGGGTCTATCTGCACTCCAGATGCCCTGAATTCCTAACCTCCTCTGGGATGCTCATTAATGCATCCAAAAGGCTCTCCTGTGCCCTGTTCAGCAAATGGGACAGGCAAATTATCAACCCTACAAGAGCTGCTGCACCACTCTCTTCAGGCATAAGGACTGCTTCAGTCTCTCCACCTCTGCTCTCTGCTCCAGCAGAAGTGTTGCCTGTCTCTCCTCCTCCTCCAGCTGCATCTACCCCAGCCACTTCATCCTCACCTCCAATCACCACCATATTGATATCTTCCCCCATTAACATTTCCTCACCAGTTTCAACCCCTCCAGCATCTACTTCAGAGGAATTCCACCCTCTCTTCTCTTATTTAACCTTCACCTCACCATCATTCTCCCTCATAGAGGATTCCTTTATGGATGATTCTCCTTCCACTCCTCCTGAGCCACCCTCTACCTCCTCTTTTCAACAAATGCTTCATGACATCCTTTCCCAACCATCCTTCACACCCTCTCTTGCTTCACCTATCTCCACCTCAACCTCTTCTATCTCCACAATTCCACCCTCAGAGCCATCCATTCCTACTCCACCTACCTCCACATCTCCAGCTCCAGCCAACATCCCTCCATCAACCTTCTCTACTACCTCTGCTCAAGCCCCTCTTGAGCATGTAGATCTTCCAAGGTTGGCAGACAGACTCTATGAGTTGCTAGCTCCCAGGCTGACATCTCTGTTGGAGACTTCCTTGGCTCCACTCCTGAAACAAGTCCAGGAGTTGTCTACCAAACTTTCCTCCTTTTCCTCCTCCCAGGCAATCCCTTCTACTGGGTGCCTTGCTTCAGCTCTCCTTGAACCAAGGCAGGGGAGATGCCTCATGAAGAAGTGGATGTGCCTCAACCAGCTCCAACTCTAGCTCCTGATCCTGCTTTTGTACTGGACCTTCAAAGCTTGCTCTCTAAGTTTGATACAGTACATTTCAGCTTTCTGCCAGTACCTCAGGCTGAAGATTTGTCTAAGTCCATTGTGCCTATATCTGTCTGTGATCCTAGCCATATTGCCTCTTACATAAATTCCTGGAAGGCTGTGGATATTCTTGATGCTGCTACTAAGGCCATTGTGCCTCTTGTTATTGAAACTGCTGCTGCTGCTGCTGCTACTGCTGAAGATATTGAAATGGTTCCAGTAACTGCTGCTGATGAAACTGTTGATGAAGAGCTTGCCTCCTATCTAGAAGCTCCTACACCTGGTGCTGCTCCTGCTCAAGTTCCTGCTGCTGCTCCTGCTCAAATTTCTGATGCTGCTCCTGCCCTGACTGCTGATCAGTTGAAGTTACAAGAGAAATACTTGAAAAGCATTGATGATCTGTATGACAGACCTCAAAGCTCAGATAGTGATCAATTCCAAACTGAATCAGATGACTCTACAAATACCATTGCCAAGAAGAGGAAGGCCAGAAGTAAAGCCTTAATGTCAGTTCCCCCAGCTCAGGCAAAGGATTCAAATGACATTCCCTATTATATTCTGCATGATTGCCCCATATCTAAGCCCTGGATGCAGTTCTCCAAGAATCAACTCAAGGCTATGAAGAAGAGAAGGAAGCTAGATAAGTATGAGAAAGGATCTTCACAGTATCAGCCTCCTCCTCCTCCTCCTCCAGATTCTGGTTCAGGCTCAGCCTCTCAAGCCCCAGCTTCAAGGCAAAGCTCCTCCCAATCTTATCAGAAATATTATCAAAGGGGGCAACATCAAAGAGGATATCAATCTAGAAGGGGTCATTATAGAGGAAGCCAGAGAGGATACAGATCTCATCAAAGGGAAGGACAAGGCCACACTGACTCTACTTCAGGTCCTTTCCCCTACAGGCTAAAAGATACAGTTGTCTCCAGGACTCCTCCTACTGCTACTGAATCCATCAACAGGTATGAACCTCCTGTTCCTTTTGAGGATCCTGAGAACAATCCTCTATCCTGGACAGCTAGAATGAAAGAGCTGGCTGCTCTTGATCAAATAAAGAAAGCCAGAGAGCAAGGCAAGGACACTTCCAATATAACAACTTTATCAGATCAGAGAAAGAAATAACTGGAGAAATACACATTAAGAAAATTTTTCAACCCAGAAGACTATATGAAGCTGCACCCTGAGGCTGTAGTTCCAAGGCCCAGATCTCAAACTTCTCTAGGTGCAGAAGATGATAGAAGATCCAAGAAAGAAGCCCTGAATCCCAACAGAGAAATTATGTTTAAAAAGGGAACTGAGAAGAAGTAAATTGTGTAAGCTGAACATTCATCCTCCTCTGGATAATTGCTGCTATTTTATCTGTGATCTGCTTGCTGCTATATCTTTGCTTGGTTAGCTCTTGTTTTGAATGTATACTTATTTAATTTCTAATTCTGTCTGTAAATAGTAATCCTAACTCAAATAGGGGGAGATTGTTGGAACACCCTATTACTAATTTGGGTAAGGATCACTATGTTTGTCTTAGGAAACCAGGTTGACCTAGTTGTATAGTTGTAAAGGTCAACATTAGAATGAGTCTAGGGCTTAGAACTTAGGTTTGAAGCTGCCCCCAGAACCATTCCAATGTCAAGGATATAGAGCCAAGTCTAAGGCAATTCTCGTCGAGCTCAGGTCGACGAAACGTCGAACTCGGTTCGACGCTCTCTGAGCTTAACTTGATAAATCGTCGAACTCCGGTCGACGATCTTTGAGCTCAGATCGACGATCTCTCTTCCGCTATTCTTCAGGTCGCTGAGCTCGGTTCGACGATCGTCGAGCTCAGGTCGACGTTTTCTGTCTGCTTGATCTCATTCCATCTCTGAGCTCAGTTCGACGATCGTAGAGCTCAGATCGACGATTCTTCTGAGAGATTGACGCTTTTAAGGATTCAAATGCTGTTATTCTTTGGAATGTTTTTGAATGCTATCAGCATTTATGTTAAGGAGATCTGCCAGCCGTTTATCTTTATTCTGGAGCAAGTTTCAAGGAATTGTTCAGGAAATATTTTATTGGACCTTCCTCTAAAAGACAAGACACTTTATGGAAGACATTTATGACTGCCAACGACTATCCTTGACAAGAATTCTTTTCAGAGAATGAGATCCTTCTTCTTGTCTTCAGAAAAGACAGAGAGAATATACAACACTCAGAGTACAACAAGAAGAAAAAGCTGTGACAGATAACAAGTGATCAAGAATTAGAAGAACAATCTTCTTGCTTACTAAAAAGTGTTCACAACTTCATCTCAAGAACTCCAGACACCTCATCTTTCAGCCTCTTTGCTGAAACAATCTTTTGCTGGAGATCAAAGTTCTGAAGACCTATCACCCTAGAGCAAAGCTTCCTTTCCTGAACCAGTCTACATCTCAAGGGGAGCTTTGACAAAAGATCCACTAAGTCTTCTCTCATTTGATTTGAGAACAGAGAAGACAACTTCATTTCCTTTTCCTTTTTATTTTTCTACTGTAAAAGGGTTCTTGAACTCCCTTCAAAAGTTATGTCTGGTTCTGAGAGCCTTGTCAAAACTCAGTGGTGGCAAGACACCTTATCAAAAAATCCAGTTTTGGTTTTTGAGCACCTTATCAAAAGCTCATTGGTGTCAGGACACCTGATCAACTCATCCTGAGTGGATTCCTACCAAGGGTGGTAGAAGAGTGGATGTACCCAGGCTTTTGGGGAACCACTATATTTTCTTGTGTCTACTGGATTGTTTGTGTGATTATTGCTGTGTGCTGTTTTCTTAATTTCTTACTTCTCAAATTTCTTTCTAGCACTCTACACTATAGTGTAAATTAAATTTTATATGTGTTGATATTCTCAAAACTGTGAAACTTATTTGAATAAACTCTATTCACCCCCCCTCTAGAGTTGAGATAGATCTTACCCTCACTTTCAAATATGCCCTGAGGATATTGGAGTATGTTAAAGCAACTCCAGGGAAAGGATTGTTTTTTCAGAAGAATGGTCACTTGAGGGTTGAAGCGTACTCAAATTCGAGCTATGCTGATGATAAAGGAGACCGCAAGTCAACATCGGGTTTTGCACATTTGTTGGAGGAAATCTTGTGAGTTAGAAGAGCAAGAAACAGTCTGTTGTCTCCAGGTCTAGTGCAGAAGAAGAATATCGTAGTATGACATCGACCACATGTGAGTTAAATTGATTACGTCTCATCATGCTTGACCTAGGAGAGGTCTACAAATATCCTCTTCCTATGTTCTGCGACAACAAGGCTGCTATATACATTTCCAAAAATCCGGTCTTTCATGAGAGAACAAAACACATAGAGGTCGACTGTCATTTTATTTGAGAAGAGATTTTGAAGAAACCGATCTGTACTCCGTTTGTAGCTTCTGACAACGAGTTGACAGATGTCTTCACCAAGCCAGTGTCCACTTTCTTGTTTCACATTTGCGACAAATTGGGCATGATTGATATCTATGCTCCATCTTGAGGGGGAGTGTTGAGACAGGGCGGTCTGGCGAGTTAAGACCGGGCGGTCTGGCGGTCTGGCAATCTGACGGCTTGTCCCAACGGTTTGGTAGTCGGGTTGGAGACCGGGCGATCTGGTGTTTTGTCTGGTTGTCTGGAGGCTCCTCCCAGCATCTTGGTGTCGAGATGTTGTTAGCTGGTGTATAGCGGTCTGAGCGATCTGGCGACTTGTCTATGGTGGCATGGAGATATTGGCCGCTTGTTCTCCACATTGTAGTTGTCGTGCGGTTAGGCTAACCGCGCGGCTTGTGCGGCTTGTATAGTTTTGTGTTCATGTAATTATTAGTCCCACATTGCTTATTTATAATCTTTTTTCTCTCCTGCATTCTATAAAAGGGAGGTCATACCTTTGTAATAGATACCTTTTTGGATAGTAAAAACTTTGTTACTTCAATTTTTTGTCTTTTATTTTCTGTTCGCACAAGGAAGAAGCCCGTCATCAAAACTGCAGCAAGGAAGTGCTCGATGACAAGGATGGCGGCCGCCAACCAAAAAAAATGCACACGCGGTTACAACGGGGAAGAACCCCCAGGTTCGGCCAAAGCCGGTCGACCTCCTCTGTGTTCTTCTGCTTTCCTGAAATCCTGCATACTTGGGGAAAACTGACCCCCTCTTTATATACGCTTGAAGAACCCTAAATCAGGTAAAAGGAAGGTGGGGTCGGCTGGATCCTATCAAAGAAGGAGAAAAAATCTCCTTCCAAAAAATCTCCTCCATTGTTTGGAAGAAAATATATTCTGCCACCAATACTCCGCCATAATTGCTAGAATTTAGGAAATTCCAAAACGTAGGAGTCACGAATTGAGCAGTCTCCAAAAGAGGCGCCTGCAAGAAAGGGAGGATGCGTCATTATCGAAACAATTGTAATCCTTATTCGTTTTGGATAGTGAATTTCGTTTGCCCCGCCCCGTGATTTTTTCCCTCATGGATTTGGAGAGAGTTTTCCAAGTAAAATCTTGTGTTATCTGGTTATGGATTTGTTGCATGTGATTTCTTGTTGTTGTTACTACATTTATTTTTCTTGTGAGCTCTATGCACAAGCATAGAGTGAGATATTCTGTTTCCCAATAGGTCCTTGCCGCTTCCACTCCTCTTTCACGATTAGGGTCAGAGTTCTTCCGTGCTAATAATCTCAAAGTTGAGGTGAGACTTGATTAATAAGCCGGACATCCTTGCGAAATAAGCAGAAAATCATCCATCATTCTTCCCAACCAAATAAGTCGAAAATCATCCATCATTCTTCCCAACCATCATATTTTGGAACTCAATTTTCATTTGTTGAAGATCATTAATAGCATTAGTTTTTGTGCTAAGAAAAACATTAGTTTTATTTTATTTGTATTATAATGAGTAGTGGTGTGCATAAAAACCGAGTCCGGCCCAGTAAAAATCCAGCTAGGCCCGGGCCCGCCCCGGGTCAAAGTTGGGTCATGGGGCCTAACAAGGGCCCATATATGAGCATTTGCCCGGCCCGGTACCCGACTTGGGCCGGGCCGGGCAAAGCCCGGTTTCTAGGCCCGGGCTAAGCCCGACTTCTAGACTCGGGCTAAGCCCGGGGCCGGGCCCGACCCGATCCCTTTAACAATCAACGGCTCTAAGAGTCATTGGAAAAAGCTACCAGTAATAGTTTCCAACGAATCTTAGAGTCATTATCTCAAAAAGCTGCCAACCCTATTTAATAGAGCTGACAACTATAATTAATTAATTAATTATTAGAAAAAAATAAATTTGAAATAAATATTTATTTTATAGTTTTTTTTAAATCCTATACCCCCCCCCCACCCCCACTCCCAAGTCCCACCCCACTATTTTTTACGTCGAATATGGCATCGACGATGACATGTTCATCATCATCGGTCGCTCACGAAGTGGTGAAACACAAACATACAACACCAGTATGGGAATATTTCGACAAAGTGAAAGTCGGCTCCGAGCATAAGGCGAAGTTAATTATTTTGAAAATTTTGAGGGTCGAGTGAGTTTAACGAGCGATGTTTGGACAAGTCGTATAAAATTAGGATTATCATATATTTCCATCACTTATCACTGAGTCGATCCCGTTTCCTGTGATCTAAATAAGCGTATAATATGTTTAAAGGTTTCGAAGTTCCACACACCGGTGTAGTGATTTATCAAATTATTTTAAAATATTTACGAGAATTTAAAATAAAAGATAAAATTATAAGTATTTCTTTCGACAACGCCACAAATAATAACACCTCAATTGAGTGATTAAAACGTGATTTAAAACCTATGTTAAACGGTATTTTTTTTCGTACTTGTTGCGTCTGTCACGTTTTAAATTTGGTCGTACAAGATAGTTTAACATATATGGAACTATACATTAATAAAATACATTTAATGTTACAATTTATTTATAGTTCTAAACAACGACAAGATTTTAAAAAATTCGTAAACGCCTAAGGTCAAAAATTTTTCAAACCTTTATTTGACATGTCAATTAAATGGAACTCGACATTTACAATGTTAAAACGAGTGATTCGTCAAAAAACAGTACTAATGGAATATTATACTATGTTAGATCAACATGAATTAACTGAGTCCGATTGGACAGTTTTAGAAAATTATATGGATTTATTAGAAGTTTTTAATACGGCGACAAATTTTTTATCTGGCGTATATTATCCTACTAGCCCACTAGTTATTGAAAATATTGTTAATATTTCATAAA
Source organism: Platanthera zijinensis (assembly GCA_039513925.1). NCBI lineage: Eukaryota > Viridiplantae > Streptophyta > Magnoliopsida > Asparagales > Orchidaceae > Platanthera > Platanthera zijinensis. Next base: position 46,630,144 of record CM077096.1, read on the forward strand.
AATTAAACTATTTTAAGCAACACGCCGGATGAAGTGGTTTAATAGAAATAATGGAAAATAAAATTTTAAAATATTATAGAGAATTCTCAGTCATGTTTTCATGCGCCGTCGCTTTGAATGCTCTTTTCGGTGTAGACGGTGTAGAATTTTTTATAGAAGAAATAAATAATAATTTAGGCGTAAATCTTAGTGATTCGAATTTGGATAATCTTATTATTTTATATTTTAACACTATTTTTACTAAATGATATAATTATTATGATAATTTATACGGATCACGGCTCCGAGAGAATGTGTCGCAATCAAAAACGCGCGATAGTCTTAAAAATAAAATGTTAGAGTTAGTTTCTAGAAAAAAAGCGTGCACAACATCTAGTAGTTTAAATGAATTAGGCTTGTACGCAAAAACACAATTTCGTGATTTTATGAGTACAGACGAATTAGAAAATTTCGATATTTTAAAAGGTTGGAAATGTAAAGTAAATATCTATCCAATTATGGCTTATATGACCCAAGATTTACTAACGATCCAAGCTAGCACGGTAGCTTCAGAGTGTGCTTTTTCTCTTAGTGGCAGGGTGTTGAACGAGCTGAGAAGTCGCCTAAACGAAGAATCGCTCGAAATCTGCATATGCTACAAGGACCACTTGGATGCGATCAAGAGGAAGTAGTATATTTCATCGATCGAGGATAACTCGTCGGACATGGAAGACGAGATGGACGCGATCAACTTAAATTAATTAAAGCTTAAAGATTGCGAGACGGATTTTTGAAAAGCTCTTGAAATATGTAATTTTTATTTTTTTTTACTTAATGAATTGTGAGTCATTTGTAATTTTGTTGTATTTGTAATTTTGGATTTTTCAATCACATTTTTTTTCCCGGTGTATTTTTAATTTTGTATACTTCCGTTCAACATTAATAAAATTATTATTTTTTTCTTTCAAAATATGAAATTAATTGTATTTTCGTATTGGACTATTCGTATAAATTGTATAAGCTTTTTTTTATTTAGTTTATATTTAAATTTTTTTATAAAAAAAATTATTTTAAAAAAACAGGGCCCGGGCTAAGCCAGGGCCCGGCCCGGCCCTGGGGGCCTTAGCAGGCCCTTCCCGGAGCCAGAAGCTCGGCCCGACCCGACCCAACTATAATCAGGGCCCGAGCCCGGTCCGGAAAAGCCTGGGCCGGGGGGGCTTTATGAATACGACTAATAATGAGGCTGCCAATTATTACAGAAACCCTAAAAAAATACATAAAAACATCTAAAGGTAGCGTATTAAGCAATCATAGAAAATTCAGATTCCAAAGAATCAATAGATAGTTTACAACAAAATCCGAGATTAAAGGTAAACAACCTGAATAAATTGATAATTGGCTCAACCCTACATTCAGTGCCACTGGGGCACAAGAAATTTGAACTTAAAAATAATTGTTAAAAATAGGCGATTGTTATGAGCACTTAAATTTTGATTTTTCGTAATTTTTTGATGTCCACAAAATATTTTTTGGTAAAACTATATCCGCAAATAAAAATGATATCTGAAAAGCAAAATTTTTTAAAAAATTAACCTAGTCAATTTTATTCTCAAATATTTAAAAGTGTATCATATTTAAGGCATAAAATACTATTTAATTCTGAATTGCTAAATCTATTGCCTAAAGATGCATTTGAAGGAGAACTTTCCGAACTTTTATGGATTTGACCACCTTCCCCCAACGATGTGAAAAATTGTTACCTCCGGAATCCAGAGGATAGTATCGGTCCGGGACCAATGAGAAGTCTGCAAAGATGTGGGGCCCATGCAGTTTAGATTTGTGAAATACATTTTTGCGTGGGGCCCTTATCATTTCGGGCTCCTCATTGATTTACCCGGACCATTCTTCTCCTTCGAATTCCGGAGGAATTTTTTTTCCCAAGGACGCCAGCGCCTCAAAGCTGCAATGAAGCATAGCATTTGGCAGAAACATCAAATCGCGAGTGAGGAAACACTCACTGAACCAGTAATACGACAGGAATGCCAGCCTCTTGTCGCACCATCGCTTGACGCCACTCCAAGCACCGCAACTAGCGCTCCCGCCATTCAACAAGAGGGCCGGCCCACCACACCACCCGCCGACGCCAAGTAATCTGCCAAGTTCCACGTCAATCGAAGAGGCGAGAGGCGGAAAAGTGCTTTGCGATTATCTAATTGAGAAAAGAGAAACAATACATAGTTTCGAGTTCGAATAGCCAAAACTGAAGTACTGATCGCTTAAAAATATTGCTCAATTTACTAACAACTACAAATAATAAAGCAAAGTATCAAAGAAGGGATCTTGACAGCAAACCATAAGCTATTATAGAAGGGATTTGGACTGCAACAATAAATTAAACTATTAACGATTTGCATTTGTGTCAACACTAAATAGAGTAAAATACTAACCTACAATCAGGAAATTAATAAAAAATAAATCAGGATAAGGAAATCTGAAAGCTTGAATTAATCAAGAAATCAAACAAGAAAGTAATGACGTCTACGTAACTAATTACTAAACAATTAAAAGTTTAAAACAAATTATTTATGCTTCTAATGATGAGTATGCAACTAATGAGGAGTATGCAACTAATTACTAAACAAATACAATCTATGCTTGAATATAGTGACAGATTCAGGAAATTGATAATGTGAGTGCACATATTTTTTTAAATGAAATAACATCGTAGGAATGCGTCACTAAGTTCTAGAAATTTTAACAAGGAGGGTCAGACAATTACTTCCTCAAACAAAAAAAATTGAACACTTTCATCTTATCAGCGCCGTTTCTCTCTCATTTGACCATCGTTTTTGACGTATAAGTAGTCAAAAATCATTGCCTCAATGAGAAGAATCCAAATTCACTAACCATTTTTACAAATAAAATGGGGGGGGGGGAGGGCAGTGTCCCTCGGGGCCCCTCTTGATCCGCCCATGTTTGAATGGATCGGATTATGTTCACTGTTCACACCCTTCAATCTAATTCAAACAAATAGAAGCTATGCTTGAAAAAAGCTTATTAATTATATTAAAAAGAAATCAAAGAATGCAGTTTCAGGATTGTTGCGGGTCGCCTGGTCTTTTCCCGGTCTTGAGAAATCAAACCGCCTTAGCTCAGAATCAGACCGAGCGCGCAAACAGTCAAAATGAACTGCAACAAATGACAAGAGACATTTTTTTACATGAAAAACCTGAAAAGGGTGAAAAATCACGTGTCTGGATCTGTGCCGAGCCAAAATCCACTAGTTCTTGTGTGTTTACAAAAGTTGGAGTTTGATCTTGGAGGGTGACAGACGGTTACTCCGTTTCAAGTGGAATGATACAAAAAACGAGGAAAAATGGCTAATCATTCGGAGTCTCGATGGAAGCGCTATGATCTTGAGATGATGCTGAACTCTCGGAACCTCGGTGGAAGCGCTTCGGGAGGGTGCTCGTTGATGCAGAGCCTTGATGAGAGCGCTCCCACGGAGGCGGTTGATGTCACTTGATGTTAAATTTCACAGATACCAAGAGACAAGCTCTGAAACCATGTTCAAATTTGATATAGCGGAAGACAGGAAACCAGGCGCAGGAACACTCCACCTATCCGAGCCCAAATAAACCAGATACAAACCAGAAGAGCAAGAATCTTGTACTAACAAATCTTTACAAGGCGAGACATACATGACGAGACATGATTCGCCAATGTACCCAAGGAAAAAGCAGAAACAATTACAAGGCAAAACAAACTTAATTGCGCGGACTCAAACGTTAACCGCCGGATCTACTGATGCTCTACGGAGTCCGCACAAACTGTCAGGTCGTCAAGCCGCAAACCAAGCCGCGTAGACTGCCCGTTATTACAATGCAAGAAGGAACTCTACTCGTCGATCAGCAGGCCGCCTAGCCGCCTGACCGCACGAACTGCTGCTGCCGAACTGAACAGGCCGCCCGAAGCGAACAACTTATTGAACCGGAAAATAAGTTACAGAAGAGAGACCGCCTAGCCGCAACCCGCGACCTGCTGTTAACTACTGGTTGCTATCCACAGAGTCCGCACTGTCCCTGACTGCAGTCAGAACCAAGTCCTGGCTTTCCAGCGTTATCTGCAAAACATGCACAGCACAACCCAGTCAATCTTCAAACACGCGGATACAAAAATCTAGTCCGCAACAACTATCTGCGAGTTCACTTACTGTTCATTCAGTCACTGTTGATGTGATATGGGGTCCTATTTATAGGCACGATGAGGAGTGTGGTCACCGCCCTAGCCGATAGGATAACCATCCCATCTCACGGCACCAAGTGTATCCGCAAGCCGCTGATATACAACCAGTCCTCCGCGACCAGTGCAGGATAGCCAGCCGAACTCTGCAACAACACCCTATCTGCCTATCAGCGAACACTGCTCTAGTACACATGCCCTGCGGATACAACTCCAGTCCGCGTACCCCGATCCCGACACTTTGAAGATAAAGACAGATGTGTCGAGACAAGTCAGATATCTCGACAGCTTAAGACAGTTGTGTCGAGACAATACAACTGTCTCGACACAATGTAGAACTGAAGTGCAGACTTAAAGTGTCGACACCCAGCAGACAATTATGTCGAGACAATTCAACTGTCTCGACATAGTGAAGAATTAAAACAAGTGTCGATACCCAGCAGACAGTAGTGTCGAGACAATTCAACTGTCTCGACACAGTGCAGATTTAAATATGTCAACATAGTCGACAGTTGTGTCGAGACAAGTCAACTGTCTCGACACCTTCAAGTTCAGATTGAAAATTCTACTAAGTAAAATTGTATCGAGACTGCTAAGATATCTCAACACTTTCTAAGAACACTTAAGTAATATAGTGTCGAGACACCTTGGACATCTCGACACTTATGTTTCTGAAGATGTGCAGAGTCAACACAGAAGTGTCAAGACTAGTCAAAATGTCACATCAACTACAGTAATGTGATATCTCATAAGAAACTATTTGAAGGAAGACTTAGAGTATGATGGCGTAATGATGATGTCATCAATCAGCAGCCAGCAATTCTTGAAGGCTATAAATAGAGGGGTCGTCTACACAAATAATAACAATCAGAAATTCAACAAATCAATTCTCAATCTAATTTCATCCAAGTCAGGGGAGGACGACAACTCCAAGAAGAAGAAGGAAGACGAAGATCTTCAAGAAAATCTACTGATCCTTTCAATAAGTAGATCATTGGATTAAGGTGGATCTGTTCTATAAATTCTTCAAGGAAATCAAGCCGATCATTATCAAGAAGATTGCAGATCCAGAGAAGTATCTTTTCAGCCAGTTTGTTTATCAAGAATTAATTCTTTATTGCTGAATTGAAGAATCTGAATTCTCAGATAAGTCATATTACAGGATTGCTGTATTCTGAGTTTATTTTCATTCTCATTTACCTCTTTATTTTGTAAGATCTCTTGGAGATCTGGGTGGGTAGGAGATTAATTCTCTGAGTTGTAAGCCTAATTTATAAAGGCTGAGGTAGGGTTCTTGAGGGACCTGAGGTAGGTGATTTGTGTGGGATCACTGAGGTGTAAGCCTGTGTTATAAAGGCTGAGGTCGGGTTCTTGAGGGACCTGAGGTAGGAGATTGAGTGAATCTCTGAGGTAAGACCTGTTGGTCTGAGTGTAGGTTTCTTAACAGAAACTGAGCCTGTAAGATCTTTTGATCCGAGTTAAAGAGTAGGAGATATAACCTTATCTAGCACATTGCTAGTAAGGGAAAAGGGGGAAAGTGGATGTACCCTAGATAGGGGAACCACTATAAAATTTCTGTGTACTATGGATTGATTGTGCTGTGTTCTGTGGATTACTTGTGCCGTGTTCAGTGGATTGCTTATGCTGTATATTTGTGAAGTTTACTTATTAAATATCAGCTGAATATATAATATAAGTGACAAAGAATTTTAAAAGACACTTATTCACCCCACTATAGGTGATTAACTACCCATAGAATTATCTTTCAACTATGAACTGACATAGGACCAAACAAGTCTATATGTAGGAGGTACAAACACCTCACTGAGTCTTTGGTCCCAATGCACTTGAAAGAGGTCTTGGTCTGCTTGACCTTTTGGCATGCAGGGCAGATACCCTCCTTAGTGCATTTTAACTTGGGATTATTTCTAATTAGTTTTTCACTAAAGAGCTTCCCAATGGTCTTATAGTTTAAATGAGCTAATCTCTTGTGTCATTGTACATAATATGAGATTTTCTCATTTATCACTAGGCATATAGGAGAGTCCTTATCTAAGCATATGAAATTTAAGCAATAAACATTTTCACTCATAATGTCTATTAAGATGACCTCTTGGTCACTTAACCTCTTAATGTGACACTCATCCTTGTGGAAAACTATGTTATAGCCAAGATCACAAAGTTGATTAATGCTTATCAGGTTGTGTTGCAACCTTCCACATATGCTATTTTTGTGATAATAACTATGCCATTAGAGATATTACCATAACCTCTTGCCACTCCCTTATTTGATCCACCAAAGATGACTTTGGATCCATTCTTTACTGGAGAGTAATCCTTCAGCAAGCTCCTTGTTCAGTTCATGTGCCTGGAAAATCCACTGTTCAAGTATCATATAGGGTTATGACCACTTGGACTAATCTGTAAGACATAAATCAGTTAACCTTAGGATCCCAATTCTTATTGGGTCCTAGGTGCAAGTTAGTTTGATAATAAACCTTCCTATCTATAGTTATTCTGACATGTAAGTTCTCTCTTGCTCTTGGCACATTAGGATTGTACCAGCAATCAATAGCATAGTGACCACATTGCCACAGCACCAACACTCATGAATATTGTACCTTCTTTTTAGAGTTGGTCTAGTAGCTGTACTGAAAGCAGCTCTCAATCCAGAAGGTACACCAACAGTCTTATTCTTGTATCTTCTAGCCACTATCTGACTTGGGGTGTGTCTGATAGTAGAAGTACTTGGAATATCTTGAACCCTACCAGTAGTAGTCTTCTTTTCAGAAAAACTTACTCTTAATGGCCTCAGATATGCCCAAGTATGGCTTGCTGACAGACTTGCCCCTGGTCTGATTTTGGGTTGGGAGATCCTGAGAACATGCAACTGCCTTATTCTTGAGTGTAGGGGATGGTGCACCAAACACAAATGGTCAATGATGGGTCATTTGAATTTCCTCATGGGGGGAGTTGAAGGCACTGATACCCCTATTATCTCTTCCACTAGAGTGGTGAACATCTTTGTTCCCTTTGGTGGATTTACCATTCATCTAGTGACCATAGATGCTTTCTTGGTCATATCTATTTGAAGGTAACATCACTCTCTTGAATGGAATAGGAGGCTTGGAGGCTAGTGGATATACTGGTGCTTTGCCCTTTCCTTTGGGATTGGCAACACTTGTGGGTCCCTTGAATCCCAACCCCTTCTTTCCCTTTTGGGAGGAGAAGGAATCTATCAAGGGCAGTACTGAACTGGGCTTGGAGTAGCCAACCACTATCCTTTTATCCCTCTCGAGCAATACTTCCAAGTCCCATATTCGGTGTTCCTAGTACTCTATGATACCTAACTGAATGAAGGAAATAGTTTCTAATTCACTAATTTCCCTCATTTTTAGATACAGCAGGGAAGCTGAGTCTGCATGCTGAGAAGCAGCAAGCTTAGGAGAAGAAATCTCCTTAGCCTGCTTCTTAGCTAGCAACTTGCTTTTCTTGAAAGCACTCAAAAAGACACCATATTTGTTAATTAAAGAATTGACATCTTACTCAGATTCAAAGTCTCCTTCATCTCTTGATGAATGAGCTTAAGAATCTGGGCTGGTCTCATAGCCTGACTCAGACAAAGACTTAGACAAAGAATGTACCTTTTGATGACCAGGCTAATCCTGGTTGGATTTTTCATCAGTCATAGCCATCAGCCTATAGCAGCAGCTGTCTTCTTCTTTTTCAACAGTAGCTAGCCCACAATAGGCTTTCTCTTCTTGTTCAGATTTTAAAGAAGATGACTCACTATCAGTCTAGCTCTTCTCCTTCTTAGCCACAAAGGACTTTTTTTCTTTCCCTTGTGTTGATGGTGGTGCTTCTTTTCTCTATCCTCTCTTCTCTTAACTAGGCAGTTGACTACAACATGCCCTGGCTTGCTGCAGTAATAACAGATAACATTAGTAGAAATCTATTTAATAGGTTTAGTACCATACATGTCCTTCTTGGAGGATTTATTCCAGCGGTGAGAGGAGGAGGAAGGCCTACTCTTCCAATGCTTCTTCTTCATGAACTTCTTGAACTATCTGGTGAAGACAGCAAAGTCTTCATCAGACATGTGGCAGTATGATGTACTTGTCTCTGAGTCATCTGAGTCAGACTCAGCATCCCTCCTTGGTGGAGGTGGAGTCTTTCTCCAGCTTCTCCTTGTGGCCTTAGCTTCGAATACCACAGACTTCTATCTGAACTAGGACTTGATATTGGTTTCCTCTTCTTTCCTGACAGATAGTTACATCTCATATGACAACAAATTTCCAAATAGGGTGTGAGGTGGAGTATCACCCAGCTTTGTCACCTCTCTGATGAAACATATCTTTGGGTCTCAGTATCTAGTGAGAGATCTTAGGAACTTGTCATTGAGCTCATAATGACTGAAGACCCTCCCATAGGTCTTCATCTCATTCATAATCCTAAAGAACTTTTCATAGCAGATGGCTATACTGTCTCCTTTGGACTGCCTAAAAGCCTCATTTCCTGGTTGAGCATGGACTTCCTATCATCTCTTACTTCCTCTGTACCATCAATATAGATCACTAGTGTGTCCCATATTTCCTTTATAGTGGTGCAGTGGATCAGATTCTGAAGGGTAGAATCATCAATAGCACTGACAATGATATTTTGAGCCCTCTTGTCCATGGTGGCAAGGATGACTTCATCCTTTATCATCTCTGCATAAGTCTTAAGTGTTTGATCATTTGCATTCAAAACAGGCACTTTCATGAGGATGAAAGGTCCCTCCTTAATAGTAATAAAGATCCTAGGGTCAGCTGCTTCCATGAACAGCCTAATCCTCTCCTTCTAGATACAAAACCCTTCCTTCCTGCAGATTAGAAGCTTCATGGTACCCAGCTCCTTATAGTTCACTCCTAAACCCATAAGGACAATCTTATTACTAACCTTGGAGATCTAATCAGACTGTTAAGCCTTCTTTAAGTAACCTCCCTCTGGTACCACTTGAAAGACTTTTTTTCAAGGTTAGCAAACACCTTGAGAGGGGGGGGGGTGAATAGGTTTTTGCCCTTTTTATGATTATCTATACCTAATCCCGATTAGCTGTGCTTATTGTTTTGATTATTTAGCTTTCAAGACATACACACAAAAGACACAGATATTTATAGTGATTCCCCAGATTATGAGTACGTCCACTGTCTGTCATAAGCCGCATTTTCTCAGTATTAAAATACTGTCAGAGTGAGAGAAAATACGCAACCGTGATGCTACGTCGTACATGGGACAACTGCAGACGTTAAGGCAACCTTGTCCTTTCATTTATTTTTATAAAAAGGCTTATGAATTATGTTTTAAAACATAGTTATATTATTAGTTTAACTGACCGTGTCCCTCAGTCTGGGGGATAAACTAGTCCACGAATGAGAAAGTATAGGTTTACACAACAGAAAATTATTAAATTCGATTCATTTGTTATCATAAGTGAGAATGAAGGCGATTCAAGGTGTGCAATAGTGTTGAGACTTATAAATTTAGTATAAGTTGGAAAGCAATTTCATAGTGCTTAATGTTGAAACCAAAAACTTGGTCTCTTGTGCAGTTCGGGGTCCCAAGAAAGGGATGACCTCACACATACTACACTCAGGAGAACGTCATAAGCCAAAAGCTCAGGAAACTAGGAACAGACCCTCAGCTCTAGCGTGGAGGTCCCACCTCACACCCGGAAGACCTTTAAGGTCTCCCCCTCCCTAGACAATGCTTGAGCTAAGTGCCTTGGATGAAGAAAGCAGAGGGATTTTAGTGGCTAAGAAGCAATGCTCTCCAAGGCACCCTTAAAGGTCTATGTATAGATTTCCCAAAGCTGGGGACCAAAATGTCAGAACTTCCCCTAAGACAAATAGGTCCCGGGCCAATAGAAAATATCCACACCAGGGAGTAAAGAGGTAATTCCACCCCCGGGGGTACAACGAAAAGAGCATGGCCAAAAGTGGTTCGGGCGAGCTGGCTGCTGAGCGAGAACAAGCCGGGAGAGACCGATGGCCTGGGCAAGAAGGCAGCCTAGGTGAGGCCGGCGGCTTTGGCGAGAAGGCGATCTGGGCGAGACCGGCGGCCTGGGCGAGACCGGCGGCCTGGGCGAGACCAGTGGCCTGGGCGAGAAGATGGCCTGGGCGAGACCGGCGGTCTAGGCGAGAAGCGGCTAGGCGATATCGAGGCTAGCAAGCTGTGGCTAGGCGAGAAGCGGCTAGGCGAGACATGGCCTGGGTGAGAAGAACCCTGGCGGGCTCGGCGATTAGGCGAGACTGAGGCTGACGAGCTGTGGCTAGGTGAGAAGCGGCTAGGTGAGACGCGGCCTGGGAGAGAAGCGGCTACACGAGACAGAGGATGGAGAGCTGCGGTTAGGCGAGAAGCGGCTAGGCGAGACACGGCCTGTGCGAGAAGCCGCTAGGCGAGACCGAGGCTGGCGAGCTGCTGTTAGGCGAGTATTGGCTGGGGAGACCCCTCAAAGGGCCGGGAGGAGGCAAATTTTTCATCTCCCTACTAATATATTATGCAGGTTGAGCCTAAATGGGCACCAAGGGTGCCAAATCCCTCAAAAAACTTAACAATGCATAGCTATCCCCGCGGCTGCTGGAGGGACCCCACTCCGCGAATATGAGGTTGTACACAATCCCTGCTCTTTTTGAGCTAGTTCCATGCTCGGAAAGAATCATCCAACCCAACGTATTTGCTGAGTGTAGTTCTTTTGTGCGGTCAAAAAGATACTTAGCCTCTCTAGAGGGTCGACCTGTCATGTCAGCTGATGGGAGCCTAGGTGACGAGATGGCCTCGGGATAAAAAACAATTGTCCTCCCTGAGGGGTCAACCTGCCATGCCAGCTGATGGGAGCCTGGGTGATGAGACGACCTCAGGGTAAAAACACTTGGCCTCCCCGATGGGTCAACCTGTCATGCCAGCTGATGGGAGCCTGGGTGATGAGACGACCTCGGGGTAAAAAACACTTGGCCTCCCCGAGGGATCAACCTGTCATGCCAGATGATGGGAGCCTAGGTGACGAGATGGCCTCGGGGTAAAAAACACTTGGCCTCCCCGAGGGGTCAACCTGTCATGCCAGGTTATGAGAGCCTGGGTGATGAGACGACCTCGGGGTAAAAACACTTGGCCTCCCCGAGAGGTCAACCTGTCAAGACAACTAATGGGATCCTGGGTGACGAGACGACCTCGGGGTAAAAAACACTTGGCCTCCCTGAGGGGTCAACCTGTCATGCCAGCTAATGGGATCCTGGGTGACGATACGGCCTCGGGGTAAAAAACACTTAGCCTCCCTGAGGGGTCAACCTGTCAAGACAGCTGATGGGAGCCTGGGTGACGAGACGGTCTAGGGGTAAAAAACACTTGGCCTCCCCGAGGGGTCAACCTATCATGCCAACTGATGGGATCCTGGGTGACGAGACGACCTCAGGGTAAAAAACACTTGGCCTCCAAGAGTGGTCAACCTGTCATGCCAGCTGATGGGATCCTGGGTTACGAGATGACCACGGGATAAAAAACACTTAGCCTCCCCGAGGGGCCAACTTATCATGTAAGCTGATGGGAGCCTGGGTGACGAGACGGCCTCGGGGTAAAAAACAATTGGCCTCCCCGAGGGGTCAACCTGTCATGCCAGCTGAAGGGAGCTTGGGTGACAAGATGGCCTTGGGGTAAAAAACACTTGGCCTCCCCGAGGCGTCAACCTGTCATGTTAGCTGATGGGAGCCTGGGTGACAAGACGGCCTCGGGGTAAAAAACACTTAGCCTCATTAAGGGGTAAACCTGTCATGCCGGCTGATGGGAGCCTGGGTGACAAGACGACCTCGGGGTAAAAAACACTAGGCCTCCCCGAGGGTTCAACCTGCCCTGCCAGCTAGTGGGAGCCTGGTCAGCAGAATTATCTCGAGTTAAGACCTACTCACCCCTCTGAGAGATCAACCTGCCCTGCCAGCTAGTGGAAGCCTGGTCAGCGGAATCATCTCGGGGTAAGGCCTACTCACCCCTCGAGAGATCAACCTGCCCTGCCAGCTAGTGGGAGCCTGGTTAGCGGAATCATCTCGAGGTAAGGCCTACTCACCCCTCCAAGAGATCAACCTGCCCTACCGCTAGTGGGAGCCTAGTTAGCGGAATCATCTCGAGGTAAGGCATACTCACCCCTCCGAGAGATTAACCTGCCATGCTAGCTAGTGGGAGCCTGGTTAGCGGAATCATCTCAGGGTAAGGCACACGAACCTCTCCGAGAGATCAACCTGCCTTGCCAGCTAGTGGGAGCCTGGTCAGCGGAATCATCTCGGGGTAAGGCCCACTCACCCCTCCGTAAGATCAACCTACTCTGCCAGCTAGTGGGAGCCTGGTCAGCAGAATCATCTCGGGGCAAGGCCTACTCACCACTCCGAGAGATCAACCTGCCCTGCTAGCTAGTGGGAGCCTGGTCAGCGGAATCATCTCGAGGTAAGGCATACTCACCCCTCCGAGAGATAAACCTAACCTGCCAGCTAGTGGAAGCCTGGTCAGCGGAATCATCTCGAGGTAAGGCTGAATCACCCCTCCGAGAGATCAACCTGCCCTGCCAGCTAGTGGGAGCCTGGTCAGCGGAATCATCTCGGGGTAAGGCTCACTCACCCCTCCAAGAGATCAACCTGCCTTGCCAGCTAGTGGGAGCCTGGTCAGCGGAATCATCTTGGGGTAAGGCTCACTCACCCCTCCGAGAGATCAACCGGCCCTGCCAGCTAGTGGGAGCCTGGTCAGCGGAATCATCTCGGGGTAAGGCCCACTCACCCCTCTGAGAGACCAACCTGCCCTGCCAGATAGTGGGAGCCTGGTCAGCGGAATCATCTCGAGGTAAGTCTCACTCACCCCTCCAAGAGATCAACCTACCCTACTAGCTAGTGGGAGCCTGGTCAGCAGAATCATCTCAAGGTAAGGCCCACTCACCCCTCCGAGAGATCAACATGCACTACCAGCTAGTGGGAGCCTGGTTAGCGGAATAATCTCAAGGGAAGGCCCACTCACCCCTCCGAGAGATCCACCTGCCCTGTTAGCTAGTGGGAGCCTGGTCAGCGGAATCATCTCGAGGTGTGGCCCACTCACCCCTTCGAGAGATCAACCTGCCCTGCCAGCTAGTGGGAGCCGGGTCAGCAGAATCATATCGAAATAAGGCCCACTCACCCCTCCGAGAGATCAACCTTCCTTGCCAGCTAGTGGGAGCCTGGTCACCGGAATCATTTTGAGGTAAGGCCCACTCACCCCTCTGAGTGATCAACCTGCCTTGCTAGTTAGTGGGAGCCTGGTCAGCGGAATAATCTCGAAGTAAGGCCCACTTACTCCTCTGAGAGATCAACCTGCCCTGCTTGCTAGTGGGAGCCTGGTCAGCAGAATCATCTCGAGGTAAGGCCCACTCACCCCTCTGAGAGATTAACCTGCCCTGCCAGCTAGTGGGGGACTGGTCAGCGAAATCATCTCGAGGTAAGGCCTACTCACCCCTCCGAGATATCAACCTTCCCTGCCAGCTAGTTTGAGCCTGATTAGCGGAATTATCTCGAGGTAAGGCTTACTCACCCCTCCGGGAGATGAACCTGCCCTGCCAGCTAGTGGGAGCCTGGTCAGCGGAATCATCTCGAGGTAAGGCCTACTCACCCCTCCGAGAGATCAACCTGCCCTGCCAGCTAGTGGAAGCCTTGTTAGCGGAATCATCTTGGGGTAAGGCCTACTCACCCCTCCGAGAGATCAACCTGCCCTACCAGCTAGTGGGAGCCTAGTCAGCGGAATCATCTCGGGGTAAGGCTTACTCACCCCTCCGAGAGATCAACCTTCCCTGCCAGCTAGTGGGAGCCTGGTCAGATGAATCATCTCGAGGTATGGCCTACTCACCCGTCCAAGATATCAACCTGCCCTGCCAGCTAGTGGGAGCCTGGTCAGCAGAATCATCTCGGGGCTTTTCATGAATCACAAATGTTTTCCGGTGGTCCCTTTCATCAATCATAGTTGATGCAATGCAAGCAAAGTTCATTATAAGAGATAATCCACTTCTTCACTACCTGCCTCTTCCCTTGTGCATCATCAGATCCCTCCCAGGATTCCCACATCAACCCTGTCCCCACATCTCTCCCCTGCTGCCTTGGGTTGGACTTCTTCAATCCGTACCAGATCTTGCGGTTGTTGAGGCTGTTGAGGCTGTGGTGCCAGAGCTTTTGTCTTTCTCAACTCCAGGAATTCGGGGCAAGTAGTTGTTGTATGGCCCTCCTCCTGGTGGAACTCACAGTAGGGTAACTCTACTCTTTCTCTTCCTCTTCCCGTGTGGTTCTTCCTCTCCCTTCGACCAATCGCCATCGCTTGCTGCGGTGGCGGTAGGAGTTGCCTAGGGGCTTGCCTTTGGAAGTTGAACATCCCTTGGACTCCATGACAATTCCCCCCACCCTGGATGAGACCTCTCCCTAGACCCTGAATGGGCCCTCCCTGCTGCCTCTAACCAAGTTCACGAACTTCCTGAGGTCCCTGAAACCCATGAGCTCTCTGCTCTTCTCTCTGTCTTCCCTCTTGATGCCTCAAGCCAACTTTCTCCTTCGACTCCGCCTCTGTCAACCTTGCAACTTCTTGACAAATGCCGGGTTGGCCGCCTCCATGGCTATCTTCTATGCCAACCTTTCCATCTGCTCCTCGAAGGAAAGGGGGGCCTTTCGAGTCAGGCTCAACTTGAAGAACCCCTCACGCAACCCTATCGTGAATGCCATCTGGAGGGCATACCCCGACATCTCCTGGATATCCCGGATCTCCTCTTGGAACCTGTCAATGTAATGGGTCAGCGACTCCTCGGCCCCCTGCCTTATCAGAAAGAGGGACTCAGGACTCTTCTTCCTCCTTTTGGAGGTGGAGAAGCGAAGCTGAAAGATCCAGCTCAAGTCCTCGAACCCATAAATCGATCTCGGTGGGAGTTGGTGGATCCAGTCCCTTGCCTTGTCCTTCAACGTGATCACGAAGAGGAGACACTTGAAGGCATCCGTCATCGGCCTGATTGAAACGACATCCTCAAACCACTTCAGGTGCTGGATGGGGTCATCCTTCCCGGTATAGTAAGTCATGTCAGGCTCTCTGAACCCCTCGGGAACGGGAGCTGAGATGATCAGCTCGCTGAAGGGTGACCCCCCTGAGTGATGGTCTCGCAACCTCTACTCGTGCGACCTGCTCTCCTTGAAGACTAGCACTCCCCCGGCTGGAGAACAGCTCCTGGTCGGCGAGGTCTCGCTCGACCCCCTCTCCCATCCTTTCCTTCCCAGGCCGTCTCCCTGGTGCACTTCCTTCTACCCCTGCTGGGGTCATCTCGCATATGCCCCTGGGAGGCAGCTCGCCGAGACCACTCTAGGTCAGATCGCCGAGACCCTTGGGAGCCAGTTCCTGGGGGGTTGGGGTTGAGCTGTCAGCCCGAGGGGCAATACTTCACACCATCTCCATGATGCCTTGGATGGATTCCATGAACTCCTCCCTTCCTACGAAGGGTGATGGGTTGGGGAGCTCGCCGAGATCATCACTACCTCCCCGATCTCCGGCCATGACACTCTCTCGAGATCTTCTGTACTTGTCACTCTCCACGCTCACCACACCAAAATATTGAAACAAAAAACTTGGTCTCTCGTGGAGTTCGGGGTCCCAAGAAAGGGATTACCTCTCACCTACTATACTCAAGAGAACGTCACAGGCCAAAAGCTCAAGAAACTAGGAACAGACCATCGGCTCTAGCGTGAAGGTCCCACCTCATACCCGGAAGACCTTTGAGGTCTCCCCCTCCCTAGCTAATGCTTGAGCTAGGTGCCTTGGAGGAAGAAAGCAGTGGGATTTTAGTGGCTAAGAAGCAATGCACTCCAAGACACCCTCAAGGGTCTATTTATAGATTTCCCAAAGCTAGGGACATAAATGTCAGGAATACCCCTAAGACAAATAGGTCCTGGGCCAATAGAAAACATCCATAACGGGGGGTAAAGAGGTAATTCTACCCCCGGGGGTACAACGGTAAAAGCATGGCCAAAAGAGGTCCGGACGAACTGGCTGCTGAGCGAGCATAGGCCGGGCGATACCGGCGGCCTAGGTGAGAAGACGGCCTGGGCGAGATCAGCAGCCTTGGCGAGAAGGTGGCGTGAGCAAGACCGGCGGCCTGGGCGAGACCGGCGGCCTGGGCGAGAAGGCGGGCTGGGCGAGAAGGCGGGCTGGGCGAGATCGGCGGGCTGGGCGAGAAGTGGCTAGGCGAGACCGAGGCCGGCGATCTGCGGCTAGGCGAGACGCGGCTTGGGCGAGAAGCGGCCTGGTGGGCTCGGCGACTAGGCGAGACCGAGTCTAGCGAGCTGTAGCTAGGCAAGAAGCGGCTAGGCAAGACGCGGCCTGGGCGAGAAGCGGCTAGGTGAGACCGAGGCTGGCAAGCTGCGGCCTGGGCGAGAAGCGGCTAGGCGAGACCGAGGTTGGCGAGCTACGGCTAGGCGAGTACTAGCCGGGGAGACCCCTCCAAGGGGCCGGGGGGAGGCAAATTTTTCATCTCCCTACAAGTATATTATGCAGGTTGGGCCTAAATGTGCCACCAAGAGTGTCAAACCCCTCAAAAAGCTTTAAAATGCATAGCTAGCCACGCAACTGCTGGAGGGACCCCACTCCGCGAATACGGGGTTGTACACTTAAAGTAATGAGTTTATCAGTAAAGAGTGAAATTCTATGTATCCATGTCAGAATGCAGCTTTTATACTTAAAAGTAACTAACATGCACCCTAACATAAAACCTTCTCAGAGAGCAAGTATAAAACTAACAATAAGTAATAACAGTATAACTAACAAGTAGCTAACATTATGGGTGTCAATAAACTGACACGAACCCATATGAAACCAATCTAATCTGATACAAAAGGTAGCTACCTCATAAATAGGAGGCGAAACAAACAACAACAACTAGCCGCAACCCTGAAACCACGAACTCAACCAGCTAAAGTGCTACTGCTCTGAACCTGAGGCATTCTAAAGAAGAACACCTCAGAAGCAAGATACAAGTGGTGCAGAAAGAAGTAAAAGAACCTGACAAACCTCCAAGTAGGTCGGAATCGACAGACAAGATAGCAACAAAAGTCAGTACGAATCAAAAGAAAGCAGAACAAAGAACTAGATATGCATTATGAGTCAAGCTAACTCAAAGCAAGAGCTAAGGGAGCTGCATATACATATATAGATATCTTAACAAATTTCACATTCAAATTATATTCAAATTCAAATTTTCAAATGAGACTGATCAACTCGAGAAAAAGGATCGTAACACCGAGCAAGCTTGGGTGTATAATCCACAACCCAAAAGGTGTACTATGCCGGGGAAAAAGGTCCACAATGCACACAGACCCAACAAACAAGGTACTATACCGAGGGATTTACCCCAACGCACATAGCCCAACAATCAAGGCACTGTGCCGAGGAATTTACCCCAATGCGCACAGTCCAACAAACATTTTATATTTATAATATTATAGGAGTTTCATCATAACTTCCAGGTTATACGGTCAATAACAGACTCTGACTAAAACCTTAACGAATCCGACAAAAATTCAAAGGTCACACAACGGTTTGGACTACCTGACGTAATTGCAAGGGTCACACGAGGAAAGGGACGAACGAATCACAAGATTCGACATCCAACGAATTGACGAAAAGAAAAATTTCACTCAAGATTTTCCCTAGACGACCACCCGTTATCCCAGAATATAGCAAAAGACCGCATTTAACATTTAGACCAAAATTAAAGGAAAACATGAGACTTGCCTCAATTTTTACTCGAATCCGTCCACTGAATTACTCCACGTCGCAGATCGGTCCAAACAAAGGCGCGAGAAAGCGAAACCTACGTAGATTTGGCCAAAATGGAGGTTAGGGCCGAAAAATCCTAACGTTAGAAGTTCACGAAACGAAAAAAAACATACCGTGCACGCGTAGTTGCGGCGAGAGCTTTCCGGATCTATGCTCCGTTGAAAATTTAAAGCACCGGAGCTCCGTCGGCGGCCACCGAAAGATTCACGAAAACCTCGGTCTCGCTCTCAGTCTCTCCGCTCTGGTTCGGCCCAAATGAAGAAGAAGAAGTTGTCTCCTTTTCTTTTTACATATATATATATATATATATATATATATATATATATATATATATATATACACGAGTGCCCGACACGGGGCTCCGCCCCTATGGCTACGCGCCACAGTACCCTGTCCGTGACGGCGGGCTTCGCTCGCACCTAGATGGCTTCGCCAGCCCACGACGGGTCATTGCGGGCTGCAATGCGAGTGCCCGACACGGGGCTCCGCCCCTATGGCTACGCGCCACAGTACACGGTCCATGACGTCGGCCTTTGCCCGCACCCGGATGGCTTCGCCAGCCCACGACGGGTCGTTGCGGGCTGCGCCCCTATGGCTACGCGCCACAGTACCCGGTCCGTGACGGCGGCCTTCGCCCGCACCCGGATGGCTTCGCCAGCCCATGACGGGTCGTTGCGGGCTGCGCCCACATCAATGTGAGTGCCTGACACGGGGCTCCGCACCTACGGCCAAGCGCGACATTACCCAGCAGGTGACGGCCCGGAGGGCTTCGCCCGCCTCACTGGGGACTGCTCCCGACCCCGGCGGAAGCCCGCCTCCCGGCAAGCTGCGCCCTCCCCCGACGCTGTTTGGCCGCATTGAGGAGGACACCGCCCGCCTCTCGGCAGGCGCACCGTCCACGTGGCGGGCGGTGCCCGCCCCAAGAGGGCGTGGCCCTTAAATCCGGGGATTTAATCCCAGATTAAATCCCGTTGGGATGATTTAAACCCGGGATACCAGCGGGATTTAATCCCACTGGGATGTAATCCCGGGATTAAATAATCCCGGGATTTAGTAATCCCGGGATTATTAAATCCCGTCCGCCATCCCGGGATTAAATAATCCCGAGATGTAATCCCGGGATTATTAAATAGGATTATTAAATCCCGTCCGCCATCCCGGGATTATTATATAATCCCGCTTGGGTAATCCCAGGCGGGATTTAGTCCCACACTGCAGGTTCTTTTTTTTGAGTATATATGGTTTGTTGCACTTGTAAGAGATGTGTTGTGATGTTGGGCTTGTTCCAGTGATTCTATTTATGGGCTTCTGGCGGGCTGCTCTGTTGTTGTGTATTACAGTGATTTTATTTATGAGCTTCTGACGGGCTGCTCTTCTGTTGGGCATTTTAAGCAGTATTTGTGCTTGATTTTGGAGTGGGCTGGCGGTTTGTAGGGTGCCCTACAAAAATATATTTATTTGAGAGACCCTATATAGGTCTAGGAGACCTAAGAAAAAGTATGAATGGCCCTGATTCATTTCCGTGATCAACAGTTGCGATCAAATGCATGGTTCTCATTCAATGGTCATGATCTAATTCAAAAATTCAAAACTACTTCTTTAATATATAAATATAAATATATATATATATATCTAAACCACTATAAAGGAAATATAGATTGGTTGAATTATAAACTCATTGGAGTAATTTTGTCCGTCCGATCTGAATTCATTTTGGATTAGCCGCCTGATCAAATGAACCCTCTCTCTCCACTTTTTCGTAGGGATCCTAAACCTACTACTAGGATGCCTAAACCTATGTAAAATAGGTCAAGATTAACCACATAGCCCGCTGGTAGCCCGACATACATCAACCCACCAAGTCTGCTGCTGAGAAGAAATTCAAACAAGACCCGCTAAAACAGCCCACCGTACAAGAAATTCAAACAAGACCCGCTAAAACAGCCCACCGCACATCAGCCCACCCGGTCTACTGGTGAGAAGGAATTCAAACAAGGTATCTTGCATATGTCTTTTAAACCCAAAGACTTTAATTCAACTGGGCGGTGTGGGACTAAAGAGGCTTTAAAGTTTATTTAAATCTATTCATAACAAGCGGAGCAAAGTCACGACCACCACCGCTGTGAATTAAATGTTCGCCACAGTACCTGTCAGTGAATTAAATATTTACGTTTAATTAAATTATTAAATGTTTACGTCTAATTTATGTTTAATTAAATTATCAATAGCTTTTAACTATTTTTTGAATGAGAGTTTAATTAATTAATCTTTAAAAACTTTAAATGTTGTCTTTAATTAATCTTTAAATTTCCTTAAATGTTGTCTTTAATTAATCTTTAAATTTTAAATGTTTCTAATAAGCTCGACGAGTGCGGCGAAGGAAGCCACGGCCGCCGCCGCAGGCCGGGTACTGTCACGCGGGGTTGTAAAGCCGGAGGTGGGCGAAACCCACCGGGGGGGGGTGACGTCGGGGGTATTGTCGTCAGGGGGCGTCGAGGGGCGGGCGAAGCCCGCCGGGGGGGTTGGGGGGGGGGGGCGAAGCCCGCCGTCGCTGGTCAGGTACTGTGGCGCGTGGCCATCGGGCCGGAGGCCCGTGCCTATCACTGGGGGGTGGGGGCGGGCGAAGCCCGCCGTCGGCGGTCAGGTACTGTGGCGCGTGGCCATCGGGCCGGAGGCCCGTGCCTGCCACTCGTACGCCCGCATATTATATATATTCATATATAGAATATATATAATAGGGGAGATATACTGTGCGGGCAAACATAGGGTACGGGCGTACGGGCAAGAGGTTTTGGGAGTCAAGGAGGCTTTAAATCGAAAAGTGATCAACATGAAAGTTGTAGATCTCGACGATCCGAACAACTTTCATGTTGATCACTTTTTGATTTGGAGCCGTCTTGGCCTTCGATTTGGGCCCCGAATTTGGGGGCGGCAAGAGGGTTACTGTAGCACTCTCGCCGCCCCCGAATTCGGGGCCCAAATCGAAGGCCAAGACGGCTCCAAATCAAAAAGTGATCAACATAAAAGTTGTTCGGATCATCGAGATATACAACTTTCATGTTGATTACTTTTCGATTTGGAGCCTCCTTGCCCCTTGCCCGTACGTCCGTACGCCCGCATATTAAATAGAATACATATCATATGCGGGCTAGCATAGGTGCGGGCGTACGGGCATGGGTATTTGGGGGTCAAGGAGGCTCCAAATCAAAAAGTGATCAACATGAAAGTTGTTTGGATCGCCGAGATCTATAACTTTCATGTTAATCACTTTTTGATCTGGAGCCTCCTTGACCCCCATTTTGGGCCCCGAAAAGTGGAAAATTTTCGGCTTACTGTAGCAGTCTCGCCGCCCAGATTTTTCGGGTCCCAAATCGAAGGTCACGGAGGCTCCAAATCAAAAAGTGATCAACATGAAAGTTGTTCGGATCGTCGAGATCTACAACTTTCATGTTGATCTCTTTTTGATTTGGAGCCTCCTTGACCCTTGTCCGTACGCCCGTTTGCCCACACATGATACATCCCATATATATATATATATATCTTTATCTTTATCTATTATAAAAAAGTATCGGAATCAGATCACGACCGTTGAAAATAAACCAAACATTTGATCGCAACCGTTGATCGCAATAACGAATCAGGACCGTTCATACTTTTTCTTAGGTCTCCTAAACCTATATAGGACCTCTCACATTTACATATTTTGTAGGGCACCCTACAACCCATCAGCCCAGTCCAATATGCGGGCTACAAAATAAAGGCCAAAATCCTGCAAATGCAAGCCCGTCAACAAGAACAACAAAGCACAGGCCCGCATGCCAGCTTAGCAAACCCACCGACCCGCCAGTTTCGGACCCGCAATCAAAACATTAAGGAGACAAACCTATATATACCCGAAACGCCAAATAGAACTGACGGTGTGGGACTAAATCCCGTCTGGGATTAAATCCCAGGAGGGATTAATTAGGCGGGATTAATCCCGCCTAAGCAGGCGTGCGGGAAATGAGATTAGAGGCTTAAGATAGTTTCGAATCGAAAAGTGATCAAGATGAAAGTTGTAGATCTCGTTAAGACGAACAAAATTAATGTTACCATTTTTTTATTTGACGTCGTTTTGACCCTCAAAACGGCGCCCGAAAGTAGGTTGAAATTAACTTCTCGAGAACAATGGATTTCTCGAGAAATACATTGGATTTCTCGAATGTATTTCTCGAGAAATACAAATATTTCTCGAGAGATCAATGTATTTCTCGAGAAATCAGTTTTGTCTTTTATTCCGGGATAAAATGACGATACGGGGGCTAAACGCACCCCGATTCGAACAAAATTCACACCGTAGGCGAATGTCGCCACTACGAATCTAACGACGATGAGAAAACTAAAATCTGACGTACCGTTCTCGAGATATTAATTTCTAAAGTTTACGACAAACGTAAATAATATAAAACTACAAACGCGCGTCGAGACTCCAAAAATGCTCGGATCACGAATAAACTTGACGAGCAAGTCTAAAATTAATCAACTTAATTTTTCCAACGTGAAAAATTTCAGTTTTCGATGAAATTCCCAAAATTTGACAAGTCGTACCTAACGGACGCAAAATCGTACTAACGACATCGCGCCGTCAACTTGACGTTAAAAGTAACGCCCTGACGTCATAAATACGTCATTACTGGATTAAATAATTACCGGAAAATCGTGGGCGTTATAGTCACCCTCCCTAAAAAAAAGTTCCGTCTCAAAACTTAACACAACTCCAAAACTAAACCAAAAGATGTAGCCAAATACTAACATATTGGATATGTATCAAAAAACAAGGGGAAGAGGTGCGGATGAGATTCCCTCATTGCTGACTCCAATTCCCACGTCGCGCTCTCGACCTCTTGATTCTGCAAAAGATCCTTGACCATGGGGATTGTCTTCTTCCGTAACACTCGATCCTGGGTCTCCAAGACACGGACATGCTCTTCCACGTACGAAAGGTTGGGCTGAATCTGGGGCACCGAGTCAAGGACCTGACGATCACTACGAACACACTTCCGCAACTGGATCACATGAAACACATTTTGGACACCAGGGAAGGTAGCAGGCAGATCCAGCCTATAAGCAGGCACTCCGATGTGCTGAAGAATCTAAAAAGGTCCCACGTACCTGGGATCCAACTTATGGTTCCTTCCAAACCATTTAACACCTGGCATCAGAGAGACTTTCAGAAAAATCCTGTCCCCAACAACGAACTCCAGATCAGACCTTCGCTGATTAGCATACTTCTCATAACGCTCTTGAGCTACCCGGAGCTTCTCACCAATGTGCATTACTATGATACTCATTTCTTCTTGGGCTTCCAGACCTAACAGTGGTCTCTCTCCAGCTTCAGCCCAAAACAAGGGAGTCCTACAACGCCTCCCATACAAGGCCTCGAACGGGGCCATCTGCAAGCTCTCTTGATAACTATTATTATAAGCGAACTCCATCAGTCTGAGACGTTGATCCCACGCTCCACCGTGATCTAGGATGTAACATCTTATCATATCCTCCACAATCTGATTAACTCTTTCCATTTGACCATTGGTCTGCGGATGATAAGTGGTTGAAAACCTGAGGTTAGTGCCCAACGCTCCCTGCAAGCTCTACCAGAATCGCGACATAAACCTAGAGTCTCGATCTGACATGATACTTACGGGCACTCCATGCAATCTGATGACCTCATCTAAATACAGCTCGGCTATCTTCTCCATTGAATAACTAATCTTGTAGGGCAAAAATGAGCACACTTTGTCAATCTATCAACGATCACCCAGATAGAATCGTGCCCACGGGGAGATCTCGACAAACCGGTGATGAAATCCATCAAAATACTTTCCCACTTCCAGCTTGAAATATCTAGCTGCGTTAATTTACCACCAGGCCTTTTATGGTCAGCCTTAACACACTGACATGTATAACACTCAGACACAAATTTCACTATATCATTCTTCATGCTTGACCACCAGACAATTTGCTTCAGATCTCGATACATCTTCCTAGAACCAGGATGGTAGGCAACACTAGAACCATGCGCTTTACTACATATCTTTGCTCAAATATCTACAACAACGGGAATATAAAATCTACTGTGGTACTTCAAGGTACCAACGTCATCAATGGAAAAGTCCGATAATTCCCCTTTCTCGGTTCTACTTCTGATATGCTGCAAATCAGGATCGTCCTTCCGATGTAGCATAGTGAGTGAAATCCACGAAGACTCTTCCACTTCAAAGCTCCTCGGCGAAATGTTATTCCCTACGGTTATATCCATCAACATAAACTCCTATACTAAGGATTGCACAGAGAGGTTAAAGACATGCGCGGGCTTTCGGCTCAAGGCATCAACTATCACATTAGCCTTGCCGGGATGATAAAGGATATCAACCTCGTAGTCCACAACATACTCTAACCATCTATGCTGGCGTAAATTTAAATCTTTCTGAGTGAAGACATATTTCAGGCTCTGGTGATCCGTGTAGATTTTACACGATACTCCGTACATAAGGTGTCTCCACAACTTCAAAGCATAAATGACGGCATCAAACTCCAAGTCATGCGTAGGATAATTCCTTTCATGGACTTTTAGTTGTCTCAATCCATACGCAATCACCTTGCCGTCTTGCATCAAAACGCAACCGAGTCCAACTCGCAAAGCATTTACATAAATAACAGATTCTACTCCTTCCGTAGGTAATGCCAGAACTGGGGCAGAACACAATCTCCTCTTAAGCTCCTGAAAGGCTTCCTCACAGGCATCACTCCAAACGAAAGATGCACTCTTCTGAGTAAGCTTGGTCAACGACACAGATAGCGATGAAAATCCTTTCACGAATCTCCTATAGTACCCTACCAACCTTAAGAAGCTCCTTATCTCCTTAGGCGTTGAAGGCCTCTTCCAATCCAACACTGCGGTTATCTTTGTCGGTCCACAGAGATACCACTTTTGCTCACAATATGACCTAAGAAAGAAACCTGAGATAGCCAAAACTCACACTTGTTTAGCTTCACATACAACTTGTGCTCCCATAGAGTAGCCAAAACCAAGCGCAAGTGCAAGACATGCTCTTCAGTATTTGTGGAATACACTAGAACATCGTCGATGAATAAAACCACAAACTGATCAAGAAATTCCTTGAACACTTTATTCATCATGTCCATGAAGGTAGGAGGTACATTCGTTAACCCGAACGACATCACCATAAACTCAAAATGTCCATATCGGGAGAGAAAAGCAGTCCGCGGAACATCTGACTCATGAATTCTTAACTGATGGTAGCCAGAAAGAAGGTCGATCTTTGAGAACATGGAACAACTATGCAACTGGTCAAATAAATCATCAATCCTAGGCAACAAATATTTTTCTTGTTAGTCACCTTGTTCAGCTCTCGATAATCTATGCACAGCCTTATCGTTCCATCCTTTTTCTTTACAAAGAGATGTGGTGCACCCAAGGGGGAAGAACTAGGTCTAATGAAACCATACTGGAATAACTCATCCAGTTGAGTACGCAAGTCCTCTAACTCACGCGGCGCCATGCGGTAATGTGCATTT
This sequence comes from Platanthera zijinensis, assembly GCA_039513925.1. Taxonomy (NCBI): domain Eukaryota; kingdom Viridiplantae; phylum Streptophyta; class Magnoliopsida; order Asparagales; family Orchidaceae; genus Platanthera; species Platanthera zijinensis. Next base: position 46,655,785 of record CM077096.1, read on the forward strand.
GTAATAAGGTGAGTGCCTAGCTCAAGTTCTATAACAAACTCCACCTTTCTCTTGGGAGGAAGTTCGAAAAGACTAGCAGGAAAAACATCCGGAAAATCTCACACCACAGAAATGTCCTCAACACGAGGCACACCAGGTGCAGTTTCTAGAATAGAAACAAAAATAAGAAAAGATTCAAAGCTAGACTCTAAGAATTGACGAGCACGTACCACAAAAATGATTGGGGAGTCCTGGTGCGGCAAGCCATACACGCTCGAGGGTTGTCCATTATCTCCCCTGAAATCCAAGCGCTTAACTTTGCACTGGATGATAGCATTATATCGGGACAGCCAATCCATGCCCAAGATCACGTTGAAATCCACCAGATCTAAAACCTTCAGATTTGCGAAGGCTAGGAAACCACCTAGAGAAATAGGGCACTGTTGAATACCCTGACTTGACGTCACAAGATCTCCTGAGGGGAACTTGACGTTCAAGGCATCATCTAACTGATCAACGTCCCAACGATGCCTATCTATAAAAATCCTAGCCACGAAGGAGTGAGTAGCGCCTGAATCAAAGAGAACACGTACCCACTTATTCTTTACCCTAAACTCACCTAAAAACTATGCGCGCTACTGAAAACAGAATTCTGAAATTCACTATAAAAGATTAATAATTGAGACAGAGACTAACCTGAGATCACTTGGGCAGAGGATCGAGCCTCCTCCTTGGTCAGCACATTAAGATTTCCCTTTCCCTTATCAACGTGCTACGGGGGCGGAGGTAGAATCTACAAAGGAACCGCCTGCAGTGTGGGCTGGGACTGCGGACAATCATCCTTCCTGTGCATTTTCTGACTGCACTATAAGCAAGCTCCAGTCTTCTTGAAGCAACGAGCCTCATCGTGCCCCTTCTTCTGGCAGTAGGTACAAATAAGGTCTCCTTTAGGTGCATCCTAGATCGCATGCACCTATGAGATCTTCAGCACATCCTGTCTCTTAAAACATCTTTCAAAAGGATGGTCTGACTTGCCATAAAAACTGCACACTTCATTTCGTCCTTTCTTTGATGCAGGGCTAGACGTCCTAGAACTTCCACTATCATCAGATTATCTCTTATTCTTCATTGTTTGTAGTCCATGATTCTTTGCATTGTCAATCTCCTCTACCTTCAGGGCAGCTTCGACAGCTTCATCATAAGTCTCAGACCTATAAGCACAAGCCAACTGTTGGATGTCACTCCTTAGACTACCCAGAAAACGCTTGACTCTGCCCGCTTCAGAGGCTACTAAATCTGGGTAAAAATGATTCAACTTACTGAATTCAACTTCATACTCACTAACGGTGAGTTATCACTGCTTCAGATGCAGGAAGTTATTCATCAAACGGTCGTGCTCAACCGATGACAGAAACTTCTTTTGTAGCATTCCCTTGAATGAATCCCATGAACATCCATTGGTAAGATTTTCTTTCTCCCTTATCCACCAGCTCTTTGCAAGACCCTTTAGCTAGTACGCGACGACCATCACCTTCTGGTCAGCAGAAATTCTAGAATAGGAGAACATTTCCTCGATAGCAATAATCTAGTCGTCTAACGCCATGAAGTCGGCTCTACCGTCGTAGGTAGGAGGTCCTAAGCACTAGAAATGTGAAATGAAGTTCATCTCTGGTGGCAGCAACACTGGGGGCACTAGAAGAGGAACAGGAATGGCTTGTCCCACAGCAGGGTCCTGCACTGTAGGCATCTTCCCTGAGACGGCAGTCAACAACACCTATATTTGCGATTACATCTCAATCATTTATCGTGATAGAGCCTCATTGCTCTGACACAGCCCTTTGATTACGGCCTCGCTCTACGCACCTGATGACTCACCCTCTGACTGGGGAGTCGACCTTGTCACAATACACTTTGGCGGCATCTCTATAGGACAAACGTACAACTATCAAACCTAGCTTAAGACACATAAGCTAGCAAACTCAAACTTCCTAGTTCAAACAAGGTTAAATACACATACTTGATTTTGCTGTCACCTTGCTCTGCGAATTCATACATGATGTGATACTTCTAACTTAGGACGATGAATCATCATCTCCTTGACACTAGGGCTACTCATATGAATGCATGAATGTTCAAAGTTCTATTTCAAATCATGTGTGTACATATGTCATCATGTAGATCTTTAACTTGACACGTTTGCTCATGCTATGTTATGATGTTTATGATGTGATATGCATTCTAAAAAAGCCTTAGTGCATGTTATGAGCAGCGTATGCATGTAATATTATGCATCCCGTACTACATAATATCACATGTAACGAAAAAGTAAAACATGTTAATGAGCATCCAGGTGATGATGGTTATGCATCTCATACTACATAACCGTCATATGTTGTCACCTATGGTGGATCCATATACAAACACAATGTATGCATCCCATACTGCATAATATGCCCCGTATATTTTTTATCATGTTATGAGTGTAGTGTTCATGCTTCCATCAAGATCTACTGATGCATATCGGTGTACGTAAGCAATGAATTTACATAATTAAAGTTTTCCTTAAGGGAAGTGGTCGTTCGACTTACTTGCCAAACCAACCAACCCTCTCGCAAAATCTCCCTCTAATACCAACTATCATAACCCATATTTTCTCAGTATTAAAATACTGTCAGAGTGAGAGAAAATACACGATCGTGATGCCACGCCGTGCAGGGGAACCCCCGACGTTCAGACAACCCTGTCCTTTCATTTATTTTTATAAAAAGGCTTATGAATTATGTTTTAAAACATAGTTATATTATTAGGTTTACTACCGTGTCTCTCGGTCTGGGGGGATCAACTAGTCCACGAGTGAGAAAGTATAGGTTTACACAGCGGAATATTATTAAGTTCGATTCATTTGTTATCCTAAGTGAGAATGAAGGCGATTCAAGGTGTGCAATAGTATTGAGACTTCTAAATTTAGTATAAGTAGGGAAACAATTTCATAGCATTTAACGTAATGAGTTTATCAGTAAAGAAAGAAATGTTATGTATCCATGTCAGAATGCAGCTTTTATACTTAAAAGTAACTAGCATGCACCCTAACATAAAACCTTCTCAGAGAGCAAGTATAAAACTAACAATAAGTAAGAACAGTACAACTAGCAAGTAGCTAATACTATGGACGTCAACAAAGTGACACGAACCTATAGGAAACAAATCTAATCTGATACAAAAGGTAGCTACCTCACAAACAGGAGGCAAAACAAATAACAACAACTAGCCGCAGCTCTGAAACCACGAGCTAAACCAGCCAAACTGCTACTGCTCTGAACCTGAGGCATTCAAAAGAAGAACACCTCAAAAGCAAGATACAAGTGGTGCAGAAAGAAGTAAAAGAACCTGACAAACCTCCAAGTAGGTCGAAATCAACAGACAAACTAGCAACAAAAGTCAGCACGAATCAACAGAAAGCAGAACAAAGAACTAGCTATGCAGTATGAGTCAAGCTAACTCAAAGAAAGAGCTAAGGGAGCTGCATATACATATATAGATATCTTAACAAATTTCATATTCAAATTATATTCAAATTTTCAAATGAGACTGATCAACTCGAGAAAAAGGATCGTAATACCGGGCAAGCCTGGGTGTATAATCCACAATCAAAAAGGTGTACTATACCGGGGAAAAAGGTCCACAACGCCCACAGACCCAGCAAACAAGGTACTATACCGAGGGATTTATCCCAATGCGCATAGCCCAACAATCAAGGCACTGTGCCGAGGGATTTACTCCAACGCGCACAACCCAACAAATATTTTATATTCATTATATTATAGGAGTTTCATCATAACTTCCAGGTTATACGGTCAATAACAGACTCTGACTAAAACCTTAACGCATCCGACAAAAATTCAAAGGTCACACAACGGTTTGGACTACCCGACGTAATTGCAAGGGTCACACGAGGAAAGGGACGAACGAATCACAAGATTCGATATCCAACGAATTGACGAAAAGAAAAATTCCACTCAAGATTTTCCCTAGACGACCACTCGTTACCCCAGAATATAGCAAAAGACCGCATTTAACATTTAGACCAAAATTAAAGGAAAACATGAGAGATAACAAGGTGAGCAAGGGAAGGAACATCACTTGCCTCAATTTTTACTCTAATCCGCCCTCTGAATTACTCCACATCGCAAATCGGTCCAAACAAAGGTGCGAGAAAGCGAAACCTACGGAGATTTGGCCAAAACGGAGGCTAGGGCCGAAAAACCCTAACGCTAGAAGTTCACGAAATGAAAAACTTACCGCTCACGCGTAGTTCACGGCGAGAGCTTTCCGGATCTATGCTCCATTGAAAATTTCGAGCACCGGAGCTCCGTCGACGGCCACCGAAAGATCCACGAAAACCTCGCTCTCGGTCTCGGTCTCTCCGGTCTGGTTCGGCTCAAATGAAGAAGAAGTTGTCTCCTTTTCTTTTAACACACATATATATATATATATATATATATATATATATATATATATATATATATATATATATATATATATATATATATATATATATATACGAGCATCTTCGTACGGGCTACGCCTGTGCTCGATGCTCTCGGGCGGCCTTCGGCGAAGCCCGCCTGCGCACGGGCTTCGCCCGTACTTGATGCTTCATGTGGTCTTTGACTGCATTGAAGCGGGCTTCTCCAGCAACTGGCGGGCTTCGCCCGCCCGCCCCGACGGGTCACCGCTCTCTCTCTCTCTCTCTTCTACTCTATTATATAATATAGAATTTTATATATATATATATATAATGTATATATATAATTGTTGCGGACTAACCCGACGCCCCGGTCGGACCGGATAATCTTGGACCGCCTTAGCTCGCGGAGCGGTCGAGCGCGCACACAGTCAGTTGGAAAAGGGGGAATGAACACAGGGAGTTTTAGCGTGGAAAACCCTTCAACCGGGTGAAAAACCACGTGACCGGGTCTCTGCCGGTCAAAATCCACTAGATTGCTGGAGGTTACAATTTGATGGGGGAATCGGGGCGACAGGCCGCTCCCGTTACAATCTTGAAGAGGGAGAGAGTGTATGCAGCTGTTGGTGGGCAACAGACTGCCTCACCAACGGGACTTGGACGGTGGAATGCGCGGGATGCTTTAGGCGCGTGCGCTCAGAAGCGGTGTATATTCCAGGGTCATTGCTGCTTCCCTTGCTCGTCTTTCTCTGCTCTTGGAGTGCTTCCTTTGCGATTGAGTGCTGGTGGGGTGCCAACAGCCGATGACGGGGCCGACGACCTATGACGAGTGCTGAAATCCGCTGGCGGGTGCTGATAGCCGCTGGGGCCCGCTGGAGGTCCCGGGCGGCGGCCGGTGGTTGGCGGCGAGAGGCGGCCGCTGGTTGTTGGCGACGAGGGGTGGCCGCCGGCGGAGAAGAACGGGAGAGCTCACACCTGAGGAAGAAGAAGGGGGGGAAGCGTAGGAGAAGAAGATGATTAAATGAGGAGCCCTTGGGGTCCTTTTATAGGCTCCAGGGGGAAGTTACGACGGGCCCCACCACTAACATAGTGGGTTAGTGGGTGGTTTCGTCCTGATCGGACGGCTGGAGGGGCCTCTCCTTTGATCGGACGGCGGGGAGGCCACCCCGAGGCGGGGCCGCCCGGACGACGCCGATGGCGAGGAGGTGGCCGGACCCGGCGGCGGCCGGCCACGGCGGCGGCAGGCCATGGCCGAGGCCGGCCATGGCCGAGGCCGGCCGTCGGCCGGCGGCCGCGGCCGGCCATGGCTGCGGCCGCCGCGGCTGCGGCCGGCCATGGTCGCGGCCGGTCTTGTCCGCGGCCGGCCATGGCCGCGGTCGGCCATGGCCGCGGCCGGCCATGGCCGCGGCCGGCCATGGCCGCGGCCGGCCATGGCCGCGGCCGGCCATGGCCGCGGCCGGCCATGGCCGCGGCCGGCCATGGCCGCGGCCGGCCATGGCCGCGGCCGGCCATGGCCGCGGCCGGCCATGGCCGCGGCCGGCCATGGCCGCGGCCGGCCATGGCCGCGGCCGGCCATGGCCGCGGCCGGGGTCATGGCCGTGGCCGGCTGGAGGGGAACCGCCGGCGGCGGTTCCCTCCGCGGAAGGCGGGAAAATGGGGGCCCACCCCCATGATTTCCATGAGAGATCATGGGGGTTAGGGGGGCCCACCCATGATCTCCAATGGTGGGGATCATGGGGGTCTCCTTATCCTTATAAATTAAGGTGGAACCCATCAATTGCCCCCCAAATCTCTTTCAGTTGGGAGGGAAGCGAGCACGGGGAGAGATTTCTAACTCTGGTCGCGGTGGTGATCGTCGGCGTGGAATCCGGGATGGCGGCGACGGCATGTGGCTCCAAGGTACGATGATGCACGCTAGTTTGGTAAGCGGGTGCTAGGCGAGCATGTGTGGAGGCTGGCACGGCGTAGGAGTCGGTGGTGTGCCACCGTTGCGGGGAAAGGGCCGAGCGCGTGCAAGCGTGTCGCGCGCGTAAGGGCTACGCACGTGAGTGGGGTATGCACCCAACTCGCGTGCGCGGGCTGCGCGTGCAGGCTGCGCGCGTGCGGAGGTCGCCCCACGCGCGGTCATGCCGCGCGCGCAGGCCGCGTGCGCGCAGGCCGCGCGCGCGTATGCCGCGCGCGCTGGCTGCGCGCGCGCTGGCCGCACAAGTGCAGGCCGCGCGTGCGCAGGCCGCGCGCGCAGGCCGCGCGCGCAGGCCGCTCGCGCAGGCCGCGCGCCCGCGTGCGCTGGCCGTGCGCGCGCTGGCCGTGCATGCTGGCCACGTGCGCGCCGGCCGCGCGTGTAGGCGGCGCCCGCGCAGGCTGCCCGCATGCGCGCGCGCAGACCGCGTGTGCGTTGGCCGCGCGCGCTGGCCGCGCGCTTGCTGGCCGGGCTTGGTGAGGCTGCGTGTGCGCGCGCGTGCAGGCGGTGCTTGCGCGCAGGCCGTGCGCGGTCATGGAGGGGGTTGTGTGCGCGATTTTACCACTTTGAACTGACTAATTTTTTGCGGAGCGCAGGTACCGAAGCGCTCTGCTGGACCAATGCGTCTACGCTCCTCTTTGACTGAAGATGGCGTGGCTATTTGGAGAACGAAGTTCGGGCTTCCTCCAGACTTGGAGGTGAGGATCCCGCGTCCCGAGGAGCGGGTTCAAAATCCTCCCCGTGGTTGGCTGACTATCTGTGAAGTGTCGCTCAGATCTGGTTTCCGTCTTCCTCCCTACGACGAGGTGGTGGAGATTCTGAAGTTTTGCGGAGTTCCTATTTCTCAGTTTGCTCCAACCAGGGTTACTCGTATTATGGGCTTGATTGCTTTTCTTCGTGAGCACGGGGGCTCTCTTTCTCTAGACCAGTTCCGGGATTGGTGCGACGTGCGTTTCGATGGTGGTGAGCGGATCGAGGTGCGCAGCAACAAGGTTTGGCTGGAGTTTGAGTCCCGCAAAGATCGTCGCCATGGTAACACTTTGTTTGGATATGTGAAGAACTCCTGGGGTCTTCCTGAGGTGTGGAATGCGCTTCCCGATCGTTGTCGCCGTGTGAAAGGGAGGGAGCGAGACTTCTCCCCTGTGCTGGGATTTTCCGAGCCTCGCGAGTTGGCTAATCGCCTCTTCAATATATATGCTTTTGTCGAAGAGAAGCGATTGTTGGGATGTGGTATTTCTGTTGGCACGGGACGGATGGTGTCGTCTTCTCAGGGAGGGGGCCGTAAGAGAAAAGCGTTTATGGCCTCCGTTAGTGATGTTGACGTTGTGATGGTAGCTTCTGATGATTCAGTCCCAGAGACGCAATTACCTGTTTCCCCGGCTCCACGGGCGCTTGCTAGCGCAGCGGTTCCCCGGATGTCTTCTTCTTTGAAGGCGATGAGTGATGCGGTAAGTTGGTGCCTTACTGTTTCTTCCTTCTTCTTTTATTTTTCATTTGAAGGCGGCTAATTGCATTTTTTCCTTTTGCAGATCGAGACTCAGGCACAGATAGCGGTCACCTGGAACGATCATTACGTGAGCCTGAAGGATGGATATCTCGCCTTGCAGGAGAAGCTTCGACTGTCGATGGGCTCACTCTCTTCTCTCAAGGAAGAACATGACCGGGACATCGCGCAGTGTCATCGAGTTGGGTCAGAGCTGAAGTCCGAGCTAGAAGATGTGCGTGCTTCCTTGGACGTGGAGAAAGCCGTGGTGGAGAGGACTGCTCAGATGTTGAAGTATGCGAGGGAGGAGATATCTGGCTTGGAGACTGAGTTGCATGCGGCGCGGGATGAGGTTTCAGGCCTTGAGACCCAGCTTTGTGCGGTGAGGGCGCAGGTAGAGGTGTTATCTTCGGATGACCATACATCGGAACTGAAGGCCGCAGGTCTTGCGGAGTACCTGGAGTCCTTGGACTATATGCTGGATCGTAGCCTGACCGCGGAGGAGGTTCGTGATGACATTTGGTCCAAGGAAGTAGAGCCTCAGATGGATGACATACGCCAGTTAGCGCTTCGTCGTGGTGTTTCGAAGGCCTTTCGCTTCATAGGGAAGCATCTTGGGTGTGATACTTCTAGTTTCAGCTTTGCGGATGTTTCAGATGATGAGCGTTCTAGCTCGGATGCTGATGATGAGTAGCTGTAGTGCTTATCTGCTGTTGCATGTCTCGTCCTTTATTTGTCGTCATTTGCTTCTGTTATAGCCTTTGAGATTGTCGCCGTTAGGGCTCCAATTCATTGTTTCCTGTGATATCCTTACTTATATGTCGTTGTCATGTGTTTTGCATAGATGCCTTTTGTCACGAAATGGTTGTTGGTGGGAGTTGATCTTTGTCATGATGTATTAGTATGGGAGTGATTCATGGCTTAGTGCGTGGGCCTGGCTTGCGGCCTAGTTTGTATGAGGGCTTCTTCGTGAGGGGGGCAAGTCCTCATGGTGTTGCGTGGAACTGGTCCACGGCTTATCGCGCGAGACGGGCTTGCGGCTTCTTCGTGAGGGGGGCATGCCCCCACGGTGTCGCGTGGAACAGGTCCACGGCTTTTCGCGCGAGACAGGCTCGCGGCTTCTTCGTGAGGGGGGCAGGCCCCCACGGTGTCGCGTGGAACAGGTCCACGGCTTTTCGCGCGAGACAGGCTCGCGGCTTCTTCGTGAGGGGGGCAGGCCCCCACGGTGTTGCGTGGAACAGGCCCACGGCTTTTCGCGCGAGACAGGCTCGCGGCTTCTTCGTGAGGGGGGCAGGCCCCCACGGTGTCGCGTGGAATAGGTCCACGGCTTTTCGCGCGAGACAGGCTCGCGGCTTCTTCGTGAGGGGGGCAGGCCCCCACGGTGTCGCATGGAACAGGTCCATGACTTTTCGCGCGAGACAGGCTCGCGGCTTCTTCGTGAGGGGGGCAGGCCCCCACGGTGTCGCGTGGAACAGGTCCACGGCTTTTCGCGCGAGACAGGCTCGCGGCTTCTTCGTGAGGGGGGCAGGTCCCCACGGTGTTGCTCTGATTAGCGCCATATGTTTCATATGATTGTATGATCTCCATGCGGGCGAGTCATTTTCTCGATTCTTGTACTGTTAAGATGGGTAAAGAGAAGAATAATATAAAATGAATGAAGTAATTTGAGAACGGTGGTAACATGCCCGGGGTTGGTTCCATGGTTTAAATAGTTTAAAGCGAGATGATGGTTCTTACTAGCTCAGACGGGCGGATTTCTAGAATTTTTAATAAACACAATAATCAAATGAAGGAAATGACTTAAGGATGGAGGTGGCTTGAGTAGGATTGGAAGACATCCAAGAGTGACTGCTGGAGTATTGCGGTGTAGTCGGAATCGGCTTGGATGACGACGAACTGTACGTCGTAGGATGTCTGTCGGTGTGCATCTTTGAGAGTGACTGGGAGAGTGATGGTGCCGATGATTGGTACCGGGTGATCCCCGAGAACACGAGCGCTTGCAGATGTTAGTTTGAGATTTCCGGCGGTGAGCTTGAGCTGAAGCAGAGTTGATAAAAATAGTATATTGGTGGTGACTTCCTTGTCCACTAGAACTTGATTCAGTTTGGTGGGTGGTTCGCCAATCTTGATCGTCGTGTATCTTCTGTTCTGGTTGTCAGGTGGTCTTCTTCTTGATAGGAATTGATCAACTGCTCCTGAGCTGGGCAGTCGTTGGATTTCTTCTTTTAATCCATTGCATTCGTTCGTGTTGTGGCCGTGACTTCGGTGATATTCGCAGTATCTTGCCTGGTCTGTCTTGGGGTTTGGCCGCGGCGCTCTTCGTCGTTGGAATGATGGATTATTCTGAATTGCATACATCACATTAGTGCAGGTAGTATTCAGAGGGATGTATTCCTGGAGTGAATATTGCCCCCCAATCCTCGGAGGGCTGTGCTGACTACCATCGAGGGGACTCCGATTCTGGCGTCGTTCTTTTCACATTGTATGGGTTGGTTCACCTTCTTTCTTTCTCTTCTGTCTTCTGCTTAGTCTCAGATTTTCTGGTGAGGGCTTTTCGATCGTCATGAACCTTTTGATGAAGAGGGCGGCGAGTTCGATGTAGCTGTCAGTATCTTCTCTTTGTAGGGATTGAAGCCAAGTTTGAGCTTCTCCTTTTAGTGTTGTTGAAAATACTCGGATCATGAGTTGATCTGAGGCATTGCGAGCGTGCATGATGGCTTCAAAATACTCCAGGTGGGCGAGTGGGTTGCCTGTCCCACTGAAACTACGGATTTCTGCGCCCGTGGCTGTGCAGGAGCTAGGTGAGTTATTGTTAGGTAGGTATCATCTGGTTCCTGCTTTGTGGCAGAAGTGCCAGGAGCCATTGTGTTTCCAGTGCTCTCTTTATGATGAGGACGTGTGAGGTAGCGACCATACATCTCCTGGAGTGGTGTTGCAGGTACGGGGGAGCTATTTGTGCTTGAGAATTCCTTTTCTATGTCGTATTCTCTGTGTAGGCCAGGCCTGGTGGGGGCAGGGAGTTCTTCTGACGGCAGTAAGACAACTTGTTCAACTGGCCGAGGCGTCTCTAGGTGGTGGAATGTCGGCTTATTCTGTGCCGCATGGGTTGCATCAATGTGGATGGTGCTGGTAGGGGAGTATCCTTGAGGTAGATGCTGCCCCGCAGTCCCTGAAGGGTCTTGCCTTCGCGGGGCAGGCTGACGCCACTCTTCTTGTCCCGTATTAGTTTGCTCTTTTCTTTGCTGGGATTCTGGCGTCGGGTTCAGCAGTGAGAGAATGACTGGTGCCCCCCAAGTTTCGGAGTAAGGTGAGCATTTCGGTTTGTAGTTCTTCCATCTGGCGGATACGTCCTTCCAAGGCAGGCGCGGGAGCTAGGGCTGCTCCCGTGGTTAGCGGTACGTCTACCGGAGAGTGAGATCGTGCAGGCTCAGTGTGTCCGCCAAGTGCGGGTCTTTCGGTTATGCGAGCACTCCTCTTTGCCATTGTCGTAGTAGGGACGATGAACTTGCTCTGCGAAGGATACTGGGAATATTTCCCACAGACGACGCCAAACTGTTGCGGACTAACCCGACGCCCCGGTCGGACCGGATAATCTTGGACCGCCTTAGCTCGCGGAGCGGTCGAGCGCGCACACAGTCAGTTGGAAAAGGGGGAATGAACACAGGGAGTTTTAGCGTGGAAAACCCTTCATCCGGGTGAAAAATCACGTGACCGGGTCTCTGCCGGTCAAAATCCACTAGATTGCTGGAGGTTACAATTTGATGGGGGAATCGGGGCGACAGGCCGCTCCCGTTACAATCTTGAAGAGGGAGAGAGTGTATGCAGCCGTTGGTGGGCAACAGACTGCCTCACAAACGGGACTTGGACGGTGGAATGCGCGGGATGCTTTAGGCGCGTGCGCTCAGAGGCGGTGTATATTTCAGGGTCGTTGCTACTTCCCTTGCTCGTCTTTCTCTGCTCTTGGAGTGCTTCCTTTGCGATTGAGTGCTGGTGGGGTGCCAACAGCCGATGACGGGGCCGACGGCCTATGACGAGTGCTGATATCCGCTGGCGGGTGCTGATAGCCGCTGGGGGCCGCTGGAGGTCCCGGGCGGCGGCCGGTGGTTGGCGGCGAGAGGCGGCCGCTGGTTGTTGGCGACGAGGGGTGGCCGCCGGTGGAGAAGAACGGGAGAGCTCCCACCTGAGGAAGAAGAAGGGGGGGAAGCGTAGGAGAAGAAGATGATTAAATGAGGAGCCCCTAGGGTCCTTTTATAGGCTCCAGGGGGAAGTTACGACGGGCCCCACCACTAACATAGTGGGTTAGTGGGTGGTTTCGTCCCGATCGGACGGCTGGAGGGGCCTCTCCTTTGATCGGACGGCGGGGAGGCCACCCCGAGGCGGGGCCGCCCGGACGACGCCGACGGCGAGGAGGTGGCCGGACCCGGCGGCGGCCGGCCGCGGCCGGCCACGGCCGCGGCCGGCCACGGCAGCGGCCGGTCTTGGCCGCGGCGCCGCGGCCGGCCATGGCCGAGGCCGGCCATGGCCGCGGCCGGCCATGGCCGCGGCCGGCCATGGCCGCGGCCGGCCATGACCGCGGGTCATGGCCGTGGCCGGCTGGAGGGGAACCGCCGGCGACGGTTCCCTCCGCGAAAGGCGTGAAAATGGGGGGCCCACCCCCATGATTTCCATGAGAGATCATGGGGGTTAGGGGGGCCCACCCATGATCTCCAATGGTGGGGATCATGGGGGTCTCCTTATCCTTATAAATTAAGGTGGAACCCATCAATAATATATAATTTAATAGATCATATAATTAAATATGATATATTATATAAAATATAATATAATTATATATATATATATTTATATATATAGAGAGAGTGACCGCCGCTCAGCCTCTCTCTGCTCTCCCCCACCTATATATATAATTTAATATATGTGATATAATATAATATATTATATTATATATAGCAGCCCAAGCACCGCCACTCTCACCCGCACACTCTCTCTCTTTCTCTCGCCCCTCGCCCTCTCAGCCACTCTCTCTCCCCCTCCCTTAGCTTTAGGCCGTAATATATATTATTATAAATAATAAATAATAACTGCCGCCCCCACTCTCTCTCTCTCTCTTTCTCTCTCTCCCCGCCCTCTCAGCCACTCTCTCCCTCTCTCTCCTCTATCTCCTATTTCTCTCCCTTTCTCTCTCCTCTCCCATTTCTTTTTTTGTCTTTCATCCGTAACTGTTTGTAGGTAGGTGTAAGACACCTATAAATTGTTTTGAACGATGATTGCAAAAAAAATAAAATCCGACGCTCAGGATTGTCTCAATGAAATTTTAATTCATCAATTTGATATATCTTTATATATGAGAAATATATATATATATATATATATATATATATATATATATATATAAACCACTATAAAGGAAATATAGATTGGTTGAATTATAAATTCATTGGAGTAATTTTGTCCGTCCGATCTGAATCCATTTTGGATCAGCCGTCTGACCAAATGAACCCCCTCTCTCCACTTTTCGTAAGGGTCCTAAACCTACTACTAGGATGCCTAAACCTATGTAAAATAGGTCAAGATTAACCACATAGCCCGTTGGTAGCCCGACATACATCAGCCGGCCACCAAGTCTGCTGCTGAGAAGAAATTCAAACAAGACCCGCTAAAACAGCCCACCGTACAAGAAATTCAAACAAGACCCGCTAAAATAGCCCACCGCACATCAGCCCACCCGGTCTACTGGTGAGAAGGAATTCAAACAAGGTATCTTGCATATGTCTTTTAAACCCAAAGAGTTTAATTCAACTGGGCGGTGTGGGACTAAAGAGGCTTTAAAGTTTATTTAAATCTATTCATAACAAGCGGAGCAAAGTCACGACCACCACCGCTGTGAATTAAATGTTCGCCACAGTACCTGTCAATGAATTAAATGTTTACGTTTAATTAAATTATTAAATGTTTACGTCTAATTTATGTTTAATTAAATTATCAATAGCTTTTAACTAATTTTTGAATGAGAGTTTAATTAATTAATCTTTAAAAACTTTAAATGTTGTCTTTAATTAATCTTTAAATTTCTTTAAATGTTGTCTTTAATTAATCTTTAAATTTTAAATGTTTCTATTAAGCTCGACGAGTGCGGCGAAGGAAGCCACGGCCGCCGCCGCAGGCCGGTTACTGTCACGCGGGGTTGTAAAGCCGGAGGTGGGCGAAACCCACCGGGGGGGGGGGGGGGGGGGGTGACGTCGGGGGTACTGTCGTCAGGGGGCGTCAAGGGGCGGGCGTGCGGGAAATGAGATTAGAGGCTAAAGATGGCTTCGAATGGAAAAATGATCAACATGAAAGTTGTAGATCTCGTCGAGAAAAACAAATGTTATGTTAACAACTTTTTTATTTGACACCGTTTTGACTCTCAAAACAGCGCCAGAGAGTAGGCTGAAACGAAGTTCTCGAGAACAATGGATTTCTCGAGAAATCAATGTATTTCTCGAGAAATACAGTATCAATGTGTTTCTCGAGAAATCAGTTTTCTTTTATTTCGGGATAAAATGATGATATGGGGGGCTACACTCACCCCGATTCGAACGAAATTCGCACCGTAGGCGAATGTCGGTGCTACGAATCTAACGACGAAGACAAAACTAAAATATGAAGTACCGTTCTCGAGATATTTATTTCTAAAGTTTACAACAAACGTAAATAATACAAAACTACAAACGCGTGCCGAGACTTCAAAACAATGCTCGGATCACGAAGAAACTTGACCAGTAAGTCCAAAATTAATGAACTTAATTTTTCCAACGCGAAAAATTTCAGTTTTCGACGAAAATCCCAAAATCTGGCCAGTCGGACCTAACATACGCGAAATCGCACTAACGGCGTCGCGCCGTCAATTTGACATTAAAAGTAACGCCCTAACGTCATAAATACGTCATTATTGGATTAAATAATTACCGGAAAATTAGGGGCATTACATTGTCCCTCTCCGCCTTTCTAATAGGTTGTTAGACATGACACTTCACCAATTTCTAGGCTCCAAAGAGCTTACAACTCGATCCCGCAGAACCACTCAGTCTCCTTCAAGACTTACAACTCAGGCCCAAGATCATACAACTCAATGATTCAACAATCACCTACCTCAGGCTCAGTAGCCCTACAACTCACGCAAGAAGGACAGCCCTACAAACTCAGAGAGATAACTCTCCTACAGCTCAGGACAATGGCCCTACCTCAGATCTATAACTGAGATCTTACACTCGGCCTTTATAATATAGGCCTATAACTCAGATTCTACACAGAATCCTACAAATAGAATGTGAGGTTAATTGTGTTGAATTGACACCAGAGTAATTATTCTTTGTCCACTTCTTCCTGGGCTGAGCATATTTCAGCCCTTGCTTTTGCTGATGAAGACTATGGAGATGACAATTCTATTCTTCTTCAATCAGCAACCTTTCCTTGCAGAACTTGATTGATCTGCCCTTTCTTCTTCCTTCTCAGAAATTGCTTCTGAACCTGCTATCGCAAATGTAGATTGCAACAGCTAACTCTTGTCGCTTTTAGGTTCACTAATCAGAACAAGACCTTCAAGCTCATCAATAATGGAGAGAAAGACGATGATGTTCCACCGTAATGCGTAATCAGAAAACCCTAAAAACTTCTTTCCTTTCAGCCAAACTTATCCTTTTATAGTCAGCTGATCAACAACTCTTTGTACTGTGGGCCAAGCCTAAAAAGGACGAGTTACCACCTTCTATTTGCAGAAAATGACAACAGATGTCCGCCGATGCCATTAAAGGCATACTATAGCTTTCCCACAAGGAATTTGAATTGCGTTGACTTTGTTGACCTTTGCTGACGTCAGCCATTCTGGACTTAGAAAATTTCTCAGAATCAACTCAGGCGTTGAGTGAACTGGTTTCACTCAACGATTCTTGACTTAGCTTATTCTTTAGCTCTTTCTGCATCCATGACGTTGAGAGCATTGAGTGGTTGACCTTCACTCAACGTCATTTGCCTTAGCTCCTAAAATCAACCAACTGCTAAGGCGTTGAGTGAACTGGCTTCACTCAAAGCTTCTGTACATAGAAACTTTTCTTCTGAATGGAGGCGTTGAGTGTGTTGACTTCACTCAACGCTTCTTGCCTCAGCCTCATCTTTTGACTAGGCGTTGAGTGAACTGACTTCACTCAATGCTTCTGGACTTAGTCAAATTCTAGTTTCTTCTTAGGCTTTGACTGTCCAGGGTTGTCTCAACGCTTTCTGTCATTTGGCGTTGAGTGAACTGGCTTCACTCAATGCTGTTGTACTTAGACAAATTTTTTCCTTTCATTCTACCAAGGCTTTGCCAGAATCAGCATTGTGTTGATTGAACTGACTTCACTCAACACTTTTGGACTTAGAAACTTTTCATTTGACAAAATCTCTTTGGCTTTGAATGAGGCAGCTTTACTCAACGAATTTGCTGCATGAGGTTGAGTGAGTTGACATCACTCAATGCCTGTGGACTTAGTCGATCTTTCTGCTTGCTGAAGCTTGACTTTGACTATCCACACTTGACTCAGCGCTTTAGCTCATCTGGTGTTGAGTGAATTGTCCTCACACAATGCTTATGGACTTAACCAGAATCCTGCCCTTTGTCACCATTCTCCTTGACCTCTGGCGTTGACTGAATTGGCTTTACTCAACGCCTATGGACTTAGGCAATTTCCCGTCTTTCCAACATACTTCTTTACGTCTACCTGTCTAATCAATGTGGGAAGGACTAACATGCATGCATGAACTTACACACATGTTGAATACAACTATGTGTATGTCCTTGACTTATTTGACTTCTTATAAATCCGAGACATTGAGATCAATGAACCCAACACTAATCAAGGTTTTTCTTGTTGTGCACACGAGTGATGTTGAATTTGTTGAAGTGCAAAGTGGGTGTTCGGGCATACCGCGCGGACTATGTAGTCTGAGAGGATAGCTCAAGCGGACAGGTTGTTTTCTTAGGCGAACCTGGCGGACGGGTGCTTTGTTCGCCGAGCTCACGCTTGTTGTGGAGGGTTACTGGACTTGGTCGCTCGCTATGTCAAGTTTTCGTTGTCCGCAGAGTCCGCTGTTGACCAGAAGACCTCTACCTATTGGTCGTGGACTAGTAGCGGGCTGGAGCTGTGTCCGCCAGGTTGTGGACTGGTCTCCCTTCTTGTAGTAGCTGTTCTGTCTATGTCCATGCGGACTGGGCGGACTGTGCGGGCTAAGTGCAGGCTGGGGGAGGTGATCCTATCAATTAGGGCGGTGACTATATCTCTCTACGTGCCTATAAATAGAGCTCCTGACAACAGTTTAATCATCGCGAAACAGTAAGAGCAACTCGCATTAGAACCTGCAGACTGATTTTCTTAGTCGCGCGGCTTACTGAAGTGATTCTATGCAGGTTGTGCGGACAAGGTGGAGCAGCTGTTTTTCCAGCTGGCGACTTGAAGTTCGCGGATAGCAACCTGTGGAGGGTAGGATTTCTGAAGTGGCGGACAGGTTCTTAGCGCAGCTGGCTGTGTTCGTGTTCTGGCGGATAGTGAAGCTTGCCGATCTCGATGACCTGACGAACAGCAGCAGCGGGTTGTGCGGTCTTGGCGAACTATGTTCTCAGGCCGCAAATTATATTTCTGTTTGTTTTTGGTTGAAGTTGTTTTGTATGCTGGCGAAATCATGTCTCGCCATGTATACCTCGCTTTGTAAGACAGTAGAATTGTTCAATAAAGATCTCTATTGCTGCATGTGTCTCTAGCTATGCTTGTGCTTTAGTTGAGATAACTCCTGCTAACTCCAAGATCAAGAATTTTAACATGGTATCAGAGGCAGGTTGGAGTTGTTAAGGAGTGATCAACTTGAGGTTGTGGTTGCTTTTGTGAAGCAAGGGCAAGTGCTTGAGCTAGGACCATGGACGGTGGATATGCGAGAGGTCTTGATATTGAACTCCTTACGCAGACTAACTTCAAAAAATGGAAGTCTTGCATGGAGAGTTATCTTATTGGCGAGGACCTCTGGGAGGTGGTTGGAGGAGATGATACTCAAGAAGTAGTTCCTGCTGGTGATAATGCTCAGGAGATGAGAACTTGGAGGAAAACCAATGCAAAAGCAGAGTTCACCCTCAAGAGAGCTATTTCACCTGAACTCTTCGATCATATCATTGGTTGCAGATCAGCTGCTGAAATCTGGAAGGCCTTGGATGGCCTGTTCAATAAGAAGAATGTAGCTCGACTATAGTTCTTAGAGAATGAGCTGGCCAAGGCCACTCAAGGTGATCTACCTATCTCTACCTTCTTCCTGAAGATGAAAAACCTCTGTGCAGAGATTTCTGCCTTGGACCCAGATGAGCCTATTTCTGAGGCAAAAATGAAGAGGCACATTATCCGCAGCTTGAGGAAGGAATACCTCGCCTTCATCACATTGGTTCAAGGATGGGAAAATCAGCCATCCCTCCTAGAGCTGGAAAATCTGCTTGCATCACAGGAGAGCTTGGCAAAGCAGATGATAAGAGTGTCTATCTCTGGGGGAGATAATGAGGTGTTGTTCTCTGGGAAGAAGAAGTGGGAGAAGAAGAAGTCTTCTGAAGGCGATGGGCCTTCATCTTCAGATCAGCAGGAGAGGAGCCTTGCTCCAAAGTCTGAGGGAAAGAAGAAGGAAGGGCTTAGGTGCTACAGGTGCAACAAGATGGTTCACTTCAGGAAGGATTGTAGAGTCAATCTTCAGCCTGGACACGCTGCAGGAAAAGAGGAACCTGATGCCAGGCAGGATGATGGTGGATGGGGAGGATCCTTCTCGGATTCTCTTTGTGCTTCTTCTCTCATCAACTATCAAGAGGACTGGATCGTTGACTCAGGGTGTGGCCATCACCTTACTGCAGATGAGTCAAAGTTCTCTTCGTCGCAGCCATACTCAGGTAATGATGTTATTATTACAGCTGATGATATTGTTCATGCCGTTGAGAAGGAAGGAGTTGTCTCCTTAGGCAGTGATAGAGGGCCTCTCACTCTAAGGAATGTATATCACGTGCCTGGTATGAAGAAGAATCTCTTCTCTGTGACCAACGCTGTGTACGCTGGGTATCACGTTCTGTTTGGTCCAACAGAAGTGAAATTTCTTAAAAATGTATCAGCTATAAAAGCTGAGGTTATTCACATTGGGAGGAAAATAAAGGGATTGTATGTTTTATCCACAAGCTCTTATGTTGATAAGATGAGAACAAACGATAGTGCAACTATTTGGCGTGAGAGATTGGGGAACGTAGGAATGGACAAGTTAAAAGCTATGGTTGTTAAGGGCCCGGTCAAGGGTTTGCCTAGTTTATCCTCCTATGGAGACAACCATGTTTGCGCGGGATGTCAATATGGCAAGTCTTATCGACTTCCATTTGATAGTTTGCAAAACTAGAAGTAAGAAGCCACTAGAGTGCGTCCATGGAGACTTGATGGGACCAACTCTCACTCCAAGTCTCGGAGGCAGCAAATATATGCTGGTGTTAATCGATGATTACACCAGATATGTTTGGGTGTTCTTTCTAAAAGAGAAGTCAGAGGCGTTCAGGAAGTTTGTGGAGTTCAAGGAGCTCGTGGAAGATCGACTAGGCTTGCGAATTAAGAAGTTGAGGACTGACAATGGTGGGGAGTTCACTTCTGCCGAGTTCTCAGTTTTTTGTAGGATGAGTGGCATCCAGAGAGAGCTTACTTGTGCTCATACTCCACAATAGAACGGAGTTGCAGAGAGGAAGATCCATCATCTAACGGAGACCTACAAATGCTGGCTTCATGCCAAGAGTATCCCAAAGTCCTTATGGGCAGAGGGAATGTCTTGTACAACCTACGTTATCAATATGATGCCGTTAAGCCCTATCAACATGAAGACTTCTCATGAACTAATGTTCAAGGAGAAACCAAGTGTTGCTCATCTTCGGGTCTTTGGGTCAACTTGTTATGTGCATGTTCCTGACGCTCTTCAGACAAAACTTGATGTGAAAGTAAGAAAGCTAGTCTCCATGGGATATAATGACAGGAAGAAGGGCTGGAAATGCATGGATCCATAAATAAGGAGGTCTATTATTTCTCAGGATGTGGTGTTTGACGAGCTAACTTCATAAAAAGGTAGCTCAGGAGTTGAACTACCAGAAGACAAGGATGTTGGGCGTGCGAAAGCAGTTGTGAATCTTTAAGTGGAGTTGCCTGATTCACCAGGATCTCCAGCTGTGTCTAACTCAGATACGGAAGCTTCAGGTTATGGAAGTAGGGGGAGCGATGCTCCAATTACGTCTGAAAGAGAAGCTAGTGCAGAAGGAGCAGCTGAGGAGGTGGTTAGTCAGGAGCAAACTTTGAGAAGATCAAAGAGAACTATCAAACCACCAGCTCGCTATACAGAAGGAAATATGGTGAACTTCGTCTCATATTTCTTTGCTGGTCCTCTTGATGAGCCAGAGCCTACTAGCTTCGATGAGGCCACATGAGTCAAGGAGTGGGATTGTGCTATGGAGGAAGAGATGGCTGCCCTCAAGAAGAATGAGACGTGGTCTCTTGTACCTAAGTTGGAAAAAATCACTCCAGTGACTTGTAAATGGGTCTACAAGTTGAAAAAGAAGGATGATGGCAACATCGAGCGATATAAGGCTTAACTTGTAGCTCGAGGTTTTTCACAGCAGTACGGAGAAGGCTATGAGGAGACGTTTAGTCTCGTTGCTAAGATGACTTCAGTTAGGGCTGTTATTGCCTTAGCGCCATTCAATGGATGGAAGATTTGGCAGCTCGACGTAAAGAATGCTTTCCTGTATGGCGAGATTGACAAGGATATCTTTATGATCTAGCCGTCTGGATTTATCTTTGAAGAGCATCTGGACTACGTCTGCAAGCTGAAGAAAGCTCTTTACAGGTTAAAGCAAGCACCGAGAGCGTGGTACAGAAAGATTGCAGAGTATCTCTTATTCTGCGGATTTCTTGCTACAGACTCCGACTCGAGCTTGTTTGTCAAGAAGAGGGGGGAGCTTCAGGTCATCGTGCTTCTATATGTTGATGATATGATCGTCACTGAGAACTCTAAAGAGAAAGTAGCAAGGCTGAGGGCTGAGCTTGCTATCAGATTTGAGATGAAGGATTTGGGTGAGCTTCACCATTTCCTTGGACTCGAGGTGCTGAGGAAGGAGAACGGTGTGCTTGTATCCCAGGCTGGATATGCGGAGAGGATCGTACAGCGATTCGACATGAAAGGGGGGAAGAGCAGTTCTACACCTCTGGAGGCAGGTCTAAAACTTCGGCGTGATGAGGGGAGAACTCTTTCTGATCCGTTGGTGTTCCGAGCCTCGGTTGGAAGTTTGATCTACCTAACAATCACTAGGCCGGATATTGCATATGTAGTTGGCAGGGTGAGTCGGTACATGGCGGAACCACGGAAACCTCATCTAATGACAGCTAGAAGTATTCTAAAGTACGTGAAGTCGACCTCAGATATGGGTATCTTTTACAGGAGGGGCACAGGTTTTGAGCTGCATGGTTACATGGATGCTGACTATGGGGGAGATTCGGATGATCGGAAGTCGACGTCTGGATACGTCTTTCTGGCAGGAACATCAGCTATATCTTGGTGCATCAAGAAGCAGGACTCGGTGTCTGTCTCTACCACAGAAGCAGAGTATAAGGATTCGGCCTTAGCAGCCTAGGAAGCTATCTGTTTTAGGAGGTTGGTGGAGGACATCCATATGAGGGTTCGAAGTCCCACTCTACTCCGCGGGGACAATGAGAGTTCTCTCAAGCTGGTGAATAATCTAGTATATCACGTGAGAACCAAGCACATTGAGATCGAGCACCACTTCATTCATGAGAAGGTGTTGGAGGGATCTCTTATGGTTGAGCATGTTCAGAGTGCGGAGAATGTTGCGGACATATTCACAAAGCCACTAGCTAAAGGACCGTTTACTCGGTTAAGGAGTTTGCTTGGGCTGGTTTCCACTTCCCACTTCAAGGGGGAGTGTTGAATTAGTTGAAGTGCAAAGTGGGTGTTTGGACAAACCGCGCGGACTATACGGTCTGAGCGGATAGCTCAAGCGGACAGGTAGTTCGCTTAGGCGGACCTGGCGGACTGGTGCTTTGTTCGCCGAGCTCGCGCTTGTTGTGGAGGGTTACTGGACTTGGTCGCTCGCTATGTCAAGTTTTCGTTGTCCGCAGAGTCCGCAGTTGACCAGGCGACCTCTGCCTGGTGGTCATGGACTAGTAGCGGGCTGGAGCTGTTTCCGCCAGGTTGCGGACTGGTCTCCCTTCTGGTAGTAGCTGTTCTGGCCATGCCCATGCAGACTGGGCGGACTGTGCGAGCTAAGTGCGAGCTGGGGGAGGTGATCCTATCAACTAGGGAGGTGACTATATCTCTCTCCGTGCCTATAAATAGACCCCCCGACCTCAGTTTAATCATCGTGAAACAATAAGAGCAACTCGCGTTAGAACCTGCAGACTGATTTTTCTTAGTCGCGCGGCTTACTGAAGTGATTATATGCAGGTTGTGCGGACAAGGTGGAGCAGCTGTTTTTCTAGCTGGCGACTTAAAGTTCGCGGATAGCAACCTGTGGAGGGTAGGATTTCTGAAGTGGCGGACAAGTTCTTAGTGCAACGGGCTGTGTTCGTGTTCGGGCGGATAGTGAAGCTTGCCGATCTCGGCGACCTGACGAACAGCAGCAGCTGGTTGTGAGGTCTTGGCGAACTGTGTTCTCAGGCCGCAAATTATCTTTCTGTTTGTTTTTGGTTGAAGTTGTTTTGGATGTTGGCGAAATCATGTCTCGCCATGTATATCTCGTTTTTTAAGATAGTAGAACTGTTCAATAAAGATCTCTATTGCTGCATGTGTCTCTAGCTGTGCTTGTGCTTTAGTTGAGATAACTCCTGCTAACTCCAAGATCAAGAATTTTAACAAGTGACAGTGCACGGGGCCCCCAGTGCCTCGCGCGACAGTATTTGGCACGCGGTGACGGGCTTCGCCCGCCCCCGATGGTGGGGTTCTTGTGCGGGTGTTGAGCTTTTGGCGAGGGCGGCGACATTTGGTCATGGGGGTCACACTGGTCGTTAGTGTCAACATTGGTCGTGGGAGGTGATATTTGGTCATGTGGGTCACGTTGGTCGTTGGTGGCAACACGGGTCACTGGGACATTCGATTGAAGGTTATGGCGAATTTTGAATTGTTCATGTGTATGTTAATTCGTAGAGGCTTATTTTGTCTAGGATGATGCATGCACATTTCTCTGAGTTTTTATTGTTTCCCAGATTTCTGATTACACAACAAATAGCATACACTCATTTTGTGATGACGTAGTTTTTTAAAGCATGCAACATTGCACAATAATTATTATTTATTAATTCTCTTGATTAAGCAATCCAAATGTACATGAAATTAATCTATGAAACTGCTCTATAGAATAACTTTGTGAAATTAATTAATGAAACTGCACAATAATAATCTATGAAATTAATCTTACAGTTTCTCAATGATCTTCGTGAAAGAATTCAGATGCAAAAATTATGTTGCCAACCCAAGGATACCTATATTTTTAGTATCAGGAAAGCATAGTATCAGGAAGTTTCACGATACCTATATTTTTAAGCTGCGTTTAGCGCGACTTATCGCGACTTATTTGCTCCGGGGAGGCTGGACAAAAACGTCATTGTCATACCAAAATCTTATGTCTCAAACTAATTTCTTTTTTTGATAACGGTAGTAACATTTGTCATACCAAACATACAATGACGTTTTTGTCCAATCTCACCGAAACAAATAAGCTGTGATAAACCACACCAAACGCCGCCTTAGGCTCCGTTTGAGAGGACTTATTTTCACCGGTCAAGCGGTTACGACAACATGAACCGGACCTTAATTAAGGTCTGATTCATGCGGTCGTAACCGCTTGACCGGTGAAAATAAGTCCTCCCAAACGAAACCTTAGTGTCACAAAGTGCAACCGAATGCATAGTGAACATCCGAACTCACCAACAATTAACTTTCCGTGTTCTTGATTCAATCTTAACATAAAGAATGAGGAGGAAGAAAATACACGAAATAATTAATGAGAAGAACGGACATAATATCATTTTCAAAATATTTAATGACATATCAATAACAATAACAACAATAAGCGCTCGGTTCATGCGGTCGTAACCGTTTGACCGGTGAAAATAAGTCTCCCGAAACGGTGCCTTAATCAATTCACTGTTAACCGTGCTGTTGAATGAGCTCTGCAAAGAAGAATGGATTCCCTAACCGTGCTGTAGATCTGTGAGAAAGGACGGCGTATTAAAGAAATCAAGAAATCAAGAAATGCTTATTGTGATTTATGTTAATGAAAGGAATAGAGGAGTAAAGTCATACCTATGGGCTGATTTAATTAACAGCCCGGTGTTTCCTTTATATAACCTGTGTCGATTATGCCCGGCTGTTGGATGAGCTCTGAACAGAGATAGGGATTGGCGTTAGAGAAATTGAGAAGAGTAGAGTTCCGGCACGAAGAAGATATATATATTTGTTGTAGATATGTGAGGAACGACATTGATGTGGAAGGCTGCAGTGGCACGAAGAAGAAGAGTATGGTGTTGTAGATCTGTTCAAAATGCCGAGGAGCTGCAGTGTAGCCGGCAGGGCCGGGCTTCCCTCGCATCATTGTGCAAGGTAGATTTGCCGAGATGCAGAAGGGGAGTGTTCGCCGACCTGATTTCTAGCGGAAGAGTAGCGATGAGGAAGAGTAGAGTTGCGTCGTAGGGAAGGCGTATGGTCGCTGATGCCCGGAGTGCGGGATTTGTGGCGGAGGAGAAATAGGGTTGCGATGGTGTATCTGGGCAGTTGCGGCGGAGGTTATGTAGGGTTTGTGAGCTGAATGTTTTGTTTTGCGATCATGCGGCTTAAAATCTTACGGTGGATTTAATCGTGCGGCCAATATTATTTCTGTGAGCACAATCTGAGCTTCAGCATGTGAAAATGTTTTTTTTTTATAATATAGATATAGAAATAATTACCCAAACCTCCCCTGTAAACTAACGTAATTAGTGAGAGCACCCCTTTTATTTTCAAAATTACAAAAAACTCCCTTTAAGTTTTCATTTCATTACCAAAACCTCCCCTGGTCTTTTCATTTCATTGCATCCATGAAGAAAAATACCCCCTGAACATTGTTCATCGAGGGGGGTGTTTTTGTGCATGGATGTTATGAAATTAAAACTTCAGGGAAAGTTTTTGTAATGAAATGAAAACTTTAAGGAAAGATTTTGTAATTTTTAAAATAAGAGGTGTGCTGTCAGTAATTTAGCAAAGTTAGAGGGGAGGTTCCGGTAAATGGCCCGATATATTGGCTCTTACATATTGCAATATAACACAAACAAAGACAACTTGATTTAATTAAAAAGGGGTGGTCAGCTCCCATTCTTCATTTATACTTATCTTCTAAGTACATTTGGTAGTTTGATTTCGTGCGCTAAAATATCTTTGATCTTCTTCCATTCTTCTGCAGATGCATGGTAGTTCCCAGATGGATCATCTTCTTCTTCATTAATTTGATTATACTTAATTTCTATAGCTAGAAAGATAACTAGTTAGTTATTTAGCTTGTTCAATAATGTGAACCTGAACATATTTTGTTTGGACCTATAAAGGATTGATTAATATCATATAGATTATAAACTTTATAATACATATACTTCATATCTTTTTAGTTTTACAGTTAATTATTTATGTCGATTATGTATTCGCTAGACATGCTTAGATAATCGGTCAAATTCAAATATTTGAGTATTGAATGTCGCACTATATATTATTCCTTGTTGCGACGAACACAAGGAAAAACAAGACATCGCATATGCGCGCGAATGTTCGCTCGAAACTTCGATGAATGTTCGAGTATTTGTGCTTCTTCAGAGCCCGCACATATGCATCCGACTTTCGGGAGAAAATCAACCTAATGAAGCTAGTGCCATTCAAAATCAAATCGACCGTGATGCTATTTCTTCAGAGCAATATTACTCCCCATTTTACCCATCTTTTATTCCTACTATATATTTTTGAATTATATATTTTTTCTTGTATCTATTTCGATCAAACAAACAATTTTCTTAATTATTGGCTCTTATTTTAGGTTTGTATAGGTACAAAAGAGATCATTAGAGGCACCTGTTAGGCATTGTGAGAGTCTAGTCACTAGGCGGGTTAAAACGAGTGAGGGGTGGATCAATAAAGATTTGAAAAGGAAAGACTTGATATGCTTAGGCATTAGTGAGATTATGACAAAAGATAGGGCACAATGACGACAAATGATCCATATAGCCCACCCCGCTATTGTGAAATAAAGACTTTGAATGTTGTTGTTGTTGTATTGGCTCTAATTTTAAATTAGCAGCACCATTAAAACTAGCTAGAATGCTAGAAGAAACACTCGTGACAATAATCAAATAATGCCTACAGATATAATATTTTATAATCTGCATGCCCTGCACACAAATGTAAGGACTAAAGAGATTCCAAATTATAGTTATATATAGCAGTACAAAATTGTCCTGTCAATTAATAACCACAATACTGCAGAAGTCTGACGACTGGAGTATGTTTATAGGTAATAAAAGCAGCTGGCAGACAGCAGTGCCAAGAGATGTGAAAGCAAACGGAGGAGGAATGAAGGACGAACAGCAGTCACTGCATTCTTCATTGTTATGATTCTACGTTTTGCATGAATTTAGTATGCTTTGGAAATCAATGCAACTCATCACTTCCCCCCTTCTTTTCCTCTTTCTCTCTAAACATTTACTACTGCAGTGATATATTCTATAGCAATATTAAATGAACTCATATAATTAATTTTCCCTAAACCCTATATATATATATCTATCTATATATATATATAACTAATTGACAACCTCATGAATAACCCATGCCAATCTTTGCTTCAAGGAACCATGCAATGATTCATGATTCATACATTCTCAACCCTAAATTAATTTGTAGAAGATCTCTGCCTGATACAATATACTAGATTACTGTATTGGGATGCTTCTCGACAAAAAAAAAACAAGTACTCCATATTGGGAAAAAAATGGTGCTAAAGCAATAAGATGAATCGGCTAACAGGAAGACGGAGAACTTGATTATAACAGCAGATTACAAGTTAAAATGGAAACAAATGAATTTGATTTACAAAGGTTTTGAAATGGTTAAAATTAATGGACTGTTATATTGCAGTAATTAGTGCTGTTTCTAATTGTATGAAACGGTTGAGAAGTTATTGAGGCCATCAAGGATTAATTCCAACACTCCATAAGAAATTACTGATCATAGTTATTGAGTACTTCATAGTTGCCCTAGAGAAAAGCTTAAATATAATTAACAACTTAATAATTAAAGAGTGGCTGGCAAGAGGATGCAGAATGATTTGCAGTAGGTGATTGTAAATTCCTTGGTGGTGGTTGGATTTTATGGGGAGTGGAGCCATGAAAAGGTAGAGGACAGAAAGTTTGACAGAAAGAAAATGGTGCTGCAAAGTGATAGCATAAAAAAGGGAATCCATAAACTGATTCATCTGATCTTATATGCACCATCGGGGAGCACATGCGCTCTCTTTATTTAATGCCCGCAGTGTGGAATATGTCAGTTTGCTCAACATATGGCTGGAATGAGGAAACACAGAAGATTTATACTTTTCATGATATATAGACATGACTGATTAGAGTATATGTAAATGGACTTGCTCAAATACTTCTTCATTAGAGGAGGAGGAGGAGGAAGTTAATTAAGTGATTAATCTAGCATACCATGTGAATTGATCTGAAATATATCTTACTAAGCCTCCGTTACGATCGCATGAATCGGACCATAATCATAACCGCTTGACCGGTGAAAACAAGTCCCTTCAAACGGAGCCTAAATGTTCATTAACAAAGAAGAAGAAGAACACTAGCTACTTAACCAGATTAATATAATTAGGCAAATCTCAAAGGCGAAGCTCAAGATCCAAGTCTTCAACAGTTTTCTCTGGTTCCTGCAGCTGCAACTCGTGCTGTAACAAGGGAGGCATGAAAAAGAAAGGAGAGCTTATCAATGAATTCCTTCTCTTCGTCTTACCCAATATGCCTCCGTTCGGCGCTTCATCTTCATCAGCCAAACCCCTCTTCAACTGCAGCCTCAGTTCACCATAATTAGGGTTTGTGATACAATTAGGGTTCAGAAGAAGGCTACTATTGCGCACCACCATCACCTTATTTGCTTCTTCTTCGTCGTCGTCTTTTTCTTCTTCGACGATGGATGACTGTCTCATCCTCGCTCTATCCCGCCGGTGAACGTTCATGTGACCGCCGAGAGCCTGCGCCGACCGGAATTCTCTTAGGCAGAAGCTGCAGGAGTAAGATCTCGGAGGCCATATGTAGCCTCCGAGAGCACCTGAAGAGTCTTCGGCGAAGGCCCTTTCTTCCCATGATTCGCTCTCGATGATCGCCGCTGCCGGCAACCGCGGCGGCGCAGCTGAGGTGATGAAGAGAGGCTGATCAGGATGAGGATCAATATTGGCGGCCTGTTTCTTCCTCCTTGTCCACATCCACAACTTGCCTCGCTCCATTAATTTTGTAACGAGGATATATCACTGCTTGACGCAGATGGTCTTCATATATAAGCTGTTGGAGAAAAGCATCCACAGTATTAATTAAGCTTGCTTAGACCATGGCAATTATGCGCTAATTACAGCATCTTCTTAATTAATTTCTAGTGAAGTGCCCTGGAGGGTAGTCTAATGGGGGTGATTAATGATGCTTTTAGCCGGATCTTTGGTTGGACAATGGTAGTGACACGGGATGATTTTAGTTTAATTACTTTATTTTTCTTTCTTGAAGACGGTTCTTTTGTTAATTTTTCTTCGTTGACCTCGATGTTTATCTTGAAACACGCGAGTGTTCGAGTGATATCAGGATCCTCTCCATTTCATTTGAAATGGAGGGGATCCATTTCATGGCCAGGATGAATTGCTTTTTGATCTAACGGGTTATATTTTTCCCATCCTTTTATATATTTTTTTATTCAAAAAATTCTGGGCCACAAGATTTTTTTTGGATTCATGTTATCCACTAGATATGAAATGGATCCCCCTCCATTTCATTTGAAATGGAGAGGATCCGGATCCGTTCGAGTGTTGGGGCGCGTCGGGGAATGAGGGGATTGATGGGGTCTTCCGCAATTTATTGGAATCTCGGGCTGCAAATAGCTGAAATTTTCATGTTCCCCACTAATTTTGTGGGGAGTTATGGGAAAAACAGCCTCACGGGCGATCCACACGCGGGATTCACGTGCGATCCACGGGCTAACAAACATGCGCAGAATCCCCCCGCGCCAATCGCCACCCGCACGAACCGCCACCCGTACGCCACGCATGATGGAGTCGCCGTCACCCGTAAGCCTCGCAGTAGCCCTCGGCCATGCAAGCCGAGCGACCCACCTCCGCAGGCAGCGGAGGAGCTGCAAGGCCCCAGTCGGTCGTGCGGCCTCCGCCATCCAAGCGGCCTCGAGGCCGCTCGGTTTCCACCGGTCGTGCGGCCTCGAGGCCGCCCTACCTCCGTCGGCCTCCAGGACGCCCATCAGTTTCTAGTAGCCGAACGGCCTCAGGGCTGCCCGGCCTCCTCCTGCCGAGAGGACCCCAGACTGCACGTCAGGAGTGTTGGAAACGTGAATGGGTCCCCGCTATAGACAAACTCCACCAAAAACAGGCTGACGAGACCACCCCGGCGAGACCGCCCAGTCCGCGCGGTTAGCACCCGACAAGTTCACCAAACTCCCTTCGGACTCGCAACACCTAACCGCTCGGCAAACCCCTTCTCGCGGTTAATACCAAAACGCAGCTCGCACTCGCTCCACCAAACCGCAGCTCGCACTCGCGTGGCTACGCACTTCTATCTGCGCGACTACACCACCAACGAGCACAACCTGGCGAGACGCCAACCCGCGAGCACACACCTGCGAGCCCAACACCCTTGCGAGACCGCAGCCTCTGCGAGCTCAACCTCGCACATCGAGATAATTAACCGCCCGGCTTCACCTCTAACCGACGAGCTCACCCCTTACGAGAACCGTCTCGGCAGCGAGACAGACTACCCGCGCGGCTACACTTCCTGACCGCCCGACTAGCCGAGTTATCCCCTTCTAGCGCTGCAGCGCTCTCACTCACACAAGGCCGAAAAACACACTTAGGTGGGGTTTCTCTTCTTTATTTTTCAGCAACTAAAAACATACAAAGGGGGGCCTTTTATAGGCAAGCAAAACAACCTCTCAACTACCCTATTAATTACAAACTCTCTCTCTCCTTATTAAAACACAATAAAGCAAATACATAACTCCCCATGCATGTGGGCCCGGTCAAAATGTCAAAAGCTCCAACAAACTCCCCCTCAAACTTGACAGCACATGCCAAGTTTGCCTTTGAGCTTTAAGAACGTGTCCACCTTCAACGCCTTGGTAAAGATGTCCGCGACTTGCTCTCCGGTCGGGCAATACTTGACCTTCACGGTCTTCATCTCCACCCGCTCTCTCAGGAAATGATACCTTGTATCGATGTGTTTGCTGCGCCCATGCAGCACCGGGTTCTTCGCTAGCTGGATGGCCGACATGTTGTCCACCAACATGGTCGTTGGCCCATCCACTCCATGCTGCAAACTCTCCAGGATGTTCCTTAGCTAGATGGCTTGGCAGGTACCAGCTGCCGCCGCAATGTACTCCGCCTCGCAGGACGATAGAGCTATCGTGACCTGCTTCTTCGAACTTTAAGAGAACACTCATGTTCCCATATTGAAAGCATATCCGGAAGTGCTCTTCCGGTCATTCACATCACCGCCGTAGTCACTATCAGAGTAACCTACTAGCATCAGCTCCTCTCCAGTTGAGTACTTCAACCCATGTCCTCTTGTCTCATTGATGTACCTCAGGATTCTCTTCGCCGCAGTGAAGTGGTCCTCCTTCGGTTCCTCCATGTGCCTACTCACCACCCCGATCGCATACATGTTGTCCGGTCGGGTGAAGGTCAGGTAGCGCAGACTACCCACCAAGCTCTTGAAAAAGGTGGAGTCCATCGCTCCTTCCTTCGACTCCTTACTCAGCTTCATTCCCGGGTCGGCAGGAGTGGAGATAGGTTTGCTATCCTCCATCCTGAATTTCTTCAAAATCTCCTCCGCATACTTCTTCTGGGATATGAAGATCTCGTCTTCTCCCTGCTTCACTTCCACCCCCAGGAAGTAGCTCACCTCTCCGAAGTCTGTAATCTCAAACTCCTTCTTCATCATCTCCCAGAACTCTTCATACATAGCTGTGTTGTTCCCCGTGAAGATCATGTCATCCACGTACAAACACACTATCATCATGCCTCCGTCCTTGTCCACCTTGGTATAGAGAGCGTACTCATGCGAGCTCTTCTGATAGCCATGCTTCTGCAGGAAAACATCTATCCTTCCGTTCCAAGCTCTTGCTCCTTGCTTGAGCCCGTAGAGTGCTTTGTCAAGCTTGCAGACCTTCCTCTCCTGCCCTTTCACCACGTACCCTGGAGGCTGCTCGATGTACACCTCTTCCTCCAGGTAACCATTCAAGTAAGCAGAGACCACGTCCATCTGCATAATCTTCCACCCATGATGAGCAGCTAGGGCGATGATCAAATGAATGGTGTCAATCCGTGCTAACGGTGCGAAGACTTCATCATAGTTTACACCTTGAACTTGGCGGTAGCCCTTCACGATCAGCCTCGTCTTGTGCTTCTCCACGCCTCCATCTTTATTTTTCTTCACCTTATACACCCACTTCACCCCGAGGGGTTTGTGGCCTGCAGGTGGGTCGACCAGCTTCCAGGTCTCATTCTTCTTGATGGAGGCGATCTCCGCATCCATCGCCTTCCTCCAGCTTTTTTCCTTTGCGGCCTCATTATAGGAGCACGGCTCGACATCTGCCAAAAGACAATATAAAGAAAAATTGTTAAGGACCGGTGCCGTCTCCTCATAGATTTCATCCATCCTCCTCATCCTGAGCTGAGGACGATTGTCCTTGCTCCTACTGGTGCTTGCTCCTCCAGAGCCGCCTCCACTTGTACTTGCACCACTAGAGTAAGGGGTGAGAGCTCCCCCTGAACCTCTGCTAGGTGTTGATGGTGGCTCCGCTCCACCCATCTCGGCTTCAGCCTCTTCTCCACCTTCTTCTTCATCATCCTCGTAGAACATCCCCTTGGTGTTCTTCACCTCCTCATTCCAGCTCCAGCAGCTTCCTTCTTCAAACACCACATCTCTACAGATGATGGCTTTCTCTGTCTCCGGGTTATACAACTTGTAAGCCTTGCTCGCAGGAGCATAGCCTACAAAGATGCATCTCTCACTCCGGTCATCTAACTTCCTCCTCCTCTGGTCCGGGATGTGAGCAAAAGCAACACACCCAAAAACCCTCAGATGCTTCACACTGGGTTTCCTTCCACACCAAGCTTCAAACGGTGTCTTGAACTTGACGCTCTTGGTTGGGCAACGGTTTAGCACGTACACTGCTACCTGTACGGCTTCCGCCCAATACTTCTTTGGCAGCCCCTTGCCCTTCACCATACTCCTCGCCATGTTCATGATGGTTAGGTTCTTCCTTTCCGCCACTCCGTTTTGCTGAGGCGAGTATGCCTCCTTCAGCTGGTGTGAGATCCCCCATTCTCTGCAGTAGTCATCAAACAGCCTAGAGGTGTACTCCCCACCTCTATCTGTCCGGAGCACCTTCAGTGGCTGCCCAACTTCCTTCTCAGCCATCATCTTGAATTCTCGGAACTTGTCCAGAGCCTCGGCCTTCTCTCTTAGAAAATAAACCCAACACTTCCTGCTGAAGTCGTCGGTGAATGTGATATAGTACTTGCTTCCACCAATTGAAGTAGTCTCAAACGGACCAGCGATGTCCGAGTGAACTAACTCCAATGGCCTTGTTGCTCTCCGGGACTTGCCACCCTCAAATGTCTCCCTTCTTTGCTTCCCCTTCGTGCATGCCTCACAGACCCTTTGAGGAGGTGTGATCATAGGTAGCCCTTCCACCATATTGGATCAAGACAACAGCTTCAAGCCTGTGAACCCCAGATTCCCCATCCGGTGGTGCCACAACCAAGCTTCTTCCTCCTCTTCAGTCCTCGCGAGACACGCCGTCTCCTTCACATCCATGCTCAAAGAAAAGAGACGATTCGTCGTCATATTCACCCTCACCACTTCTTTCCCTTGACCATCTTTCATGGCTAGGGTGCAATCCCTTAATAAGACCCGGTAGCCCTTCTCCACCAGTTGCCTGAGGCTTAGGATGTTACTCCTCAAGCCAGGCATGTAGAAGACGTCGTTGATGAGAACCTCCTTCCCATTCAACACAACCGCCACTACTCCTCTTCCTTCAACCGAGATCTTAGAAGCGTCGCCGAAACTCACCTCATTACCATTTGGTTCAAGGCTCGTAAACAGCTCCTTCACTCCGCACATGTGATTACTGGCTCCGGTGTCCAAGTACCATATTCAATTCTTTCCGCCTCCAGCCCCTTGGACGGTAAGGAACATCATCGGGTCGCCTCCCGTGTTGCTAGTCTCCGCATAATGGTTGGCATCTCCTCCCTTCCTAGGAGCCCAACAATCATAGCTCATGTGCCCGAACTTGCCACAGTTGTAGCATTAAGTCTGGGACATGTCTCCTCTTCCTCCTCTGCCTTGACCTCTGCCTTGGTCTCTTCCCTGACCTCTGCCTTGGCCCCTTCCTTGGCCTCTTCCTCTTCCTCCTACGTCGTGTCTCCAACCCTAAGGTTGCTCCACCTCACGCTGATTGTACTGATTCCTTCCAAAGTCTCTTCCACCTCTTCCTGCTCTACCTCTGCCTTGGTAGCCTCGTTCGCGCTGGCCTCCTCCTCTTCCTGAGCTTTCTCCAAAATTGAGTTGAGTCTGGAGTGCTTTCCCCAAGCCACTCGACTCCTCCTCATCTTGCACCATTCGATACTCATGTGCTTGTAGCGAGCCAACAAGCTCATCCACCGCCATCGTGGTGAGGTCCTTCGACTCCTCAATAGCCACCACCACGTGTCTGAACTTCTTGGACATCGACCGCAGAAGCTTTTCCATGAAACTGACGTCGTCAGTCACCTCTCCGTTCCTCTTCATTTCATTTGTGAGCGTCCGCAGACGGGTCACATAGTCTCCCACCTTCTCCGAGCTCTGCATCCTCATCACCTCGTATTGAGCCCGAAGTGATTGCAACTTTACTTTCTTTGCCTTATCCACTCCTTGCATGGAGCGCTGCAAAATCTCCCAAGCTTCCTTCGAAGTCTCGGCGTCCGAGATCTTCTAAAACGTAGCTTCATCCACCCCTTGGTACAAGATGAACAACGCCTTCTTATCCTTCTTCTTGGTTTCTCTCACCGCCATCCTTTGAGCGTTAGTCAACGCGGCTTCTGCTTCGGCAGTAAGCACCTCGACACCTTCCTCCACAACATCCCATAGCTCCTTAGAGGCGAGCAACACTCGCATCTGAATACTCCAATTTCCATAGTTTGTTTTGCTCAACTTGGGGACCTGCCCCGGCATCCCGCTTCCCATCTCCATCATTACTCTTCGCAAACACAACTTCCAGGAGTCTTTTAACCTGCCTCTGATACTACTTGTTGGAAACGTGAATGGGTCCCCGTTGTAGACAAACTCCACCAAAAACAGGCCGGCGAGACCACCCCGGCGAGACTGCCCAGTCCGCGCGGTTAGCATTCGGCAAGTTCACCAAACTCCCTTCGGACTCGCAACACCTAACCGCTCGGCAAACCCCTTCTCACGGTTAATACCAAAACGCAGCTCGCACTCGCTCCACCAAATCGCAGCTCGCACTCGCGCGGCTACGCACTTCTATCTGCGCGACTACACCACCAGCGAGCACAACCTGGCGAGACGCCAACCCGCAAGCACACACCTGCGATCCCAACACCCTTGCGAGACCGCAGCCTCTGTGAGCTCCAACTCGCACATCGAGATACTTAACCGTCCGGCTTCACCTCTAACCGACGAGCTCACCCCTTACGAGAACCGTCTCGGCAGCGAGACAGACTACCAGCGCGGCTACACTTCCTAATCGCCCGACTAGCCGAGTTCTCCCCTTCTAGCGCTGCAACGCTCTCAATCACACAAGGCCGAAAAACACACTTAGGTGGGGTTTCTCTTCTTTATTTTTCAGCAACTAAAAACATACAAAGGGGGGCCTTTTATAGGCAAGCAAAACAACCTCTCAACTACCCTATTAATTACAAACTCTCTCTCTCCTTATTAAAACACAATAAAGCAAATACATAACTCCTCATGCATGTGGGTCTGATCAAAATGTCAAAAGATCCAACAAGGAGGAGGCCCCTAGACCACACGACCTCCACCTATCGAGCGGCCTCCAGGCCACCCGACCTCCGCTACCCAAGTGGGCCTCCAGGCCGCTCAGCGTCCACCGGCCAAGCGGGATTCTAGCCACCAGGCCTCTGCCAGTCGAGTTCTGTCACCAACATATGTCGGATGGCCCTTTAGTTGTCACCTAACAGAAGTCGTCTGATCGCCTTCACACGATCTCCATCGTCTAATATATGGGTAACCACCGGCGTATTCACTGACGTAACCACATGTTACTGGTGGGTGCAAATAGCCAAAATTATATCAGTATGTGCACTGTAAAATTTCTAAAATATACGCGCATTAAACTATATTAAATTGGTCTGCAAATAGTAAATAAGGTGGTTATGATCTGCGGATAACCACGTAACGACCAAAACTACCCCTAGGGTTTATAAATATAACCCAATATTTCCTCCATTTCCACCTTTCTCCTCCTCCGCTTCTCCTCCTACACGCTTGAGAGCTCCACTGGAAATCTTCTTT
This sequence comes from Platanthera zijinensis, assembly GCA_039513925.1. NCBI lineage: Eukaryota > Viridiplantae > Streptophyta > Magnoliopsida > Asparagales > Orchidaceae > Platanthera > Platanthera zijinensis. The sequence continues at coordinate 46,691,562 of CM077096.1, forward strand.
GTTCTTTGAAGGTCTTCATCCACCTCTATCCACCTTCATCCTCCATCGTGTTCCCCCGAGCATTCCACTCTTTGCGGACGCCTTCTTCCGCAACAAACAACCTGCTCGTATCGCTCTAAACACTCGGCGCCCGCCAGCCAACCACAATGTTTTTCTACTCCAATCTTTGAGAACTAGTAGAGGAACGCAAGTCTCCAGAGCGTGCGTTTCCACCGCAGACAGGCAAAACACTTAGCTTCATAAGCAATGACATGTCACCCTCCGAACACGTCTCTCTTTCCTCAAGCTGTACCGAGGAGTGGCATGTTGCCATCGCCTTCTGAAAATAGCCATGTAAAATAACAACAGATAGTGGAACTTTGGTCGGCACCGTTCCGACCACATGGGTTTTCACCCCTTTTCCACTTAAACAAAGAACCTTCTTGCCAGCTGTCTCTTTTCTCAATGACTATTTGTGCGTGCTCGACGGCTCAAGAGCTAAGACGATCCAATTTAGACTAGACTGAGTGAGCAGTAATAGTTTGGTTCCTTCTATATGAACCAGGTTCCCAGCATTCTTAAAACATATAGAAGACAGTATCCTATGTACAGCGATATTGCGAGCAAGTGACCATGGTAAGAAGAAGCACCTGTACGACCCAATGATCAATCCGCGAGGGACGTTTCAATATTTATCCTTCCCACTACCTCATCAACACACCTCGGGTGGAGTAGTAGGTACCAATGCCCGCAACCATATTCAAGGGGCGTGTGCGACAAATAGAGGAGCAACAAACAAAGATGTTGTCCCTCCTCAGGAAAATAAAGGTTGTTAGAGCTCCCGCTGTGCCCCCTGCACCTGTCAACCTACCTCCTCCACCTCCAGATCACAACCCAGAAAATGACCAGGAAGAGGACTCTAAGTTCTCATAAGTAGTTAGTGCAGCGCACCTCGCCCGAGATAGGATATATTTGGGTTGTCTTGAAGAAGGCGAAGTTAGTCAAATTAATTGGTCTTTCCATGCGTCGTTCCCCTGCAGATTTTGCCACACCTCTACTTGGATTGAGGTTGCCCCCTGCTGACCCCCGAAATCTAAAATCTCAGGCATATGGATAAGGTAATGGGTGTTGTTGACAGGGCCTCAACCAGCTCTTCTTACTAGGTAGTTGTGACTTATTTGTATTTTTTGTAGCTACTTATCTTGTTATGATGACAACAATCAGTGAGTCATGATATGAGATTCAACCTTTTTCCTCCTATGGTGATCGTCCTTAAGATCATTCCATAGCTCTCTCGACCGCTCTTGGCGAGTTGTTGGCAGTAAACAAGCTCAAGGGTTGCATGATCGTCAATGTTTCCCATATGGAGACAACGTTGTAGGTCGCTGAGTTGTACAACCTTATGTGTGACCTTATTCCTCATGAGTCTCAGATGGAGGTGGTAGAGGGCTGGGAGCTACGCGTGCAGACAATATATATACTATTGGAGTGCAACTATGAGATTAAGAACTTAGGGGTCCTTATTATTGTGAAGGAAAAAATAAGAGAGATGTCTGGGGGAAAGGGATCACCACAATAAGTTCTTCATTAACACATCATCACACTTACAACACAAGTGCACATCATATTACATTATTTCAACACACATACAAATAGACTAAGCCTTTAAAAATAGGCACTTAACAAGGGTAGAAAGGTAAAGTTACTCCAGAAAATAACATAAATAATAGGAGACATAAAAGCACAAGCCTAGAAAGGGGTAAAGCAGAAATCAAGGCTCGAGGGCCTTTGCAAATTGTCTTTGTAATATCCCTCAAACAACTAGACCCATAGGAGTGGTTTTGTCATGACTAGGTCATGACAAAAACCATAAGAAGCTCAAAGGACCAAGTGAATAAGGGCCAAGGTGAAAATCACCTTGGCCTGCCTATAGTACATCCTCACCACCAAACTTAGGGTTTGACCTTAGGGCTTCAACTTGACTTCATGACCCCACCACAAAACCCCTAACCCCTTGGGTGGTCCATAGGGTCACTAAGGACCCATTGGGGGCAATCAAAGTGGTCAAGTTGACCTAGGTCCACCCTAACCCTAAATGGGTCAAACTGGCCTACTTAGGGTCAATTGATCTTCCCTAAGTTAAGTGAACCCCACACATGCCTCCCTAACCCTAAAGTGAGGCTAATGGGTCACCAAGGACCCATTGGGGTCAACCCAAATGGTCATGTTGACCAAGGTCAACTCTACTCTAGTGTTAGGTCAAATTAGCCCAAATGGGCTAATCCAAGCTCAAACTCATTTCCCCCACTTGGTGTAACATCCCATTTCCAGATAGACTCCTAGGAGTGGTTTTGTCATGACTAGGTCATGACAAAACCCTAAGAAGCCCAAGAATACCAAGTGAGCTCAGGCATGAAGGTGGAGATCACCATGGTCTGCAAATAGTAGAATTCTAAACACTAGTTTAGGATGACCATAGGGCTTCAACATGACTACATGACCCCACCACAATATCCCTAAACCATTGAAAGGTCCATTAGAGCCCTAAGGGTCCATTGAAATCAACCCAGGGTGGCCAAGTTGACCTAGGATCATCCTAGGCCTAAAATTGGCAAGGTGCCCTAAGTAAGGTCAATGTGCCCCTAATGTGCCCAACATACCCTACCTAGGTCTTCCCAGACCTAGGGTGAAGTCAATGGGTCACCAAAGACCCATTGGGGTCAACTTTAGAGGCTAAGTTGACCCAAGTCAACTCTAGCCCCAAAGTGGTCAAAGTGCCCTTACTAAAATCAAGTGACCTCCAAGGTTCCAATTCAACCCTACCCAACCCTACCTAGACCTTAGGGGAGGCCAATGGGTCACCAAGGACCCATTGGGGTCAACCCAAATGGTCAATTTGACCAAGGTCAACTCAATCATTGAAATATGTCAAATTAGCCCAAATGGGCTAACTCAAGCTCAAGCCAATTTCCCCCACTTGGGCTAACCCCATCCTAATTATTAATAATGATTTTATGGGCTTCCAATAGGCTAGGGAGATGAGAAAATTCGTTCATGGTGAGTAGGAGAGAGAAAATGGGAGTTTTCTCTTTAATGGAGGAGAGAGAAAGAAGAAAGAGAGAGTGGAGTTATGGAGGGGGACCATAGGTCACTCCATTCATCTCCTCATTGCTCCCATTCATCTCCCTTGCCTCTTGGCATGAAGATGCAATCAATTCCAGCCACCCAACACTAATGAGAGGAGCCCAACCACCATGGCCAACCACCCCTTCACCTTCCCTCCCATGAAAAAATATAAAACCCCATATACAGCCCCCTATTCTAATTTTTGACTAATCCATCTCCTTCAAAACGTCCTTGTCATTCAAAATAGCATATGAGATCAATGGTTTTGGTGGAAGAACGAGGAATCGGGCAAGTTCGCCGGAGAGGAAAAATACTACAGCAAACCGCCGCCGCCGCCGTCGTCGAACCCCAAACAAGGTCCTCCTCTACTCCTTCTTCTATGGATAGATCTTAGGAATCAAATAGGTGAGAAATCGGGCTCAAATGAGCCGGATAGTGTGAGCAAAATTTCAGATTTTTCATGATTTTTATACCACTCGGGTTCGCTGGAAACCGCCCCTCCGGCGGCCGTGCCGCCGCCTGGCGTTAGCCCCCACCTCAACGAAGGTGGTGGCGGTGGTGGTCGGCCAGGGAGGTGGATGGGTGGCCGGGAAAAAGGGCTGAAATACGCTCCAGGTCGGGCTAATCACAGCCATGGCTGGAGGAAGAAGATGACCAGGAGGCGTTGGATCTGCTTCAAGATTCGTGCTGGATCATGTTTATTTAATACTGAAATTTCTGTCTTGTTTATTAGACTCTTTTAAATTAAATATTAAAAATACTTAGGCCCTCCTACAGAAACTATGTCCAATATCAAAGTTGTAGCCCGTGAAGTCTAGTTTTTTTAAAATTTGTTTGAAACCATTTGGGTAAGTGGTTTGACCACAACACTTATTTTGGTGGGGTCTATACATAGGCTTGACCAGAACTTGGTTTGAGTGCCCCCACCAATACAGCCATCCAAATGACTTGAAATTTTGGACGGAGATCACTCCTACCTATACCTAGAAAATATCCAAAAATTGGAATTTTTGGAGAACTTTTTTTTATAGGTTTTGTAATTATTTAATAAACCATGATTAAATTAATTAAGGGGCCTAATTACCTCCAAGGGCTCCCAAGTTTTGGTGAGTGGTCCTTTGGGATCAGTAAAAGGCTTTGGATAAAATTCCATCTCATTTGGAGATGATTTAGTTTGGAATTTTGCAAACCTTAGCCTTGCCATAATAAGGGTATTTTGGTCAAAGTTCTCTTTTTGGTGTTTGAGTGGTCAAATCCCCTCAACAGAGGCTGATATTTTGGCCACTAATTTTATATGGTATGTAACACCCTCAAATGGGATTTGGGGTGGTTTGGGGTAGGGTATCCCTAGAACCCTAGGGTAGGCTTCTTTTGTGGAGATTTTTAGGGTTTGAAGGTCATGTGGTCAAATGTCCTTGGAATGACTTAAAACTTGGTGGAAGGGATCCTAGGGTGGCTATGGTCCTCTGGTTGAAGTTTTATTGAATTTGGAAGCCTTTAACCCCCTCAAATCCCTAATCCTAGTTTAGGGCACAAGCCCAATAGTTGGGTTTAGGCAATCAAAACACCTCACAATAACTTGAAACTTGGGTAGGGTATTTCTATAATAAAAAGAGTCCTAAAATAATTTTGGTGGAATTTTTGGGCTAATGAAATTAGTACTTCCTTAATAACCCTAGTTGTGTCCTTAAGTTTATTTTGCTTGTTATGATATTTTTGTCTACTGAAAAGTTGTTTAATTTAGTATTTGGAAGTTTACATTATGCTAGTTCCTTCTGTATTTTTATTGGAATTTTTAGATGATTAATTTAAGTACTTGTTTCATACATTATGAATTGTGGATTTATGATCAAAAATAGATATAGAGCACAATATTGCTACAAAATTATGAAACTTGGTCAGTAAGTGTTTTATAACACTATGTTGGTTCAGGAATTTTCTCATAATTTTTAAGAGATTAAAAACAGTACTTGTTTCACAAAGTTATAAATCTGGAAGATTTCGTTTAATTAGATTAAGAGCCCCTCATATTTTATAAAATTGTAAAACTTGGTTAGGGTTAGTTTTAGATTATTATCTATCTCCCTAAAATTTTTAATAATTATTACATGAATATTTACAGTATTTGCTTCAATAATCAATGGCTATGGAATTATTTATTTAAAATTAAATTAGGGGTTACTGTTCACTGGAAAATTGGTAGAATACTTGTAGTGTGTTTTTAGGCCATGATGGACTTACTGGATTTTTATTATAAATTTTAGAACAATATTGATGGCATTTGCTTCTTAAAATGGTAATATTGACTTTATATTCTAAATTGTGGATTTGGGACCTAAACAATTCTGAAAATTCTTAGACCTTGGATTTGCTGTAGAAATGTTACCTAGTATTTATTATAATTTTTGGTGATTTATTTCTGAATTAAAAGTGCATTTCATGTTCAAAGTAGGGCACTCAGAGTCTTATGTTAATTAGATTAAATGCCCAAATAATTAGGAAAATTATGAAACTCTGGAGTTAGTCTAAATAGGTCATGGTAGACTCCCAAAAATTGTTATGGATCTGTTGGATGAGTAAATGGAGTACCCCCTAGTGGGAGCACCATGTCGCTTAGCACGGTCTGCATATAGTACATATAACTGAAATAGGCTAGCCCGGAGAGCTTAAACACACTTAGGGGAGTCACACTGAAATAAAAGAGAGGATTGGTAATGGGTAGAAATCAATAATATTAAGTGCCTTGCGAAAGGGAGCTTTGGGCTTCAGCCCATCGTAATTTCTAGTGCCCATTGAGAACCCTTCACCGGGTATACCGGGGGCAGTCTTGGGCTAATCTAAACTGTAGGCAAACTAACTTGCAAGAGTAACTAGCATAATTAGGGATTCACTTTCACTCACCTTGATGTCTCGGGATGTTAGGTTGGTTCACACGGGTTGTAGGCCCGGGGGTTTTGGTGATGGGCAGGTTGGCTCGATGAGCTTTGGCTCGGTTGTTGATTGTAACAGACGGGATGGTCTGGGGAGCTTTGGCTCAGTGGATAATACATTAATATTGCATGTGCATAAGATATAAGGTGGTGGGTCTTCAGTATTGGATAGTCGTTGCACCGACACCAGTACGTTGACTTGGCGGGTGTGTTTTTACACTTAGCCAAATAAAGTCCGGTGCGCCAGCCGGCAAGAGTACGCAGGAGCTCCGCTTAGTGCACCAGTGTTGAGGCATACAATAGGTATGACTGGTAGTGCTGATACCAGTTTAGAGGTGGGCGAGGACCAACCCACCGCTTCCATTTGCCACTACGGAGGTATCCTGGGAGGTTAGGCTCTAGAAAAGGGGAACTAAAGGTCTGTGCACACAGAGTCGGGTGGGTGAGTTGCACTTGTATGATCACATCATAGCATATTTGCATGTTATAGCATCATCATTGCATATAACCCCTGACACCTATTGTATAAAGTGGTATGAGACGCTTTATACAATAGGCCATGCAAAACGACCCCTTGGCTTATAAGTTTGCGTGAGCGTGCTTATAAGTTAAGGTTTATATTCTGTATATAAATATTGCTTGCTTGTAAACCGACACCCCATCGTATAAATTGGTATGAGATTTTTTATACGATGGGAGCCTTGCAGAAGATCCTTTAGCTTATGTGTTTTCATATAAGTTAAGGTTACATATTTCATGTTCTGCCTTTCATACTTTTATTACTGCTGCTTATTCTCATAGAACTGCTAGATTAATTCCGCCGCCACCTGCTTACATTTTTTACTCTCCACCTTCATAGCTTCCCTTTCCTTCTCCCCGCTCGGTGCCTAGGAGCCATGGGGGAGGGGTGGGGGATGATAGGACTTAGTCTTTTAGACTAACGGTTTTCGGACCAAATCCTTTTAGGCGACCGTGGAGCCCAACATGGAGGAGCAGCCTCGGAGGTCGACATGCTTGGAGATGGGGCAGTCTAGTACCGGAGTTCAGACAGCCTGGACTATGTGTTCAAACCACTAGTAGTTTATTAGTTTTGCTTCCGCTTGAGAGACTCTTGTAGTGAGGATTTGATGTATTGGGCATGAGCCCTATTTTCAGTACGTTATTTTTCTGTGGACTCTCTCTTCGTGGAGATATTTACTATGCTATGTGATTTTCTGTGGACTTGTGTTTACTCTACTTTGCTACTTTTCTATGATCGAATTGGCCGGCAGGATTGACGTTTTGTAGTGACGACCTTTTTGGTGTGAAGGTGTCACCGCAAAACGGCGGTTCTGGGCCTAAGACCCCGGGGTTTGAAAAAAAAGTGGTCTTACACTTGGGATAACCTCATTTTTTATTATTAATATGAGTTAGTGGGGTGCCAATAGGATGGAGGAGAGATTAATTTCGGCCAAGGTGACTAGGAGAGAGAAAAGCTCCACTTGCCCTTTAATGGAGGAGAGAGAAATGGGAGGAAGACCATTCATGGCCAAGGGAGACCAAGAGCCCCTCCCTCCACCTCCAAGGGGGCTGATTCAACTCCCCATTCAATCTGGGGAAGGTCAGGGGCAATTTTGGTGGCTGTTCATGGCCTGAACAGTGAATCCACCCATGGCCGAAAATGCCATTGGTGGCCATTAATGGCCATTGGTGCTTGACCCCTTCTCTTCCCCATTTAGTGACTTTAAAAGCATCACTAGACTCATAGGAGTCGTTTCCACACCTTACCTGAAGGAGCCGGGCAAGTTAACTTTTGTATTGCAGAAACCCAAGGGGCGCCACCACCACCATGACAATCTGGCGATCGACCCGCCTCCATCCCTCCAATAAGGTCCTCCCCTACTCCTTTTATGGGTAGATCTTAGGAATCAATAGGGATAAGAATTGGGCTCAATTGAGCCTGGTCGAGTGGAGATTTCTCCTGGTTTTCCATGAAAAACGAAGTGTTGGGTTCGCCGGAAATGGCCCCTCTGGCGGCCGTGCCGCCGCCCGACGATAGCCCCCACCTCAACGAAGGTGGTGGCGGCGGTGGCTGGCCAGGGCGGTGGCCGGCCAGGGCGGTGGCCGGGTGGCTGGTAAATAGGGTTGGAAGATGCTCCAGGTCGGGTAAATCTCACCCGCCGGCTGGAGGAAGAAGAAGACCAGCAATCGTCGGATTTACGTCAAGATCCGTGCAAGATCAAGTTATTTATATTAAATTTAATGTATTTTCTGCCCTTAAAAATCAGTCATCTTAGGAATTAATTAAAAATACTTAGAGGCTTAAGCAGAGAAAATGGTAAACATGAAATTTGTATATCTATCAGTCTACTTTAATTTAAAATTAGTTTCAACCCATTTGGGTAAGTGGTTTGACTAGAGCAATCATTTTGGTGAGGACTATACCTAGGCTAGACAAGAGACTATTTTGAGTGCCCTTATCAATCCAGCCATCCAAATGACTTGAAATTTTGGATGGGGGTCACTATAACCTATACCTAGAACATATACAAAAATGAGAATTTTTGGAAAATATTTTTTTTCTAAAGTTTTTGTAGAAATTTAATAATCCATGTATGAATTATTTAAAAGGTCTAATGACCTCCAAACCCTCCCAAATTTTGGTGAGTGGTCCTTAGGATCATCATAAGGCTCTGTATAAATTTCCATCCCATTTGGAGATGATTTAGTTTGGAAATAAGCAAACCCTATGTTGGACCAAAAGGGGTAGGGGATTATAGGGCTTAGTCTTTTGACTAACGGTTTTTAGACCATAACATTCCAGGGGCTCCGGATGGGAGACAGGGAGAAGCAGCAGGGGATACATCACCAGCGGAGTACGGTGCTCATGGAGGTGGGCAGGTCTAGCACAGGAGCACCGACTACTGGTTCTGTGAGTGATTAGTTTACTTAGCTTCCGTGAGTGTTTGTAGTGAGGATTGATGTACCGGGCTTGAGCCCGTTTATATTTCATTGTACTGTTTTATTTCAGTACTTCTATCTTCATGTGGACTTAATGTGATTTCTCATATTTTATATTATATGTGATTGTGGAATTAGTTTTATCAGAACTGGTTTAAGCTTCTTTCTCTTTGGTGATCGTAAAGGCATGCAGTATCGATGTTTTATAGTGGCGACCTTCCCGAGTGTCGGTTTCACCGCAAAATGACGATTATGGGCAAAAGAACCCGGGTTTTTAAAAAGAAAAAAAATGGGGTCTTACAAACTAGTATCAGAGGAAACATCGATCCAATGAGAAGTAGTCCACAAAAACCCTAGGTCACCCCGCGCGAGCCTAGTTTGTCGACAAAATAGCAGTGGAAGCAATTGTGTTCCCATAAGGGGAATCACATGCAAAAGTCCATTTTGTTCTTTAGTTCCACTTGTATATTATCTAACAATTGGAATTTTTTTCCTTTGTAGCATGCAACGAACCCTACTCCGCAGCAGGGTACACCTCAGGCATATAATGTGGTTCCACCCCCATCGGCTCCGACTCTCTTCCAGCAGATGGAGATTGGGCAGACACTGACGACCATTCTGGAGGCCTTCAGAACTCAGCAGGCCCCGACTCCACAGCCAGATCCCGGGGCCAACTGGATGAGTGCCTTTCGGGGGCTTTCCCCTCCATCCTACCTCGGGACGGAGTCAGCAGTCCGTACAGAGGAGTGGTTGGACATCATCTATGAGATGTTGGCTGGAATTCAATGCCCTACGGAGGAGGCGGTTGCCTTGGTAGTTTCCTTCTTAGAGTCACATAGGAAGAGATGGTGAAAGTTACAGCTAGACACTACCTTCGCTGGAGTGGATTGCGCAGACATCTCCTGGGAGGAGTTCAGAGCAGCTCTGTTGGAGCATTTTGTACCTCAATCATTGAGGGATGAGTTGGAAGATAGGTTCCTTCAGTTGAGGCAGGGCAACAAGACAGTGTTAAAGTACTACCGGGAGTTCATACATCTAGCCAGCAATGCGGACTCATATCAGTTGGATGACGCGGGCTATGCCAAGAGGTTCTACAAAGGTCTACATGATGACATGAGACATGCCCTCCTCTTCATCTCTGATGGGAGCCTGACCAGGATCTTGGAGATGACCAAGAAGCTAGAGGCGGATTAGCTTACAGTCTGGGGCCGGAAGAGACCAGCTAATGACGCAATGATTGGTGGCAGGAGGGACAAGCCCAGAAGGCATGTCATCAGAGAAAGGAGGAATGTGGATCAAACCCGCCGGGAGGATAGGCAGGAACAGAGGGACATGGTGGTATTGGCTCCTCAACCTTTATAGATACGGGAGATGCCAAGGACAAGGGAAAGGGAACATGTATGTTTCTGGTTCAACCAGCCGGGGCACTTCAAGAGGAACTACCCCATGAGGGAAGCACTCCTACCAGCACTTCAGGATGCCCCACCTGCACAACAGTTTGGTGGTCGAGGATGCAGCCGAGGATGTGGATTTCAGGGTGGAGACCGCAAGTAGGATAGAGGGCAAGTGTATGCCTTGGACTTGGCTCAGCCCCGGAACCCGGAGCAAGTGATAGCAGGTATGCAGGTGATTTTAAGTTCTTTTCTTTCCTAAAAGCTTGACTCATGGATATTGAATTGTTAGAAATAGGAAAGAAAATCATAACTAGATTTCTAAGACATTTAACCACCTCAGGCATAGTCTTCGCCAGTGGCAAGCCCGCTCTTACACTGTTTGATACGGGGGATTCAAACTCGTTCGTGTCAGAAGCCTTTGTGGAAGGACTAGAAGGCATGGAACGATTCACAGGCTTGACAATGAGGGTGTGTCTACCCGACGGATCAGAGTTATTAACCTCTTCCCATTGTAACATAGAGACGGAAATTGGCAGAAAGACATTTGAAGCACTAGCGACGATCCTAAGGATGCCAGACCTCGATCTGATCCTGGGCATGAAATGGTTGCATTAGAACCATGCCCAGATCGATTTCCTGTCAAGGAGGTTCACCTTGAGGCACGGGGACTCCTAAGTTGTCATCAAAGGTATTAGATCTACCTCCCACCTCTTACTACCGTCCGTACAGGCCGTCAAGGCCCATATGAAGGGAGACGAGGTCTACTAAGTGTTGTTCAAGATGTCCGAGGCTAAGGATTTTGTTCTTAATATCCCGGTGGTACGAGATTTTGCTGACGTATTCCCGGAGAATTTGTCTGGGCTACCCCCTCATCGGGAGAAGGATTTCCAGATACAGCTCGTGTCTGGGGAAAAACCGGTATCCAAGGCTCCTTATCGGGTGGACCCGAAGGATTTGGTGGAGTTTCGAAGCCAGCTGCTGGAGCTAGTGGAAGCCGGATTTGTCCGGCCAAGCTCTTCACCTTGGGAGCTCCGATGCTGTTCGTCAAGAAGAAGGATGGTACACTTTGATTATGCATTAACTACAGGGATTTAAATAGGCTGATCGTCCGGAACATGTATCCTCTACCGAGGATTGACGAGCTGTTTGACAAGTTGGAGGGAGCTCAGTGGTTCTCAAAGCTGGATCTTAGGTCAGGTTACTACCATCTGGGCATTCAGGAGGAGGATATCCCGAAGATAGCTTTCAGTAGTAGATACGAGCTGTATGTGTTTACCATGATGCCCTTTGGACTCACAAATACACCATCCACATTCATGAATTTGATGAACCGGGTATTCGAGCCATATCTGGATGTCTTAGTCATCGTATTTATTGATGATATCCTCATCTATTCGAGGACTGAGGAGGAGAATACGCGTCACTTGGCTCTGACCCTGGAGAAGCTCCGAGAGCACCAGTTATATGCCTAGTTCAGCAAGTGCCAATTTTGGCTGAAGGAAGTTGCCTTTTTGGGCCATATTATCAGTGGGGCAGGATTGATAGTAGATTCGACAAAGGTTCAAGCAGTATGAGATTGGCCACCTCTGAAGATGGCCACTGATGTGAGGAGTTTCCTAGGGCTTGCCAAATACTACCGGAAGATCGTGGAGGGATTCTCTCAGATTGCTCTCCCTCTCACATCTCTGACAAAGAAGGAGACTCCATTTGTTTGGACATCATAGTGTGAGGCTGCCTTTCTACAGCTGAAGGGTCGGCTTACCTCGGCCCCTATCCTTGCTTTTCCATCTAGGAAGGAAGGATTTCAGGTCTATACAGACGCATCATATCAGGGGAAGGGTGATGTTCTGATGCAGAACGGGTATGTGATAGCTTACGCCTCCCGTCAGTTGAAGAAACATGAGCAAAATTACCTGGTGCATGACTTAGAGATGGGAGCGATTATCTATGCCCTGAAGATCTGGCGGCACTACCTTTACGGGGTCCACTGTGATATATTCTCAGAACACAAGAACCTGAAGTACGTGGACACATAGAAGGAGCTAAACATCAGACAGAGATGTTGGGTAGAGTTTTTGTCGAACTATCAGTATACCATGCACTATCATCACGGGAAGACAAACGTGGTAGTAGACGCTCTGAGCCGGAGAGCAACTACATCTGAAGCAGGGCCTCAGCTGATGGCTATGGAGTTAGTGCTGATGTTGTAGGAGATGCAGATAACTCTGGTGTCCGAGGATGACCCAGAGCTACATGAAGAGTATCTGTCATCGATGATTGCCACCGATGACATTCAGGATCGCATTAGAGACGGGCAGAGGCTGGATGTGAGGATATAATCGATATTTAGGGCCTTGGAGGAAGGCCCGACGGGGGATTACTCTTTGAGATATGGACTCCAATGCTTTATAGGCAGGGTTTATATACTGGCAGGAGACCGAATTCGGGAGGATATTATGGAAGAGGCATACAGTAGCAGATATTCAGTGCACCCAGGGATCACGAAGATGGCAACAGACCTAAAGAGGACAATGTATTGGCCGGGCATAAAGAAGGACATTATATACTTCGTGACTCATTGCGAGGTTTGTCAGCTCGTAAAGGCGGAGTGTAAGAGCTCGACCAGATTACTACAGCCACTTCCAGTGCTGGAACGGAAGTTTGAGGACATAGCCATGGATTTTATACATGGGCTACCTCGATCTCATGCTAGGAATGATTCTATTTGGGTGATCGTTGATAGAATGACGAAAGTGGCCAGATTTATTCCAGGTGCGAAGGACGCTCCGGTCAGTGTTCTAGTGCGGAGTTTCGTCGAACAGTTTGTTCGTTATCATGGCGTGCCTAGGACGATCGTGTCAGATTGGGATGGACGGTTTACTTCCAAGGAGTGGAGGTTGGTTCAGACTTATCTGAGTTCTCGGTTGACGTTCAACACGGCTTTCCACCCTCAAACAGATGGGCAGACAGAACGCACCAATCGGACACTGGAGGATCTTCTACGTCTATGCATTTTGGACCGTGGCGAGCCCTGGGAGAGACTGCTTTCGCTGATCGAGTTCTCGTACAATAATAGCCTTCAGTCTGGCATAAGCATGGCCCCTTACGAGGCATTATATGGATGGAGATGCAGGACCCCACTATCTTGGATCCAGGATGAGGATCTGAAGGCACTCGGCTCGGAGTTTGTGGATAAGATGTTGGCAGCCCAGAGCAGGCAGGCCAAATACTACGATGCGTGGCATCGTTAGGTAGAGTTCCAGGTGTGAGACCAGGTTTTCTTGAAGATGAGGCCGATGCATAGAGTCTCGCGGGTTCGCGGGCGGAAGAAGCTCAGTCCGAGATATATGGGGCCTTACAGGATTCTGGAGCAGATCGGCCCCTTGGCTTACAGATTAGAGCTACCGCCAGAGTTAGCGGGGTTGCACGAAGTATTCCACGTCTCTTCACTTCAAAGGTCTCTACTACACCCTGAGCAGCTGATTTCCACAACAGACGGCCCGGTGGCCTCAGATCGATAAGTTAGCATGGAGCCGATCAGGATAGATGATACGACGATGCGGGTCTTGCGACGCAAGAAGGTTACCCTAGTCAAGGTTCTATGGAGACCCCATGGGCAAGATGAGCATACTTGGGAGCCACAGGAATTGATGCAGCAAAAGTACCTGGTACTCTTCGAGTCAGGTATACCTTCAACTCCTAGTGATGTTACATACTCTTACTTCAGTAGAAATCCAGTAGGCTTAACCTTAATTTCGGGGACGAAATTTTATTTTTATATATTGGGATTTGTAACATCCCTCAAACAACTAGACCCCTAGGAGTGGTTTTATCATGACTAGGTCATGACAAAACCATAAGAAGCTCAAAGGATCAAGTGAACAAGGGCCAAAGTGAAAATCACCTTGGTCTGCCTATAGCACAGCCTCACCACCAGACTTAGGGTCTGACCTTAGGGCTTCAACTTGACTTCATGACCCCACCACAACACCCCTAACCCATTGGGTGGTCCATAGGGTCACTAAGGACCCATTGGGGGCAATCAAAGTGGTCAAGTTGACCTAGGTCCACCCTAACCCTAAATGGGTCAAACTAGCCTACTTAGGGTCAATTGACCTTCCCTAAGCTAAGTGAACCCCACACATGCCTCCCAAAACCTAAAGTGAGGCCAATGGGTCACCAAGGACTCATTGGGGTCAACCCAAATGGTCATGTTGACCAAGGTCAACTCTAATCTAGTGTTAGGTCAAATTAGCCCAAATGGGCTAACCCAAGCTCAAACTCATTTCCCCCACTTGAGCTAACCTCATTATTATTATTATTAATATGAGTTAGTGGGGTGCCAATAGGCTGGATTAGAGATTAATTTCGACCAAGGTGACTAGGAGAGAGAAAATCTCCACTTGCCCTTTAATGGAGGAGAGAGAAATGGGAGGAAGACCATTCATGGCCAAGGGAGACCAAGAGCCCCTCCCTCCACCTCCAAGCAGGCTGATTCAACTCCCCATTGAATCTGAGGAAGGTCAGGGGCCATTTTGGTGGTTGTTCATGGCTGGAAAAGTTAATCCACCCATGGCCGAAAATGCCATTGACGGCCATTAATGGACATTGGTGTTTGGCCCCTTCTCTTCCCCATTTAGTGACTTTAAAAGCATCACTAGACTCATAGGATTCGTTTCCCCACCTTTCCTGAAAGAGCCGGGTAAGTTGACTGTGCTGTTGTAGAAACCGAGCGGCGCCACCACCACCATGACAATCCGGCGATCAACCCGCCTCCAGCCCTCCAATAAGGTCCTCCCCCACTCCTTCTTCTATAGGTAGATCTTAGGAATCAATAGGGATAAGAATCGAGCTCAATTTAGCCCGATTGGGTGGAGATTTCTCCTAGCTTTTCCGTGGAAAACTAAGTGTTGGGTTCGCCGGAAACGGCCCCTCCGGAGGCCGTGCCACCGCCCGACGATAGCCCCCACCTCAACGAAGATGGTGGCGGCGGTGGCCCGCTAGAGAGGTGGCTGGGTGGCCGGGAAATAGGGTTGGAAGATGCTCCAGGTCAGGTAAATCTCACCCATCGGCTGGAGGAAGAAGAAGACAAGCAATCTTTGGATTTGAGTCAAGATTCGTGCAAGATCAAGTTATTTATATTAAATTTAATGTATTTTCTGCCCTTAAAAATCGGTCATTTTAGGAATTAATTTAAAAATACTTAGAGGCTTAATCAGAGAAAATGATCAACATAAAAATTGTAGCTCTATCGGTCTACTTTAATTTAAAATTGGTTTCAACCCATTTGGGTAAATGGTTTGACCAAAGCACTTATTTTGGTGAGGACTATACCTAGGATAGACCAGAGACTATTTTGAGTGCCCCCATCAATCCAGCCATCCAAATGACTTGAAATTTGGATGGGGTTCACTCTTACCTATACCTAGAACATATCCAAAAATGGGAATTTTTGGAAAATATTTTCCTAAAGTTTTTGTAGAAATTAAATAATTCATGTATGAATTATTTAAAGGTCTAATGACCTCCAAACTCTCCCAAATTTTGGTGAGTGGTCCTTTGGATCATCATAAGGCTCTGTATAAATTTTCATCTCATTTGGAGATGATTTAGTTTGGAAATAAGCAAACCCTAAGTTGGACCAAAAAAGTGTAGGGGATAATAGGACTTAGCCTTTTGACTAACAGTTTTCGGACCACAACATTCCAGGGGCTCTAGATAGGAGACAGGGAGCAACAGTAGGGGATACAACACTAGCGGAGTATGGTGCTCATGGAGGTGGGCCAGTCTAGTACAGGAGCATCGACTACTGGTTCTGTGAGTGATTAGTTTACTTAGCTTCCGCGAGTGTTTGTAGTGAGGATTGATGTACCGGGCTTGAGCCCGTTTATATTTCATTGTACTATTTTATTTCAGTACTTCTATCTTCTTGTGGACTTATGTGATTTCTCATATTTTATATTATATGTGATTGTGAACTTAGTTTTATCAGAACTGATTTAAGCTTCTTTCTCTTTGGTGATCGTAAATGCCAACAAGATCGACGTTTTGTAGTGGCGACCTTGCCGAGTGTCAGTATTACCGCAAAATGACGATTCTGGGCATAAGACCCCGGGGTTTTAAAAAGAAAAAAAAATAAGGTCTTGCAGTCTTGATGGCTTAGCTTTTCCTTTTGCTTGAAGAGATTGAATTTCTACTTCTATGAATTGCAGGTTGTTGGCTCTAGAAATGTTGAGATTGGCTTCCAACACCCTCCTGCATTTGCGATAGTCCACTATCTTCAATTTTCCCCTCAAATCTATAAAGGGAAAGTTGGCAGGGGTTTAGTGAGTAAATCGGCGAGTTGATCCTTTGATCACAGTGATCTAAGGTGATTTCATTATGTGAAATTAGGTCTCGAGTGAAATGAAGTTTGATGTCTAAGTCTTTAGTCTTGTTGTGGAAAACAGGGTTTTTGCAATATCTATTGCGGAGGTGTTATCTACACTGATCTGTGTTGGGCTCATTTCTTCTTCGATCAGCTCTTGCAGTAGTTTCTTGATCCATACAGCTTCTCTTGCAGCTTCACTTAGGGCAGTATATTTGACTTCAGTTGATGAGAGGGCTATTTACTTTTGTTTCCTGGAGTTCCAAGAAATTAGGTTCCCTCCCAAGAAAAATAGGAACCTAGATGTGCTTCTTCTATCATCAGGGAAGCCTGCCCAGTCGTTATCAGAAAATTCCCTAAATTCTTGTCCCCTTTGGTATAAATCAGCCCTAGGTGTCTTGTAGCATTAATGTATCGCAAAATCCTCTTAACAACGGTAAGGTGTTTGATACTGGGCTCTTGCATATACCTGGGCACAATCCCAACGACCAATTCAATGTCAGGTCGGGTATTGGTTAGTGAAATAGGAGTTCAGTTTTTATATTCCTCAAAGTTTTCTCTAGAGAGAGGGGGTGAATAAAGATTTAA
The DNA here is from genome assembly GCA_039513925.1 of Platanthera zijinensis. NCBI lineage: Eukaryota > Viridiplantae > Streptophyta > Magnoliopsida > Asparagales > Orchidaceae > Platanthera > Platanthera zijinensis. The sequence continues at coordinate 46,708,886 of CM077096.1, forward strand.
ATTAACTTAAAATAATTTGATTAACTCACAGAATTTGCATTTACAAAAACTATCAACAAGAATTATATACAGTTAATTAAAATCATAGTTGTAAGACCCCTCTCCCCTTACCAAGGAGGTAACCCGATCTCATGCCCAGAACCACCGCCTTAGGGTGACACTAACTCACGGGTTAGTCAACACTGCACGACGTCGATACTGTCGGCTAGTACAATCATTTAACCTGTTCGGCCAATCGAGAGTAGAAGTAAAACTAGTAGTACGTAATACTAACTAGTCCACAAAATCACAATACATATCATATATATGGAAATGAAAAGTACAACAATAGTCCACAATGAGTACAATAGAAAGAGAAAAGGGCTTATGCCCTGTACATGAATATCAAATCTCTCTCACACAAATACAAATAAGCGAAAGCTAATCTATCAATGGTACACGCGTCATCACCTGACGCCAGGCTGTAGTAGTAGTAGTAGGTGATATAAGCTCCTCAAGTCCTGCCACCTCGTCCTACTAGTCATGCTGGTGCACAATCTCCTCGAGCTCCTAAAATGATATGGTCACAACCGACCGTTAGTCATAAAGACTAAGCCATTATCATCCTTGCCTCACCCCCGTGACTCCTAGGTACCGAGCAAGAGGATGAAGCGGAGGACAATAAGGGATACAAAAAGAAAAGCAGGTGATAGTGGATCTAATCTATCAAGATTATGTAATAACAAGTATATTTCTACTCTAATAGTTCTATATAGTACAAGTAAGAAAGAACTGTACTGAAAGGAAGTGCTGTAAACAAAGTAGAGAATGAAGTAGAAAGTAAACAATCTACTGTTAAGCTATCATCACAAGAGTACCTTAACTTATATGAATGCCCATACAAACTTATAAGTTAAGTTTTCCCAAATGTAGCTTATCATATAAAAGATCCCATATAAATTTATATGATATAGATCTATGGTGTGTATGACCTAAATATGTATGTATGTTATGCATGCGGTTATGATTCATATAAGTGCAACTCACGCACACGACTCTGTGATCACGGACCTTTAGTTCTCGCTTTTTAAAGCTAGCATCACTCTCTGGTACAACCGTTGTGGCTACGGCAGCAGCGGAACGGGCGCTTCCGCTTCCTAGGCAGGTATACACAATATCAAGCCCAGACCCTTCATACGCCTTTGTACACGTCCTAGGTTCACTCTAGAGTCTCTGTGTACTAATGTTGTCTACCTGCCAGACTTTCTTGGTCGAGTGTGAGTTTTCGGGGATTGTCCTCCAGACCGCAGTATAAAAAACCTACTGACCCCTCAAACCCTCACACCTCACCAGACTCATCATACTGCCAACAGTGTGATGATTGGCCCAGTACCACATGACCCGCCACTAGTTTGTTTTTTATGCACATGCAAGATATTCCAACCCGAGCCTCCAGCTCGTAGGATCAAACCTATCCTGATATCAAGTCCCGAGCCTCCAGCTCGCTGAACTAACTGTCCTGAAACCCTCCAACCCTTTACGGGTGAGATTATCACATCATTCCCTTAATCCTGAATCTCTCCAATCCTTTACGGGTGAGATTGTCACATCATTCTCTTAACCTATTGTACTACTCTTATCTAATGCTTATTATACCTAACAACTTAGGGTTAGTCCTTGAACTGCCCAGGGCATGCCCGGTGAAAGGCTCTCGGGGGCACTAGGAACTACGATGGGCTGAAGCCCAAAATTCACTTTCTCAAGAACATTTACTCTTATTAGTGTTTACCCATTATTCGTGTTGGGTACATTGGGAACAGTGTACCTAATCTGGAGAAGTCCCCTTGATAACTCAATGATATACCCAAAGGTGTATTTGATGAATGCTAAGTTTACATGTGCAGGTTCAAAGTTGAAGAAATTATTCTAAGTCAAAGTGTTGAGACAGCATGTGTCGAGACAATATTTCTATGTCGACACAAGGCAGATCAGTAGTCAACACAAAGAATAGAACATGTGTTAAGACAATACTTCTGTATCGACACAAGGCAGATACGCAGTCGACACAGATAATATAAGATGTGTCGAGACAATACTTCTGTGTCGACACAAGGCAAAACTAAGATGTCGACACAGATAACAGATGTGTCGACACAAATAACAGATGTGTCGACACAAATAATAGATGTGTCGAGACAATACTTCTGTCTCGACACAAGGCAGAACTAAGATGTGTCCACACAGATAACATATGTTTCGACACAAATAACAGATGTGTCGACACAACTATACTATTTCAACACTTTCTGTTTTGAGATGAAGGTTATTCTAAGTATGGAAGTGTTGGGTCTGTCAAGGATGTCTCAACACAGATTTCGAGACAACTTGTCTACTTTAACGCTTATATGACAGAATGTACTGAGTCAACATCAATCAGGTCAAGACTGGTCAGATCATTCTGGTCGACACAGGAAGGCTTCACTTCTATAAAGACAGTTCAAGGAAGGATTTGCTGGCAGTTGTTGAAGTCATCAATACCAGTCCAAGCTGTCTGAGATTTATATAAATAGGAGGTGGTGCCTTCAGAAGATAACACAGAACTGAATAACTGATTCTATTCTATTCATCAGTCTCTCACTATTCTAAGAGACAAATCAAGAAGTAGAAAGAGAAGAAGAAGTTGATATTCAAGAAAGTCTCCAGATCCCTTTTCTTAGATTGATCTGGGGATTAAGTGATCTGTTCATCAGCATCTTCAAACTATTCAATCTTATCTTCATCAAGAAGTTGTTGATTCAGAATAAATTCAATTCATCCTAGTGATCTATTAAGAGAAATCAAACTGCAGCTCAGTGAAAAGATATGTACACACAGATCCAACAGATAATAGGTTTTCTATTTTTCTGTAATTTATTTTTATCAAATTTCATTGTAAGATCTCCTAGAGATCTGAGTGGGTAGGAGATCTTATTCTCTGAGTTTTGTAATACTAATCTATAAAAACTGAGGTAGGATTCTGGGTGAATCTGAGGTAGGTGATTTGGGGTAAATCACTGAGATTGTAGGCCTAATCTATAAAGGCTGAGGTAGGAGATTGAGGAGATCTCTGAGGTAGGATATTGAGGTATATCTGAGGTAGGACCAGTGGGTCTGAGTGTATGTTTCTTGGAGAGAAACTGAGCCTTGTAGGATTGGAGAATCCGAGTTATGAAGGAGGAGCTATAACCTTATCTAGCACATTGCAAGTGAGGAAGAAGGGGTAAAGTGGATGTACCCTAGATAGGGGAACCACTATAAACTTGTTGAGTCCCTTGTGCTGTGTGATGTGTTCTTTGCTGTGTATGCTGTGATCAGTTCTTGTTGTTCTATTGTTTGTGCTAGGTACAGCTATATTCTGAATTGCATTAGGGCACATTCCTGAAGTTAAAAGAACTACAAAGAATTTTAATAGATCACCTATTCACCCCCCTAGGTGACTTTCTACACATAGGCTTGACTTTCAATTCGTATACAACTCTCGTTGTTACTCTGGTGTGAACCTAATGACTTGAGGTATTATTGGGAGAGCGGTGGTCTTCCGTCGGTCTCTGTTCTAGTTATTCTCCTTGGGATTTTGCACTCTAACACTCGTTATTAAGTAGTGACTTACTTGACGCCAACCAGGGTTTCAACTTTCCAATTATATTCTCCTTATAACTACTTTTCATATCCCCCTGTGGGTCCTTTTGTTATACCCTACTTTTGTTATACACAGCCCACTACCTAACATTTACCCATGTGATATGACTTCCAAATCCCTTAAGCCAAATGCCCCTAAATATTTATCATGGGTTTATCTTATGTGTGATGTTGACCCCTTATGATTTCACCATTTTTCTAAGTATTTAGGGTCATAAATTAAATCATGTGATTAAGTGAACTAGGTCACTTTGTATATGAACTACCTTATCCAAAGTTTCGACATACCTAAGTAAACTACTTGGAGATCTTATAGGTTTAATATGAATGTCTACCAAGGATTTGATTTTTCCCATTTGAATTTCTATTTATTCTCTATTTATGATTAAAACCATAATTAATCCATTTTCCAAATGAAGTACTTCAACTATACAACCAAATTTTTTCAGAAAATTACTAGAGGTCAATATTGATATAATAATACAAAATACAGAATTTCATGATCCTATCCAGTGATTTGACCTAAAATAATTCCATAAGAATGTTATTACCAAAATGCTACTGCTTGAGTTTTTAGCATATATACTCACCCATAAATTCTCAAATAATTATACAGGGTTTTAATCATAGGAATGAGATAATATAAATTTTCCAATAATTTTCCAGCAATGATTTCCTTTACTTTTTATTAATTTCCAAGAAGGGGCAATAATGTAATTCTACTAAAAACTCAAGGTAAAGTTTTAAAACAAACTTATAAAATTTTTAAAAGGTGTATAATGTTCAATAAAGTCTTGTGACAGAGTTTCAGGATTTATAAGAGAACTTAGCCCTATTTTCAATTTTTATTTCCAAAAGTACATAATGTCCAATAATTTGAAATAATAGAATTTTTTGTCCCAAAAATCCCATCCTTCCTATGGGAGGTGTATTTCATCCCTATAAACCTCTGTCCATAATTTAATGGACATGCATTGGGCCAAATGGGTTAAATTCCCATTTTCCATTTTTACTATAGGCACACCAAATTTCAATATACCTTCAACATGCATGGTGGATTTCCCAAACATGCAGAGGTTAATATAATCTAAAATTTCTACCATGGTCATATATTTACCCAATGGCCATGCCACCCTAATTTGGGGGCATTTGGAGTTGTATATCTCCAAAAATTCAATTAATTCAGTAAATGATATTTCTCCAAACACTATGGAAAAACACTTCCCAAAAATTCCCATTTTTGGTCAGTACCTAAGTATGACCTAGTCACATGCATGACCAAAATCTCAGGTCTTGTGGACCTAGGGTTTGTCTTGGGCACTCATTTAAATATCTACCCTAGCCTAGGACTAGACTTTGCAGAATGGCTCTACAGGGAGTTGTACTGCTCCAAATTATTACTTTAGGGTGGCAAAACAAAGTTAAGACTTAGGCTCTGTCTGGTTGGGCTATTGTTGATGGAAAGCTGCTGATGAACTGTTGCTGATAGAAAAAGTGCTGATTTTGAAAAATAGAGTTTTGTTAAAAAACTATTTGGGTGAAACATAGTTTACAAAACAGAGTTTTTGAAAAGGTGTTTGGATACAAAACGGAGTTTTGAGCGAAATTATTTTTCCTAATAAAACATAATAATCATCAACCACACAAAGTAATGATTTTCTCACTAATCATGTCAAATGCTAGAATGCATTAAAAATTTCTTAGCAAAAAATAAACTAAAATGCCAATTTCATTCTTGATTAACAATTTTTTATTCCGATTGCATTTACAGAACAACTCCTCTCGTTGGGAAGGAACAATTCCTAAAATTGCACACAAAAACACATACACACACATATAGATACTGTTGGAACCCCTAGTTGGATTTGGGCTAGGTTCACTAAATTATGATATGATCTAACATGTATAGATCTGGGTCATGACTATGTACTAGAGTCTAGATCAAGTCCTTAGAGTCAACAGTACAAAGGACCAGCCTTCAACACTTCTAAGGACTCAAGACTTGTAGAATTCAAGACTTAGAAAAAGGAGTTCTACGTTCGTCGATCTCCGGTCGACGAAAGTCGAGCTCAGATAGACGAACTCAGGGAAAATTCTCTGAGCCCAGCTCGACGAACTCAGTCCCCAGCTCGATGAAGTAATACCTTCTAAGTCTAACACTCAGTCGACGAATCAAGAACATCAGCCAGAAGAACTTTGATCTTTGATCGACTAATTCTTATTGAAGTAGTTTAACACCAAAAAATATTCTAAGTCCAGACTTCAGGGCTCAGCTCGACGATCTTGACCTGAGCTCGGCGAACTCTGTTCTCAGATCAACTAACTCTTCAACTCTCAGAGCCATAGATCACTCAACGCTAGATGTGCTATTATCTCTATGCTGTCAGTTTGACCAAGTTCTGAGGTCGACTAATTTCACATTCTCAGGTCGACGAACTTAGAGCACAGTATCCGTTAGTTTATGCAGTGCAGTTGTTCGCAGAACTCAGGTCGATGGAAGTTGATCCCAGGTCGACGAAAGCTGCTCTCTGGTCGACGAAAACTGTAAGACATATTGTTATTTATTCTTTCCTTTTCTGTCTCTTTATTGTATATCTATTATAGGCCGTTAATTCCCTAGATAATCAATGCATTTGAATAGAGCCGTTACTGGCAGCATTGATTGCAAATATCCCCTATGGAATTAATTGCTTATATCTCGGGACAGACATAGAATAGAATATATGGCAGCATTCTTGTCATTTTCATTCCCGAGATTTTGGCTAAGCATTAATTGAAGGATTTTGAATTCGACCAAGCGGCAGTTATCAAGGGGATCATCTCTCTACTAAAGAAGAACACCGAAACTTTTCAGAATAGAGAATCTTTAGAAAAACAACAAGTGCAGTGCATACAGCTCTCTGAAGAAAAATCAATTGCTCTCAAGAGAAGAAGAAAGAACAACAATCACTATCAAGAATCTTTCTTCTCCTCCTTCTTTGTTTTCTGGGATCTCAAGTGACAAAAATATTCAAATCAGTAAAAGGATCTCAGAAAGTAGATCTTACAGCAGAAGGCCTACTCACCCTTAGCAAAGCTTCCACTCCTGAACCATTTAACTTCTCAGGGGGAGCTTTGACAACATCACAGAATCCACAAAGTCTTCTCATTTTGATTTGAGAAAAGAAGACTTCAATCAACCTCTCTTCCCCACCTGTACAGGGTTTTAATTCCCTTCAAAATTATTCTGGTTGCAAGTCTCCTTCCAAAAGACTTGGGTTGGTTTTTGAGCACCTGATCAAAAGCTCATTGGCGGCAGTCACCTAATCAAAACCTGTAGTGGATTCCTACCTAGGGTGGTAGAAGAGTGGATGTACTCAAGTTTAGGTAACCACTATAAAATTCTCGTGTTGTCTGTGTGGCTGTGATTTTCCTGTGTGCTTGCGCTATAATATAACTGCCTGTGCTGTGATATATTTTGCTGTGTAGCTTAGTTACCTGTTCTCTAATTCACTTGTACACTTATACACTTATATCATAGTAACATATTTGATTAAAGACTTGTTATTTCTGCAAAAATAAAAAAGACTTTAAAAACTTTATTCACCCCCCCCCTCTAGAGTTGTTCAGAGCTTACCCTATCTTTCAATTGGAATCAGAGGGTGGTTAATTACATCATACATGCTCACACCTGGATTAATCAAGATCTTCAGGATAAACTCTGAATAAGTCTTACTAGTTTCTCAGTTTAAATTTTACTTTTTGATATCATGGCACAAAACAAGGATTATGCCAGCACCAGACCTCCAGTTTGCAACTTGCAAAAGTTTGGAATCTAGAAGGAAAGAATCAAACTTTATATGAACTCTATTAATGAGGACATTTTTAATTCCATCTTGACAGGACCACCAGCTCCAGTGACCTCTACTTAAACCCCAGTAAATCTCAGTGCAGTGCCTCCTCCAGATTAAACTAATACACATAAGAAAGCAAAGAATGCTGATGCCAGAGCTATAAACATACTGGCCCAAACTATGTCAGATTACATATTTCAGAAAGTTGCTGAATGCACATCTGCCAAAGCCATTTGGGATTCCCTCAACCAAATGGTAGCAGGATCTGCTGATGAGAGGAAGGATAGAAGATCCAACCACATATCCCAATATGAGAATTTCAGGAAAGACGAAGCAGAATTTATGGACGTAATGTACAACAGGCTGAGCTCCATCATCAGTGAGCTCAGAACACTGGACAAAGAAATTACACTGACTGAGGTCAATGACAAGATCCTCATGTGCTTCCCTAGCATATGGGACTCTAGAATCTGGCCCATCAGAGAAGCCAGAAGTATGGCTGAAATCTAAACAGAATCTCTACTTAGAAAGCTCAAATCCTATGAGCAATTGATCAAGTCAAGAGAAGCTGCAGTTGAACCAAAGGCTCCAACACCCACTAGGAAGGAACAAAGCTTAGCATTCAAAGCTGCAGAAGAATCTCCTAGCTTGCCAGTCAATGAAGAACTCATGAGTCTCTTTGCTAAAAGATTCTATAAAATGGCAAGGAAGGACTTCAGGAGGAAGCCTTCAAGGAATGAAGATAAACCCAGGTATGAAAAGACCCCTTCTAAAGAGGTTGTCTGTTTTGGGTGCAGGAAACCTAGACACTTCATCTCAGAATGCCCAGAAGTCCAAAAGAAAGACAGAAGGCAAGAAAAGGACTCAATAAGACATCAGTACAGCAAGGCCTCCTTCAACAAGCACAAAAAGAACGAGAAGGGCTTTGTAGCTGAAACTTGGAGTGATACTGAAGATGAAACATCCTCCTCCAGTTCCAGTGAAGATGATGAAGAAGAAAAGAATGCTAGGGAAGTTTGTCTTATGGCAATAGATGCAGGAAGTAGCAGATCAGATTCAAAAGAATCAGATGATGAAGAATTCCTCTCTGAAGAGGATCAGGTAATTGCTTCCTATGACTTTCAATCTAAAGAATTTCAATCTGAATTTAAACTCTTATGTTTAGACCTAATAGGATCTGAGAAGGAAATCAAACTTCTCAGGGAAAAACTTTTAGAACTAGACAAAATCATCGCTAAAAGTGAGAAATTAACTGAAGAATTAAGCTTAGCCAATCAACAAATAGTTTTTCTAAAATTTGAATTAAGTAAGACTAGGGAACTAGAAGAATCCCTGAATGGTAGAAGCTTACAACTATTAGATATAACTAGCACAGTTAATACAAGATCTAACAATAACAAACTAGGATTAGGAGCCTAATCTAGTGAACCAATCATAATTCAGAAAAATCAATTGTCAAAACCTATTAACTTCATCTCTGAAAATGGTAAGAAAAATACTGAACAGGTAGAGAAGGTTAACAAAGTTCTTAAATAGTTAGAACTTAATAAAACCAATCAGAAAAGGAAAAACAAACAGCATAACTATGTTCAGCATATTTCATCGAACGCAGAACGACGAAATGGGTATGGTTTGTCGACCTCAGAACGACGAACCCTGAATGCAAATAATAATGTAAACTATTCTTCGAACTGAGATCGATGAAATCAATATGGTTCGTCGACCAGAGATCGACGTTTCTGGGGCTCTGAGAATGGATACCTCCATTCTTCGAGCAGAGATCGAAGAACTCAACCCAGATCGTCGAGCTCAGATCGACGAACATACCCAAATTTGTCAAACTCAGTTTATAACCAGAGTAACCTAAAAACTGATAAATTCTTTAATCCCTTTAATCAGTGGGTTATACCTCCTAGAAGGTATCATCCTTTAGGTTATAAGGATCAACCTGAATGCTCATTTTTTTTCAAGTTTCAGTTATATTAAACAACAAGGACCCAAGGTAATCTGGGTCAAAAACTGCTAATCCTCCTTGCAGGTAGAAGAGAACCCTGTCACTTAAAATAAGTGGTACCTGGACAGTGGTTGCTCTAAACATATGACAGGTTGCAAGGAATGCCTTATCAACTATAAAACAAAGATTGGACCTAAAGTAATCTTTGGGGACTCAGGCTTTGGACTGATAGAAGGCTATGGAGACTTCAACTGTGGAGCTGTCACATTCAAGAAAGTGACCTATGTAAATGGTCTTAAGCATAACTTGATATCAATAAGCCAATTATGTGATACAGGTTATCAAGTAAGCTTCATTAACTCTTTGTGTCTTATTTCTTATAACAACATAATTGTTTTAACAGGAATTAGACAAGGCAACATATACTTAGTAAATTTTAAATCAGCTAAATCTGAAATTTGCTTATTCAATTCGGTTAGCATTCAAACTAGCTTATGATACAAAAGACTAGGACATGTAAACCATAAAAATATAACTAGGTTATCTAAAGACAATCTTGTTAGAGGTTTACCTTCTGATCCCTACAAGAAGGAAGGCCTCTGCAGGGCTTTTCAGCTAGGGAAGCAAACTAAATCTAGTTTTAAATCCATTAATAAGAGTGATTCACCTAGAATCTTATACTTGCTCCACATGGACCTTTTTGGCCCTATTGCAGTACAAAGTCTAGGAGGAAAGTCTTATATATTAGTTATTGTAGATGATTTCTCCAGATTCATATGGGTTTTCTTTTTGAGAACTAAGTCAGATACTTTTAAGGTTCTCACAGATTTTCTCAAGAACATACAGATTGAGTATTCTACTCAAGTTACATTGATTAGAAGTGATCATGGTACTGAGTTTGAATTTCTTCTTATGCTAAAGTTCTGTGATAAAGAAGGTATTAGACATTGTTTCTCAGCTCGAAGAACTCCTCAACAAAATGGGGTAGTTGAAAGGAAGAATATGACACTCATTGAAGCTGCAGGTACATTGCTTACAGATCCTTACATGTCTCTTTCCTATTTGGCAGAGGAAGTAAGCACAGCAAATTATGTCCTGAATAGAAGCCTAATACATAAACTAAAGCTTAAGACTCCCTATGAACTACTCAAAGGAAAGAAACCTATAATAACCTATTTTAAAGTATTTGGATGTATATGTTATATTCACAATAATGACAAGAAACATCTTAGAAAGTTTGAAGCTAAGGCTGCAATGAGAATCTTTCTAAGATATTCCCAAGTCAGCAAGGCATATAGGGTGTTTAATAAATCAACATTAAAAATTGAGGAATCTATGCATGTAACATTTGATGAATCTAATATGTTTTACAAGGAGAGAGACATCTCTACCAGTAATAATCTACAAGGACAAAATTTGTGTGAGAGCTTGAATGATCTAAATCTTACTTCAAAGGATGAATCACATCCCTCTCCACAAGCTATATCAGAAGTTGAAAGTGAAGAAGAGACTGTGGAAGCAGTTCAATTTCCTCCAACAGTTGATACAATTCCACAAGAGGAATTAAATCAAATAACTATTGCTGAACCAACTCCACTTAATGATCTTGTCACACTTAGGGATCACCCTAGATCTCAAGTAATTGGAGACATATCATTAGGAGTGCAGTCAAGACATCAACTCAACCCTGATGTGATGCTTGCCTGCTTTCTCTCTCAAATTGAGCCTCAATCCATATCTGATGCAGAGCAAGATCCAAACTTGATCACTGCAATGCAAAAGGAACTCAACCAGTTTGAGAGGTGTAGAGTTTGGGACTTAGTTCCAAGGCCCATGGGCTATCCAGTAATTGGGACTAAGTGGGTATTCAGAAACAAACTTGACGCCCAAGGTGTGATAGTGAGGAATAAGGCAAGGCTTGTTGCTCAAGGATACATGCAAGAGGAAGGAATTGATTATGATAAAACCTTTGCTCTAGTTGCCAGACTTGAATCTATAAGAATTTTCTTAGCTTATACAGCATTCAAAAAGTTTAAAGTCTACCAGATGGATGTGAAAAGTACATTCCTAAATGGAGAACTCAAAGAAGAGGTGTATGTTGAACAACCACCAGGTTTTTTCTCTCCATCTCATCCCTCTTATGTTTTTAAATTGCATAAGGCTCTCTATGGTTTAAAGCAAGCTCCAAGAGCTTGGTATGAAACCTTAGCCAGCTTTCTTTTAGAGCATGGGTTATCTAGAGGCATGGTAGATAGAACTCTTTTTACAAAACTGCATCATAATAAAATTCTCTTAGTGCAAATATATGTAGATGACATAATTTTTGGTTCTACTAATCCCAAACTGTGCAAAAGATTTTTCTGATTTGATGCACTCAAGGTTTGAGATGAGTAGCATGGGTGAGTTATCATATTTCCTTGGTCTCCAAAGGAAACAAACCCCTGAAGGGATCTTCATCTCTCAGTCTAAATATGTTAAAGAGCTTATTAAGAAGTTTGGGATGAATGATGCCTCTGCCATGAAAACTCCCATGGCTGTCAATGCTGTTATAGATGCTAATGAATCTGGAAAACCAGTTGATCAGACCATGTATAGGGCCATTGTTGGATCCCTACTATATTTGACAGTAAGCAGACCAGATATTATGTTTGTCACATGTCTTTGTGCTAGGTTCCAGGTGAACCCTAAAGAATCTCACCTTATTTTCTTGAAAAAGATTTTAAGATCTATAAAAGGTTGTCCAGATCTAGGCCTCTGGTATTCAATAGAATCAGTATTTGTATTAACTGGATTCTCTGATGCTGATTATGCTGGATGCAGAGTAGACAGGAAAAGCACCTCTGGAACTTGTCAGTTCCTTGGTGACAAACTTGTATCTTAGTTCTGTAGAAAACAAACATTTATTTCAACATCCACTGCTAAAGTTGAATATATGGCTGCAGGCAGTTGCTGTTCATAGATTTTGTGGATACAAAACCAACTACTGGATTATGGTGCCAACTTAAATAATTAAACTATTCTATGTGATAATACAAGTGCTATTTCAATTGCACAAAATCCAGTATTGCATTCTAGAACCAAATATATTGACATCAGACACCACTTCATTAGAGATTGTGTTGACAAACAAAAGATTAAACTTGAATTTATCTCTACTGATTTGCAAAGAGCAGATATATTCACTAAGCCATTGGACTATTCCAAGCATATGTTCTTTGTTAATCAGCTTGGTATGATAAATGGTCAGGATTTAATCTAATGCTCTGTCTTTAGTCAAAGAATTGTCTCTGTTCGTCGACCTAAGATCGACGAACGAATAACTGTTCTTGAGATTTTTCGTCGACCTGAGCTCGACGAAATCTCTTAGTGAAGTGATTTTTGTTGAACCGAGATCGAGGAACTTACTTCAGAAACCTTTCGTCAACCATAGATAGACAAAATGTCTTGTATCCTTCAGACTGAGTTCGACAAACTGTTTAACCTTGAATTATTTTGTCGACCTCAAAACGAAGATTTTTTCCTTTTTCGTAGACCAGAGCTTGTCCGTTCATATTCTGGAAAACCTTATATTTAGGTTTTCTTCGACCTCCATCCCGCGCTTTTAGTTCCCTTTGCACTTGATCGTCGTTTTCCTTTTGCAGGTGCTTTCATGGCGATTCCCGCTGGTTCTCTCACTGCCATGAAATTTGATGCTGGTTTCGACATAGACTTTGAATCATTCCAGTATTCTGATCCAGTTTTCCTGAACATTCTCCAACTACTAGAAGAACAATAACTGAAGACTCTGCTATCAACCCGAATCAAGATATCTGCCACAAAAATTAGGGAATGGGTGTATACAGCTACTGTCGATGAGAACAAGATGACCGGCACCATTGCGGGTAACGCAATTTCTCTTACCCCCGATATTCTTACTGAATTTTTTGGATTGAAAAATGGTGAGGAGGATTTAGAAATTGATTCTAAAGAGGTTGATTTAATGCTGAATACAATGGGGTATTCTGGAGACACCCCAAACAAGCTCCTCAAGAAACTTCTGTCTGCCGAGTATAAATTTCTCGCAGATATAGTTGGGAAAGTATTGCTCGGGAAGCACACTACGCATGATTATATCACCAGGCATCAGTTCCTGGTCATGTGCGCCATTGTAAATAAGAAAGCTGTGAACTGGGCACAGATTTTGTTCGATTTGATCACAAAGATGAACAGCAAGAAAGAGGTATGCTTTGGAAGGATCCTAGGGATCTTCCTAAAGGAAAAGGCTGCAGGATCCCTGGTCTCCTCGACCATATCCATCAATGCCTCAAAGAGACTCAACTGTGCTATTTTTGGCAAGTGGGAGAGGACCATCACCAAGCCAACTAAAGCTACCTCCTCCTCCACTAAAACTTCCAAGAGTACAAGGGATGCACCAGCCTCTCCCCACCCCACTGAACGGCTCCCTTCCACCCCTCCACCACCTCTTTTCCCTCCAGTTCCATCCCAACAACAAGTCCCACCAACCCCACCCTCTACTACCATCCACATCCATACTCCAACACCACCAACATTTCCACTTCTCTCTTCCCCTACACATCTACAATCTCCTCCTCCTTCACCTCGACCTGACACCTTCATCCCTACACCACCTCCATCCCCTCTACCATCTCACCTGGTTGATATCCCTCACATCAACCTCTCCTACATCCCCTCCTTTAACTTGCTCTCCTCTCCCCTGAACTCTCCATCTCCACAAAATGGCTTCCCCATAGAAACTCCACTTCCACCTCCACCTCCATCAACCACACCTACTTAGTCAGCTACTGCCCCAGTTTCTGCCTCTCCAACCCTGGATTCCTCTCTTACCACCACTCTCATCACTCTTCTCACCCCACTACTCAAAACCCTTATAGCTGAGGCAATTTCTCCTCTAGCTGCCTCCATCTCATCTCTTACTACCAAAATATCTGCCCTCACCACTTCTCCATCTTTAGTTGGGGGCCTGGCTTCAGCACATGCTGAGACTAGGCAGAGGGAGATACTTGATGAAGAAGAAGCAGCAGCAGGACCAGTTGTACAGATATCAGATACAGCAGACATGGATACAGTAACAGAAGAAGATTTATTAGATTTGATTCATTTTATTGAAACTGACATGGACATTGATGAGTCAGTTATACAAAAAATAAATACTGTTGGTGATATTTTCATTAATCCCATAGTAAACTTGATGAGTTTGTTTAGTTCTTTTGATACAGCTCATCACAGTCTTCCTCCAGCTGAGTATACCAAGCCATCATTAGCTATTATTCCATATTCTTCCCCAATAAGCCCTGATGTTGTCAAACAACTATAGGCCAGTTTTGTCATTCCTTCCACTCCATCATCTAGACAGATTGCCTCCCCAATTGTATCTTCTCCTATGGCCCCAGTCTTTGTAATGGATGATTCTCCAATACCAGATCTGGATGCATTGATTATGGCTGACATAGAGGAAGAGAACAAGTTAGCTTCTCAGAGCACAGAAGTATACAGTTCTCTAGCTCCCTCCCAAGTTCTATCTCATGCAACAAATAAAACAAGCTCTGATGAAGCACTAAGAGAGATTGATGCCATGTATGATAATCCTCAATCCTCTAATGATGATGAGGAGGAGGAGGAATCTAAGAAAAGGAAAATTTCTAAGAAAAGGAAGGCTCCACCTCCTCCTGCTCCCAAACCTGGAAACACCAATGATACTCCCTACTATATCCTACAAAAAATAACCCCATACAAGGGAATGCCGGCCTGGATGTGGCTCTCAAAGAATGAACAAAAGGCCAGGAAGAAAAGTAGAAGGTACTCTCCTTCCCCAGCTCACAAATACAGGAAGGATCCCCCTCCTCCTCCTCCACCAGCTACTGGTACTTCTGGAATTAGTTCTAAAAAGTCAGATGCACCTTCCAAGCCCTCATTCACCAGAACTTATCAGAGGCAAGAAAGGCCATCCAGATAGCAATCACATGGAAGTAGTCAGCAAAGAAGTACTAGCTGTACAGAACAAATAAAAGAAATAGTGTATCAAAAACCATAATTCTCTCATCCTCAACCACAGGCTGAACAAAGAAGACACTCTGTATCACATAAACTCAAAAGAAAATACAGTGAAGCTGCACGTCCAAAATCACTGTACACTCAAAGTAGTGAAAGCCAGATTGCTACAAACTTCCAAGAACAGTCAACACAATTCAGGTCTGTGACCCTGCTACCCTCTCAAGAAGATCAGTCACCTGTCAGTCAGAATGATGATCAAAACTTCAGGATGGCCAGGCTCCAAGAATTGATTTCTCTATCACAGATAAAAAAGGTCAGAGAAGAAGGACAGGATCCAACAAAATTCACTACAATGTCTACTTATAGAGAAAAAGAACTTGAAAGACTTCAAGTGAGCAAGAAACTGTTTGACCCTGCTGATTATATTGCTAGACATCCAGAGGCAATTATTCCCAGAACTTCAACCCAGACAGTGATTGGAGCAGCAGATTTGTATATATCAAAAAGAGAAGCTGTCAATCCTAACAGGGAGATTATATTTACCAAGCCTGGAGAAAAGTAGAAGGAAGCAAAATCCAAGAAGTAGAAACAGAAAATACTGAAGAAGAATTGCTACTTTATGTATACTTTGTTAAAATTATATTTTCTTTTCTGTTACAAAGCTGACTATGTACATATATCTGCTGCACTTCTTATTAAATTATCTGCCAGATATATATTATGTTCTTGCTTTGTATATTTTTTTCTTTCTAGTATTGAGTCTGTAATTAGTGACCTCACTCAAATAGGGGGAGATTGTTGGAACACCTAGTTGGATTTGGGCTAGGTTCACTAAATTAGGATATGATCCATCATGTATAGATCAGGGTCATGACTATGTCCTAGAGTCTAGATCAAGTCCTTAGAGTCAACAGTACAAAGGACCAGCCTTCAACACTACTAAAGACTCAAGACTTGGAGAATTCAAGACTTAGAAAAAGGAGTTCTACGTTCGTCGATCTCCGGTCGACGAAAGTCGAGCTCAGCTAGACGAACTCAGGGAAAATTCTCTGAGCCCAGCTCGACGAACTCAGTCCCCAGCTCGATAAAGTAATACCTTTTAAGTCTAACACTCAGTCGACAAATCAAGAACATCAGCCAGAAGAACTTTGATCTTTGATCGACTAATTCTGATTGAAGTGGTTCAATACCAGAAAATATTCTAAGTCCAGACTTCAGGGCTCAGCTCGACGATCTTGACCTGAGCTCGACGAACTCTGTTCTTAGATCAACTAACTCTTCAACTCTCAGAGCCAGACATCACTCAACACTAGATGTGTTATTATCTCAATGCTGTCAGTTTGACCAAGTTCTGAGGTCGACTAATTTCACATTCTCAGGTCGACGAACTTAGAGCACAGTATCCGTTAGTTTATGCAGTGCAGTTGTTCGCAGAACTCAGGTCGACGAAAGCTGATCCCATGTCGACGAAAGCTGCTCTCTGGTCGACGAAAACTGTAAGATATATTGTTATTTATTCTTTCCTTTTCTGTCTCCTTATTGTATATCTATTATAGGCCGTAAATTCCTAGGATAATCAATGCGTTTGAATAGAACCGTTACTGGCAACATTGATTGCAAATATCCCCCATGGAATTAATTGCTTATATCTCGGGACAGACATAGAATAGAATATATGACAACATTCTTGTTGTTTTCATTCCCGAGATTTCGACTAAGCATTAATTGAAGGATTTTGAATTTGACCAAGAGGCAGTTATCAAGGGGATCATCTCTCTGCTAAAGCAGAATACAGAAACTTTTCAGAATAAAGAATCTTTAGAAAAACATGTGCAGTGCATACAGCTCTCTGAAGAAAAATCAACTGCTCTCAAGAGAAGAAGAAAGAACAACAATCACTATCAAGAGTCTTTCTTCTCCTCCTTCTTTGTTTTCTGGGATCTCAAGTGACAAAAATATTCAAATCAGTAAAAGGATCTTAGAAACTAGGATCTCACAACAGAAGGCCTACTCACCCTTAGCAAAGCTTACACTCCTAAACCATTCAACTTCTCAGGGGGAGCTTTGACAACATCACAGAATCCACGAAGTCTTCTCATTTTTATTTGAAAAAAGAAGACTTCAATCAACCTCTCTTCCCCACCTCTGTACAGGGTTTTAATTCCCTTCAAAATTATTCTTGTTGCAAGTCTCCTTCCCCACCTAGGGTGGTAGAAGAGTGGTTGTACCCAAGTTTGGGGAACCACTATAAAATTCTTGTGTTGTCTGTGTGGCTGTGATTTTCCTGTGTGCTTGTGTTGTGATATAACTGTCTGTGTTGTGATATATTTTGCTGTGTAGCTTAGTTACCTGTTCTCTAATTCACTTGTACACTTATACACTTATTTTATAGTAATATATTTGATTAAAGACTTGTTATTTCTGCAAAAATCAAAAAGACTTTAAAAACTCTATTCACCCCCCCCCCTCTACAGTTGTTCAGTGCTTACCCTATCTTTCAGACACAATTAAAAAAAATCTGGAAAAAGATCAAAAAAATCTGAAAATAGCTGGAAAAACCTGCAAATGGGAAGCACAAGTGCTTCTCTTGCTGCTAGGATGAACAAAGCAAGAGCTCAGTACAACAAAGGGTAAGAGATGAGATCTTGTGTGAAATCAGATTCGGAGGACAAGATAGATGACAGATGAAAACCTAGCGAAATTGGATCACTGAAATTTCTGAAATTTTGCAGAAGAAGAAGAAGAAGAAGTGGGCGGGATAGGGAGGCGAGAGCAGCAGCGGACGGGATCGGGAGGCGGGAGCAGCAGCGGATGGGAAATCGGGATACGGGAGCAGCAGCGGATGGGAGGCGGGAGAAGCAGCGGATGGGAGATCGGCTGGCATGGAGAAAGATCGGGGAGGAAGAGTTGGTGCGTCTGCAGTTGTCCGCAAAAAAAATGTCGCGACTGGGTGTAAGGAGAGAACCGCGGTATTTAATAAACGGAGTTTTGTGTATAAGTGCAAACAAACGATGCTTTTAATCAAAATTATGGTGCGTCCGGACCGCACCACAGCCTAACAGCCGAACCAAACGCCACCTTATATCTATCTTTTTCATATTGAATGTTATTTCTGGAAATGCCTCTAAGAGACCTAAAAGTTGCATGCAAACTAACTGTATATGTGTGACAGATTTCATTATTCCTAATTAATCATATAAATTAATTTAAATGAGTTAAAATTGACGGGATCGGTTCATCGTCCCCATCAGCCGACGGTCAGGATTCAATCTTCCTGGGCCGATTTGTTTTGCTTATTCCAGCCAACTTAGCCACCGCCACCGTCGGCTATTATCGCCACCACCTCCGTTGAGGTGGGGGATTTCGTTTCCCGGTGGTGTGGCCTCCGGAGGTGGCTTCTCCAGCGAACCCGAGCTAGAAGAAAAGCTCAAAAGTGGCGCACTTGCTCATATGGATTGGGCTCAATTGAGCCTGATGTCTCGCCTAATTGAGCTAGAGAGCTAGCACTGGGTGAGGTGAGGTGAAATGGACCTGTAACCGGGCTAGGCGGCGGGTGTGGTGGCGGTTAGCCATGGTCGATGCTTGCTCAGACGAACTAGCCCGATTGCTCGATTCTCCTGCAAATTCCTTGCTCCAGCTGTCGAAATCCACTCATCTGGACTCAGGGAAGGTAATGGTGGGCTTGGTTTTGGCTGGAAGTGGCTGGGTGAGGAGTTTTGATTAAGGGGGTGGATAGCCATGAGCATAGGATGCTCCTCCTTGCTGCCAAGTGGCCACCAGCCCCTAAATCTTGCTTGAATGATGCATGGCAACTCAGCCAAAGGCTTAGGCAGAGGGAAGGAGGGCCATGTGGCCTTCATCCCCTCTTTTCCTCCCTTCTCTCTCCTCTTTTTACCCTAATTTCCAAAAACACCCCCATGTATGTACTCTCTCTCCTATTTCAGAGGGGTGGGGGCTGTCAATAATCACTTGGGCTGGTCATGAGCCTTGACTCATGGGCCTAGCCCATTAGGAATGGGCTTGGCTCATTTCTTTTCTTTAAGCCCTATGTTGACTTTTTAGGCTGACTTGGTCAACATGATGAGTCGGCTAGCCCCATTTGATGGCCATAGACCCTATGGTACCACGTAACTTGGGTTGGGCCATGGTGGTGCCCTACTTGGGCTAATTGGGCCCATAGGTGTGTGTTTGACCAATTTAGGGCTAGGGTTGACTTGTGTCAACTTGGGTCAAAGGGTGACCCAATGATGTGTCTTTTAGTTCACTTAGATTGTGTTGAAGTATGAGATCGAGCGATCTGGCGGTTTGATCCTGGCGGGTTGTAGACCGCACGGTCTAGCGGTTACTCTCCAACGGGTTGATTTTGCTGTTACGGTTTTTTGTCCGGCGGTCTGGCGGCTTGTCTCTGGTGTCTTGGAGACCGGGCGGTCTAGCGGTCTCCTACAGCATCTTGCTCTCTTTATCTGGTATTGCTGAGCGGTTAGCCCATTGTCTAACCGCACGGCTTGTTCGGTCTGCTTGTTTCTAACCGCACAGTCTATGTACATTTTTTAGTCCCACATTGTTAGTTTGTACTCTCTCCCATCTCCTCCATTCTATAAAAGGGAGGTCATACCTTTGTAAATGATATCTTATTGGATAATAAAACTTTCATTATTCAAAGTTCTGGCTTGTCTTCCGGAAACCTTGGCACGGTTTCTAAACTAGTTGGTTCCGACTATCTGGATTGGAGCATTTCTTTTACCTTTCTTCTTCACTCTCAGCGCAAACGTCATCACCTCACCAATGACCATCCTCCTCCAGACTCTGCTGAATTTGATGACTGGGATGCCAGTGATGCGCTTGTCTGCACTTGGTTGGCTAACAGCCTCTCCGATGAATGCCTTCCTGTCATACGCCATGATGAGACGGTCAAGACCACATGGATTCATCTTGCTGCTCTCTACTCGAAGGGGGCCCAGACATCCCACATTTATACTCTCTATGCGGATCTCTTTGCTCGTCCTTCCATGTCTCCTGCCGCGGCTTATCAGCAAGTTCAGGCTCTTGGCGCTGAAATCCTCCAGAATCGCCCCTTCTCCGCGGACTTGGCCGAGCAGCACAAACACTTCCAGGAACTCCTGGTTGTTTTTTATCTTCTGCGACTCCCCGAGTCTTTTGATATGATCCGCCAACAGATCTTGGGAGAAGCAGAGTCTCCCACTTTGGATGCCACCGCAGCTCGCATCGCTGCTATTACTTCGTTGCTCAAGCGTCCTCTGTTGTCCTTCCCTCCTCCACAGGACACTTATGCTCACCAAGTTCAGCAGGGTGGCACTAGTGGCCGCAGTCAGTTAGACACGCGCGGTCCATCAAGGTTCCTCTGTTCTCACTGTGGTCGTACCGGCCACTCTGTTGACCGCTGCTGGAAGAAACATCCTCATCTTCGTCTCTCTGGTGATACTTTTTCCTCAACCTCCGCCTCCTCTCGGCTATCTACTTCTGTGGCCACGACCTCAGGTAGTGCACACGTCGTTACCCAAGGAAAATGGTTGATTGACTCTGGTGCTACAAATCACATGATCGGAAACCCTCAATGCTTCTCTCTCCTAGAAATGCATGATCGGTTACCCCCGGTTCTTGTTGCGGATGGTTCACCTTCCCCGGTTCATGGGACGGGCATGGTTCAAGTCACCCCGTCGCTTCACTTAGCGGACACTCTCTATGTCCCGAAGTTCCCTCGCAATTTTTTATCTATTACTACTTTATGCATGCAACTTCAGTGCTCTGTCTTATTTACTCCTACTTCTTGTTGTTTTTAGGACCCGAGGACCCAACAGACGATTGCTACTGGGACTCAGAGCGGCGACCTCTACTTCCTCGACAATGTTTTTGCACTGTCCGCCTTCTCTTCCTCATCTACCGATCTGCTTCAATGGCATCTTCGCCTTGGACATCCTCCTCCTCAGATTCTTCGTCAGCTTCTTCCCCACTTACCTCAGAACAGTCCTCCGCTCAACTGTGATGCGTGTCAGCTTGGCAAACATCAACGCTCCTCCTTCCCGCCGAAGCAAGGCCGTAGTTCCTCTCGCCCTTTTGATCTCATTCATTCTGATGTCTGGGGTCCTGCTCCTACTCTCACTATTGTTCGGGGTAGTTCTTACTTTATAACTTTTATTGATGATTTCTCTAGATGTACCTGGGTGTATCTATTAAAAGATCGCTCTGAACTCTTATCTGTATGGCAATCCTTTTATAATATGATTAAAACTCAGTTTGTTATTTCTATTAAAGTACTACGCTCTGATAACGCTAAAGAATATCTCAGTCATGAGCTTTCATCTTTTTGTATGCAACATGGTCTTATTCATCAGACCAGCTGTGTTTACACCTCCCAGCAAAATGGGGTGGCGGAGCGTAAAAACCGTCATCTCCTCGATATCACTCACACTCTCATGAAGCAGATGCAGGTGCCTCACTCCTATTGGGGCTATGCTGTTCTCCTCGCCTACTATCTCATCAATCGCATTCCCTCTTCGGTTCTCCATGGCAAAAACCCCTTTTCCATTCTCTACCCGGGCAAGGAACCCTTTCCTCTTCCTCTCCGTATCTTTGGGTGTACGACTTTTGTGCATGCTCTGTCTGCTACCCGTGACAAGCTTTCCCCCCGTTCCATAAAATGTATATTTTTGGGGTACTCGACCACTCAAAAAGGCTATTGTTGCTTTGACCCCGTTTTGCGCAAACAGTTTGTTTCCGCGGACGTCACCTTCTTCGAAAATGCATCCTACTTCTCTTCTCAATCCCCGCTTCCTCCTGCTGTCTCTGGCTCTCCACCATCTCTCTGTGTTCCTTCCACGCATATCGACGTCTCACCTCCTATATCATCTCCTCCCCCGTCTCCTCCTCTCTCCATTATACCCCCTCCCTCGTCTCCGTAGCCGTCTCTCTCTAGTCCCGGGCAAGCTTTCTCCGCCACGGACGCTCCAGTCCCTGAGGCACGAGATGACCTGGATCTTCCCATTGCTCTTCGTAAAGGGGTGCGAGCGTGTACCCAACACCCGCTTGCGGCTGTTGTTTCCTATGATCGGCTTACTCCTTCTCGCAGGTGCTTTGCTATGGCTATCTCAGCTATTACCACTCCCCGCACTTATAAGGAAGCGCTTGTTATTCCTCATTGGAAATCTGCTATGGATGAGGAAATGACCACTATTACTGAAAGGGGTACCTGGACCCTTATTCCTCCACCGGTAGGTACTGATGTGGTTGGCTGTCGCTGGGTGTTTGTTGTGAAGTTTCGCCCAGACAACACTGTGGATCGTTACAAAGCCCAGATGGTGGCCAAAGGCTTTACTCAGACTTATGGAGTTGACTATTTTGATACTTTCTCCCTGGTTGCTCGCCTCAACACCATCTGGGTTCTTCTCTTTGTGGTCGTCAACATGGATTGGGCTATTTCCCAGCTTGATGTCAAGAATGCCTTTCTCTATGGGGATCTTCAGGAGGACGTCTACATGGAGCAACCTCGTGGATATGTTATTCAGGGGGAGACACGAGTATGCCAGTTGAAGAATGCCATCTACGGCCTAAAATAGAGCCCTCGGGCATGGTTCGACAAGTTTAGTGGCATTGTGGCTGCCATTGGCTTTACAAGAAGTTCGACCGATCACTCGTTGTTTATTCACAAAACCGCATCGTGCCTTGTGTTTTTGGTGGTGTATGTGGATGATATTCTTCTTACCGGCGATGATTAGGATGGGGTGGACTTGACAAAGAAACACCTCCGTCAACACCTAGTCACGAAGGATATGGGCTCCCCGAAATATTTCTTGGGGATAGAAATCTCTCGGAAGCCCAACTCGTTGGTTCTCTCCCAAGGGAAGTATGCTCTTGATCTTCTACAAGAGGCAGGATTGACCGGTGCCAAACCGGCCCGGTATCCCTTGGCTACTGGAGAGGACAAAACATGGACAGATGACTCACCTCTTATATTCGATACAATGAGGTATAGCCGTCTGGTGGGCAAACTCATTTATCTCACGGTGCCCAGACCTGATATCGCCTATGTTGTAGGCAAGGTAAGTCAGTTCATGCAAGCTCCCAGGGAATGTCATCTTCAATCTGCCTTGAAGATACTAGAGTATGTCAAAGCAGCACCGGGAAAAGGGCTACTCTTTCAGAAGCATGGTCATCTGAGAGTTGAAGCCTACTCAGACTCAAGCTATGCGGATGATAAAGGTGACCGTAAATCTACATCAGGTTTTTGCACATTTGTTGGAGGTAATCTTGTGAGCTGGAAGAGCAAGAAGTAGTCTGTTGTCTCAAGGTACAGTGTAGAAGCCGAATACCGGAGTATGGCGTCAACCACGTGTGAGTTAAAATGGTTGCGGGCTCTCATGCTTAACCTAGGAGAGGTCTATGACTATCCTCTGCCTATGTTCTGTGACAACAAGACCGCTATACACATATCCAAAAATCCGGTCTTCCATGAGAGAACGAAACATATAGAAGTCGACTGCCATTTCATCCGAGAAGAGGTCTTGAAGAGACAGAGTTGCACTCCGTTCGTCACCTCCGACAAAGAGTTGGCAGATATCTTCACCAAGCCAGTTTCTACTTCCTTCTTCCACATTTGTGACAACTTGGGCATGATTGATATCTATGCTCCAGCTTAAGGGGGAGTATTGAAGTATGAGACCAAGCGGTCTGGAAGTTTGAGCCTGGCGGGTTGTAGACTGCGCGGTCTAGCGGTTACTCTCCAACGGGTTGATTTCCAGCTGTTGCGGTTTGTTGTCCGGCGGTCTGGCGGCTTGTCTCCGTTGGCTTGGAGACCGGACGGTCTAGCGGTCTCCTACAGCATCTCGCTCTCTTTCTCTGGTATTGCTGAGCGGTTAGCCCATTGTCTAACCGCACGGCTTGTTCGGTCTGCTTGTTTCTAATCACACAGTCTCTGTAAATTTTTTCGTCCCACATTGTTAGTTTGTACTCTCTCCCATCTCCTTCATTCTATAAAAGGGAGGTCATACCTTTGTAAATGATGTCTTTTTGGATAATAAAACTTTCATTATTCAAAGTTCCAGCTTGTTTTCTAGTCATTTTTTGCTACTTTCACAGATGGTTGTTAGGGTTAGGGGCATAGTTGTGGGGCCAATGTGTAGCTAAGATCCCAATTTGGGCTAGTTTGACTTGAGTTAACTTGGGTCCTATAGTGGGTCCTATGTGACTACACCCTAACTCCCTGGGTCAAACCTAGCCTGAACCCATGCCCCCACCACATGTCCTAACCCAATCTAAGTTAAGGGGGTCTAATAGGAAATGAGATGTAATAATGCAGTGCAGAATAAGAAATAAAAGCAAAATCATAAAAGACACAAGGATTATAGTGGTTCCCCTCAATCTGCGTACATCCATTCTTCCACCCCTTAGTAGAAATTCACTATCACAATTTCTGAGTCTTTTGATCAGGAAACTCTTAGAACCACACCAGATCTTTTGATAAGGAGATCTTGAACCAATTACAATTTGAGTCTTTTCTTAAGGAGACTCTTAGAACCTCTCACTGAATTATTTGTAGAGGGATTCTTAAAACATTTTTTCTCAAATGTAAAAAGAAAATTAAGTGAAGATTTGAGTTAAGATGATTCTTCTCTTAGTGTCCTCTCTTCAAATTTCTGAGGACAATTAATGATGATCTCTGGAACTTCTGATGAATCTATGAATATCAAAATAATAAAGATTATGAGCCCAATCTCCAAATGATCTTTCAAACTGTTTCTCTGAATATATTGCAACTTTTTCTGGAGAAGAAAAAGTTCAAGCACGGAGTGGATGCTGTGTGAGTGCTCGGACCGCGGGTAGATTTTGCACATCCTTCCTCCCACAAAGAAGGGCACTCGCAAGCCCTCAAAGGAATGAATCCTCTTTCGAGGAAGTCGCATGCACTCCAAACTCGTGGGGATCCACTCTCACGAGTCGGGATATCCCCCCACCCCCGATAGCCCGAGTGAGCCGCTTAGACCTAGAGGGCGAATAACCATCGCGAATCGGAGGAATAAAAACACTACGCTAAGAGAAATATAAAATGATAGGAAAGTTAAAATTTTCATATATCGCAAAAAAATATGGTTGGCCATGATATCCGTTACATCACAAAACTAGCCAAAAAATTAAAAAGCTCTCAGCTCGCGGGTGGGTCTTTGGATCAGTGCTCCACGTTGCCATTATCTGTGGGTGAGTATCTGTGACCCGAAGAAGGTGGACTCGTTGTTGGTGCGAAGAAGTCTTGGATGAGATCCTCCGCGATCAGCTCCATCCAGTCGTCCCACAAGGTGCCAAGATTTTACAGCACGTTCAATATTGACTCTATTGTCTGCATAATCAAGAGCTTACTGGTGCTCTCCACTTCCTGCGAGATGTCATGGATAAGCTTACATTCGTTGAAGGTGGAATTCTCGGGCTTCTTGACGGTCTTCTCGGCTAGGGCCTTGACGAGCTCTACCTTAGTGTTTGCTAGCTCCCTTTCCAAGTAGCAGATGTGTGACCGCATACGGTCAGTGGTCTCAACATCCTGCAAAGAGAACTTAGAATAAGAGGAAGCAAGAAGGGGCATTGAGAAGAGTAAAAGAAATAATAAAATCTAGAGGCGACCTACTGCACTGCTCGAGTGCTTGGTGAGAAGATGCTCCAAGAGCTCGAGGTGCGTCTCGAGATCCAAGGCCTTCTCCTCAGCAATCTCCTTCTCTGCCTCGGCATTATGGAACTTCTTGGAGAAGTTGATTCCCAAACGTGCGACCATATGTGTGATTTCGGTGTCACATAGTTGGGCCCGAGAGCTCTAAAAGGCAAGTTCCTTCAAAGTCAGCTTGTTGTATTCCTTGGCATCCTGACAGCCATGCAACCTGAAGGATAGGGCGTAAGCATCCTCGTCGGCGTGCCCCTGTTCGGTACAGGAAGGAAGGAGCGAGGATAGAGAGACTCGGTGCGAGCCATCCTCCCTAGCGAGCAGCACCTGCCCGTATCCATCCAAGGGCATCTGCCCCATCTCGATATTCAGGTGCGAGTTGGGTGTCCCCAACTTAGTGCACTCCATCGCACTCCTCGTTAGGGGATCCAGCTCATGGGGCGTGATGATCTCTTTGGTGGCTAACGACTTGTGGCGCTTTGATGGTCTGCCCAATGAAGAGCCTGGCTCAGACACCGCCCGCTTCTTTCGGCTGCCGCTGGCTGTAGGCGCTCTCAGGTCGCCATCACATTATTGTGCTACCGATTTCACCAGTGCGAGGGCGGGGTCAACCCTTTCTTTCCCCATGTAAGGCAAATATAGGGGAATTTGACGGTCACCTGCCAAGAGAGTAAAGAAAGTAAAATACAAGGGAAGACACCGCCAGGGGCGAGTGCAAAATGCGAGACAAAACATGTATTTCCTTCACCGGGAAGGACTGGAGGATGTAAGTCGAGGTTGCGCCGCATATAGGCGACCTCGAAGTTCTTCCCCAGAAAGAACTTGTGTATCTTAGCTTCCTCGCCATCCATGCGGGGGCTCGACACATGGTCTCATCCTTTTAGATCGGCGCGTAAGGAATGTTCCTAGGCGCCCTTAATTAAGATAAAGCGATCAGTCCAGTGATGCGTCTTTTTGATGGTCTCTTATTCTTTGATCTGTGAGCCAATGAAGAAGGCCACCCCATCGTTGGTGGCTCGGTAGATGAACAACTTGTGGAAGACCATCAAGTTGAACTTTATCCTCTCCTCGCGCAGGAAGCAAGTGAAATCCACTAGCATGGCAATCACGTTGGGGCTGACCTGCGTGGGTACTGCCATGAAATACTTCAGTAACTACTTCACCTCCAACCATAGAGGGAGGCAAAGCCCCATCTCAAAATGTGCGAGAGGGAATGCGAGCTCATCCTATTTTATGGTGTTGAGGGCCTCGCCTTCGACAGGGGTGCGTTCCATGAACTCGGCAAACACAAATTCTGCGATAATCTTTGGCATCTGGTCCTCTAATACTTGCCCATCTGGGAAGATGTAGTCCAAGAAATGGGTTGCATAGTTCTGCTTCCCCTTCGCGCCATCACCATCACCACCCATTTTGCAAGTCGAAAGAGCGAGTAAAAATGAGATGGGCGATGAGTAAAAGCAGTTAATGCGGTTGGTGAGAGTCGGGCGGAGGGGGGTATTTATATAAGATCGAGGGGAAAGAGGGTTCAGTCCATGGGCATGAATCCACTCACCCTGAATCCACTCACCCCCATGCACTCACATTCCCCTCCGAACTTGTGTCACCTTCAACTCACCAACTATCTTTGACATGTCAAAACCTCCTAACAAGTCGATCCTATTACACATCACAATCACGCATTCGCAACAAAACAAGCATTAATAAAAGTGATGTCGGAGAACGCATCACGCATAATAAATATTGAATAATCTTAAATTATTACAAATGAAAAAAGTACCTGGCCAAGATCAAAGGAGGGGGTGTAGTTAATTCTGCTGAATCAGTGTGGGATCCACTTCCACAAACCAGGTTCTCGTGTCCTTACCTATGGGCCTCCCCTCTAGATGATCTACTCGCGAATAGCGGCGACTTCGAGTTGGAGGGTGTGGTTGTATTTTCTAAAACGTGAGTGCACTCTTTTCTTTATCAGTGTCGAGGTGGGTAAGAACATCTTTCGAGATTGGCATGATGTTAGAGCTCGGACAAGGAGTTGGGGAGGTTAGGGAAAGTTCGTTGGGTGGGCATTCCTTTCCCCCTCTTTGTATATATAAGCATTGGTGGGGCCCACTTTGATATTCCCTAAGACTCCACTTGCCAAATAACAATGGAGTTGAACATCTTTCTGATCCTAATATAGGGCTCAAAAAAGCGGGGATTGTGTGCAACCCTGTATTTGCTGAGTGGGATCAACCATGCAAGGTGTGAGAAGCAGTAGCCAAGCTTCACTAGGCACCGAATAACCAGGCTGGCGAGTGAGGGGCGATTGAGGGGCGAGTAGAGTTGGTGAGCTTGCACTCGTCCCTCGGTCAAGATCTTACATCACACTCAGCTTGCTAGTCAAGGGGGTTTTTCTACTTTCCCGTAGCATCTTGTTTTTGGCCTCTCATTAGCCATTCCAAATAGCGGAGTTTTGCTGTTGGCAGACCAGTTTGGGTTGTGTTTAGTAAAATCATAAGGAGGGATCTCGTTATCCGCAGACCATTACTAGAAAACTATAAATAGACCCCCGTGGGCACCTTTGGAGGTGTGCGAACAGACAAGTAGAAACCGAAAATTAGAATAACAGAAATTTTTATTATCCAAAAAGATGAGTATTACAAAGGTATTTTCTCCCTTTTATAGAATGGAGGAGAAGAGAGAGATTACAAATAAACAATGTGGGACTAAATAATTACAGGTTTAATAGAAATAAGCCGAACAGGCCACGCGGTTAGACGAATAGGCTAACCGACCGACAACCACCAGAAGGAGAGAATAAGCTGTCATAGGAGACCGCCAGGCTGCCCGGTCTCCAAGTCGCCTGAGACAAATCGTCAGATCGTCGGGTCTCTAATCCGCTAGTGTCATACCATCAGACCGTCCGGTCTCCATATTGCAACACTCCCCCTCAAGCTGGAGCATAGATATCAATCATACCCAACTTGTCATAAATATGAAGAAAGGAAGCGGACACTGGCTTGGTGAAGATATCAGTCAACTCGTTGTCAGAAGTGACGAACGGAGTACAAATATGTTTCTTCAAAACCTCTTCCCGAATAAAATGACAGTCGACTTCTGTGTTTTGTTCTCTCATAAAATACCGGATTTTTGGAGATGTATATCGTGGCCTTGTTATCACAGAACATTGGAAGAGGATAGTTGTAGACCTCTCCTAAGTCAAGCATGAGAGCCCATAACCACTTTAACTCACATGTGGTCGATGCAATACTACGATATTACGCTTCTGCACTAGACCTGGAGACAACAGATTGTTTCTTGCTCTTCCAACTCACAAGATTTCCTCCAACAAATGTGCAAAAACCCGATGTTGACTTGCAGTCTCCTTTGTCATCAGCATAGCTCGAATCTGAGTACGCTTCAACTCTCAAGTGACCATTCTTCTGAAAAAGCAGTCCCTTCCCTGGCGCTGCTTTAATATACTCCAATATCCTCAGGGTAGACTGTAGATGACACTCCCTAGGGGCTTGCATGAATTGGCTAACCTTGCCTACAATATAAGAGATGCCAGGTCTGGTCACTGTGAGATAAATGAATTTGCCAACCAGATGTCGGTACCTCGTAATATAGGATAGAGGAGTCGAGTCATCTATCCAAGTTTTTTATTCTCTAGTATCCATGGGACATCGGGCAGGTTTAGCGCCAGTCAATCCTGCCTCTTTTAGTAAATGAAGAGCATACTTTTGTTGGGATAGGACCAAGGAGTTGGGTTTCCGAGAGATTTCAATCCCCAAAAAGTATTTTGGGGAGCCCATATCGTTCGTGACCAGTGTTGACGGGGGTGTTTCTTTGTCAAAGCTACCCTAGCCTGGTCATCGCCAGTAAGAAGAATATCATCCACATATATATCAAGAACCACCAGACCCGAGGAGGGTTTTTTAATAAATAAGGAGTGATCGGCAGAACTTCTTGCAAAATCGATGGTCGCAACAATGCTGCTAAATTTGTCATACCAATCCGTAGGGCGTTGCTTTAGGCCATATATGGGCTTCTTCAGCCGGAATACTCGTGTCTACCCCAGAGCAACATACCAAGGAGGTTGCTCTATGTAAACATTCTCCTGAAGATCACCATAGAGAAAGGAATTCTTAACATCCAGCTGGGAAATGGGCCAATCCCTGTTGACAGCCATAGAGAGAAGAACTCGAATGGTGCTGAGATGAGCAACAGGAGAGAAGGTGTCAAAGTAATCAACGCCATAAGTCTGAGTAAAGCCTTTGGCGACCAAGCGGGCCTTGTATCGATCCACGCTACCGTCTGGACGGAACTTCACAACAAATAACCAGCGACAGCGAACCACATCAGTACTCAACGGGGGAGGAACAAGGGTCCATGTACCCCTTTCAGTGAGGGTAGCAATTTCCTCATCCATGGTAGTATTCCAATAAGGAACATCAAGAGCTTACTAATAGGTGTGGGGAGTGGCAGTGGCAGAGATAGCTAATGCAAATTCCCAGCGAGAAGGAGTTAGACGATCATAGGAAACAACAACAGCCAATGAGTCCTGGGTACACGTCTGCACCCCTTTGCGAAGAGTAATGGGAAGATCCAAGTCGGCGTGTTCCTCAGTAGCTGTAGCATCAATGGTGGAGAAAGCTGGCCTAGGAGCAAAGAGAGACGGTTGTGGAGAGGAGGGGGATAGTCGAGAGGAGAGAGAGAGAGAGAGTAAGAGACGGTGGTTGAGAAATCTCGATGGGAGTAAACATGGTGGAGGGGACGGTAGGAGAAATCTCGATGGGAGTAGACGGTGGAGAAATCTCGATGGGAGTAGACGTGGTGGAGGGAACGGTAGCAGAGACATCAAGAGGAGGAGAGGTTTCAGAAGATAAATAGGACACATTCTCGAAGAAGGTCACGTCCGCAGATACGAATTACTTATGAAGAATAGGGTCAAAGAAACAATAACCTTTCTGAGTAGTTGAGTAACCTAGAAAGACACACTTGGTGGCACGTGGGGCAAGTTTATCACAAGTGGCAGAAGGAGCGTGCACAAAAGTCGTGCACCCAAAGATATGCAGAGGGAGAGGAAATGGATCCTTGCCCGGATAGAGAATGGAGAATGGGGTTTGATTGTGTAGAACCGTAGAGGGAATGTGATTGATGAGATAACAGAAGATGAGAACAGCATAGCCCCAATAGGAGCGAGGAACCTGTATTTGTGTCATCAGAGTGCGAGAAACATCAAGTAGGTGATGGTTTTTGCGTTCCGCCACCCCATTTTGCTGTGAGGTATAGACACAGCTAGTTTGATGAATAATCTCATATTGCGTACAGAAGGAAGAAAAATCTTGACTAAGATATTCTTTTGCATTATTAGAGCAAAAGAACTTAATAGATACATCAAACTGCATTTTAATCATGGAATAAAAGGATGTCCATACAGAGAAAAATTCAGAGCGATCCTTTAAGAGATACACCCATGTACAATGAGAAAAATCATCAATGAACGTTACAAAATATAAAGTACCCCGACCTATGGTAAGGACAGGAGCAGGACCCCAGATATCAGAGTGAATTAAATCAAATGGATGGGAAGATCCACGACCTTACTTTGGTGGGAAGGAGGAGTGGTGATGCTTGCCGAGCTGACAGGCTTCACAGTTGAGAGGAGTACTTTGCGGAGGTAGTTGGGGAAGAAGTTGACGAAGAAGTCGTGGAGGAGCATGACCAAGGCGAAGATGCTATTGGAGAAGATTAGTAGAAGAGGAGGAGAAGGCGGATAGAGCAGAAACGTTGTCGAGGAAGTAGAGGTCGTCACTCTCAGTCCCAGTAGGAATTGTCCATTGGGAGTCTGGATCCTGAAAAGAATAAGAAGTAAGAGTGAATATGGCGGAACACTGTAGTTGCTTGCATAGAGAAGTAACCGATAATAAATTGCAAGGGAACTTGGGCACATAGAGGGTATCTGCCAAGCGAAGAGATAGAGTGACTTGAACCACTCCCGTCCCATTGACCGGTGATGGAGAGCTGCCCGCAACAAAGACCGGGGGAACCAATCATGTGTTTCTAGGAGAGAAAAACACAGAGGATTGCCTGCCATATGATTGGTAACACCAGAGTCGATCAACTATTTTCCGTGAGTAACGACGTGGGCATTGCCAGAAGACATGACCACCGAGGCGGACTGCTTTGAGGAGGAGGGGGAAGCCATAGAAGGGAGACCGCCCGAGCTACAAAGAGGAGACCGCATGAGAATAGCAGGAAGTGGCGAGAAGCCCAAGTTGCGGCGAGAACAATAGGAGGCGGCGACAACAGGAGATCGCGGCGAGAAGAAAAAGATCGCGGAGAGAAGAGCAAGATGCGGCAACAACAACAAGTCGCGGAGAAAAGAGAAGGCCGCGGCGACAAGTAATAGGTCGCGGCGAGAAGGGAAAACCGAGAAAATAGGTCACAAGAAGACAGGTCGCGGCGACAAGAAATAGGTCGTGATAAGGAAACCGTGCAAACCAGAAAAGGAAATCATGCGGGAAAAAGAGAAGGAACGGAGCGAAGAGGTCGCAAAAAACTGGGGAGACTGCAGCGAACACGAGGAAGACCGCAATGGACAAAAAATGAGGAGAACAACAGCGGTCGCGGTGTCAACACACCAGCGGCCAGAAGAGCCATGACCAAGGAGCAGAGCAAAGCAGAGGGACAGAAGTCTCCCAAAGGAGATCGCACAAAGAAAAACAGGCAAGAAGGTCGCGCGAACAAACAGAGTCTGTGCGAACAGAGGAGAAATTGCACGACTAAATAGGGATCGCGGGAAGAAAGAGAGAAGAGAGATTGCGAGAAATAGGTCGCGAAAAGAACGGGAGAGCGGACAAACCGCGCGGAGAAGGAGGAATATTGAATCAGGTGGAAAAAATCGAGTCCTCTGATACCATGTGCGAACAGACAAGTAGAAACCGAAAATTGGAATAAAAGACATTTTTGTTATCCAAAAAGATGAGTATTACAAAGGTATGACCTCCCTTTTATTGAATGGAGGAGAAGAGAGAGATTACAAATAAGCAATGTATGACTAAATAATTACAGGTTTAATAGAAACAAGCCGAATAGGCCGAGCGGTAAGATGAATAGGCTAATCGTCCGGTAACCACCAGAAGGAGAGAACAAGCCGCCATAGGAGACCGCCAGACCGTCCGTTCTCTAAGTCGCCTGAGACAAACCGTCAGATCTCCCGGTCTTTAATCTGCAGGTGCCAGACCGCCAGACCGCCCAGTTTCCATATTGCAACATGAAAGAACCAGCCAATCCAATAGTTCATCTCAAATCTCAGGTGTTGAGATGAAGGGTGGCATGGTACATGAATACTGTGGGGAGAAAGTTGCTGGTGATGTGGGATTAATCTCAACCACAGGACCGCAGTGATATTCCGCCACAGGGGCCCACCGGGGTCAACACCCAGACCTGAAACGTGGTGGGGAAGCCATAACACGGTCCCACATACACGTGTCCTGCTCGCAAATCAATCGCAACAAACCCCCGCAGCAGGAAAACCTCCTCTGATACCATGAAAGAACCTGCCAACCCAACAGTTCATCTCAAAACCCAGGTGTTGAGATGAAGGGTGGCGGGGTACATGAACACGGAGGGGAGAAAGCTACAGGAGATGTGGGATTAATCCCAACTACAGGACCGCAGGGATATTCCACCACAGGGGCCCACCGGGGTCAACACCCAGACCTGGAACGCGGTGGGGAAGCCATAACACGGTTCTACATACACATGTCCTGCTGGAAAATCAATCTCAACAGGAGGGAACCTCTCTTTGGGCTTCTCTCTCCTTTGGCCATCTTTAGAAGGCAAGGGCTTCAGCTCACTATTCATCGTGATTTTCGAGTGGGTAGTCAGGAGTTCTTCAAGCCCTCCAAAGGTGCCCTTCCTAGCATTAGATTGAGAGGGGAAGCAATCTAACATCTTCCGAGTGTGTGGAGGGACCTCCTTGCTTCGGCTCGGGGGTTTGTTTGAGGTTCTGGTGTAAGATCTCCAAACTCTAAATCTTCAACCTAGTGAGCTTGTTCGGGAGAAGTAGAGGCAAGCTACACCTCTGATCTGAACTCATCGTTGAGTCGTGGTTTCCAGGTTCAATAAGTGATATCTAACATCTAAGAGTTAGCTTCAGCCAGAATTTGCTGACAAATCATGTGATAGGAGTCCAAAAAAATAAAAAAGTAGCACACCACTAGGAGATTCTTAAAATATTTGTGTTGGTCTACAAGAAAGGCAAAGAAAGGCGGATGTTGAAGAGGCTTTGCACCAAGATCCATAACTTCTTGGTAAGATGCAGCAGGATACAAGGTGTGGCGAGTTAAGAGATCTATATATAACGTAAAGATGTGTGAGGTCTTAGTTCTCTTGGAATAAAGAGCAACAAGATGGTCCCAAATAGCTTTCACCATTTCATCATGATGAATAATGGGTAAACACTCATATGAAAGATTGTTAGCAAACCAAGTGCAAACTTGAGCTTCATTAGTATCCCATTCGTTATAGACATCAGTGCTAATAATAACAAGATCGTTAGTGAGGTGATGTTATTTATGATGTGATCGCAATAAAAAGGTAAAAGGGACACTACAATCCAGGTAATATGACCTCATTAATTTGGGCATAGTCCTAAGGTTGCCATAGGAGACAGTCAAAACTGCGAGAGTACCTGCAGGGATGGGAGAAGTAGTAGGGGGTGGGAGTATCCATATAGAAGGGTGCTTAAGGACCAAGCAATTACATAACTGAAAACTGCACAAGCTAGAGTAGTGATAGCTCGATGTCACATAGAATATGAGTGAGAGTGAACATAAACTTTGCACACAGGATCAAGTCTCAGAAAAATTTGGTGGTCGGTTAGAAAACTGTAGTCCGTATAAGCTGCGCGCAAGAACCGACATAAGTAATAATGAGAAGAGGTCCTAAGCAGTGGTGAACAGAAGGCTATCAAACACTACAAAGTAAAGCTAGGAGGGCGGGCAGTAAGGTATTGAAATCTGTAAGAGGGAACGAGGGACAAAAATGATTGCATGCGCCCAGGCAAGCAACATGGGCAGGCGGTAAGGTAACGAAGTATGCAATATGGAATGAGGGGCTGCAACGATTTCATGTGAACACTGAGACAGTGATCACAGTCACAAGATTGTTAGCTCTTATACCATGCGAGAAATTAAAATTAACATAATATTTTATTTCCAAAAAACTAACAACTACATGATAACACCACTCTTTATATAGAAAGAGGAACTGAGAAAATATACAATTAGCAATTTAGGACTAAATATAGCTGACCAATTATAGATGGTTAGGAGGTTATACCCTTAGTAATTACCTGTAATATAGTACAAATAGGCGTGAGCGATTACACCTAGAGTTATCTCCTAGACAAAGCACCTCTCCAAGAAGGGGCAATTAGACCATGAGTAACCGCCTAGACTAAGCATCTCTCCAAGAAGAGAAGCTTACACCATAAGTAACTATCAAAGACCACCCAAGAAAGCTACATCGGGAGGTTACGCATGGAGTAACCTCCCATCCTTTTCAAATCTTCAACTTGTGTTTTAACATCCCTTAATGGTGCATTAACTTAAGTCATCCCCCTCTTTACCTTCATGCCATGTGGATCAATCCATGTAAGGAGCACATGGATTGCCATATTGACATCTTTGTGATCACTAAATGAGAAGGAAGAGAACTAGGTCAACTTGGATCTTCCTCTTCACCATGGATGGCCACCTCCTCTCCCCCTCCCCATTTTTAAAGTTAAGCTTGGGTAAAGGACTACTTGGCTAAGCCTTTAAAAAGATGAGCTTGTTTCCTCTTTCAGACCTAGATGAAAGGAGCTAAAAGGTTTGAGCTAGTCAGCCACCCTTACCTCTACCTTTATGCTTAAGCCTTTAAACCTATATTACATTTGTTATAACTTATTACATAGGCCTCACCATGACATGTAATTTTATACATTATGATGCTAGAAAATGAGAATATTCTTCAAAAAATTTGAGAATTTTTGGAGACTATTTCCCTAAGTGCTTGTATTTATTTAATGTTATTAAACAAAGTAAGTGAATAAAGTTTAATAAGGCTAACATTAAAATTTGAAGACCAAACTTTGGGTAATCTCTTAGCATAAGTTCTATGCGGTCAAAATTTTAAGTGGTTTGGATTTTTTTCAGCCCGTAAGTGCCAAACCCTAATCCATACTCTAAGACATTAGACCATGTGGGATCAACCTTTGACAAGCCATGTTCAAGTTCATATATGAACACCTTAGGCTATACACCAGTGGTTGAAGTATTCCTAAGAAATGTAGTGCTTCTTGATACATTTCCAGATTTGGGATATGCATCAAATTTGGATAAATATGACTCAAGTTATAAGAGATTTAGTTTAGAGGGTTGTAGTCAGAGAATAACTCCCCAACCATAGATCAACTTGGCCTAGAACTTTGGTTACATGTAGTATAAGACTGTAGGAAGTCTTAAAGAAAGATTGAGGACTTAAAGAGAATGTTTCTCTAAATTTAGTAATCATTTCATCATTATGTATCAATTAAATTAATGAAATAATTAGTGGTTAATGATAAGTACAAAATCCTAAACTTCATTGGAAGCCTAATTATGACATTATGTAGCTATGACAAAAGTTATAGATGTAAAAATTTGTGATTTGCGGAAAACGGGAAACCATGCGCAGGAACACTCAACCTATCCGAGCCCAAGTAAACCAAATGCAAATAGAGGAGCAATAATCTTGTACTATCAAAAAATCTTTACAAAGCAAGGCATACATGATGAGACATGATACGCCGATGTACCCAATGGAAGCAGAAAAAATACAAGGCAAAGTACTAGCCGCGCGGTCTGAAGGAGTAGCCGTCGACCCTGCTGAGCTACCTTGGAAGTCCTCTGAAGCCGCTTAGTCACAAGACCACAACCAAGCCGCGCGAACAGCCCGTTATTCCAATGTTGAAAAAGAGAACTCTGTCAGCTGATCTGCAAGACGCCTAACCGCGAGGTTGCCTAGCTGCCAGATCCTGTGAATTGCTGCTGCCGAACTGAACAGGCCACCAGAAGAAGACAACTTATTGAACTGGGAAAGAGTTATAGAAGAGAAGATCGTTTGGTTGCAAGCTGCGAGGTGCTGCTAACTGCTGGTTGCTAACTGCAGAGTCCGCACTGACCCTGAACGAAATCAGAACCAAGTCCCTGGCTTTCCAACGCTATCCGCACAACCTACACAACACAAACCCAGTAGAATATTCAAACTTTTTATATCCGCAGCAACTACCCAATCTCACTTACAATCCATGCAGTGTTCATGTTGATGTGACATGGGGTCTTATTTATAGTCATGAAGAGGAGTATGATCACCGCTCTAGCCGATAGAATCACCACCCTTTCCCGCGGTGAGTATGAAGAGAATCCGCACAATAGCATATGGACAAAACTGCCAAGGCTACCACCAAGGCCGGATAGAAAACCTATCCACCATAGCCAAGCAAGGACTAGACCACCACCAACAGACCCTATGGCTACACCACTAGTCTACATACAAGCGGACACAACACCAGTCCACACGCACTTACGGACACTACTCTAGTCCGCACACTCCAAGCACGCAACCTAACAACAGGGCTGACAGCTTCTAGACTTGACAGACGAAGAGTAGTCCGCACAAACCGCACAACCAACCAGACAAAGCACACATGGACTTGGTACAAAACCAGACCAAGACCGCACACCCAACCATTCATGGTGTGGACACACACCGGAGGATACAAAGAACAATCCGCACAAACCAACGGACTCCAGGACCAGTGCATACACCAGCAAGCTTGTACAGATAACCACTCTATCTTCCCGGTTACAACTAGGAACAAACTTCCAACTGAACACAAGCCGACATGGCTAGCCGCCAGTCCTGTCTGCACAAGTCATGCGAATAGGTCACCCAAACCTCCACTTTCACTTCAAAAAATTCAACACTCCCCCTTAAAGTGAGAAGTGGAAACTAGTCTCAGTAGTCCTCGTAACCGAGTAAATGGCCCCTTCGATAGTGGCTTCGTGAAGATGTACACGATATTGTCCTCGCTCCGCACATGTTTAATCACAAGAGACCCCCCAACACTTTCTCCCAAATGAAATTGTGCTCAATCTCAATGTTCTTGGTTTGTGCATGATAAACCGGATTAGTTTAAGGGTAATCTCATTGTCACTGCGTAGAAGAGTTGGACCATGCACTTTTTCATGGACGTCCTCTACCAGCCTCTTAAGCCAGATGGCTTTCCGAGCTGCCAAGGATGAAGCCTTGTACTCCGCTTCTGTAGTAGAGACAGATATAGAATCCTGCTTCTTGATGCACCACGAGATACCAATTGATCCACATGTGAAGACGTAACCAGATGTTGACTTTCAGTCGTCTGAATCTCCCCCATAATTAGCATCGGTATAACCGTGCTGGTTGAAGCTCGTGTCTCTCCCATAAAGGAGACCCATATTAGAAATAGACTTCACATACTTTAGAATACTCCTAGCTGCCATCAGATGAGGCTTCCCAGGTTCCGCCATATACCAACTTACTTGACCTACATCATATGTAATGTCTGGCCTCGTAATCGTCAAGTAGATAAGGCTCCCCACCAGAGCACAGGACACTAAAGGATCAGGAAGAATCCTCCCCTCATCTCGTCAAAGTATGATGTCAACATCAAGAGGAGTAGAGCTACTCTTCCCTTCCCGCATACCAAACTGCTGAATGATCCGATCCACATAGACCTTTTAGGAAACGAGTATGTCGCTCTCTTTTCTCTCCACCTTGAGTCCAAGGAAGTGTTGGAGCTCACCTAAGTCCTTCATCTCGAACCGAATAGCTAGCTCTGCCCTGAGCCTAGCCACCTCCTCCTAGGAGTTTCCCGTGATGATCATGTCATCCACGTATAATAACACCAAGACAAGAATATCCCCCCTTTTTCTTGATGAACAAGCTCGAATCTGAAACAGAGGCAAAATAACCACAGAATTTGTGGTATTCTGTGTTCTTCTC
Source organism: Platanthera zijinensis (assembly GCA_039513925.1). Lineage (NCBI taxonomy): Eukaryota > Viridiplantae > Streptophyta > Magnoliopsida > Asparagales > Orchidaceae > Platanthera > Platanthera zijinensis. The sequence goes on from CM077096.1 coordinate 46,748,055, forward strand.
ATACCATACCCGTGAAGCCTGCTTCAAGCCATAAAGGGCCTTCATGAGCTTGCAGGCGTATCTGGATTATCTTTAGACATGTATCCTGGTGGATGAACCATGAAGATGTCTTTATCTATTTCCCCGTAAAGAAAAGCATTCTTTACATCTAGCTGCCACATCTTCCAACCTTGGCAAGCCACCAAGGCCCTCACCACCCGAACTGAAGTCATCTTGGCAATAGGACTAAACGTCCCTTCATAGTCTTCTTCATACTGCTAAGAAAATCCTCGAGTTACAATGCGAGCCTTGTACTGCTCGATGCTCCAATTTTCCTTCTTCTTCAGCTTATAGACCCACTTGCACGTCACAGTAATAATGCCTTCAACCTTGGGCACAAGCTCCCACGTCTCATTTTTCCTGAGGGCGGCCATCTCCTCATCCATGGCATTATTACACTCCTTGACTCCAATGGCATCTTCAAAGCTTGAAGGCTCTCGCTCGTCCAGATGACCTGCGAAGAAATAAGAGACCAAGCTCATCATGTTTCCTTCGCTATAACGGGTTGGTGGTTTGATGGTCCTCTTCGATCTCTGAAGAGTTTGACCCTTTCTAATCACCTCCGCTTCTTCTTCTGAATCAGCTCCGTTCTCAGGCACACTAGGAGCATCGCTCCCCTTGCTTCCTAAACCAGAAGCCTCTGCCCCGGATCTAGAAACACTTGGAGCTCTTGTGAAACAGGCCGCTCCACCAGAAGATCCTTAGCAGCCTCCTCCTGCTCGCCATCCGATCTGCTTTCTTGCAGCTCTATTGAGGCGCCACCTCCATATAACGACAGCTTGTCGAAGGCCACATCTATCGAGACAACGAACTACTTCATCACTGGATCCATACACTTCCATTCTTTCTTCTGCTCATCATAGCCCATGAAGATAAGCTTCCTCACCTTGGCATCCAGCTTTATCCTAAGAGCATCCAAAATGTGTATGTAGCAGGTAGATCCAAACACCCGAAGGTGTCCAACTCCAGGCTTCTCCTTAAACATCATCTCATGAGGATACTTCTTGTTGATCGGACTAAGAGGCATCTGATTGATGACATAGATTGCAAAGATCATCCCTTCCGCCCAGAAGGACCTTGGAATGCCTTTCGCATGAAGCTGACACTTGTAGGTCTCCATCAGATGAAGGATCTTATGCTCTACTACTCCATTTTGATGTGGAGTATGAGCACAAGTGAGCTCCCTCTGGATGTTGTACTTCCTGCAGAAGTTAGAGAACTCCGTTTAAATGAACTCACCTTTATTGTCTGTTCTCAACTTCTTGACCTGCAGGCCAAGCCGACCCTCCACTACCTCCTTGAACTCCACAAAAAAATGGAACACGTCTGAATTCTCCTTCATAAAGTACACCCAAGTGTACCTCGTGTAATAATCAATCAAAATAAGTATGTATTTGTTGCCTCCAAGACTGGCTGTGATGATCGGCCCCATCAGATCACTATGTATACACTCCAATGGTGCTTTACACCTGGTATGCAACTCGTCAAACGGAAGGCGATGAGCCTTTCCATATTGATACCTCGTGCATACATGATTATCGCCGAAGGATGACAACCTAGGCAAGCCTTTCACAAGGCACTTCACTGCCATGGATTTCAGCTTATCCATCCCAACGTGTCCCAACCACTCATGTCAGATAGTTTCACTATCGTTGGCCATTATCTGATCAACATAGGAACTTGTTGATAGTTCAAATAAGTCCCTTACCCTTCTCCCGACATGAGCAACGTCAGCCTTTATCGCTGATATATTTCAGAGAAACTTCACTTCTGTCAGACCAAACAAAATGTGATAGCCTGCGTCTACTGCATTGTTCACTAAAAAGAGGTTCTTCTTCATGCCTGGTACATGATAGACACTCCTCAAGGTGAGTGGACCATTATCACTACCTAAAGAAACGACACCCTCCTTCTCGACTGCATGAACTGTATCATCAGCAGTTATGATAGCTTCGTTACCTGGGAATGTGTGTAGAGAGGAGAATTTCGACTCATCCCCGGTGAGGTGGTGACCACACCCCGAGTCCACAATCCAATCATCTTTGTAGTTGATGGTGCACAATGTACGGACACACATGCCCTTCATGAATGCATTTCACCATCCGACTTCCTCAGTACTGGAACCATCTTCCTCTTTGTCTGCAACATACCCCGGCTGCAGCTTGATCTTGCAATCCTACTTGAAGTGACCTGGCTGGTTGCATTTGTAGTACTTAAGTCAATCCTTCTTCTTCTTCCAATCATGTTTAGGAGCAACACTCCCATCTTGCTGATAAGAAGTTGAAGGACCATCACCAAATCAGTCTTCTTCTTCTCTCATCTCTTCTCCTCCCTTGAGAAGAGCGCCTCACTGCCTCCTTCAGAGATAGTGACTCCAACCATCTATCTAGCTAAGCTCCCCTGCGAAGTTAGCAAGTTCTACAGCTTCAACAAAGATGGCTGAGTGGTCCAACCTTGAGCAGAAGTGACAAAGGACACATACTCCTTCCACAAACCGTGGATTATGTGCCTCTTCAACTTCACCTCTGAGATAGGCTCATCAGGGTCCAACGTTGAAATATCAGTGCACAAGTTCTTAATCTTCAGGAAGAATGTCGAGATGGGAAGATCTCCTTGAGCATCCCTTACCAACTCATTCTCCAGAAATTGTAGCCTTACTATATTCTTCCTATTGACCAATCCATCAAGGGAAGTCCAAATCTCCATTGTAGACCAACATCCTATGATGTGGTCAAAGAGTTCCGGTGAGAAAGCCCGCTTGAGAGTAAACTCCGCTTTCGCATCTGTCTTCCTCCAAGCTCTCACCGCATCAGCACACACAGTAACCTCTTGCATTTCGTCTCCGCAGACGACATCCCAAAGGTTCTCGCCCAGAAGATAGCTTTTCATACATGACTTCCACTTTTTAAATTTAGTTGATGTAAGAAGCTTGATTCAAAGACCTCTTGCGAAACCACCTTCCATTGCACTATCCCTGGCTCACTTAGACTCCCAGAAGAAATAAGGCAAATTGACGGTTGATCACTGCCCAGCCTATGATTCCTCTGATACCATGTAAAATTTGTGATTTGCGGAAAAGGGAAACCAGGCGCAAGAACACTCAACTTATCTGAGCCCAAGTAAACCAAATGCCAATAGAGGACCAAAAATCATGTACTATAAAAAAATATTTACAAAGCATGGCATACATGACGAGACATGATTCCCCGATGTACATAATGGAAGCAGAAAAAATACAAAGCAAAGATCTAGTTGCGCAGTCTCAAGGAGTAGCCTCCGACCCTACTGAGCTGCCTAGGAAGTCCGCCGAAGCCGCTTAGTCGCAAGACCACAACCAAGCCGCGCGGCCAGCCCGTTATTCCAATGCTGAAAAAGAGAACTCTGTCCGCTGATCTGCAAGCAGCCTAACCGCGAGGTCACCTAGCCGCTAGATCCCGCGAACTGCTACTGCAGAACTGAATAAGCCGCCAGAAGCGAACAACTTATTGAACTGGGAAAGAGTTACAGAAGAGAAGACCGTCTGGTCGCAAGCCGCGACCTGCTACTAATCGCTGGTTGCTAACCGTAGAGTTCGCACTAACCCTGACTGAAATCAGAACCAAGTCCCTAGCTTTCCAATGCTATCCACACAACCTGCACAGCACAAACCCAATCAACTCTTCAAACCGTGCGGATAGAAAAACCTATCTGCAGCAACTACCCAATCTCACTTATTATTCATTCGGTGTTCCTGTTGATGTGACAAGGGGTCCTATTTATAGGAATAGAGAGGAGTGTGATCACCGCCCTAGCCGATAGAATCCTCACCCTATCTCACGACGAGTACGGAGAGAATCCGCACAACAGTAGTCGGCCAAAACCGCCAAGGCAACCACGAAGGCCGGATAGAAATCCTAGCCGTCTAGCCACCATAGCCAAGCCAGGACTAGACCACCACCAGCAGACCCTGCGGCTACACCACCAGTCCGCACACAAGTGGACACAGTACCAGTCCGCACGCACTTGCAGACACTACTCCAGTCTGTACACTTCAAGCCCACAACCTAACCACAGGGCTGACAGCTGTCAGACTCGGCGGACAAAGAAAGTAGTCCGCACAACCAATCGGACTAAGCACACCTGGACTTGGTACAAAACCAGACCAAGTCCACACCATCAACCATCCCTGGTGTGGACACACACAAGGGGATACAAAGAACATTCCACACAAATCGACAAACTCCAGAACCAGTGCATACACCAGCAAACTTGCACAGATAACCACCCTATCTACCTGGTTATAACTGGGAACAAACTGCCAGCTGAACACAAGCCGACCTAGCTAGCCACCAGTCCTGTCCGCACAGGCTACGCGAACAGGTCGCCTGGGCTGCCCAGACCGCCACTTTCACTTCAAAAAATTCAACAATAGAACAATTGGGAGATGTTTTCCTTTAGATTGCAAGCTTCAATCATTTTAGGGTTGGGAAATACTTAAGGTTGACTAGTCCCCTTCATGCCCTAATATGAGAGCCATAGATCGTACACTACAAGTTAGTGTCTTCATAATATTGTAGGGCACACTCTAAGATTTCCAGATTGTGCTCACTAATTTTATTTGGTGACCTAAAATTTTGCTAGATTAATCCTAAAATGGTTGTTTTATGAATATCTTAATAAACCATCTAGCTTCATGTGAACTTTAGGTGACCATAGAACATTCAATGGAAGATGCAGTATTCATGAAAGTTATAGAGAATTCTCATACATTTAAAAGTGGGTACTTTTCATCCCATTTGGAGTTGTGGAGTTCCTTGGATAGCATTTCTAAGATTGCAGATTTTTGGGGCAAGTGGGTAGTCTTTAACAAGAATAGTTTTGGGTCAAGCTCATCATTGATGAGTTTCGAGTTAAATATGAACTTTATAGATTCATATGAAACTGAAGTACTGACCATAAGGTTTAAATAGGATAACACGGGAGAATATCTAGTTGAGTTTGTTACCATCATTTAGGGTATGTTGATGTGATCAAGGCCTTGCCCTTATGAGTCTTTAAGAATCACTAGCATTGTTCCTTATGGTGTCTCCACTACACCTAGAAATTAAGTTCATGAGTTGTTGATGATGACACATATTGAGTATAGGGTTTAGTGAAATAACTATTGAAGTGAGTTTTGTAAGTATTACAAGGGTTAGAGGTGCACCTTGCTGTATGAGAAATTGGGAGCTCATTTTACCTTGATAAGTTAGTATTGTAGTTCTTCCCCCAGTTTCACTCATGATATATTAATGATATAGTTTTTTGTGGGGCTTACTAACATGTCTGAACAAAGTACACTGTCAGAGAGTTGGGTGTGAGACTCTTAGCTTAAGAACCCATAGTCTGCAGTCTTATGCCCTTAGTAAACATATCCCCTTTAGCTAAATATACATTGGTGACCCTCTGGGACATAGATAGAATGACTAAAGCATTGGTGGCATTCTAACTTAGTTTAGGTACATGTTGAGGTTGTACATTAGGGCCTAGGTCACAGTATGCTACTTACCTAAAAGTTGAGGTTATTTGCTTCACTATCAACGTTTGGTCATGTCAATGAGGCTTGTGGGGTTCTCTACCCGCCAAATAATTAGACTGATTTTATGTGAACATAAGAGTTCATTATTTATATTGTGTTCACACTGAGTCAAGAGTATACATAGCATTTCATACATAACGTCACATTGCACATTTAGATCTATATCATATAAGTTCTTATGATAATTCCAATATGATAAGTTATTTTTTGTCTTTTCTTTCAAGACCTCTAACATTTAAATTTTTATGAGCATTCTAATATGTTAGGTCACTTCCAGTTGATATTTTTTATACTCCTACTTGCGTTTTACACATTGATGATGCACTATTATCTTACACCATTTTCTTGTATATACATTATTACTACCACCAACTCTTTCTACATTCACTATTTCCTATAAATCCACCTTCTTTCTTAACACCCAATGCTTAAGGGTGCATTGGGGGTGAGGAAGAGAAAGAACTTAATATTTTTAGAATAATCCATTCATTGTCACCACCATTGGAGAAACGTATGCTCTAGCTTCCGTTATATATAACAACACCGCTGCCACAAGGATAACATATATATGGTGGAGGTGACCCTGGCAGTACCTGTGATTTCAGCACTAATGATGATTTAGATGATGATGAGAGATTATGAGGACTTATACTTATTTCTTCTAAAAATTAGTGAATGCCGAAAACAGGAACCATGTCGCAAGAACACTCAACCCAAACCAAGTAAAAAAAAACCAGATACAGATGAAAGAACAAGGAAATCTTATACTAATAATCTTCTTTATAATACGAGGTATACATGGCGAGACATGATGCGCATATGTAGTCGATGGAAGCAAAAACATACAAGGCAAAAGCTAGCCGGGTTGACAGAAATAGTAATCGCCGACTCTGCCGAGCTGCACTAAGGAGTCTGTTGAAACCGTCAGGTCGCCAAACCGCAACCTAGTCGCGCAAACACCCCCATTATTCTAACCTGAAGAACTCTGTCCGCAATCTGCAAGCCGCCTAACCACGAGGTTGCCTAGCCGTCAGATGAACTGCGAACAGCTGCTGCCGAACTGAACAGACAGACTGCCAAAAGCGGATTGCCTTATTGAATTGGGAAGGAATTGCCAATGAGAAGACTGCATGATCGCAAGTCGCGACCTGCTGCTAACCACCAATTGTATCCGCAACTATCCGCACTTATCCCTGATGCAAGTCAGAACCAATCCCTTACTTCTCAGCGCTAGCCGTACAATCTGCAACAATAATACTGGTTAACTCATCAAACTATGCGAATGCAAAAACCTGTCTGCAGCAATTAACCCGAGCTCACTTACTGTTTGCATTCTATTAATTATGATGTGATAGGGGGTCCTATTTATAGGCACGAAGAGGAGTGTGGTCACCGACCCATCCGATAGGATCACCACCCATCTCGCAGCGAGCACAAAGCTTATCCGCACAGCACGGACATGAAACCAGCCCGCCTTGTCGCCCCGACTAGGCTGAATAGCTAGTCTGCCATGGTTACACCACCAAAGTTGGATAAAAAACTTATCTGCCTTGAACACCACAAATCCAAGACCAAGACATGTCTGCTATACCTACGGATACAGCCACCAGTCCGCACATCTTGCGGACACAGGTCCAGTCCGCAAACCCTGTGAACACTGCTCCAGTCCGTACACTCTGAGCCCACAACTAGAGCACCAAGATGACAAGTTGTTGAACTCGGCGGATAGCAAAGCAGCCTGCACAACCTGGCGAACTCTACTGACTGAGCACAACCAGACTTGGTACAAAATAAAACCAAGTCCACACCACCAAGAGTCCATGGTGCGGACTCCAAACCGGAGGACTCAAACACTAGTTCGCATTAACCGACGAACTCTAACCAGTCTACACTAACCGGCAAACTCAAACTAGTTTACACTAACAAATGAACACTGCGGACCCCAACCACGCCACCTGAGAGCAAGACAAAGGCACACGACCATGTCGATCTCGCGACCTCCAGAAGAGTCCACAACAGCCGGACTTGGCGAACTCCAAATGAGTTCACAACTCCCCATGGATAACAAACCTATCCGCCCGGTTACATCCTAGGAACAAGCTCATTGTTGAACACTAGCTGATCTGGCTAATCGCCAAACTTGTCCGCGCAGTCTGCGTAGATAGTCCACACAGGCCGCCACAAGCTGTATGGTCTGTCGGTCAGACTGCCACTTTCACTTCAAAAAATTCAATAAGCTCAATTGGTGATGAGAAGTGGAAAAACCCCATAGTTAAGCGTGCTCTGGATGGAGTAGTCACGGGATGGGTGACCTCCTAGGAAGTCCCCATGGTGTGCACTTGACTATCGAGTTTCGCTCATTTAAGGGAGAATGTGGCCTCCAACAACCCGTCTATGGGCATGGAAATAGGTTGGGTCGGTTGGGTTGCATCCCTCTAAGGGATTGTAAGGAAGGTGGCCCGGATACCTTGCGAGGTGGGTTGAACTGATGCATGCCCCTTCTAACATTTCTTGCCTTTTAGTCCATTTTGTATGGCATGTTTAGCTTGATCTATCTTGTTGTATTTTGGATATGTATTCACCATGTTTTGACTATATGATATTATGCTTGGGACTTGTTTCTTATTTTATTATCTCTATTCATGTTAGGGTATGATTGTGCTAATTAATAGCCGATAAAGAAAGTGTCGTCTGATCATGGTTATTTAGTCTACTGACACCACCAGAGGGCGGTTACCCTGGGCATAAGATCTCCCTCAACTATGTATAATTTCTGGGAAAGGGGTCTTCCACATGCCACCAACTCATTCTTCTCTAACCTTCATGCTAAAAGGGGCCTCTCTACCAGTCACCAGTTAATCTCCTCCATATGTTCTGCAGCCTCGAGGCACACTACCCCCTCTAATGCCTCATCGATTGGCTCAACCTCCTCTCTCTAGGTGGCAATGTTGGCAATGTTGGCAATGCTAAGATAGCATTCACATGCTATTTTGGGGCCACTGTAAACCTTGATATGCACCCCGCCAATATTGTACTTAAATTATTGGTGTTAGGAAGAGGTTACAAATTAGAAGGTGATGAGGAGGGAACTTCCAAAATGGTATTGTAACTGCTCAAAGAATAAGCAATGATTAAAAGACAAGTCTTGATGGTTCTACCCATGGTGAACACTAATTCGAATCCTCTATAGACATCTTCATCTCACCATAGAAACCAATAAGAGGGATATCTGAAGACATGACCCCTATGGGCTCCACAATAATGGTCTCATGAATGATGCCCATACCCTTATGAGGTGGGGAGAGATGATGCTCTCTTTGATTTTTGCCTCTGGCGAATTGAAGCACTCATGCATAAAGGGCAAAGTCCACCTAGTGGTCTCCATGGTGGCCTCATGCAAAATCCCCCCCCCCCCCGGAATTGGGCACGACCAAGGAGAGATTTCTTCTCAAGACTGTCGCCTTACAATGACACCAACTATTAGTCAGTTGCCACCACAAGACGGTGACCCTATCAACAAGCACGATCATTCACATAGATAAGGAGAGAAGAAGTAAAACAAGCCCAAACATCACAGTATAGACATAAAAATAACTAAATAAAGGTTCACATGAGATAATAAAGAGTATAAGAAATAGGGCTTATGCCCAGTACATATTCATCATAAATATCACTTTCTCTCAACTAACAACGCGGAAGCTAAATCATATAATCATCAACCTAATGACGGGTAGTAGTAGTAGTGTACGGCTCCGGCTCCTCAGATCCTGGTGTCTCAATCTCTTGCTCCACCTAGTCGAACTACGGCGGTGTCTCCATGTGTCCCTAAAAAGATGTGGTCCAACGACCGTTAGTCAAATTAGACTCAGCTTCTTTGTCCCCGCCTCACCCACGAGACTCCTAGGCACCGCACGAGAGGAAGAATGCGGAGGATCAATAATAATAGAATGTACAAACAGTTGGCTGTGGTATATATATACTTCTCTGGCAGTTCTACATCAGCATGAGCAATAACAAAAGTAAAGAAGAGCAATAACTAGCACAGTATAAAAGTACAGTAAAGAGAAGCTATGTAAAACTAGAAAAGTAAAGCAACTACACTACAATCAAAGAAGCATTCCATAACTTATATGAATGTCCATACAAACCTACAAGTTAAGGTTTCCGAAATAGTAACTCATCATATAAAAGAGTCCATACTAATTTATATGGTGAGGATCTGTAAGTGTGTATGCTATTTCATATTATGCAATGATTATTATGTAACTCACACACACGACTCTGTGAATAGACCTTTCTTGCATCCCCACTTTTTGAAGGTGACAAACTTCTCAAGCACCAACCATCGTGGCTCACGGTAGTAGTGGAGCGGGTGTCTCCACTCCTAAGCGGGCAGGCACACTACTAGGCCTAGACTTGTCATACGCCTCAACGTTAAGAACAAAATAGTGGAGCCCCTATATACTCTTGCTGGAAACTGCCAATCTTCTGTGGTCGGGTGTGCTCTTAGGGGACATAGTCCTCTGGACCTCGGTTTAAACATCTTGTCGGTCTCCCCAAAGGTCTACACTCCGCACCAGAGTCATCGTACTCTTGTCGATGTGATGACTGGACTAGTAAAGAGTGACCCACCATAAACACAAACCAGGTATAACAATGCCCTCCTGAGCCCCCAGCTCGTAGGACTAACCCGTCCTAATATCGACTAACCATCCGAGCCACCAGCTCGTAGGACTAACAAATCTTATATCACTCCAACCCAACCTAGGTGAGATCGCTATAACACACTATAATCCTATCAGACTACTCTTGTCTAACTTCCGGATTACCTAACGATTTATGGTTAACATTGGACTTCTTGAGGTCTACCCCGTGATGGGCTCGCACCAGTACTAAGAACTTTGATGGGTTGAACCCCATCGTTCACTTTCTCAAGTTCCTTAGTAATGTAAATCAACCTTTAACCAAACTCACTCCTAGAGTTACTAAGTGTGTGACCTCTCCAAAACATCTACTGCTAGAACACTATTTTTTCCAAACTGCTAAATGCAGACCACATAAACACATATGAGTGTATGAATAAGAATTTTCCAAATACTTAACCCAAGGCCCTATGATTATTTCTTGAGATCTATCATGACATTTTAGACCTAAAAACATAGATTTATAATTTTCATAAAATAATCTGCATTTATTATAATTTACCCAAATTATTGCTACATGTGATTTTGAACATGAAGTGTCACTTTATTTTATCAAACTAGTAAAATAAAATTATCCTAATATCAGTTTGAGTAATAATGGCTCTAGATAAAATTTCTTTATTTTTTAGTGACATATTGTGGCAAATATAAATTTCTCAAAAATAGGGCCTTTAGGTCACAATTCAAAGGAAGTACTTGAAAAACTAATTAAATAAATCCAATAAAATTTCATGAGATATTAAAAGAGAAATAAAGCTTAATTCCAGTGGATCATAATTTTCTAGACAAATTTTAACCATCATTTCAGCAAAGTTTGCATATTACCAAAATGCCACTATTCAATAAAACAAAATAAATATGATTTAAAAAATTTTAAGATAATTCACAAAGCTTCATGGAACTATATCAATGATCATGTAAAATTCTCATAATTTTCCAAGCAATATTAATTATAATTTAAACAGAATTACCAAAAGGGAATAATCGCACTTTTAGTTAAACAACCTAGATAGAAATTTTTATAAATTCCCAAATAAATACTTGAGGTGTATTATGTCAAAAAAACCCGAATGGAAGAGTCTTGGAATTTTATAAGTTGATTTGTTTACTCTTATTCCCTTAATTTAAAATAGTGCCAAAACTAAAATAAATCAAATACCTAGGGTTTTTGTTCCAAAAATCATAATCTTACTTTGTATGGTGTATTCCATCATCATAAGTATATACCTAATCTCCAAGGGATATCCAACAAGTCTGATGGGCCTCAATCCTCGTTTCCCCTCTTTTAGCTAATCGCACCCCAAATCTCATATAGCACAACCACATGCAAAGTAGATTCACCAACCTAATAAGGCCCAATGGACCTGAGATTTTTACCTGGGCTTTATACTGACCTAATGAGCCTCTGATAAATATTTGAGGTCATTATATTTATTTTTCACAAAATAATATCACTTTTATGGAAAACCACATTTACCTAAAATAGAAAAATATTGTCCACAAATTCCCATTTTTGCACAGGTGGTGTATCTATGGTAGATACATACCACCACTAATTTTAAAGTCAATTCTCTTAGCCAATTAAAAGTTATTAAGGAAATAGTGAATGTCCTACCATAAGGACCAGTCCCACAAGGATTTCCCTATAGGGAGCTACAGTGCCCCAAATGACCTAATTTTAATTTCTAATTAAAGTAGACTCACCGTGATACCTTTTCATGTTGGGCACTTTTCATGATTCAGCACCTAAGGGCCTCATTTTTCTAGTTCAAAAAGGTCTATTTTTAATGGTTAAATAACACTATTATTATAATTAGTAATATAACATAAAGATCAATTGATCAGATCCAATGGCTCATACATCGTACTCAACATCCAGCCGACGACCACGATCCACCAAACATGGAGCCACTTCCAGAGCCTTTTTTCGGCGATCTAACCCCCTCCCCGCCCGGCCACCACAACCACCACCTCCGTTGAGGTGCCTGACGGTAGACCGGCTGTCGGAGGGGTTGTTTCCGGCGATACCAAATGGAAGCCCAAACCTTATTTTTTCCATGGAATTTCAAAATCGAAATCGGCTCAATTGAGCTCGATCTCAAATCCTATTGATTTAGGATGCTACCACGAGGGGGGACATGCCTGATTTCGGCCTTGAATATGGCTACTCCGGCGAGTGGCCATGGTTTTGGCATTTTCCGACAAACCTCCTCCCAAACTCGATTCTCCACCATTTGTTGTGATCTATGAGTCGGTTTCGACTGCTTGAGGCCTTCTGAAGGTAATTAAAAAGTTGAATTGAGCTTTGGAGGCCTCTATATAGAAGATCCAAGGTAGGGGGTTTCAGCCATGGCCAATTAAGGGTCTCCTTGATGGTGGCCGACCTATAATTGTTGGAAAACTTCTCTCATATATCAGGGGAGATGAAAGGAGGGGTTGGGGAAGAAGAAGGGAGTGCCACTTGGCCTCCCTCCATTATTCCCCCTCCAAATGAAACATCCCCCTTAATTACCCCCATTAAACCCCAATTAAAATATAAATAAGATTAATCTAAATCTGATAAACCTAGTGGGCCATAGGATGGGCCTTGGGCAAGGCCTTAACCCACTTGAATTGGCTTGGGCTCTCATTTAGCCTTTAGGGTTCACTTTGGCCATGGTTGACCTTGGGGTTGACTTTGGTCAACTTGATGGGTTGATTGATCTAATGGGTGTGTCTTGAGTCCCTTTACACCACCCAATGTTGATTCGGTCATGGTGATGCTTCAATTGGGCCAATTTTGCCAAATAGTGTGATTTTGACCTAAATAGAGTCAAATTTGACTTTGGTCAAATTGATGACCACATGAGTCACCTGAGTCTCTTCTTGATGTCCCAAGACTAAGGGCAAGGTCAGTTTTAGGTTATATGGCCAATTGGACCCCTTAAGTGAAGGTTTGACTTATATTGACTTAAAGTTGACTTTGGTCAATTTGGCCCATTTGATTGACCTAGCCTTGAGTCTATTGCTCAGTTACCTCTCCCTTAGGGTTAGGGAGGTGTTAGTGAGCTTATCTTGAGGTGGAGAGTTCATGTGGGTGTGAATTGGCCTAGGTTGACTTCTGCACATTGGGGGTGCACTTAACAATTTTCCCTAAGTTCAAACTGAGCTAGGGTCACACTAGAGCCTCCATGCACCTCTCAAACCCTAACCCTAACTTTAGGGGGCCTAGAAGTGTGAGGGAGGTTAGACCTCATGATCGGTGCTAGATGACTTCTATCTGAGCTCCCCATCCCATGTGTAGGCATATGGTGAGAATCTCCATCCTCTCGTTTCTCTGTCCTCCACGCCTCTTTAGGATTTCAATTCCAAGCCAACTCTAGCGACTCCATGGGGCAGATTATCCTGGTCAGTGATGTTAAGAAGGTATACGTTATAGCCTTGTCTTCTATATATATACTTGTTCACACTGTTAATAGGTTTTTCAAAGGGGATTGGGGGTTGCGGCTAACTTTGAGTTTGAATAAACCCTCCAATAGTCTACATATAAGTCTGAGCAGAAGAATGTATATGTAGACCTCCTTTGTCTCCACGACCTCCTCCTATTCGGTCAATGTAATGTACCAAGGTATCCTAAGCTCCCTATATAATGTTGAAGAGAGTTAATTATCCCATATTTCTCTTTTTGCAGACCATAAACCTTTGTCTCAACCCGCGTTGAAATCATTAAAGTAGTAAAAGGAGCTCACCAAGAGATTATGGAAATAATCATGACCCATCCCCTTGAAAATGATCAAAAAGAGATGGAACTTTAAGATATCAGTTATTTTGTGAATCAAGACAACATTCTTGGACCATTTGAGGTGATTGAGCAAATCATCCTTCCCGAAGTATTAGTTCAGAGAATATATAGAATCCAGTTGGGAAAGACAACTTCAAAATCTCTCCATAAAAGGGGCCAGACATATTTGTGTATTGGCTAAGCATATGGAGATGGACATCTTGTTTAAACTCAGGTCATTGTACGACCACCAAGGCTACTGTGTTGATTTGGTCAAGTCGTTTGTGATCCTCTACAATGAGCACCTTCTTAGGGAGTTGAGTTAGTTCAGGGATTTCATAGGGGCAACAATGGGTTGAGGCATTGTCTGTATCTCCTCTTAAGACACAAGATGTCCCCGTAGTAGTTCTTCCATCATCTTATTGAAGTCGTTGAAGTTTGCCCGAGTGACAAATTCTCCATGGCCCCGCTAGGTTAAGCGCTCTCCTTTTAGTTGATTTTCTCGTCCCATGGGGACCTATATAGGAGTTTTTTCTTCATATTTTCAAAGTCCATGCTCACCATACTAAGATGTTGAATCCAAGAAGTTATCCTTAAAGTTTGGACCTAGGTACATGAAAAGCTTAATGGCCCAACAAAGAAGAAACCATAAACAAAAAAGAATTAACAAAAAGGAAGATAGTCATAACTTGGAGGTCCTACCTCACACCGAGGATTGTATTGGAACTCCCCATCCCAAAACAAATGTTTTTTCTAGGTTCGGGGTAGAGGCATGATCATGGATTGCACTAAAGAGTTCGCAAATTTTTGGTTGAGATCTCATATGAGCTGGTTTTACTGTCTCTTCCCTTCAATGATAGGTCATATTTATAGGTGAATACATGGGGTATCCCTAGACACATAAGTGGGTCCCACTCATATGCAAGGTCGATTAGGTCACTGACGAGCTGAGTCAAGCTGATCTAACCATCCAGTTAATAGATTTTTGTTCCCAGTGAAGTGCCAATGAGCCGACTATAAGTTGATTGTAGGCCAGCTACGATATATTCCTTGTAGTACATCATGATAATTATCCTTTGTTGGGCTGTCCTTTGTTGATCTCGCTGAGTATAGGTTATTTAGTTTTTTTTCAAAAATGCCGCAATTTTAAAATTTTAGCATTAGTCTTGATTTCCATGAAAAACATCAACATATATGTTTAGCTTTTATAATGATTAACTATAGAATGTCATCAAAGAATGGGATCTTATATCAAAGTGTGTCATTAAGAACTTTAGTATATCTTCAATCAAACGTGATATGAGTGATATAGTGATCATTTATCATATGACTGAATAGGTGAATTTCCTTACGATCAGTCATGTACTTATTGTACTTACTGAACATAAAGTACATGACATGATGTGTATATTCAGAAAAATGATCATCTCGGGAATCCTCGTTAGTCAAATACCCAATGGCAAACTCTTATGTTTATTTTATTACAATTTCTCTTAATAAGTCCCGAGATGTAACAAGCTTCAAGTTGATGATATCAATATTGATGATAGTAGCACTATTGATTATAATGAGGTTATTGATTATAGTGATGATATCTATTATGACCTTAATATATATAACTTTGACGAATGTGTTAACAATGGAAATGATGTCTTTAGAAGCATAAATGGTAAGGGTCAGTACATCAGGTAATAATCTTTGACTTATATCTTAACGATCTCATCAAATTTATACTACAAATACCTTGTGACTGTACCAAGACATTTCTTTTTGAAGGGACAAGAGAAAAGAAGAGGAGCCCTTAACATCTCCAACTATCACTAACCAACAACAAATCAATAGACTTGCATAAATATCAACTCAAATATTTGAAGCTTTCCCATAGCTAAGGAGATAAGCAACACATAATCTAAGACTATGTCTAATCTCAAACCATCACAGTTGATATCTATTGAATGATCCAAAGTAAATTCATGATAGAATATACATCAAAAATGGCTTCCAATAGCGTGTTCTTTGACGATTTTCTTGAGCTTATGCTAGAATGTCTTCTTCGCCGCTTAATGGTTTACTTTATACAGTACTAAAGAATGATAATCATTTTATAAGCAATAAGAACCTTGTCATATTCAGAGCCTAATCCTAGTAAGGTACTAAGTTTGTTATTCTTATAAAAAGAGACGAACGAGATGACTTCCACAAGTAGTTTCATCAGATAAGCTAGGCATAGGAAAGATTGAAGATGTAAATGTGACGCTCAGCGGTGAAGTAAACAAATGGTCCCATGATGGAGCAGAGCCACGAATAGTGATGAACATGAGTACACTGATGAGATGATAGTCAAATGACATAATGAAAGAGCTGATTCACGATTGTGACGAAGTGGGCTACGTCGATAATTAGCCGCTAGGCAAAAGTTCCAAAATAGGAGTTGAGTCGTGGTAACGATGAAGCAAACTATGACGATGATCCGATTATGTGAACAGTTGACCAAGATGAGAAATCTTGACTTTGTATATATCAAATACAACTACATAGAACTTTCAAAGGTTTTAAGCGGGGGCAGTGCTTCGGGTCCAAAAAATGTTGTGGTAGGCTGAACGATAATTGCTGCATTTTTTTTCTTCAAAAAAACATCACGATAGGGAGACTACCTATTATGAATTTTTAAAAACTTTACATATAGCTATCACACCGGTTACAAATGCGATGATTTTGTGATATTTTGATAAACATCCCAAAAACTATAGCAATATTGTTTAAAAATCATCCTTAAACCCTTAAAAACATTACTGTATAATGACTTTGTTGTAGTGTGATGCACATGCAGGGGCGGATCCAGGTTCGGACACACCCGGGCACGTGCCCGGGTGTGATTTTCCGCGATTTTCACCGGGGGGAGAACAAATCACTCCATCTCGCTCTCATTTTTGTGCTAGCCCTAGCCCGTCGCTGCTCCCGCTGAATCGCCGCTTCTCCCGCTGAATCGTGTGTCGTCATGCCCTAGCCCACTGCTGCTCTCGCTACTGTGTAGCCTGCCGCTGATCGCGTGCCCTAGTGCCCGCCACTGATGTGGCGGCTCCCACTGGTAACTTTAACCTTCTTCTTTTTCTTCTTCGCTGGTAACTTTAACCTTCTTCTTATTCGCTGGTAACTTTAACCTTCTTCTTCTTCTTTGTTGTGTTCTGTTAGCTGCATTTGATGTGTTCTATTAGCTGCATTTCGGCTTAAGCCTTATGCTTATCTGATGCTTAGCTAAATTTTATAGAAGTACACTAAATTTGATTAATCCTATTTGTGTGTTGTGTTAGCTGCATTTGATGTGTTCTGTTAGCTGCATTTGCTGCATTTGATGTGTTCTGTTAGTTGCATTTCGGCTTAAGCTGGGTTCTTCTAGATTCAAATCCAATTTGAATAGCCTTATGCTTATCTGATGATCTGATTGTAGGTGCTTGTTATTGGAGTACCATCTTATAAACTAGAGGGCGTTGGTAGTTAACTGGTATACTTGTCTATATGTATATGGAACTATGGAAGTAATGTCAATGTACCAAATTGAACTCAAATGAATTGTTTAAATGTAAGCTCAAAAAATCATTGGAAAATGCTTATGCCAAGGCTAGACAGATGAACCTTTAGATCTATAAAGAACTTCAATTTTGTAGACAGATGAGCATTTAGATTCATTAAGAACGTGAGTTTTTTCAACCTCTACTTTCTCATCAAACTATTTAATGACATAAACATTGATTTAGCAAGAATGAGGACATCATAACCTCCTCAATTGCTGATTCTTGAAAATATATTATTTTACTTATAATATTCCCTTGTCTTTTACTATAAAATAGATTTTTCAATGATTGTACACTCCTAGATCAATGTTGTAAACAGATGAACCTTTAGATAAATGTAAGCTTGAAGTTCTATTTATTTATTGAAGTGCTACGTATGTCTAGGAATTTATTCCACTTATTATTCTATGTATGTCCAGAAATTGATTCCACTTTCAAGATAAAGTAAGGAAGGGATTTCACAAATCTCAAATAACTACAACAATCAAAAATTCAATATGGTAATGAATGTTGTTATGCATTTTTCTTATTTGTTAATGTTTATCTCTCATTTTTAGAAAAAACATTTTTTGCTATCCATTTTTAGGATAAATTTTTTCGAAAGTAGGCGCACATGAGTCAAAAGCCACATATAGTAAAAGACTTCGAGTTGATTTCAAGCTTAAGGATTTACCTTCAGATTCGGGTCTGAGACAGCCTATAATATCATACGATGTTAATCTTAATGATTCTATAAGAAGATTTTATCTGCAGAAAGGACCTTGTCAATCATTTCTAGAGAGTTTTCCTCAAACTGAATTTGGAAAAAAAGCCCGTCGTTTCAACAAAAATTGGATTAATGATTTTAAAGACTGGTTAGAATACAACGTTGAAAAGGATGCAGCCTTTTGTCTTTTTTGTTATGTATTTCCTCAAAGAGGTTGAGATCCAACTTTTGTTTCTCGTGGATTTTGGTATTGGAAAGATAGGACTATAATTGAAAAATACATTGGCAACCACACAACTCCACATAGTATTGCTACTAGAATGTGTGAAGCTTTAATGAATCAGAAACATGGTATACAAATTGCTTTTGTAAGACAAGAAGAAAGTCAAATCCTTGAATATCGAACTCGTTTAAATGCTTCTATTGATTGTGTTCGCTTTCTACTATGACAAGGGATATCTTTTCGTGGTCATGATGAATCCAGTGAATCAATCAACAGAGGGAATTTTCTTGAACTATTGGATTTTCTAGCTTCACAGAATAGTGACATTAAAGCTGTGGTTCTGAAAAATGCTCCACTTAATTGTCAACTGACATCACCAAAAATACAAAAATAGATTGTCTCTGCAATAGCAAGTGCAATAATAGACACAATCATTAGTGATATTGGACATGATTGTTTCTCTATTTAGTGGACGAATCTCATGATGTAGCAACCAAAGAACAGATTGATATTGTTCTGCGTTATGTTGATAAAAAGGGATTAATTGTTGAAAGAATACTTAGTTTTGCCCATGTATCTGATACAACTGATGTATCTGAATATTGCTATTGATAAGTTATTTGCCAAGTACAGTTTAAGTATTTCAAAATTACGAGGATAGGGTTATGATGGAGATAACAATATGAAAGGTGAATTAAAGGGTTTAAAAACTTTGATATCGAAGGAAAATAGTTTTGTATTTTACATTCATTGTTTTGCTCATCAACTACAGCTTATATTAGTAGTAGTTACAGAGGGTCATTCTGAAGTTGCTGAGCTTTTTTTCCATATTAACATGGTGTTGAATGTGGTTGGTGGATCTTGCAAACGACGTGACTGTCTTAGAGTACTAGATGTCGAAAGAGTTGCATAGGAAATAGGTTGTGGAGAATTGGAGAGTGGCTGGGGATTAAATCAACCACTTGAAATTAAGAAGGCAGGAGAAACGCGATGGGGTACACATTATGGTAATATTTTGAATTTCATTCGTATGTTTTCATCTATAGTGAATGTTCTTAAAATTATTAGAGTTGATGGAATAGATGCAAATCAAAGAGGAACTGCAAGCAGTCTTTTAAAAAGCATAACAACATATGATTTCATCTTTTTTCTCTATTTAATGAAAAATATTTTGTCGAGAATAATTGAGTTATCACAGGCGCTATAAAAGAAGGATCAAGACATCATCAATGCAATGAATTTCGTAAATTTGTCCAAGCAGTTATTATTTAACATGCGGAATGTTGACATACAGTGGAAAATCTTCATAAAGGAAGTTTCAAACTTTTGTGATAAACACGACATTGATGTTCCAGACATGGAGGAAAAATTTATTCAAGCAGGAAGATTAAGACGTAATGCAAGAGATATTACAAAGTATCATCATTTCTGAGTTGAGATCTTTAATACCGTGGTTGATTGGATGTTAAACGAGTTAAATGATCGGTTTAATGAAGTAAATACCGAATTACTTCTCTGCGTTTCAAGTCTTGATCTAAGCGACAATTTCATTTCTTTTGATCAAAATAAGTTGATTCACCTTGGAGAATATTATCCGAGTGATTTTTCTCAATTGGACTTGCAGTTACTAGAGGGACAAATAGATATATATATTTTTGATGTTCGCTCTAATGAAAAATTCTCACAAGTTAATGGCATAAGTGGGCTTACTGCAAAATTAGTGGAGCTGAAAAAACATGATCATTACTAGTTGGTGTATCGGCTATTGAAATTGGCTTATCTTCTATCGGTTGCAACTGCTACTGTGGAAAGGATGTTCTCTGCTATGAAGATTATAAAGAATCGTTTGAGAAATAGAATGGATGATGAATGGATGAATGATTGTCTCACAGCATATATTGAGAAAGATATTGCAGACAACATTACAAATGATGAAATTATTCAGCATTTTCTAAACATGTGCTCAAGAAAAGTATTTTTTTGATTTGTAAGTTTTTTTTTAACAATTTACTATTAAAAAAATTTCATTATGTACTATTTAAATTTACTATATTATCTATTATAATTAGTTACAAATTTTTTGTTCATACAATGTTATGATTTTCTTAACAATATTAAGTGCATTAGTTTCTTGATTTCATTTTATTACTGTCATTTGCAATATTTCCTCTGAATTTTGAATTAAAAGTTATCATAAATTAATATTATTGTTATGGTGCCCAAGTCTGATTTAAATCCAAGTTCCGCCACTGTGCACATGGACTCGTTCTGGAGAGCAGCATATAGGGGGCGAGTTGGTGGGCGCATAGTGTGCACAGGTGCATTTTGGGGAGCGGAGTGCGGGGTGCCAACTGGCGTACAATGAGTGGGGGCTTGCTCTGTTGAGCAGCATGCATGGGTGCCCTTTGAAGATTAGCACGGGGTGCGTTTTGGAGAGTGTCCCTCAGAGGTACATTCTGGAGAGTACCAACAACAGGACGATGTCTAGCAGCTCTGCTTGAGGTGGGAAGTGTGCCATTGATGGGACTACTGCTCCCTTTTCATGCTCAAATTAGGGTCTGCCTTAATGTGAGTGAGGTAGGGGGCCCAACTGGTTGGTCGTTGCAATTTTGCACGGATTGTTTGAATCTCCAAGTATGTGAATAAAGAAGCCTACATGTCATGGAGGAGTTCCAGAATTATTTGTTTATTGAAGGAACATTGCTTGACAACAAGGATAGATGCACAAAATCAATGAAAATAGAGGTTTCATAGTGCCCCCATTCATTCTCTAAATAGGTGTACGGTATGGATTTCATCATCTTTCTTCTACAATGAAAGATTTGGCTTTGATCGCCAAGACATTCTTAATTAATTTGTAGATGTGTCAAGGGTTGTGATCTTTTTGAAGAAAAGTAAAGTTAATGAAATATTGTTTGAAAGAGAAGATAAGAAATCTACTATGATATTGCATTAATCATTATAAGTTATTATAAGCATGTTTACATGAAAAAATGCATAAATCATTATGGGAATATGCTCACATCATATATTAACAAGAAAACATACTCATTAATAATACAATGAAGAATACATCTGCTTTATAATTATGTTAAAAAAAATTTGAAGATGAGACTAATCTCAATAATAACATGTATTTTATAATAAGTAACATTAAAAATAGTGAAGAATAGTATGCTTTATAAGAAACAATGAGTCAGTACAACATTTATAACACATATTAGCCGTATTGTACCAATAAAACAACTAATTATCTTTTCAGACCATACATAACTAAATACTATTTTTTATATTAAATGTTGAAACTGTTGAAGTGGAAGTGGGCGTCCTGATTGGGCAGACCACGCGGGTAGCGCAGATAGAGTTGGCGGCTAGCCAGTTCTGGTTCTCAGTTCTTGCAGTCTGTTTCAGCAAGCATACTAGGATGTAACCGGGCGGTTAGCATTGGCTAACCGGGGCTGTTGTGGTTTGGATTGTGAGACCGCGGAGTCTACTAGAGCAAGCGGGTTCTCTGGCTCACATGGGGCATGCGGTTAAGCGCGGATAGCGGTGGTTTGCTGCAGAAGCTTATGTTGGTTGTACGTGCAGTCTGAAGCTAGAATCCGCTGGAGTTGTGGACTTGGTCATGGTGATATGCAAAGTCTGGTTATTGCCTAATTGCGGAGACCACATGGGTTGCACGATCTGGTTGTGGAGTTCGCGAAGACTGGAAAATCGTCTGGTGCGATTTTAGCTTAGGTGGCAAATCGTCTGATTGCCTAAGTCCATGTAGACTGTGGATTGTTATTCGCTTATCTATGCAGACTATTTGTTCGTACCGTGTGAGCGGTTAGACATGTTACCGCGCGCGGTCTGGTTCTAGAATCTACACTCATGCACGGATTGGTGGTGCTAGCTAGCCACAGGTTGATTAGCGATAACCCTATCGTTATGGGTGGTGACTGCACTCCCCTTGTCTCCTATAAAAAGGGGTTCCCGACTCATCATACAAAAACGGGAACAATGAGAACTCAACTTGGGTTTTAAACTTACAGTTAGTTTTTTTTTAACCGGGCAACTAAGTGAAGTTCACTTGTGTTGTGCAGGTTGTGAGGCTAGCACCGGGCGACTAGGTAACTAGTTGGTAATCTCAGTGTAGAAAAGTTTGTGGATAGCAGTCTGTGGTATATAGCAGGTCATGGTTAGTGCGGCCAACAGTCTTCTTACTCGAGGTCATGGATAGTTCAATAAGCATTTCGTCTGGTCTTAGTGGATAAGTTGTTTCACAGTTCAGCAGTTCTGTTCATGGCAAGCTTCAGCAATCAGGCAACCTAGCAATCATGCGACTAGAAGCAGCAGACAGAGGTGTCTTTCAGCATTCAATAACAGACAGTCCGTGAGGCTTGAGTTGCGGTTTGGCGACTTGGCGGATTCGACAGATAGGCTTAGCGATTAGCGGTTTGGGTGGTTACTATTTTTAGTCCGCCAGTTTTCCTCTTTCTTGTATTTTTTCTTACATTGGATGCATTGTGAATCATATCTTGCAATATATACATCGCCCTGTAAAGAAAATTATTAATTCCATAATACGTAGCTCTTGTTCTTTTGTTATTACTGGTTATTACTTGGCTTTGGTTTGGTTTAGTGTTCCTGTGACCTTACTCAGCTTCCGAGAAGTTTTCACATGATATCAGAGGGGTGTTGAGGATTTAACAATTGATCAATCTCAAAGGTGTGTTATCCTTGGAAAGTTCGAGTGAATTAGGGTTAAGCAATGGAAGCCGGTTATGCAAGAGGTCTTGGGATTGAGCTCTTAACACAAACAAACTTTAAGAACTAGAGGTCTAGCATGGAGAGCTATCTTCTTGGCAAGAACCTTTGGGAGGTCTTCGGTGGAGATGACAGGCAGGAGGTGGTTGCTGATATAGGGAATGCTAGCGCGGGGAGAGCTTGGAGAAGTATTAATGCTAAGACAGAGTTCACTCTAAAGCGGGCTATCTCACCGGAGCTCTTTGACCACATCATTGCATGTCGATCAGCTGTTGAGATCTGGATGGCCTATTTAATAAGAAGAACATAGCTCGGCTACAGTTCTTGGAGAATGAGTTGGCAAAAGTCACTCAGGGTGATCTGTCCATATCATCCTTCTTTCTGAAGATCAAGAACCCCTACACTAAGATAACAGCATTGGACCTAAAAGAGCCTATCTCAGAGGCAAAGCTAAAGAGGCACATCATCCGCGGGATGCGAAAGGAGTATTTTGCCTCCGTGACTTCTATGTAGGGCTGGGCCAATCAGCCATCATTGCTCGAGATGGAGAACTTGTTAGCGTTGCAGGAGAGCTTACCAAGGCAAATGGCTGGAGTATCTATCTCAAGGGGAGAGCGAGGTTCTTCACTCTAGCAAGAAGAAGAGATGGGATAAGAAGAAGAAGCCATATGTCGGTGATGGTCCATCTACTTCATTTCAACAGGAGAGGATCAAGGCTCCTAAGTAGAATGATGGGTGAAATAGAGGAGGACCACGGTGTTATAGGTGCAATAAGCTTGGTCACATTCGAAAGAACTGCAGGGTCAATCTTTAGTCGGGGCATGTTGTAGGAAAAGAAGAGGCTGAATCCAGGGCTGAAGAAGGGTGATGGGGGAGTGATTTCATGACGGGCACTTGTGTTCGTGCGCTGGCCTCCATCAACTATCATGAGGAATAGATCGTATACTCAAGGTATGGTCATCACCTCACTGAGGATGAAGTTATCTTCTTTGAAAGCCTATAAAGGTAATGATGCTATTATTAATACTGACAATACTGTGCATGCAATCGAGAAGGAGGGGACGGTCTCTTTAGGTAGTGATAAGAATCCACTCACATTATGGAGTGTGTATCATATATCGATAATGAAGAAGAACCTCTTCTTGGTGACCAATACGGTGGATGATGGGTAACACGTTCTGTTCTGCGTGGCAGAAGTGAAATTTCTCCAGAATGTATCAGCAATGAAGGTTGATGCCACTCATGTTAGAAGATGGGTTAAGGACTTGTTCGTGTTGGCAATAATATCTGTTGGGTCCATTGATCCCAATGGCCCTGATTTGATGATGTCAAACAAGTCAATGAGATAGACATAGCTGTATTTAATGTGTGTCTAAGTTCATGTGTGTAGGATAGTCCTTGTGACAATGATCAGGCAGGTGGACTCAAAGAAGTGGCTAGAAGGGCAGAAGTTTTGCCAAAGTCCATAGGCATTGAGTGAAATCTATTCACTCAATGCTAGGTAAGTAAAATCATTGAGTATAGTCAGCCAAACATGTTGTCTAGCAAGAAAATCAGCTAAGTTCACAGGCGTTCAGTGTGTTAAGTTCACTCAACGCCATATAACAAAAGGCGCCGAGGTAGTTAAAGCCTAAACAGAAATAGGCTGAAATATGACTAAGCCCACGGGTGATGAGTGTAGTCTACTCACTAAACGCCATACAGCAGAAATCTGTGAGATAGGTTGAGACAGTCAAAGCCTAAAAAGTTATGAGCAGAAAAGTGGCTAAGTCCACAGGCGTTGAGTGTAGCTCACTCACTCAACGCCATAGCCAAGTCAGTCAAAGCCACATAAATTTCTATAGTGAATTTTTGACTAAGTTGTTAGGCGTTGAGTGTAGCTTTCTCACTCAATGCCATGAGACAGAAAATCTGTCTAAGTAGTTAGGCGTTGAGTGTAGCTCACTCACTCAATGTCATGGGATAAAATTTGTCTTAGTAGCAAGGCGTTGAATGAAGCTTCATCACTCAATGTCATGTTGAGTCTATCAACGCCAAACTTCAGCAAGAAGGTAAGATTGCAAAAAATCAGGCTAAGTATAAAAGCGTTGAGTGAAGCTTATACACTCAACGCTCTCAATGCTTTTAAGCAGAAAGGGCAGAAGAATATAACTGAGGCAAAAAGCATTGAGTGAGGCATATACACTCAACGCTCTCAACGCCTAGCAGAGCTGAATAAAATTCTAAGTCTAGAATCGTTGAGTATTGCTTATCCACTTTTCGTCGAGCTGAGATTTGCGTTCGTCGAGCTGAGCTTTGCGTTCTTCGAACTGAGTTCAGAGTTCATCGAACTAAGCTTTCACTTGTTCGTTGAACTTAGGATTTCTGGAATGATGCTTGTTTTCGTCGAGTTGAGCTCTGGTCTCGTCGAACTGAGGTTTGAGTTCATCGAACTGAGGATTTCTGGAATGATGCTTGATTTCGTCAAGCTGAGCTCTAGGTTCGTCGAACTGAGGTTTGAGTTCGTCGAACCGAGGATTTCTAGAATGATGCTTGATTTTGTCTAATAATAAAATGATGATGACGTCAACAAAGTCAACAAGTCAAAGCAGGTTCAAATGTTGTGGGAATGTTGCTTGAGGATCTGGGGGGCCAGCTGTCATGATTTTCGGCACTAAGAAAGAGATTACTCGGTGGGCCCACACAAAGCAAAGTGCCATTGAATTAGCCGTCAATGGAAAGTAGGTGGCTGAATTACAGCCACCAACTCTGGTGGGACCCACTGCTCAATGTGACGTTAATCGGTTGTCTATAAATAAAGCAGGATCATATCGAAACAACAACAAGTAATCAATCAAAGTAATCACAATCAACATCGAGAATAGACGTCATTAGGGTTCTCTTGGTTCGCAATCTTGCGGCTGGACGACGTCTTCTTCCTCGTTTTCTCGCTGAGCCAGAAGGAGTTAAGATCAAAGAACCTGATTGCGAAGAGAGTTTGTTGTCATAATACTCATCTGTGACAGCAAGATCGGGATTGATTCCTGAAGAAGAAGAAGCAAAGTTTTCTGCAAGTTGCTTCCAGAACAAGCCGGGATTCAATTGAAGATTTCCTTCTCAACTTATTTATGCGAAGAAGAAGATAGGGTTGATATCTGCTCAGTCTAGGAAGACAGACACAGAGAACTTTCTCTGGTGTCTGAGTAATTCATTTCTTTGACATTCACTGTAAGATTCAATTTGGATCTGAGGGTAGGATTCTTGTTAGGATCTGAGTGGTAAGGCTTAGTGCCTGAATGTAGGTCTGTATTATAAAGGCCGAGGTAGGATTCTTGATAGAATCTGAGTGGTAAGGCTTAGTGCCTGAGTGTAGGCATGTGTTATAAAGGTCGAGTTAGGATCTAGTTGGTATCTGAGTGGTAGGTCTTAGTGCCTGAGTTGTAGGTCTTGGGTAAGACTGAGTGATCCTGCGGGATCGTGCTGTAAGCTCTGAAGGAGTTGAGGAATTGGTGAATAGTCATATATAACCCACTATTAGAAAGGCGGAGAGGGACAGTGGACGTACCTAAGATTGGGGAACCACTATAAAATTTCTGAGTCATCTGTGATTATTCTTGAAAGCGCAAATCAATAAACATCAAGAACTCAGATATAAATCAGAGTATTTAAAAAGAAGGCCAAAAATCTATTCACCCCCCCCCCCCACTACGTATTTAGTTGACCTTGAAATCAAGACTTTCAAGTGGTATCAGAGGGAGGTTGCTCATTAAAGACTCAATAGTCTAAGTAGATCTCCAAGGTCAACAAGAAAAGATAGCCCTTATGGGTTCAGGAGTGAACCACAAAGAGCTAGGGGCAATGAATCTTCATATCTGTAGGAAGGAAGGGTTTGGCATATGGAAGGAAAGAGTTAGGCTGTTTATGGAGGCAGCTAACCCTATAATTTTTATTACTGTCCAAGAGGGACCATTCATCCTTATGAAGGTCTTAGCTCTGGATGTTAATGTCTTGACTCCAAAGATATACTCTGAAATGACTAAGGATGAAGTCATCCTTGCCGGAATGGATAAGAGGGCACAAAATATAATGTTCAGTACCATTGATGACTCCACCTTCCAAAACCTAGTTCACTGCAAGACATCTAAAGAGATGTGGGACACACTAGTTGTCTACATGAAGGGGACAGAAGAAGTGAGGGATGACAGGAAGTCTATGCTCAATCAAGAGTATGAAAGGTTCAGGCAGAATAAGACATATGGCATAGCTGAGTGCTATAAAAGGTTCTTCAGGATTGTAAATGAACTGAGGACATATGGTAGATTCTTCAGCACATATGAATTAAATGACAAGTTTCTCAGGTCTCTAACTAAATACTGGGACACAAAAATCTGTGTCATCAGAGAAGTGGCAATACTTGCAGACACACCACCACCAACTCTATTTGGAAAGTTGTTGTCCTATAAAATGCAACTAGCAGCCAGAAAGGAAGAGGAGAAAATCAGGAAGCCTTTAGTCAAGGACAAGTCAGTGGCCTTCAAAGCTGAAGCCGCAAGAAGGAGCAGAAGAAAACACCTTCTCCACTAAGGAGGGATGCTGAATCTGATTCAGAAAGTTCATAAACCAGCACATCAGACTGCCACATGTCTAATGAAGACTTTGATGCCTTCTTCAAGCAATTCCATAAATTCATGAAGAAAAACCACTGGATAAGTAGGCCCTCCTCTTCTTCTTATCCCATATAAGACTCCTACAAGGGCAAGAATAAAACCTCTAAAGAGGACAGGTATGGCTTTAAACCAAATAAACATGTTTATTTTAAGATAGTCTGTTATTGTTGTAGTAAGCTAGGGCTGAAGGAGTAAAAGACAACCATTGCCTTGGGCTGATGGCTTTGACTGAGGAAGAACCCAGCCAGGAGTAGTCTAGTCTAAGAAAAGTACATTCTCTACCCTCTGTATCAGATTATATGACAGGTCCAGAATCAGAGGCATCTGCATCAAGAGATGAAGATGGCTTTGAATCTGAAGGAGACATCAATGAATTGATTGATGACTATGGTGAACTCCTACATGCATTGAAGAGAAGCAGACTCCTAGCCAAAAAGCTGACTAAGGAGATTGCTTCTCTGCAGCTTGCTGCTTTAAAGTCAACAAATATGTTGGACCTGAAGATGAAAGAAGTCAGCAAGCTGAAAAACATCACTATTATTCAGATGGGAATAATAACCTTCAAGAATAACCGCATCAGGAATCTTGAAGGTAAACTCCAAAAGGAGAAGGAGCTAGTGGCTAAGTTTTCAAAGCCATATTCTGTGTTGCCTTTGATAGATTCCTTCTCCTCCCAAAAGGATAAAAAGGGGTTAGGCTTCAAAGGGAACAATAGAGCTGCCAATTCCAAAAGAAAGGGCAAAGCTCTAGTGCAGCCACTAGCCTCCAAGCCTCCTATTCCTTTTAGGAAAGTGATGCTACCATCTAACAGGTATGACCAAGAGAGCATCTATGGTCACTAGGAAAATGGTGTATTCACCAATAAGAACAAAGTTATTCACCACTAAGGTGGTAGGAATGGAAAGGGTGCTAGTGCCTACAAGAAAGCCCATGAAGAAATTCAAATGTCCCATCCTGGACCATTTGGATTTGGTGTACTAGCCCCAACACTCAAGAATGAGGCTGCAGCCCCTTTCCAAAATCTGTCAATCCACAATCAGATCAAAGGGAAGTTTGATAGCAAACTTGATTTGGGCATATCTGAATCCATCAGGAGCATGCTCCTTGAAAAGATAGCAGCTGCTGGTAAGGCTCAAGATACCCCAAGTACCTCTGCTGCCAAACATATCCTAAATCAGGTTGTGGCTGGAAGATATAAGAAAAAGACTGCTGCTGCACTAGCTGGACTGAGAGCTGCTGATAGCAATGCTGTTAAACCAGCCCTTAAAAGAAGGTACAACATCTATAAGTGCTGGTATTGTGGCAGAGTGGATCACCATGCCATTGATTGTTGGCACAATGATAGTGTCTAGAGAGCTAATGTCGGCTTACCAGTCAGAAGAGCTGCAGGCAGGCATATTCATTTTCGGCCTAACATGCACCTATGACCCAATAAGAATTGGGGTCCTAAGGATAAATGATTTATTTTTTGTAGGTGAGTCCAAGTTATCATACCCCTATATGGTACTTGGACAGTGGTTGTTCCAGGCACATGACTGGAACAAGGAGCATGCTGTTAGAGTACACTCCAGTAGAGAATGGACCAAAAGTCATCTTTGGTGGTTCAGAAAAGGGTGTAACCAAAGGGTTTGGTAAGATTTCAAAGGGCATAATCACTATCACATAAGTAGCTTATGTGAAAGGGTTGCAACACAACCTGATATGCATAAGACAACTATGTGATCTTGGCTATGGCATTTCTTTCCTCAAGGATGAGTGCCAAATTAGGAGGTCAAGTGATCAAGGGGTCATCTTGACAGGCACTAGGAGAGGAAATGTCTATTGTCTAAATTTTGTTTGTCAGAGTATGGACTCTCCCTTATGCCTAGTTGCAGATGAGAAAGCCTCACATTGTGGCCAATGGCACAAGAGTCTAGCTCACCTAAATTACAAGATCATAGGCAAACTCTTTAGTGGAGAGTTAGTGAGAAATGGACCTAAGGTTAAGAGCACCAAGGAGGGTATCTGCTCAGCATGCTAAAAGGGAAAGCAGACCAAAACCTCCTTCAAGAGCCTTGGTACCAAAGACTCAATGAGGTGTTTATTCCTCCTGCATATGGATCTATTTGGTCTTATGCCATTTCAGAGTCTAGGTAGGAAAGTCTACACCCTTGTGATTGTTGATGACTTTTATAAATTTGTATGGGTGTTCTTCCTAAGGAAGAAATATGAAACCCATGATGTAACATCCCATTTTCAAATTGGACCCCCCCTAGGTGTGACTTGAGCATAACTAGGTCATATGAGTTAACCTAGGTGAGCCCAGGAGACCAAGTGACCTAAAAACTTAGTTGAGACCCACTTGGTCTGCAAATAGTAATTTTCAAAACTTTGATTTTGGGTAGCCTAGTAGGTTCATTGTGACTCTAAAAATTCCCTTAGACCTAATGTGAGCTCAATGAGTCGCCAAGGACCCACTTGGGTCAACCATAATGGTCAAATTGACCAAGTCAACCCTAAACCCAAATCAAGTCAAACCTAGCTCAATTGGGTTAACTCAAGCTCAAGCCGCCTCATGTAGACTTATGGGGTTTTATTAGGAGTTATTATGGCTGCCTATAGCCTAAACCCTAGGCTAGCCAACATGTTGACTAGGAGAGAGAAAGAAGAGAGAAATAGGCTAAATATAGGAGAGAGAAAGTGTGAATTAAGGGTATTTTCATGGTAGAATGGTGAGCCCCCCTCTCATATGGCATTTAAGGTTTTAATATTAATATTATGGGCTGCCTTTAGGCTTCTAGGGGAAGAAAATTCGTGAGGATGACTAGGAGAGAAAAAAAAATAAGTATTTGGTTATATAGAGGAGAGAGAAAAGGTGGTGGAGAGGTGAAGAGGTGTTTTGAAGAGGGAGGAGGCATGAGTTCGGCCAAAGAGGGGCCAACAGCCACCTAGAGGTTGACACCTCCTCCCCCCACCCTTTTCCCGGCCATCAAGAGGTGTTTCCACCCTCTCTCTCCTCTAACCACCCCCCCACATGAAGAGGTGTTTTGCCTCTTGGAGAAAACCGCCCCTCTCCCCCTCTCCTCTTTATATACTCACTTAGGAGAGAGGGGAGACCCATTTCGAAATCAGAGAAGGAGGGGTGAACCCTTGCCGAAGCCACCAAGGAGAGAAACGCCGCCACCGCCGCCACCGCCGCCACCATGTCATCCCGCCGTTCAACTCGCATCCAAGCCCGAAATAAGGTCCTCCTCCTCTCCTTCTCTCATGCTTAGATCCTAGGAATGCTTAGAATCCATTTCCATGCTCATCAAAACCGAGTTTGGTTTTTATTTTTTTTGAAAATCTCCATTTTTTTGGGTTTTTTTGGAGCTCTCGGGTAGGGCGGCGCCGCCACCTCCGGCCGCCCTAGCTCCGGCCGGTGATAGCCCCCACCA
Organism: Platanthera zijinensis; assembly: GCA_039513925.1. Classification (NCBI taxonomy): domain Eukaryota; kingdom Viridiplantae; phylum Streptophyta; class Magnoliopsida; order Asparagales; family Orchidaceae; genus Platanthera; species Platanthera zijinensis. Next base: position 46,779,426 of record CM077096.1, read on the forward strand.
CCGGGAACATTTAGGGTAAGTTTCCCGGTGGTGGCGCCGCCTCAGGCCGACGGTAGGTGGCCCGCAAAAATGGCCTGCGCAAGCACTATTTCGGCCTCAATCGGAGAAGATGAACAGTTGCCGTCTGATGCGCTTTAAGATTCGTGCAGGATCTTTATTTCTATTTTTTCTGTTTTTTCTGTTTTGTTTAAATATGCAGTTCACTGTTTTTGGATTTTAGGCCCCTTATGGGCACCTGATGAAAAAGTTGTTAGCATGAAAGTTGTAGGTCCTTTCAATACCTACAATTTGATATGCTGTGGTGAAAATTTGGTAGAGTACCTAGACCTGTAGGGCCATTTTATTATGGGTATGTCCTAGGTTTAGGGCAGTTTTACTATAAAAATTATTTAGGCCCCTTAGAGGCTTGTTCATCGATTTTGATCAACATGAATGTTGTAGGCTATTTAAGTATCTACAGTTTGATATGTTATGGAAAATTTTATGACAAGTATTCTGACCTGTAGGGTCATTATTCTAGGGTAGGTCCTACAATTAGGGCAGATCTTTGAAAAATTCCCCACACCTAACCTTTGGTCCAAATGCTTTGAATTTTGTACAGAGGCTTAATATCACCTAGATCTAGCTCCTGTAAAAAATTGGAATCCATTTAAAGAAGTATAACCTAGGGTTTTACCCTAAACCTAGAAAAGCTAGGTTAAGGTAGTTGAAGGGTCAAATGACCTCCAAACCCTCCCAAATTTTGGTGAGGTGTCCCTGGTATAGGTATTTAGGTCTGGTTAAAATCTCAACTCATTTGGTTGAGTTTTGATTAGGAATACTCTAAACCCTAATTTTGACCTAGTAGAAGAAAGTTTAGTGAGAGGTTCTTTGGACTCTTGTGTGATCATCTCACCTCAACAGAGGATGAGATTTTGAACACTGGTTTATTTTGATCCTAAGATTACCCTTAGCGAGGATGGAATGATTTAGGGTAAGTTTACCCTAGTGCCCAAGTTCAAACCCTAAATGTGGACTTTGGGGGTTTGTGAAGGACATAGGGGCAAATGCCCTTGTATGGCCTTGAGTTTTGGTGGAGAGGTTTTTAAGGAGTTTGTAACTCTCTGGATTTAATTTTAGAGAGTTTTGAGGTAGGTAGCTACCTCAAAACCTAAACCCTAATTTTAGGGCAGAAGGGTTTTTAAGTCAAAACAGTATTTTAAACTCTTTACAAAGCCATGAAATTTGGGTAGTGTGTTTCTAGGGTAGTTAGGACTCTTGGATAATTTTCCTAGAATATTTGGATAGGTATTTCTAGTACTTCATTCATGAATGTGGTTATAGCCCTTTTTGATGTTTTATTTATTAAAGATTTTTAATTCAAATAAGGCCCCCTTGAAACTCTGGAATTAGATGTTGTTGGCCAGTAGAAATGCCCATGAATTTTTAGTTCAATTTTATGTTGGTTAAATAGAATAGTTCCTTCACAAGTATTATTAAAGGGCTTTATGTTTCAAAAATATTTTATGGCATAAATAATTTCTGGAAAATTATGAAAGTTGGTAATTAGTGTTTTTAAATCATTATGAATCAGTGGGATTTTTCTCTGGATTTTTGGAGTTATGGATTTTGTACTTGGTTCACAAGCATGCTAGATTAGGGTTTTTGGTAAATGATTTATTATAAATTAATTTCCAGCAAGAAAATTATGAAACCTTTATAGTACTGTTTTCATAGTTTTTCTAGTACCCTGTAATTAATCTAAACTATTTGGAAGAGTATTTGATGTAGTTTATTCATTAGACATGAAGAAATTGGATTATTGCAAAATTAAGTTTAGGCCCCTTAGACCATAGGGAAAATTGCCAAACCTTGGATATGTTATTTTTAGATACACTAATAGTTGTCTTAAATTTATTATGATTTATACATGACTGAAAAGTATGATCCTTGTACAAATTTGGAAGACCTTGGATTTAATAAAAATTAATTAATTATTAGGTTAATTGGAAAAATTGTTATTATCAGAAAAATCGATTCAATAATGTCTTGATAGGCCCCCAGAAGTTAACTTAGGCCGTATGGAAGAAGACACAAAGGACATCCTATCAAGGTCATCATATAGTGTAGGTTGGTCTGCATTTAGTGTTTTCGTAAAAGATCGCATTTGGAAACGACATAGGGCAATGTTGGAGTTTCTCAATATGCAGATTGGGATGGATTTAGATAGGTTGTCATGGAAGGTTCTAAGGAGTGACGAGAAGTGAGTGGTTGTGGTAGAAGGAGCACGGACTTGACGAAAGATTGTCATCCCCGTAAGAGTGAAGAGTCAAATTCACCCTAGGTTTAGTTTAATGTAATTTATTAAGGGAAAGGGTAAGAATAATTAGTTGAAATAAGTTTACACTTCACACACTAGTTAGATAGACATTTGGAAAAGGTTAAGTCGTCCCGAGGTGTTCAAAGGGGCGCCATCCCGCGGTGCTCAAGGGATGAGGTTTGGAATTGAGCCGGACGGTTTAGTCCGGGGAGCTTAGTCTCGGTTTGTGGTTGAGCCGGACGGTTTGGTCCAGGAGCTTTACTCTTGACTTCTTATATTAACTGCTGCATGTGCATAAAAATAGGAAAGATTAAGGTGGTGGGTTCTCGATATCGGGGAGTTCGATTGCACCGACACCGATATCGTTGACTCGGCAAGGTGACTAGCACTTAGCCAAGGTTAAGTCCGGCGGTCCAGTCGGCAAGAGTACGCAGGAGTCCGCTTTGTGCACCAAGCGTTGAGGGCGTACGATAGGTCAGACCAGTGGTGCTTTTACTGGTTTTGAGGTGGGCGAGGCCCAACCCACCGCTTCCGTCTGCCACTACGGAGGTATCCTGGGAGGTAACGGCTCTGAAAGGGGGAACTAAAGGTTTGTGTACACAAAGTCGTGTGTGTGAGTTGCACTGCATGAACATCATTAACCCACCATATAGTTGCATACATAATCATTCATAACAACCTTGACACCTAAAGCATAAGTGGAATGGGACGCTTATACTTTAGGACTTGCAAAACGACCCCTTGGTCTATAAGCTTGTGTGGGCAAGTTTATAAATCAAAGGTTAATTTCAATATATATATATGCTGCTGTTTGATAACCGACACCCCAACGTATAAGTGGTATGGGACACTTTATACGATGGGAGCCTTGCAAAAGATCCCTTGGCTTATGTGTACTCACATAAGTGAAGGTTTAAATTACCTTACTTATTTTCCTTCTTGTCTGACCTATTACAACACTTATGATTAATTGCTCCCCGATTACACAACTGCAAGTTAGGACCACCGTCATTTGTTTTTGACTACTCTTCACCTTCATGTCCTTCCCTTTCTTCCTCTCCGCTCGGTGCCTTAGAGCATGGGGGAAGGGGTGGGGGATGATAGGGCTTAGTCTTATAGACTAACGGTTTTCGAACCACATCATTTTAGGGAATCGTGGAGCCCAACCCGGAGGAGCAGCCCAGGAGGCCGGTGCGCTTGGAGACAGGGCAGTCTAGCTCAGGAGTTCAGACAGCCGGGACCGTGAGTTCCGTTCCTTAGTAGCAGTTTGTTTTTCAGCTTCCGTTTGAGTGACTATGTAGTGAGGTGTTGTTGTACCGGGCTTAAGCCCTCTTCCTTTCAGTACTCTATTTTTACTCTGATGTTATACTGTGGACACTCCCTTCGTGGAGTTTACATATATGTGATTTATTATTGTGGACTGCATTTCTCTTTACTGTTCTACTTGCTACTTGATTGTGATCGAAAAGGCCGCAGAATCGGCGCGTTGTAGTGACTACCTTCCCGGGTGCGAAGGTGTCACCGCAAAGCGGCGGTTCTGGGCATAAGACCCCGGGTTTGAAAAAAAAAAAAAGGGGTCTTACACATGATGTCTTCCAGATATTTATTAAGCAAATTGAGAATGAATTTAACAGTACTGTGGTCAAAATCAGAAGTGGCCGTGGGACTGAGTTTCAGTCTAAGTGCATGATAAGGTTCTGTGAAGAGCATGAGATTCATCAAGAGTTCTCCTCACCTAGAACACTCCAGCAAAATGGAATTGCTGAGAGGAAAAATAGAACCCTAATAGAGGCTGGTAGGACCTTATAAAGTGACACATATCTCCCAGAATATTTCTAGGCTGAGGCAGTAAGCAATGCATGTCATGTCCTCAACAGGGCTTCCATCACCAAAAGCCACAAGAAGACTCCCTATAGATTCTGAAAGGAAGAAAACCAAACTTATCCTACTTCAGGATTTTTGGTAGCAAGTGTTATGTACTGAACAATGGTAAGTCCTATGTGACTAAGTTTGCTACCAAGTCCTAAGAAGGGATTTTTGTTGGGTACAACAATAATAGTAGGGCATATAGGATCTACAACTTGACTAGTCAAATTGTAGAAGAATCAATCCATGTTGTTTTTGATGAGTCAAACTTGATTAACTATGAGCTACCTAGCTCCTCTTCTAGCTCTGCAGGTTTAAAGGAGATGATGGACAAGCTTACTATCAGGGAAGGTGATCCAGCAGTACAAGATAAGAAAGAAGATGGGTGTTGTCCAGGTGGAGCTCAAGAATCACAAGCTGAGGAAGAAGAACAGCCAGCTGAAGATAATGAAGAACTGCCAGCTAAAGATAATGAAGAACAACAAGCTGGAGAAAGATTGCCTTCAGCTGGGAGAAATCTAAGGGACCATCCAACACACCAAGTCATTGGTGATGCAAGACATAGAGTCCAGACAAGAAGCAAGAGCAACAACACATTTCTCTATTCAAGCTTCCTATCTCAAGAAGAGCCCAAGAAGCTTGAGGAGGCTATCAAAGACCGATTCTGGATTGGAGCAATGAGGAAGAGCTGAACCAGTTCAAGATGTGTAGTGTCTGGAAGCTGGTTCCCAGACCTATGGGATAAAATGTCATAAGAACTAAGTGGATCTACAAGAACAAGTTAGATGAGAATGATATTATTGTCAAGAATAAGGCTAGATTGGTGGAAAAAGGATACAAACAAGAAGAAGGAATAGACTTTGACCAGACTTTTTCCCCAGTAGCCAGTTTGGAAGCAATAAGGTTATTCCTTGCATTTGCTGCCTATCAAAGATTCAAAGTCTACCAGATGGATGTGAAGTCAACATTCCTGAATGGGGACTTAAAAGAGGAAGTATATGTGGAACAGCCACCAGGTTTTGTAGACCCTCACCTTCCTGATTTTGTTTAGAGGCTTAGGAAAGCTCTGTATGGGTTGAAGCAAGCCCCTAGAGCATGGTATGAAATATTATCTAGTTTTCTCATTGAAAACAAATTCACAAGGGGGAAAATAGACAGGACCCTATTCCTAAGGGAATGTAAGGGCAAGATCATCCTAGTCCAAATATATATCGATGACATTATCTTTGGATCTACTGAGAATAACCTTTGCAGGAAGTTTGAAAAACTTATGCAAGGGAAGTTTGAGATGAGCAGCATGGGTGAGCTCAAATTCTTCTTGGGACTCCAAGTAAGATAAACAGATGATGGCTTGTTCATATCTCATTCAAAGTTCACCAGAGAGTTGATTAAGAAATATGATATGGATAATGCCTCCATCATGAGAACTCTCATGGGGTCAAGTATTCTAATAGGCAAATATGAGGCAAGGAAACTTGTTGATGAGTCTTTGTATTGAGGGATAATTGGCTCCCTTCTATACTTAACTACTAGTATGCATGACATCATGTATGCTATATGTGTCTGTGCTAGGTATCAGGCCTACCCTAAAGAATCTCATTATTCTGCTGCAAAAAGAATTTTAAGGTATCTTAAGGGCACACCAGAACTTGGCCTATGGTGCCATAGGAATAGAGATTTTAATCTAACAGGATTTTTAGATGCAGATTTTGCAGACTGTAAGAAATACAGGAAAAGTACTACTGGTACATGTCAATTCCTAGGTGAAAGACTGGTGTCATGGAGCAGTAAGAAGCAGACCTGTGCGGCTATCTCAATTGCAGAGTCAGAGTACATTTCAACAGGCAGCTGTTGTGCTCAATTGTTGTGGATTCAGCATCAGCTTGAAGATTATAACATTAAAATAAGTAGAACTCCTCTGTATTGTGATTCTACTAGTGTCATTTCTATTGCTAGGAATCCTATATCACACAGTAGGACTAAGCACATAGAAATTAAGTATCATTTTATTAGAGAGCATGTGGAGAAAGAAGACATTAGCCTAGAGTTTGTCTCCACTGACAAGCAAGTGGCTGATATCTTCACTAAGCCACTAGATGAAGCCAAATTCAACACCTTCAAGATTAAATTGGGTATGCTGAACTTAGAATAGCTTCAGATACTCCCTAAGGTATTTTTTTTTGGTACATGCTTGTTCTTTTTGTAGGTGATACAGACCTAGTGGAAATCAAGAATAACATAAGAGCAGATGCTCCTATTGAGCGGGAGTAAGTCTAGCAGCTGCAGGACTAAAGTCAGCCTTGTATAAAGAGCAAGCTGGCAGCTGCACTACTGGCCTCATCTACATCAGCTAGGTGGCGAACACTAGGGGAGAAAAAGAACTGGTGTACCTCCATGACTATCTGAAGAAGTAAAAAGGGGGAGAGAGGAGATTGATCAAGTTCAAGTAGTGTCTATGGGAGAGAGACAAGCTCAAGAAAGGATCAAGCTGAGAGGTAAAACTCTAAGGTAACACACACCCTGCAGCAATACAGGGGGAGTAAGTAAAACTTTGTTGGTACCCTAGTTTTGATTTGAGTTCAGTCCTCTCTTTCTGTCTCTTGACCCAAGATTTATCTATGGTCAAAGGTTAGTTGATAGGTTAGATTCTCTAGTTGTGTAGAATTGCTTTTCTAGATGAATATTTGGTTAAGTAGTTTTTCGTTCGACTATGGTCGAACGTCGCTCGACTATCGTCGATCAGCCGTTCGACGATCGTCTTCCTGATAGCTCGACTATCTGCTTGATAGGTCGACTATCGGTTGTCTTTGATAGTTCGACTATCTGTTTGATAGGTCGACTATCTGTTCTCTTTGGTAGTTCGACTATCTGTTGATAGGTCGACTATCTGCTTTGTTTGATAGTTCGACTATCTGCTTGGATAGTTCAATTATCTGATAGTTCGACTATCTGTTTGATAGGTCGACTATCTGTCTTCGTTTGATAGTTCGACTATCTGTTTGATAGGTCGACTATCTGTTTTGCTTGATAGTTCGACTATCTGCTTGGATAGTTCAACTATCTGTGTTGCTTTGATAGTTCGACTATCTGTTGATAGGTCGACTATCAATTTTCTGTGATAGTTCGACTATCTGTTGATAGGTCGACTATCTGTTTTGCTTTGGTAGTTCGACTATCTGTCCTGATAGATCGACTATCTGATAGCTCGACTATCTGTCCTGATAGTTCGACTATCTGCTGAGGTAGTTTGACTATCTTCTTTGATAGTTCGACTATCTGGATCGTTCGACTATCTGTCTGATAGGTCGACGATCTCTGTGCCTCGTTCGACGATCTTCGAAGGTCGTTCGACGTTTTGCTGTATGTTTTGAATAATTTTGTCGTCTTCTATGATGTGATTTATTTCATATTTATTTTAGCATATTTTATAAAAGATTACTTGAATAAATTGTGATATTATTTCCATGCAATATTTGCTTCATTTCTTATGCATGAGCTAATCTTTTTCTGACAAAGTTGTTTGTCTTATTAGCTGAGATATGATTTCTGCTTGATCTGCCAGGCTGTCCTTTATAGCCGTTAGACTCAAAAAGTCTTCTTTGGCCGTAAAGAGTCTCTTCTGATGTGACTTTCTCTTGTATTATTTCATCAGAGTTATTTGCAGCTTCTTAGAAAGCTTTATCCTTTTATAGGATATCTGCCTGCAGTATTTGTTTTGCTTTATGCTTTTTGCAGCCCAGCTTGCAGATTTCAATAGAAGACAAGATTCAAACTCAAATGAGAGTCGTTGCTGTTGCTGCTATATAAAGGATTCTTTGAAGAAATAAATCAACTAGTTCTCATATTCAAAAGCTAACTGCAGCATTCAAACTAAAAGCTTACAGTTCTCAACTGCTCTCAGCTCATTCACATTCTAACTGAGAAGAAGTTTTAGTTCTTCACTCTTCTTCAACCTGAGTTCTCCTGTCTCCAGGAAGATTTGCACTCAGAGCCTTTTGAAGAAGAAGGAGAAGAAGATAGCTGCCTAAAGAAGAAATTTTATTTCATATTATTTATCTTCTTGTAGCTTTTTCCTTCAGATTTTCTGAAGTGTTTCTGCACTGAAGCAAGACTTCACCTGGACATTCTTTTAGCTAGGGGGAGCCTTGATTCTTTAGAGCTTTCTAGCTCAGTGCAAGTTCTTGTGCTTCTCTAATCTATTGTAAAATAGAGAAGACATTCTAACCTCCTTTCCCCCTCCTATAAAGGGTTATTACACCCTTCAAAAGTATCCCTCGGTGGCAGGGCACCTGATCAAAAACCTGTGTTGGTTTTTAGACATCTGATCAAAAGTCTAAAGGGTCTCTAGATCTACCTGCAGCAGATCTTGTTGGTGGCAGGGCACCTGATCAAAAACCTGAGTAGATTCCTACCTTGTTGGTAGAAGAGTGGACGTACCCAAGTTGTTTGGGGAACCACTATAAATTCCTTGTGTCGTCTGGATTATTTATTTAATTCTCTGTGCTGATTGGCTGTGATTAGATTTTAACTAGGATTGCTAGTTGTTGTTTAGGATTCCAAGCCTTAACTGTAATTACAGTTGGCTGCCTTTGTGGACAACACTTGTGTTAGGCTTTAGGGTTTCATCTCAAATATCTGTAATTACAGAAGCATCTGTTCTTTTTAGTTCAACTAGGCATGATTAATGGAAGAGACTAAGTGTGACGTCTGCCTTGTTGAAACTTGTTCGAAGATAGTCGAACGACGTTCGAAGATAGTCGATCGGATCAAGCCTATCGTCGACCTATGGTTGATAATAGCTTATCTGCTTGAAGATCGTCGACCGGCGTTCGAAGATCGTCGAACAGGTCGAGCATATCGTCGATCTATGGTTGACGACAGCTTGCTGTTTGTGAAGACAGAAATAGTCGAACGATTGATCGACTACTCTGCTTCAGGACCGATCGTCGAACGACCATTCGACCATCGTCTCCAGTATCTTTTAAATAGATCGACGATCGTTGTTTTAATATAAAGCCGATGGTTGACCTAGGTTAAGAGATAGTTGCTTTTATCGTCGACGGAGAGCGTCTTTTCGCATTCCGTCTTCCCGCTTGCTCTTTATCTTGCGTTTTCTGCCGTTTCGTCCTCGTCGTCTCTCCCTCGTCTTCTCCAGCTCTTTTGATGGTGATTTCTCCAGTGCTCCTAGCAGTAGTGAAGTTTGATGCAGGATTTAGTGTAGATTTCGACTCCTTCAGCTGCTGTGAACCCGGAATTGTGGAAATTCTTAATCTGTGCAAAGATCAAGGGTTAGAGAAGCTCATGTCCTCCAGAATAAAGATAAACACTCAAGAGATCAAAGAGTGGGCATTCACTTCGTCTTCAACTGATGATTCGATGACCGGAACCATTGGCGGAGAAGAGGTAACATTGACTCCCGCTATTTTAACTGAAATATTTGGATTGATAAATGGGGAAGAAGAGTATGAGCAAGATACCCCAGAGTTTGGGAGAATACTGTCAGAGCTGGGACATGCCGAAGGCATTCCCTCTAAGCTGCTCAAAGTAAATTTTTCCGTTTAAGATTAAGTTTCTTGCTGAAATAGTCGAAAAAGTGCTACTGGGAAAGCACTCCACCCACGACAATATTACAAGGCAGCAGTTTGCACTGATGTGTGCAATTGTAAATAAGAAACAGATTAATTGGGCAGGCGTTATGTTTGATTTGATCAGGAAAAAGAACAGCAAGAAAGAAGTTACCCTGGGAAGGGTAGTTGGGATTTTTCTGATGGAAAAGTATCCCCATCTGTTAGTTTCAGCTGCCACCTCCATCAACGCCAGCAAGAAGATGGATCCAGCCTTGTTCACCAAATGGAAAAGGACCTTTCTGAAGCCCGCTCCCGCAGGGGTTGCTCCAGCAGCATCTGAGAGCACCAGGACTTCCTCAGTCACTCCTCCCCTACAAGAAGCTGGCTCAGCAAACCTCTCCCTTCCATCTTCTTCTTCTGCTTTGTCGTCTACTTCAGTTGAAGTTCCATCAACTTCAATTGAAGTACGACCTTCTGCTTCTCACCTTGCATCTCCTCCTGTATCTCCTCTCCCGTCTCATCTTGCTGGGATTTCTCATCCCAGTTTTGATTTATTGGTTTCTGAGATTTCTACTCCTCCTCAGTCTCCAATTCCTTCTTCAGATCACTTTGATCACCCTGCATCTTCTCATCCAACTCCCCATCACTCTCCATCTCCAGTTCCATCTCCAGTTCATTCTCTAGTTCATCAGGAACTCACCATTCCTGTTGATCTTCCATCCTCTGAGATTCCCCCATCATCTTCATCATCTAAAATCTCCCCAGCTTTTATATCTAGCATCTTGGAGCTAATTACCCCCTCAATCAAAACTATGATTGAAGAGGCAATTGCCCCTCTTATTTCCTCCATATCTTCTTTGACTGCTGCTATTCTAGCACTCTCAAAGTCTGCTGAGCCCTCTTCCTCTAGGGGCCTGGTTTCAGTCTCTACTGAAATCAGGCAGGGGGAGATGCTTCATGAAGATGTCTCTGAGCAGCCTTTGGCCTCCCCTCCAGCAGATCTTCCTGCAGTGGCAAAGAAAGAATTAGAAGAATCAGCTCCCCCTCAAAGTTTATCTGAAAAAGAAATTTCTGATGCATTATTGAAGTCTGAATTTATTGTCAAAGCTTGCTTAGAAGAATGTTCTACTCCCCTGGTCGCCCTGTACCTAGAAGGAGTTATCACTTCCTTTCTAGATGAGTTATGGGAGTTAGGACACGCAAAGGTCGATTCTGAAGGTATTCCTTTTACTCACTTTTTAGACTTAATAACTGATATGCTTGTATGGGAATACCTAGAAGGGATGATTAGATGTCATTTAGCAAAATTTTATTCATAATACTACAGATAATATGGAAGAAGTTTTAGATGTTCAAGAGCCTGTTATCCAACCAGCTCCAGAAGTTCAAGTTCAACCAGAACCAGCTGTTCAAGTTTCTGAAGCTAATCAGCCAGCTCAGCCAGAAGTGCAAGTAGAACTGGTCACCATGACAGTTTCTGATCAGCAAGAAAAGGCTGCAGATGATCAAATTGAAAAGTTTACTGTATGGGATGATTCCCCCGGTCTGGGTTTAGATGCTCTCCTGGCACAGGATGCCATGGAAGAAGAAATAGAAAAAGTTGCTCTAAAGGAAAAGGAAAGAGCCTTGCAAGAAGCAATTGATCCATATGATCTGCCCATCTCTTCTAATTCTGAGGATGAAATTGATTCTGATGAGTCTGCTGAGTCAAAAAGAAAAAGAATTGCTAAAAAGAAAAGGAAAGCTGTAGCTCCTCCTCCTCCTCCTAATCTAGATAATGATACTCCTTATTATATTCTGAAAGGCATTGATCCTAAGTCAAAAGATTTCCAGCACTGGATGGCTTTCTCTAAAAATCAGCAGAAGCAAAGAAAGAAGTCAAAAAGGTATGACAGTCCTGTTCTAAGATGGACTCCTAGAGGTCCTCCTACTCCACCTCCCAGTGCAGGAGCCTCAGGAAACTTATCTATAAACCCAGCTGCTCAGTCTGAAAGGTTCAATCCATCTCAGTCAGCTCAAAGGAGAAGTTCACAAGGATACCAAGGTAAAACTCAATCTGGCTATCAAAGGCTTGATGCTGTTAAGGAACAAGTAAAGGAGGTGGTATATCAAAGACCAACATTTTCTCCTCCTTATTCTAAAGAACTCAAAAGCTCATCCTCTCCTAAGCCAGATCATTCTGTGAAGGATGTTTCAAAAGGTAAGCAAATTATTTTATCTGAAAATTCTAGCAAGATATTTGCTAAGTCTGCTCCTCCCTCTTATCTAGTCATTCAGGATAAAGAATCAGTTGATACATCTTCTGAAATTGTGTATGAAAGCCCAGAGCTTGATCCTAATTTTAGGATGGCTCGTTTTCTTGAACCTGTTGGAGCAGCTCAAATTAAGAAAGCTAAAGCAGAAGGAAAAGACACTGTAGGATTGACCACGATGTCAAAATTCAGAATGAAGGAGCTCGACAAATTCCAGGTTAGACCTGAAGTATTTGATCCTTCAAAGTACATGGAAAAACATCCTGAGGCAGTTGTCCCAAGAGCATCAGAATTGAAAATCATTGGAGAGCAAGACCTAAAGTTGTCAAGGAAAGAAGCCCAAAATCCCTCTAGAAAGATTAATTTTGTTTCTAGCTCTTCTGATCCTAATCCTAACTCTGAAACTCCTTAATATTTCATTGATTGACAGTTTATTGCTTATCTGTTTGATTGATGTTATCTGCTTAGTTATTTCTTTTCATGCATTTTATTTACTTTCAGTAATTAGTTTTGTATGTTTTAGTTGTTGAGAGACTTAACTCAAATAGGGGGAGATTGTTAGTACCCTAGTTTTGATTTGAGTTCAGTCCTCTCTTTCTGTCTCTTGACCCAAGATTTATCTATGGTCAAAGGTTAGTTGATAGGTTAGATTCTCTAGTTGTGTAGAATTGCTTTTCCAGATGAATATTTGGTTAAGTAGTTTTTCGTTCGACTATGGTCGAACGTCGCTCGACTATCGTCAATCAGCCGTTCGACGATCGTCTTCCTGATAGCTCGACTATCTGCTTGATAGGTCGACTATCGGTTGTCTTTGATAGTTCGACTATCTGTTTGATAGGTCGACTATCTGTTCTCTTTGGTAGTTCGACTATCTGTTGATAGGTCGACTATCTGCTTTGTTTGATAGTTCGACTATCTGCTTGGATAGTTCAACTATCTGATATTTCGACTATCTATTTGATAGGTCAACTATCTGTCTTCGTTTGATAGTTCGATTATCTGTTTGATAGGTCGACTATCTGTTTTGCTTGATAGTTTGACTATCTGCTTGTATAGTTCAACTATCTGATAGTTCGACTATCTGTTGATAGGTCGACTATCTGTGTTGCTTTGATAGTTCGACTATCTGTTGATAGGTCGACTATCTGTTTTCTGTGATAGTTCGACTATCTGTTGATAGGTCGACTATCTGTTTTGCTTTGGTAGTTCGACTATCTGTCTTGATAGATCGACTATCTGATAGCTCGACTATCTGTCCTGATAGTTCGACTATCTGCTGAGGTAGTTCGACTATCTTCTTTGATAGTTCGACTATCTGGATCGTTCGACTATCTGTCTGATAGGTCGACGATCTCTGTGCCTCGTTCGACGATCTCCGAAGGTCGTTCGACGTTTTGCTGTATTTTTGAATAATTTTGTCGTCTTCTATGATGTGATTTATTTCATATTTATTTTAGCATATTTTATAAAAGATTACTTGAATAAATTGTGATATTATTTCCATGCAATATCTGCTTCATTTCTTATGTATGAGCTAATCTTTTTCTGACAAAGTTGTTTGTCTTATTAGCTGAGATATGATTTTTGCTTGATCTGCCAGGCTGTCCTTTATAGCCGTTAGACTCAAAAAGTCTTCTTTGGCCGTAAAGAGTCTCTTCTGATGTGACTTTCTCTTGTATTATTTCATCAGAGTTATTTGCAGCTTCTTAGAAAGCTTTATCCTTTTATAGGATATCTGCCTGCAGTATTTGTTTTGCTTTATGCTTTTTGCAGCCCAGCTTACAGATTTCAATAGAAGACAAGATTCAAACTCAAATGAGAGTCGTTGCTGCTGCTGCTATATAAAGGATTCTTTGAAGAAAGAAATCAACTAGTTCTCATATTCAAAAGCTAACTGCAGCATTCAAACTAAAAGCTTACAGTTCTCAACTACTCTATCCTCATTCACATTCTAACAGAGAAGAAGTTTTAGTTCTTCACTCTTCTTCAACCTGAGTTCTCCTGCCTCCAGGAAGATTTGCACTCAGAGCCTTTTGAAGAAGAAGGAGAAGAAGATAGCTGCCTAAAGAAGAAATTTTATTTCATATTATTTATCTTCTTGTAGCTTTTTCCTTCAGATTTTCTGAAGTGTTTCTGCACTGAAGCAAGACTTCACCTGGACATTCTTTTAGCCAGGGGGAGCCTTGATTCTTTAGAGCTTTCTAGCTCAGTGCAAGTTCTTGTGCTTCTCTAATCTATTTTAAAATATAGAAGACATTCTAACCTCCTTTCCCCCTCCTGTAAAGGGTTATTACTCCCTTCAAAAGTATCCCTCGGTGGCAGGGCACCTGATCAAAAACCTGTGTTGGTTTTTAGACACCTGATCAAAAGTCTAAAGGGTCTCTAGATCTACCTGCAGCAGATCTTATTGGTGGCAGGGCACCTGATCAAAAACCTGAGTGGATTCCTACCTTGTTGGTAGAAGAGTGGACGTATCCAAGTTGTTTGGGGAACCACTATAAATTCCTTGTGTCGTCTGGATTGTTTATTTAATTCTCTGTGCTGATTGGCTGTGATTAGATTTTAACTAGGATTGCTAGTTGCTGTTTAGGATTCCAAGCCTTAACTGTAATTACAGTTGGCTGCCTTTGTGCACAACACTTGTGTTAGGCTTTAGGGTTTCATCTCAAATATCTATAACCTTTATTCCGCAATTAACTCCAAGGGAGTTGAGTAGACAGTCAACTTTGTTAGTGCAATTTTTGATTACTCTATTCACCCCCTCTAGAGTAGTATCTATCCCTTTTCTTTCAAACTTCATCTAGGTAAAAATTCATCTCACTAAATTTAAAAAGTTTTTTTTATTTTTATTGCCTATATGATGTGTATCTCATTGACTAAGGAGGTTGATCAATGGTTTTGACATCTTAAAATAGGGAGAGATTGTTGGGTCCATTGATCCCAATGACCCTTATTTGACGATGTCAAATAAGTCAATGAGATATACATAGTTGTATTTAATGTGTTTCTAAGTTCATCTGTGCATGACAGTCCTTGTGATAATGATTAGGCAGGTGGACTCAAAGAAGTGGCTGGAAGGGCAGGAGATTTGCCTAAGTCCACAGGCATTGAGTGAAATCTATTCACTAAATGCCAGGTAAGTAAAATCGTTGAGTATAGTCAGCCAAACATGTTGGCTAGCAAGAAAATTAGCTAAGTCCACAGGTGTTGAGTGTGTTGATCACACTCAATGCCATATAACAAAAGGTACTGAGACAGTTAAAGCCTAAACAGAAATAGGCTGAAATGTGGCTAAGTTCACAGACGTTGAGTATAGTCTACTCACTCAACATCATACAGCAGAAAGCTGTGAGACAGGATGAGACAGTTAAAGCCTAAAAATTTATGAGCAGAAAAGTGGCTAAGTCCATAGGCGTTGAGTTTAGCTCACTCACTCAATGTCATAGCCCAGTCAGTTAAAGCCACAGAAATTTTTGTGTTTAATTTTTGACTAAGTTGTTAGGCGTTGAGTGTAGCTTTCTCTCTCAATGCCATGAGACAGAAAATCTGTCTAAGTAGTTAGGCATTGAGTGTAGCTCACTCACTCAACGCCATTGGACAAAATTTGTCTTAATAGCAAGGCATTGAATGAATCTTCATCACTCAGCTTCATGTTGAATCTATCAACGCCAAACTTCAGTAAGAAGGTAAGATTGCAGAAAACAGGCTAAGTATAAAAGCATTGAGTAAATCTTATACACTCAATGATCTCAACGCTTTTAAGCAAAAAGGGCAGAAGAATATGACTGAGGCAAAATGCATTGAGTGAGGCATATACACTCAATGCTTTCAACGCCTAGTAGAGCTGAAGAAAATTCTAAGTCCAGAATCGTTGAGTATTTCTTATCCACTTTTCGTCGAGCTGAGCTTTGCGTTCGTTGAACTGAGTTCAGAGTTTGTCGAAATGAGTTCAGAGTTTGTCGATCTAACCTTTCACTTGTTCATTGAACTGAGGATTTCTGGAATGATGCTTGATTTCATTGAGCTGAGCTCTGGGTTCGTCAAACTGAGGTTTGAGTTTGTCGAACTAAGGATTTCTGGAATGATGCTTGATTTCGTCGAGCTGAGCTCTGGGTTAGTCGAACTGAGGTTTGAGTTTGTCGAACTGAAGATTTTTTGAATGATGCTCCATTTTGTCTAAGTCCAGAAAGATGCTGACGTCAACAATGTCAACAAGTCAAAGCAGGTTCAAATGTCGCGGGAATGCTGCTAGAGGAGCTAGGGGGCCAGCTATCATGATTTTCTACACTAAGAAAGAGATTACTCATTGGGGCTCACACAAAGTAAAGAGCCATTGAATCAGTCGGCAATGGAAAGTAGGTGGTTGAATCACAGCCGCCAACTCTGGTGGGGCCCACTGCTCAATGTGATGCTAATCGATTGTCTATACAAGGATCATGATCATATCGAAACAACAACAAGTAATCAATCAAAGTAATCACAATCAACATCAAGAAGAGACGTCATTAGGGTTCTCTGGGTTTGCAATCTTGCGGCTGGACGACGTCTTCTTCCTTGTTTTCTCGTCGAACCAGAAGGAGTTCAAAAAAGAGTGTTGGGTACATTGGAAAATGTGTACCTGATTTGAAGAAGCCCAACTTAGCTCAATGATATACATTAAGGTGTATTTGATGTTGTTTTGAGTTGACATGTGCAGGTGAAGAAGTATTAAAGAATGCAGAAAAATATTCTAAGTCCACATGTCGACACCTGAAGAAATTGTGTCGACACTTCAGAATATTTGTGTCGACACTTCAGAATATCAGTGTCGACACAGAGAAAGATAGTCGACCACATTTATGTCGACACTGGGAAGCAGTGTCGACACATAATGAAAATCGTCGACCTCAGCACTGGGAAGAAGTGTCGACACAGTGAAAGATAGTCGACACCCAGAGAAAGTTAGTCGACTAGTGAAAGATAGTCGACCAGAGAAAAATAGTCGACTAGTGGAAGATAGTCGACTAGTGAAAGATTGTCGACACTGGGTGGATGTGTCGACACCTTGAGATTGAGTCGACACATATTGGCAGAAGTCGACTATGCTTGTGTCGACACCAGAAGACTGAGTCGACACATTTTGGCAGAATTGAAGATTGTTGTGTCGACACCAGAAGACTGAGTCGACACATTTTGGCAGAATTGAAGATTGATGTGTCGACACCTGAAGGCTGAGTCGACACATACTGAGTTCTGAATCTACAACAACTGTGTCGACACACAGGACTTGTGTTGTCACACTGCAGAGTCTAGACCAAGTTATTTTCTGAAGAAGCTATGTCGACTTAAAGGCAACTTAGTCGACATCATCAAAGACTGTGTCAACACCAAAGTCACTTATGTCGACACAGATAGACAGATTGGTCTCGATACTTTCTAACAGACTGTCTCGACATTTTGCTGTCCAAGGCTAAGGTACAGGAACTGTTTGAAGACTTGACAGCTGTGGGTTGCCACCATTTAACTGAAGCTGTCAGACCTGTCAGAAATCAGTTAGAAACCAGATCAGCCGGTTACCATGAAGAAAGTCTATAAATAGACATATTCAGAAGGAAATAAAGAGCTAAGAAAAATAACAGAAGAAGATCTAAGAAGAAGAAACAAAAGGATTACGATCCTATTGAAGTTTCAATTCAAGAAAGTGCTAAGCTCTAAAGAAGATCTTCATCAGAAGATCTAAGAAGAAGAAGTCTGAAGTATCAGAAAAGGTGTTGGATAGAGAGGGATCCAGTCATCTTGAAGAAGAAGAAGGAAGCCATCAGTGGTTTCTCAAGAAGCTGTTTGGAAATCAACTCAGCTAAGTTCAGATTCAAGAAGCTTTGAAGAAAGCTCAGATTCAGTTGATTTCATCAGCTGATCAAGAAGTGTCTTGTCCTCTTTTCTCTCAACAAAGGCAAGACATTAAAATATCTTTTCTAAATTTCTGTAGGATCTGTTTACACAGATCTGAGTTGTAAGCCTGTGTTATAAAGGCTGAGTGTAGGAGAGGTGATCTCTGAGTGGTAGGGCTATTTGCCTGAGTGTAGGAGAAGGTTCTTCTCTGAGAGGTAGGCCTTGAGGCAAGGCTGAGGTAGGGCTGTTGAGCCTGAGTTGTAGGAACCTATCCAGGTTCTGAGCTGTAGGATCTGAGGATCTGAGAATAGTGGAAGTTTGGCCGAATCTAGCATACTGCTAGATAGGTGAAGGGGAAAGTGGATGTACCCAGACCTTGGGGAACCACTATAAAACATTGTGCAATCTGTGATGCTTAGTTGTCTGTGAATGCTGTGCTAGATGTTTTAATTTGTAATTGAATTCTGCCTAGAAGTATAAACAAGAAATTAGAACCTATTCACCCCCCCCCCCCCCCCCCCCTCTAGGTGTTTAGGTTATCTTGAAAGTAAAACTATCAAAGAGAACCTAATTCCGAAGAGAGTTAGCTGCCACAATACTCATCTGCGACAGCAAGATCGGGATTGATTCCTGGAGAAGAAGAAGAAGAAGCAGAATTTTCTACAAGTTGCTTCCAGAACAAGCCAGGATTCAATTGAAGATTTCCTTCTCAACTTGTTGCTGTGAATAAGAAGATAGGGCTGATATCTGCTTAGTACAGGAAGACAGACACAAAGAACTTTCTCTAGTGTCTGAGTAATTCATTTCTTTTTCATTCACTGTAAGATTCAATTTGGATCTAAGGGTAGGATTCTTGTTAGGATCTGAGTGGTAAGGCTTAGTGCCTGAATATAGGCATGTATTATAAAGGCCGAGGTAGGATTCTTGTTAGAATATGAGTGGTAAGGCTTAGTGCCTGAGTGTAGGCCTGTGTTATAAAGGCCGAGGTAGGATCCAATTGGGATTTGAGTGGTAGGGCTTAGTGCCCGAGTTGTAGTTCTTGGGTAAGACTGAGTGATCCTGCGGGATCGTGTTGTAAGCTCTAAAGGAGCCGAAGAATTGGTGAAGAGCCTTGTCTAACACACTGTTAAAAAGGTGGAGAGGGACAGTGAACGTACCCAAGATTGAGGAGTCACTATAAAATTTTTGAGTCGTCTGTGATTATTCTTGAAAGTACAAATCAATTAATCACTAAACATCAAGAACTTAGATATAAATCAGAGTATTTAAAAAGAAGGCCAAAAACCTATTCACCCCCCTCTAGGTATTTAGTTGACCTTGAAATCAAGACTTTCACAATCCTATGTTGATAAGATAAGGGCAAATGACAACACTGTTATCTAGCATGAGAGGCTGGGGCATGTTGGGATAGACAAGTTGAAGGATATGATAGCAAGAGGTCTGGTGCATGGTCTACCTATTCTTTCATCCTTAGGAGACGATCATGTGTGTACGGGATGTCAGTATGGAAAGGCTCATCTCCTTCCATTTGACAATTCATAGACCAAATGCAAAGCATAGTTTCAGTGAATCCATAGTGATCTGATGGGACCCACCGTCACCTCAGTCTTGGAGGTAGCAGTTATATGCTAGTATTGATTGATGATTTCACCAAATATACTTGGGTATATTTTTTGAAGGAGAATTCAGAGGCGTACCTGAAGTTCATGGAGTTCAAGGAGCTCGTAGAAGGCCGACTCAGTCTGTGGATCAAGAAGTTGAGAATTGACAATGGAGGAGAGTTCAACTCAAATGAGTTCTTCAACTTTGGCAGAAAGCATGGAATTCGGAGGGAGATTTCGTGTGCGTATTCTCCACAATAAAGCGGAGTTGCAGAGTGGAAGATCTGTCATTTGGCGGAGATCTGCAAGTGTTGGCTTTATGCCAAAGGCATTCCCAGGGCTTTTTGAGTGGAGGGAATGACATGTGAAGCATATGTCATCAACCGGATGCCCCTCTATCCCAATAACATAAGTCTCCATATGAGTTGATGTTTAAGGAGAAGCCCAGTATGAAATATCTTCGGGTGTTCGGGTCTACCTGCTATGTGTATGTTACAGATGCTCTCAAAACAAAGCTAGATACGAAAGTAAGGAAGCAGTGTCGACACAGAGAAAGATAGTCGACCACATTTATGTCGACACTGGGAAGCAGTGTCGACACATAATGAAAATCGTCGACCTCAGCACTGGGAAGAAGTGTCGACACAGTGAAAGATAGTCGACACCCAGAGAAAGTTAGTCGACTAGTGAAAGATAGTCGACCAGAGAAAAATAGTCGACTAGTGGAAGATAGTCAACTAGTGAAAGATTGTCGACACTGGGTGGATGTGTCGACACCTTGAGATTGAGTCGACATATATTGGCAGAAGTCGACTATGCTTGTGTCGACACCAGAAGACTGAGTCGACACATTTTGGCAGAATTGAAGATTGTTGTGTCGACACCAGAAGACTGAGTCGACACATTTTGGCAGAATTGAAGATTGATGTGTCGACACCTGAAGGCTGAGTCGACACATACTGAGTTCTGAATCTACAACAACTGTGTCGACACACGGGACTTGTGTCGTCACACTGCAGAGTCTAGACCAAGTTATTTTCTGAAGAAGCTGTGTCGACTTAAAGGCAACTTAGTCGACATCATCAAAGACTGTGTCAACACCAAAGTCACTTGTGTCGACACAGATAGACAGATTGGTCTCGATACTTTCTAACAGACTGTCTCTACATATTGCTGTCCAAGGCTAAGGTACAGGAACTGTTTGAAGACTTGACAGCTGTGGGTTGCCACCGTTTAACTGAAGCTGTCAGACCTGTCAGAAATTAGTTAGAAACCGGATCAGCCGGTTACCATGAAGAAAGTCTATAAATAGACATATTCAGAAGGAAATAAAGAGCTAAGAAAAATAACAGAAGAAGATCTAAGAAGAAGAAACAAAAGGATTACGATCCTATTGAAGTTTCAATTCAAGAAAGTGCTAAGCTCTAAAGAAGATCTTCATCAGAAGATCTAAGAAGAAGAAGTCTGAAGTATCAGAAAAGGTGTTGGATAGAGAGGGATCCAGTCATCTTGAAGAAGAAGAAGAAGGAAGCCATCAGTGGTTTCTCAAGAAGCTGTTTGGAAATCAACTCAGCTAAGTTCAGATTCAAGAAGCTTTGAAGAAAGCTCAGATTCAGTTGATTTCATCAGCTGATCAAGAAGTGTATTGTCCTCTTCTCTCTCAACAAAGGCAAGACATTAAAATATATTTTCTAAATTTCTGTAGGATCTGTTTACACAGATCTGAGTTGTAAGCCTGTGTTATAAAGGCTGAGTGTAGGAGAGGTGATCTCTGAGTGGTAGGGCTATTTGCCTGAGTGTAGGAGAAGGTTCTTCTCTGAGAGGTAGGCCTTGAGGCAAGGCTGAGGTAGGGCTGTTGAGCCTGAGTTGTAGGAACCTATCCAGGTTCTGAGCTGTAGGATCTGAGGATCTGAGAATAGTGGAAGTTTGGCCGAATCTAGCATACTGCTAGATAGGTGAAGGGGGAAAGTGGATGTACCCAGACCTTGGGGAACCACTATAAAACATTGTGCAATCTGTGATGCTTAGTTGTTTGTAAATGTTGTGCTAGATGTTTTAATTTGTAATTGAATTCTGCCTAGAAGTATAAACAAGAAATTAGAACCTATTCACCCCCCCCCCCCTCTAGGTGTTTAGGTTATCTTGAAAGTAAAACTATCAAGTGGTATCAGAGGGAGGTTCCTCAGAAAGGACTTAACAGTCTGAGGTAGATCTGAAAGGTAGAATCAAGATTCAAAAAGATGGGTTCTGGTGAGAATCATAAGGAGCTAGGGTCTATGAAATTACCCATATGCAAGAAAGAAATTTTTGGAATTTGGAAAGAAAGAGTCAGATTGTTTATGGAGGCATCTGACCCAAGGATTTACATCACAGTACAGGAAGGCCCCTTCATACCAATGAAGGTATCAGTTCTTGATGCAAATATCCAAACTCCAAAGAGTTATTCAGAAATGACCAAGGATGAAATCATCTTGGCAACCATGGATAAAAGAGCTCAGAACATTATTGTTAGTGCCATAGATGATTCAACATTTCAGAATCTGATTCACTGCAAGACCTCCAAAGAGATGTGGGACACATTGATTGTCAACATGGAGGGATCTGAAGAAGTAAGGCAGGACAGGAAATCTATGCTCAATCAGGAGTATGAAAGTTTTAGACAAGGAAAATCTGATAGCATAACTGAGTGCTACAAGAAATTCTATAGAATTGTGAATGAGCTTATGTCCTATGGAAGAGTCTTCAGTACTTATGAACTGAATGACAAATTCTTGAGATCCTTAACAAAGGATTGGGACACAAAGATCTGTGCCATAAGAGAAGTGGCTAAATTGGCAGAGATATCTCCTCCCACCTTGTTTGGAAAGTTGTTATCCTATGAAATGCAACTTATGGTGAGGAAGGAGGAGGAAAAGAATTCAAGAGGAGAGCATAGAGAAAAGACTGTGGCATTCAATGTAGAACCACTAGAAAGAATAGGAGGAAATCACCATCTCCTCCTAAGGAAGTTGCAGAAGATAGTTCTGAAAATTCAGATAAGGGTTCAGAAAGCTGTGATTCAGATGCAGACTTTGCTGCATTCACAAGGCAATTCCAGAGATTCTTGAAAAAGAAGCAATGGAAGTCTAGGCCTTCCACATCACAGCAAGTTGATGACTATTATCAGAAGAAAAGGTCATCAAGGAAAGAGAAGAGCAGATTAAAGCCCAGCAAAGCCACTACTTCAAAGATTGTCTGCTATTGTTGCAATAGGCCTGGACATGTAGTGGCTGACTGTCCTGATAAGAGAAAGGAGTCTTCAGACAAGAAGAAGACTCATCACAAAGGCAAGAAGGAGAAATCCTTTGTTGCAAAGAAAGATAGGAGTCTAACAGACCAGTCAACTTCAGAGTCAGAATCTGAAGCTGAAGCATATATTGGACTATATGCTGCATCTGAAGAAGAGGAGTTTCTGCAGTTGCTAGACTCCATCAATGAACAAAAGGATCATCAGTGTATGGGGCTAATGGCAGGATCAGAAGAGGACATATGCCAGAATCAGTCTGGTCCTAATAAGGTACAATGTCCTTCTATTACATCTGTTTGTTGTACAAGTGAAGAATCAGCTACATCTGCATCAAGTGATGTAGATGCATCTGAATCTGAAGGAGATGTCTATCAATTGATAGACAAGTATGGGGACTTGTTGCAGGCCCTTAAGAAAAGCAAGAACCTGGTTAAATCTCAGGCTCAGGAAATTGCTGAACTAAGGGTTGCTACAAGAGGAGCTGGAAATGTTCAACCAGAAGGGAATCTTCCTCCAGCTACAAGACATTTAAGAGATCATCCAGCTGATCAGATAATAGGTGATCCAAGACAGGGGGTGCAAACTAAAAGCAGAAATCAAAACACAGTTCTACATTCAAGTTTCCTGTCACAAATGGAGCCTAAGAAGTTTGAAGAAGCTATCCAAGACCAGCACTGGATTGATGCTATGCAAGAGGAGCTGAATCAATTCAGAAGGTGCAATGTCTGGGAGCTTGTTCCAAAACCAAGAGGCCACAACATAATTGGCACAAAATGGATCTATAGGAACAAGCTAGATGAAAGTGGAATAATAGTAAAGAATAAAGCAAGATTGGTTGCAAAAGGATACAGGCAGGAAGAAGGGATTGACTTTGATCAAACCTTTGCTCCAGTAGCAAGGCTGGAGGCAATCAGAATATTCCTTGTCTATGCAGCCTATCAAGACTTCAAAGTATACCAGATGGATGTGAAGTCAGCATTTCTGAATGGTGATCTCAAAGAAGAAGTATATGTAGAGCAGCCATCAGGTTTTGTAGATCCTCTTAAACCTGATTTTGTTTATAAGCTTAGGAAAGCTCTGTATGGGTTAAAGCAAGCTCCAAGGGCTTGGTATGAAACCATGTCTACTTTCCTTATTGAGAATAAATTCTCAAGAGGAAAAATTGACAAAACTCTATTCCTTAGGGAATCCAAAGGCAAGATCATCTTAGTTCAGATCTATGTTGATGACATAATCTTTGGATCTACTGAAAACAACCTTTGTAAAAAGTTTGCCAAACTTATGCAAGGGAAGTTTGAGATGAGAAGTATGGGAGAACTGAAGTTCTTCTTGGGACTCCAAGTAAGACAGACTGATGATGGCTTGTCCATATCCCAGTCTAAGTTCACCAAAGAATTGATTAAGAAATATGGTATGGAGTCATCCTCCACCATGAGAACTCCTATGGGAATAAGTATGCCTATATGCAAAGATGATGCAGGTAAACCTGTTGATGAGACTTTGTATAGAGGAATAGTTGGCTCACTTCTATATCTCACTGCTAGTAGACCAGATATTATGTATGCTACATGTGTCTGTGCTAGGTACCAAGCCTGCCCTAAAGAATCTCATTATACTGCAGTCAAAAGGATTCTGAGATATCTTAAGGGCACACCTAATCTAGGTCTTTGGTACCCTAGGAATAGAGATTTTCAACTAACAGGCTATTCAGATGCAGATTTTGCAGGATGTAGAGAGGATAGGAAGAGTACTACAGGTACTTGTCAATTCCTGGGAGGAAGACTAATATCATGGAGTAGTAAGAAGCAGACCAGTGTGGCAATTTCCACAGCTAAGTCTGAGTATGTTGCTGCTGGAAGCTGCTGTGCACAGCTATTATGGATGCAGCATCAGCTTAAGGATTATGGTATTCAAGTAAGTAGGACACCTCTTTTGTGTGATTCTAAGAGTGCAATTTCTATTGCTAATAATCCTGTTTCTCATAGTAGAACTAAGCATATAGAAATAAAATACCATTTTCTTAGAGAACATGTAGAAAAAGAAGACATTTCATTGGAATTTGTGAAAACAGATTATCAAATAGCAGATGTGTTTACTAAGCCCCTAGATGAGACCAAATTCAATAAATTCAAAATTGAATTAGGTATGTTAACCATTGATTAGTGTAATCACAATATCATCAACAATGAAGTTGAAGTGGTAACAAGACATTCAAGTGATATAAAGACACATTGAAGTAGTATCAAGTACTCTGTAGTACTTATAAGTTGTGATGAACAAACAGAAATTGGCTAAGTAAGATGGTGTCGACACAATCAGTAATATTGTGTCGACTCAGGGTAGTAATATCGGCAAGTCAGAGATATTGTGTCGACACAGAAAATATGTGTCTACACTTAAGAATCTTATTGTCGACTTATCCAGGAATGTAGTGTCGACTTCACCAGGATAGTGGTGTCGACACTTACAGATGTTGTGTCGACACTTATACTAAGAGTCGACACAGAATTTTTGATGCTCTACTATATATCTCTGGTGTCGACATAACTGCAAATTGGTGTCGACACATAATAGACGGACTTGATGTCGAGACAATAGAAGCTGGTGTCGACACATTCCATCTATGTCGACACTTATAGTCTGTTTTTGGCGTCTTTTGATCTTCTTTAAACAGAAGGTATAAATAGGTCAAAAACTCATTCTGTCGACACGCTTACAAGGTTTTCGAAACCCTGTGTCGACATTCTCCCTCTCTCTCTCTTTCTCTCATCTTTCAAGCTTTCTCGACTGATCAATGGCGCCAAAGATTGAAGATAATGTGAATGAAGGATATGAGTTGGTGCGCCAGGCCTTTGCTGCTGCCCCTCCAGATGTTCTCGGGGTTATCTCTCTCCTCTCCGACTCAGGATTAGAATTTCTGGTCTCCGAACCATCTAAGATATGGAAGAAGGAGGTGCATGAGTTCTATACTTCTGCATCTGTAGTCTCTGAAAGTCATGAGATAAAATCAACAGTTCATGGGTCACCAGTGGAAATTACACCAAGTAAGTTAAGAACAATTCTACACTTACCTATAATTGAGAATGAAGAGGATGTCCCTGCTTCTAAATCAAGGGAAGTTCTTCAATGGTGTGGATTGGATTCCACCATGAAAATTGGAGCTGCTTTCAATAGGAAAGGAATGAATCAACAGGGCAAGTTTCTGTCTGAGGTGGTTGGAAAAGTTATTCTGTGCAAGCCAGGTGGACATGATAGGATTTCCGCCTATATGTTCAGCCTAATGACCAGGATTGTGTTTACAATTCCAACGGATTGGTCAACTGTAATCTTTGAAAAGATTAAAGAAGGACTCAAGAAGCCAAATCTGGCTAGAATAATGAGTATATACCTAAGTAAGGAGATTCCTGATGTTATGCAACAACAATCTGGAACAAAAATTAATCACATGAGAAGGATGGACATGAGATTGTTCTCCATATGGGATAGGGTGCTGACCAAAGAGATGCCTGAAGTGGAAAGGCAGGATTCACCTGAGAAATCCCCAGGTCATGCTACCAGTACTGAGCACCCACAAGAAGAACAAGTAAGACAAGAGGTTGAAGATCAGCCTGCTTCTACACAAGTTCAGGATGCCACAATACCTGCAATTCAAGAAGAAGAAGTAAGAATACCAGCTCAGCAAGTTTATTCACCTACACAGACTGTATCTACTCATGACCAGGTACAGGTGCAGGGGGAGCTGGTGTATTTTCCTACAAAAGACATTTCTAATATTTCTATTTCTGCACAGGTCTAGGGAAAGCAAGTGTTCTCACCTGCCCAGGACATCACCAATACTGAACAAGTTCAGGGGGAGAAGCTGTCTGAGCAAGTGCAAGACGATGCTCAAATTGATATATCTCAAAATTTGAATACTGCAGATGTTCCAGCCTAGAAGGAATATACTCTAGAAGAGTTATTTCCAGATAATGAAATAATTACTGATAGAATGGAAGTGGAGCAAGAAATTGAGGGGGAGCCTGTGCATGTGGAGACTGTACAATATGGCACTGAAGTAGCTGTTCCTCCTCCTCCCAAAGAAAGAGTTCAAATTGATAGTACTTCTGATTCTGAGAATGAAGAAGCCAGGGTGGCTAAGAAGAGAAAACTTATGGTCTTCCAGAGAAGGAGCAAGAGCTATAAGCAGGCTCTACAGTCTACAACACATCACACTCCTTCTGACTTTGATTATAACAAGTTTTTGGTCGATTTACAAGTGAAATTGGATGAACACAGAGTGGCTATTGAAAAATATGTTGATGAGAACAACAAGTCCCTGCAATTTGACTTAACTCAAGATATAAAATCTATTAGGTTTGAGGTCAATATGCATAAGAAGGAGATGACAGATTGCTTCCATAAGGGAGGTAATGCTGTGGTATATTTGGCAAAACAACGGCAGTCTATCATCCCTAAGGTGGATGATATTGCTTTAAAGCAAAGCTATGTCTTGGAAAATCAGCTAAGGATGAATGAGAATTTAACTGAATCTCATCATGAGATCATTGAGGAATTGAAAAAGATTGTTCCAGGCCTGCCTGCAGCTAGAGCAAAGGAAATGGAAGAATTTGATAAGAACTTTCAAGCTGCTATTGATTCTGTTAAAACTGCTATCACTACCTCTCAAAAGGAAATATCTGACAAGCTTCTAAAGTTAAAACCATTTTTTAAAGAGGGTGTGAATTATCTAGATGGTTAAATCAGATTTCAGAAGGAAGATCTAAGAGATCATGTTACTAGAGAAGCCATAAAGGGGGAGAGGATGTTAGTTCATGCAGGCTCAGAGCACACCAAATGGGTGACTAATAGTATTCGAGCCACATTGGGATATCCACCTTTGTGTGATGATGCTATGGTGGCTGAGTCTGGAATACAAACAAGTCTACTTGAAGGCAATCAACCTGAGGTTGCCCAAGTCATTTACCCTCCTCTAGATTATGATATGATTGATCAGCAAGTTCAAGGAATATATAGTCCTCCAAAGGAGGTTACCAATGTTGTTATTGGGAAGGTTGATAAGCCTGAGGCTACTTTGAAAGACCAGCAAGATGCTCTACTATCTAAGAAAAGATTTATAGAGCAGGCTGAACTTAAGCCAGACTTTGAGCAGTGGAGTCCTACTTCCAGAAATATTATACTCACTGCATGGAAGGCTGTCAAAGACCAAGTGCAGGAAAGAGGCAAGTGGTTCAATGAGATGGAATGGCAGAAGTATGAAGCCAGGCAAGAGGCCATAGTACAGTTTAGAAGAAAAGCCAAGCTGGGTAGGCTGCCTCCAAATGCTCAGGAGCCGAGCAAGTACTTTCCAAAGCCCTTTCATTATTTTGAAAGGCAAAAGCTCAAGGAAGAAGCAAAGAAGAAGGCTGATCTAAAAGGCAAGAAGCCAGCTGAAGATTCTGAAGCTCCTGTGAAGGCTCAAATTCTATCTGGCAAAGGGATTGTCATAAAAGAGCCTGATCAGTCTTAATTTTTAGTTCTTTCAAAGTATTTTGTAATGTTTTGATTAAATCATTAAATATAAATCTCTGTATTCAAACATTATCAAGTTATAAACAAAATGTTGTTTGGTATCATATAATGTTCATTCTGTGATGGATTGTTTCTATTTTGTTTATATTAAGTATTCCTGTTATGTCATATATCATCAGTTTATACTTTTTATAAATGGTGTATATCATTGGCTATAGGGTTATGACTTCTCCAAATAGGGGGAGATTGTTGGGTACATTGGAAAATGTGTACCTGATTTGAAGAAGCCCAACTTAGCTCAATGATATACATTAAGGTGTATTTGATGTTGTTTTGAGTTGACATGTGCAGGTGAAGAAGTATTAAAGAATGCAGAAAAATATTCTAAGTCCACATGTCGACACCTGAAGAAATTGTGTCGACACTTCAGAATATCAGTGTCGACACAGAGAAAGATAGTCGACCACATTTATGTCGACACTGGGAAGCAGTGTCGACACATAATGAAAATCGTCGACCTCAGCACTGGGAAGAAGTGTCGACACAGTGAAAGATAGTCGACACCCAGAGAAAGTTAGTCGACTAGTGAAAGATAGTCGACCAGAGAAAAATAGTCGACTAGTGGAAGATAGTCGACTAGTGAAAGATTGTCGACACTGGGTGGATGTGTCGACACCTTGAGATTGAGTCGACACATATTGGCAGAAGTCGACTATGCTTGTGTCGACACCAGAAGACTGAGTCGACACATTTTGGCAGAATTGAAGATTGTTGTGTCGACACCAGAAGACTGAGTCGACACATTTTGGCAGAATTGAAGATTGATGTGTCGACACCTGAAGGCTGAGTCGACACATACTGAGTTCTGAATCTACAACAACTGTGTCGACACACAGGACTTGTGTTGTCACACTGCAGAGTCTAGACCAAGTTATTTTCTGAAGAAGCTGTGTCGACTTAAAGGCAACTTAGTCGACATCATCAAAGACTGTGTCAACACCAAAGTCACTTATGTCGACACAGATAGACAGATTGGTCTCGATACTTTCTAACAGACTGTCTCGACATTTTGCTGTCCAAGGCTAAGGTACAGGAACTGTTTGAAGACTTGACAGCTGTGGGTTGCCACCATTTAACTGAAGCTGTCAGACCTGTCAGAAATCAGTTAGAAACCAGATCAGCCGGTTACCATGAAGAAAGTCTATAAATAGACATATTCAGAAGGAAATAAAGAGCTAAGAAAAATAACAGAAGAAGATCTAAGAAGAAGAAACAAAAGGATTACGATCCTATTGAAGTTTCAATTCAAGAAAGTGCTAAGCTCTAAAGAAGATCTTCATCAGAAGATCTAAGAAGAAGAAGTCTGAAGTATCAGAAAAGGTGTTGGATAGAGAGGGATCCAGTCATCTTGAAGAAGAAGAAGGAAGCCATCAGTGGTTTCTCAAGAAGCTGTTTGGAAATCAACTCAGCTAAGTTCAGATTCAAGAAGCTTTGAAGAAAGCTCAGATTCAGTTGATTTCATCAGCTGATCAAGAAGTGTCTTGTCCTCTTTTCTCTCAACAAAGGCAAGACATTAAAATATCTTTTCTAAATTTCTGTAGGATCTGTTTACACAGATCTGAGTTGTAAGCCTGTGTTATAAAGGCTGAGTGTAGGAGAGGTGATCTCTGAGTGGTAGGGCTATTTGCCTGAGTGTAGGAGAAGGTTCTTCTCTGAGAGGTAGGCCTTGAGGCAAGGCTGAGGTAGGGCTGTTGAGCCTGAGTTGTAGGAACCTATCCAGGTTCTGAGCTGTAGGATCTGAGGATCTGAGAATAGTGGAAGTTTGGCCGAATCTAGCATACTGCTAGATAGGTGAAGGGGGAAAGTGGATGTACCCAGACCTTGGGGAACCACTATAAAACATTGTGCAATCTGTGATGCTTAGTTGTCTGTGAATGCTGTGCTAGATGTTTTAATTTGTAATTGAATTCTGCCTAGAAGTATAAACAAGAAATTAGAACCTATTCACCCCCCCCCCCCCCTCTAGGTGTTTAGGTTATCTTGAAAGTAAAACTATCAAAGAGAACCTAATTCCGAAGAGAGTTAGCTGCCACAATACTCATCTGCGACAGCAAGATCGGGATTGATTCCTGGAGAAGAAGAAGAAGAAGCAGAATTTTCTACAAGTTGCTTCCAGAATAAGCCAGGATTCAATTGAAGATTTCCTTCTCAACTTGTTGCTGTGAATAAGAAGATAGGGCTGATATCTGCTTAGTACAGGAAGACAGACACAAAGAACTTTCTCTAGTGTCTGAGTAATTCATTTCTTTTTCATTCACTGTAAGATTCAATTTGGATCTAAGGGTAGGATTCTTGTTAGGATCTGAGTGGTAAGGCTTAGTGCCTGAATATAGGCATGTATTATAAAGGCCGAGGTAGGATTCTTGTTAGAATATGAGTGGTAAGGCTTAGTGCCTGAGTGTAGGCCTGTGTTATAAAGGCCGAGGTAGGATCCAATTGGGATTTGAGTGGTAGGGCTTAGTGCCCGAGTTGTAGTTCTTGGGTAAGACTGAGTGATCCTGCGGGATCGTGTTGTAAGCTCTAAAGGAGCCGAAGAATTGGTGAAGAGCCTTGTCTAACACACTGTTAAAAAGGTGGAGAGGGACAGTGAACGTACCCAAGATTGAGGAGTCACTATAAAATTTTTGAGTCGTCTGTGATTATTCTTGAAAGTACAAATCAATTAATCACTAAACATCAAGAACTTAGATATAAATCAGAGTATTTAAAAAGAAGGCCAAAAACCTATTCACCCCCCTCTAGGTATTTAGTTGACCTTGAAATCAAGACTTTCACAATCCTATGTTGATAAGATAAGGGCAAATGACAACACTGTTATCTAGCATGAGAGGCTGGGGCATGTTGGGATAGACAAGTTGAAGGATATGATAGCAAGAGGTCTGGTGCATGGTCTACCTATTCTTTCATCCTTAGGAGACGATCATGTGTGTACGGGATGTCAGTATGGAAAGGCTCATCTCCTTCCATTTGACAATTCATAGACCAAATGCAAAGCATAGTTTCAGTGAATCCATAGTGATCTGATGGGACCCACCGTCACCTCAGTCTTGGAGGTAGCAGTTATATGCTAGTATTGATTGATGATTTCACCAAATATACTTGGGTATATTTTTTGAAGGAGAATTCAGAGGCGTACCTGAAGTTCATGGAGTTCAAGGAGCTCGTAGAAGGCCGACTCAGTCTGTGGATCAAGAAGTTGAGAATTGACAATGGAGGAGAGTTCAACTCAAATGAGTTCTTCAACTTTGGCAGAAAGCATGGAATTCGGAGGGAGATTTCGTGTGCGTATTCTCCACAATAAAGCGGAGTTGCAGAGTGGAAGATCTGTCATTTGGCGGAGATCTGCAAGTGTTGGCTTTATGCCAAAGGCATTCCCAGGGCTTTTTGAGTGGAGGGAATGACATGTGAAGCATATGTCATCAACCGGATGCCCCTCTATCCCAATAACATAAGTCTCCATATGAGTTGATGTTTAAGGAGAAGCCCAGTATGAAATATCTTCGGGTGTTCGGGTCTACCTGCTATGTGTATGTTACAGATGCTCTCAAAACAAAGCTAGATACGAAAGTAAGGAAGCTAGTCTTTGTCGGTTATGATGAGAGGAAGAAAGGATGGAAATGCATGGATCCCGAGACACAGAAGTTTGTGGTCTCCAGGGATGTGGTATTTGATGAGTTGACGTCATACCAAGATAGTTCCTCTATGGAACTCCAGGAGTGCGGGGGAGATGGAGAGCAAGGCAAAGCTGCTCGGGATCTTTTAGTGGAGTTGCCTGTATCACCAGGTGCTCTGGTTACATCTAGCTCTAGGGCAAGTGCTTTTATATCTGAAAGTAGGGGGAGCGATGCTTAAAGTGTGCCCGGGAGGAGAGCTAGTTTAGAATAAGCATCAGAAGTTGTGGATCAGGGTCTTCATGTGGAGGTCTGAAAGAACCATTATTCCACCGGCTCAGTATAGGGATGAGAACATAGTGAGTTTTGTCTCATATTTCTTTGCAGGTCCCTTGAATGAGCGGGATATATCATGCTTTGAGAACACCACTGGCATTAAGGAATGGGAAAATGCATTGGATGAGGAGATGGTCTCCCTCAATAAGAATGAGACTTGAGATCTTGTGCCCAAGTTCGATGACATCACTCCTGTGACATGCAAGTGGGTTTATAAGCTCAATAAGAAGGCTAATGGCAGTATAGAGTGATACAAGACTCGTCTTGTAGCTCAGGGGTTCTCACAACATTATGGAGAATACTATGAGGAGACGTTCAGTCCTGTGGCCAAGATGACTTCAGTGTAGGTGGTGATTGCCCTAGCGGCTTGCCAAGGGTGGAGGATTTGGCAACTCGACGTGAATAATGTGTTCCTTTATGGCGAGATTGACAGACACATTTTCATGGTTCAGCCACCTGGTTATGTATCTAAAGAACATCCCGGACACGTCTACAAGCTCAAGAAGGCCCTCTATGGCTTGAAGTAGGCACTTCGGGCATGGTATGGAAAGATCGCATAATACCTTGAGTTCTACGGATACTTTGCATCAAACTCAAACTTGAGTTTGTTTGTCAAGAAGAGGGGGAGCTTGAAGTTTTGGTATTGTTATATGTTGACGACATGATCATCATGGGGAACTCGGAGGAAGAGGTAGCTAGGCTTAGGGCAGAGCTAGCTATCTATTTCGAGATGAAGGATCTTAGGGAGCTCCATCATTTCCTTGGTCTCGAGATGGAGAGGAAGAAGAGCGGTGTGCTCGTTTCCCAAAAGGGCTATGTAGAGAGAATTGTTAAGCGGTTCTGCATGCGGGAAAGGAAGATCAGCTCTACTCCTCTAGAGATCGGTTTCAAGCTTTGGCGTGATGAGGGAAGGGTTCTTCCAAATCCCTTGGTGTTCTGGGCTCTCGTTGGGAGTCTCATATATCTGACGATTACAAGGCCAGATATTGCTTATGATATGGTTCAAGTAAGTCGGTATATGGCGGAGTTGCGGAAGCATCATCTAGTGTCAGCAAAGAGTATTCTGAAATACGTGAAGTCCACCTCGGATATGGGTCTATTGTATGAGAGGGACATGAGCTTCAATTTACATTGCTACGCGGATGCTTATTATGGGAGAGATACTGATGATGAAAAGTCGACGTCAGGTTATGTCTTCATATGCCGATTGGCGACTATCTCGTGGTGTAGTAAGAAGCATGATTAATTATTTGTCTCCGCTATGGAAGCGGAATACAAGGATCGGCCTTGGCAGCTCAAGAAGTCATCTGTCTTAGGAGGTTAGTGGAGGATATTTATGAGGAGTTACGGGGTCCTACTCTTCTACATGGTGACAATGAGAGTGCCCTCAAAGTGGTTAATAATCTAGTTTGTTGCGCGCAAATCAAGCACATCGAGATCGATTATCATTTCATTCGGAAAGTGTTGGAAGGGTCTTTGATGGTTGAGTATGTAGAGAGTTAGGACAATGTCGCAGACATGTTCACGAAGTTGCTGCCGAAGGGACCATTTGTTCGATTATGGGGGTTGCTCATGCTGGTTTCCGTTTCCCACTTTAAGGGGGAGTGTTGAAATAGTTGAAGTGGAAATGGGTGGTCCGATTGGGCAGATCACATAGACCACGCGGGTAGCGTGGATAGAGTTGGCCGCTAGCCAGTTCTGGTTTTATGTTCTTGCGATCTGTTTCAGCAAGCATCCTGGGATGTTACCGGGCAGTTAGCATTGGCTAACCGCAGCCTTCATGGTCTGGATTGATAGACCGCAGAGTCTGTTAGAGCAAGCGTGTTCTCTGGCTCTCATGGGGCATGCATTTAAGCACGGATAATGGTGGTTTATCACAGAAACTTAAGGTGGTTGTTTGTGCGGTCTGAAGCCAGAATCCACTGGGGTTGTGGACTTGGTCACGGTGATGTGCCAAGTATGTTTGTTGTCTAGCTAGTCGAGGAGACTGCTTGGGTTGTGTGGTCTAGTTGTGGAGTTTGTAGAGACCGACAGATCGTCTAGTGTGATTTTGGCTCAGGACGCATGGATGTCAGCTTGATTGCCTTAGTCTACGCGAACTGTGGATTGTTGTTTGCTTATCTAGGAGGACTGGTTGTTCATACCGCGTGAGCGGTTAGACATATTACCGTGAACGGTCTGGTTCTGGTATCCGCACTCATGCATGGATAGGTGGTACTAGCCACAAGTTGATGTGTGGTAACCCTATCGCTATGGGTGGTGACCACACTTCCCTTGCCGCCTATATATAGGGGTCCCCGGCTCGTTATACAAAAACGGGACAATGAGAACTCCGCTCGTGTTTTGAACTTGCAGTTAGATTTTTTCCAACCGGGCGACTAAGTAAAGTTGACTTGTGATGTGCGGGTTGTACGGCTAGCACCGTGCGACTAGGCAACTAGTTGGGAAGCTCAGTGTAGAACAGTCCGCGGATAGCAGTCTGTGGTATACAGCAGGTCGCGGTTAATGCGGCCAACAGTCTTCTTCCTTGGGGTCATGGATAGTTCAATAAGTAGTTCGCCCGATCTCAGTGGGTAAGTTGTTTCCCAGTTCAGCAGTTTGTTTGTGGCAAGCTTCAGCGGTCAGGCAACCTAGTAGTCAGGGGACTGGAAGCAGTGGACATAAGTGCTTTTCAGCATTTAATAACAGGCAGTCCGCGCGGCTTGAGTTGCGGTTTGGCGACTTATCGGATTCGGCGGACAGGCTCAGAGATTAGCGGTTTGGGTGGTTGTTGTTATCAGCCTGTCAGTTTTCCTCTTGCTTGTATTTTTTGCTTTCATCGGGTGCATTGTGAATCATGTATCGCAATGTATATCTTGCCCTGTAAAAAATATTATTACTTCCATAGTGGCTCTTGTGCTTCTGTTGTTACCTGTTATTACTTTGCTTTGATTTGATTGAGTGTTCATGCGACCTTACTCAGATTTCGAGAAATTTTCACATTAAATCATTTCAGTTTTTTTTGTTCATTAAAATACATTCATAACTAAGTACTAAATACTTATTTCATTGTAAATCCTGCCTCGTGTACATTTTGTAGCCAAAAAATGTCCGATCAATATTCACTTATGTTGCGGGTCACCCAGTCTTTCCCCGGTCAGAAGAAATCGGACAGCCTTAGTTCGGAATTGGACCAGGCGCGCAAACAGTCAAAGTAAAAAAGCAGCACATGACAAGAGCCTTTTTTTTAACATGAAAAACCTGAAAATAGTGAAAAACAACGTGGCCGGATATGTGCCGAACCAAAAATTCACCAGTTCTTTTGAGTTTATAAGGATTGAGATTTGATATCGGAGGGCGACAGGTCGTTTCTCCGTTACAATTCCAAAGTACGAAAATGAGGAAATGAAACTAAATACTCGGAGTCTCAATGGAAGCGGCCCGGCCTTGGAAAAAAGCTAAGTTCACGGAACCTCGATAGAAGCGTTCGAGCCTGAAAATTGGGCTTAAGTCCACACAACCTTGATGGAAGCGTTCTGCTGAGAAAATCTCTAATTCAACAGAGCCTTTGAGCAAGGAGAGTAGCGCAACGAATTCCCAAGCAGAGGATCGCCGTAAGTTCACGATTTCGCCTGAAAACCTCAGAGCTCTCTCTTGTCTCTGGATTTGTTTATCCTCAAATGAAGGTCTGAGGGCCTATTTATAGTTTTCTGTAGGGATACGCCGGTAATTGTGTCGGGGCAACATTTGTGTTGGTGAATGACGTTGCTTTGTTCTTATCCACCCCCCCCCCCCCCCGGGCAATCCGAGCGGCCCGGGCGGAGTGCCCGGCGGCGGCAAGGGCCGTTGGCAGCGTGCGCAGTAGGTCCCGCGCGCGCGTGCGGGGGTGGGGCGCAAGTTGCGCGCACCCGCGCAACTGGTCGTGAGCACGTTGGGGCGATGTCCGCTTATTCGTTTACGGGTCTTGGGGGAGTGCGGAGTGGCGTGCGCGACTTATCTGATCGGATTGGCCTTCTACATGTGTCCCTGATCCGAGTCTTTCCGGCTTCCCTCATTAACTTTAGGGGGACGTCAACACCTAAAATAAATTTTTTTTAAACACAAAATGTGGTAAGCATCAAAAATAGAACAAAAATTATTAACAAAAGAGTTCAAAAAATTGTTAGCATTAAATAGTACTGGAAATGAGACATTTTTAGGTTATTCAATTTTTTCCGAGAATTGATATTAGCCGTCCTTAAATGGATATTCGCAGTCCAAAATGAAAGGGAAAATCCTCTTTTATAAAACACATCAGTTTTAGCTCGCACCCCATCTTTTCACCGTAGGGTTTACTGTTTCCCACCCCCGGACGACGTCTCCTTTGCGATCCCAATCTCGCCGGCCCCTGTTCGCACCGGACGACGCCTCCTCCTCATTCGATTTCGCCCTCCCCGAACAGCAGCTCCTCCTCTTTGCACCTGGACTGCGAGTATAATTTTGGACTACGATTATAATTTATGGACTGCGAGTAGAAGTGAACTGCGAATAGTCATTTATGAACTGCTAATATCAATTCTCTTTTTTTCCTGCATAGCACATGAAAAAAATTCTATAAGTATTTAATATCAACATTAAAATAAATATTATTCATTGTCAGTCTTTTGACCGGTCCCGGTCCTGGACCGGTCTTTTACCGGTCTCAGTCCGGGACCGGTCTTTGATGAAAAAAGGACTCCTTGGGACACCTGGGACAGGTCCGGGACTGGGCCGGTCCTAATCGGGACCGGTCCCTCGCCAGTCCTAACCGGTCTTTTTGTGCGCCCCTACTTACCATACTTTGTTAAATGCTCAAAACAAAATTATTTTTTTTATATAGTTGCAAAACCCAAAACTTGTAATCTACACGTTTAGAAGTCAGAAGAGTAGATTAAAATTATGTTTCGCGGATATTAGTTGTTAATATATTGAGCGAAAGTAAATATGCCTACAATTTCTCAATCATAAAGTCGTGTCATGTAAGGAACTCTCCATTGTTCGATAACGTCTTCATGATTTCTCGTTCGCATCAAAGATACTCACGGAGTTACGGTAGTGGGCAATCTTCACTTAAGTTCCGTTTGGCACGGTGGTGACAGTCGTGAACATGAGAGTTAAATTAGGCGTGTTCATAAAGCCCCCCGGGCACGGGCCTAAACCGGGCCTCCCAGGCCCGGGCTTTCCCAAACTGGGCCCGGGTCCGGGCCCTGATTATTGCCGGGCCGGGCCGGGCACCTGGC
Source organism: Platanthera zijinensis (assembly GCA_039513925.1). Classification (NCBI taxonomy): domain Eukaryota; kingdom Viridiplantae; phylum Streptophyta; class Magnoliopsida; order Asparagales; family Orchidaceae; genus Platanthera; species Platanthera zijinensis. The sequence continues at coordinate 46,816,920 of CM077096.1, forward strand.
TCCGGGAGGGGGCCGGGCCCGGTTTTAAAAAAAATCAGTATTTTTATATAAAAAAGTAAATATAAATTATAAAAATAATGGAAAAAATACGATTAATTTCATTTGTAAATTGTAATTGAAAAAAATACGATCATTTACATATTTCGAAAGAAAAAATAATAATTTTATTAATTTTGAATAGGGTTACGGAAGTTTACAAAATTATAAATACATTGAAAAAAAAATACTTATGATTGAAAATTCAAAATTACAAATACAATGAAATTACATGTCCGTCATTTTTAAAAAAAATTAAAATTACAAAAATATGTTTCGTCATCTTTAAGCTTTAATTTAAGTTGATCGTGTCTTTCTCGTCTTCCATGTCCGACGAGTTATCATCGATCGATGAAATATGTTGATTCCTCTTGATCGTATCCAAGTGTTCCTTGTAGCATATGCAGATTTCGAACGATTCTTCGATTAGGCGACTTCTTCGTTCGTTCACCACTCTGCCACTAAGAGAAAAAGCATACTCCGAAACTAACTTGCTAGCTTGGATTGTACAACCTCGGGCTCACGGGAGGGAACTCAGCAGAGAGGGGATTAGAAGAATCCTCAAGAGGAGACAAGGCCCTAAGCGAGAGAGGCCTAAAGGTGGGTCCACTCGCCCTAAGCGAGAGGAGCCCAAAGGTGGGTCCACTCGCGATAGGCGAGAGGGGCCCAAAGGTGGGTCCACTCGCGCTAGGCAGGAGGAGCCAAAGTTGAGTCCATTCGCCTGACAGGCGGGGGTCAAGGGAAGATTTTCTATATGGCGACGAAGGGTCTCGCCTGCGAGGTGGTGTTTTCAGCCGCAAGGTGGCCCTCTCGCCGAGCACCGGTTCGGCAGGAAGAGATAAGGCCGGTTCAACAATTGGGTAGAAACCGGTTCAGTTGGCAAACGGTTCATCCTTTTTAGCCTTTTTTACTCTTTCACCCTTGGTGGTCTGCCCATAGCCCTTCAGAACAGCGGAGTTTGGCTGTTGGCAGACCCAGTCCAGGGTATTCTGATAATTTCACAGGTGCTTGATTTGGTTATTTGCAGTTCGAATCCTGAGGCCTATAAATAGACCGGTAAGGTGTCTGAGAAAGGGGGTGTGGAACCTTCTTTCTCTCTCTTACTCAGGCACCTAGCTCAACATTGGCTAGAGAGGGGGAGAATTTCCAGTTCTTCCGGATAAGCGGTGGGACCTCCGAGCTGAAGCCCCCGGTCTGTTCCTTTAGGAGTTCTGTTGGGAGCGTGGTTCAAAGAAAGTAAGCGTGAGCTGCAGCCTTAGATCCGAGCTTCTAGGAGAAACTAGCTCTGCCGGTTTCAACATTTTTGGTGCGGTGAGCGTGGATTGCAGCCTACGTCGAAGAACTTTGGATCATCTCATGGCAGGAGATCTGGGAGGAGGAGATGAGGGCGGGTCCCAAAACCCAGGAGGATATGTTGGGAGAGAAGAATTCATGGCGTCCATCGGGGGCATCATGGAGATGTTGCAACAGATCTCGCAGCGAGGCGAGTGCGTGACCCCTCTACCTCAGGCGCCGGGCCTCTCGCCTCCGGAAGGAGCCGTCTCAGCAAGGGTGGGCGAGGATGCGCCAGGGGGCAGCCTGGAAAGGAGAAGATGGTGGAAGGAAACGGGCGAGATCTAGCAGGAAGGGAGTTGTTCCCCAGCCCGGCGAGCGTCGTCTCGCCAGTGGACCTCATCGCGCGAGTGGAGACGGCGAGACCCCTGGCGAGAGGGTCACCCTTTTGTGAGCTGATTCTTTCGGCTCCCGTCCCGGAGGGGTTCCGTGAGCCTGAGATGGTTTATTATGTGGGGAAGGATGATCCCCTCCAACACTTGCAATGGTTCGAAGATGCGGTCTCCATCAGGCCGATGACGGATGCATTCAAGTGCCGCCTTTTCGCGATCACCTTGAAGGACAAGGCCCGGGACTGGTTTCATCAACTCCCGGCAGGGTCAATATATGGCTTTGAGGACTTGAGTAGGAGCTTCCAGCTGCGCTTCTCGACCTCGAAGAAGAGAAAGAAAAACCCGGAGTCCATCTTCATGATCAAGCAGAAGGCAGACGAGTCTTTAGCCCAGTACGTGGATCGCTTCCAAGAGGAAATCCTGGACATTCAGGAGGTGCCGGGATTTGCTCTCCAAATGGCCTTTATTGTAGGTCTCAGGGAAGGCTTCTTCAAAATGAGCCTCACCAGGAAGGCACCCTTATCATTTGAAGGGTTGATGGAGAAGGCAGCCAAGGAGATAGCGATGGAGGAAGCAAACCCGGCTTTTGCCAAGAAACTAGCAAGGTTGACGGAGGTAGAGTCCAGAGAACCAGGAGGAGCGAGGAAGCAGGAAGGGAGGAGAAGGGAGGAGCCAAGGGGGCCGGCACATCAGGAGTTGGGTTGGAAGCAACCAGAAGGCCCTGTTCAAGGGCAAGGGAGAGGTCTTCCCCCAGGGGGAAGGAACTACTACCAGGGGGAGCAGGAAGGTTACCACAGCTGGGGTGGAGACATGGTCCTAGGCCACTCCCACCCCCGCCTCAACAAGCCATGGCTATAGGCCGGGGAAGAGGAGAGGAAGAGAGCAAGGAAGGGGAGGAGCAGGAGCAGGGAGAAGAAGGAATCACTAAGAAGGGAGGCAGGAGGGGGAAGTAGCTATGACATTCTGTGACTTCCACGAGGAGGAAGGTCACGCGACAGCTACTTGTCCAGAATTTCTAGAGCTGAAGGGGAGAAGAGGAGCGGGAGAGCAGCAGCCACCAGCGCGGATAGTAGAGATGACCGGAGTGGGGGAGGAGGATAGATGTGTAGATCGGTCAGATGTGGGGGATAGAGGGGGGATCGGGGTGATTCATGGCGGGGTGGGAATCGAGGCTGCCCGAAAGGCCAGCCTTCATACAATGTACCGTCGAGGTGTCGCCTCGACGTCACAAGCCCCGCCCCCGGATGAGAAGATCACCTTCTCCAGGAAGGACTTGCCAGATCACGAAGATCCATTCTGCGATGCGCTGGTGATTCGGACGGCTATTGAGAATTTCACGGTATCAAGGATCTTGGTGGACAATGGGAGCTCTGTTAATGTTATCTTCAAAAAGGCATTCAATGAGATGATGGTGGAATCCAGGAGGGTGTTAGCAGCAGACGGACCGTTGTTCGGATTCTCAGGAGAAAGGAAGGAAGTAGAGGGGGGAGTCGGTCTCCAGGTAACTCTGGGAGGGCTATCCAGGAACTGCCGTTTTGTGATAGTGGACGCTCCCAGCAGTTACAATGCCATCTTCGGGCGCCCCTTGATTAGTGCCTTTAGATGTGTACCCTCATCTTTTCATCAATGTTTGAAACTCAATTCGGGAGGGACCCAGATCAGGGTAAGAGGAGATCCGAAGGCGGCCCGGGAGTGTTACGTGACGGCAGTAAACACTATCTCTTGGAGGGGTGATGTAGAGGAGTTAGAGAGAAGACTGGAGCGGGAGGAGCAAGAGGAGAGTAGAGTTGAGGAGTTGGGAGGTGGCATTGCGGAGGAGCCAGTAATGGCAGGGAAGTTAAGGGTCGGAGGAGAAGGGAAAGAAGTGAGAGGGAAGAAAAGAAAGATAGGAGAGATGGAGGAGTCGGTGCTGGGAGGAGGCCCTGAGCAAGTGGAGGAGAGGTTCGTAGAGAGAGTAAACATAGCAGTGGAGGAAAAAGAGGGCGGAGAGCAAGAGCTCGGAAGACAGGAGGAGGGGCTGGGGAAGGAAGAGGAGATTCCGAAAGATCAGGAGGAAGAAGAAGAGCCCTCGAGGCTGAGGGCTGCAGTCGAGCTACAGGAGGTGGACATCTTAACAAAAGAAGGAAGAAAAGAAAAGATCAAAATCAGTGGAGAGCTTGGCCTTGAGGACCAGGAGGAGATCCGAAAATGCGTGCAGGAAAACATTGATATCTTTGCTTGGAGCGCAGCTGACATGCCAGGTATTGACGCAGATGTGGCATGCCATCGTCTCAACCTTGACCCCAAGGTTCGTCCCATCCAGCAGAAGAAAAGGGCCATCGCTTCCAGGATGGCCAAGCCTATCAGGGAGGAGGTGGAAAAGCTGCTCCAGGCAGGATTCATATCAGCAAACAAGTATCCGGGGTGGGTGAGCAATGTTGTAATGGTAAAGAAGGGGGAAGGGAAGTGGAGAATGTGTATCGACTTCTCTCTTTTGAATAAAGCATGCCCCAAGGATTGTTACCCCCTGCCTCGAATCGACGCGCTGGTTGATTCAGCCGTCGGTTTTTCACTAATGAGTTTTTTAGATGCTTTTTCAGGATATCATCAAATACCCATGCACCCTCCGGACATCAAGGATGTCACCTTTATCACCGAGGATGGATGCTTCAGCTATAACATGATGCCTTTTGGGTTGAAGAATGCGGGGGCAACCTACCAACGGATGATGGATCGGATCTTCCGAGAGCAGAAGGGATGGAACCTCGAAGTCTACGTGGACGACTTAATGATCAAGAGCCAAGATCTCAAGTCTCATATTGCGGACCTTGAAGAAACATTTGCAACTGTAAGGAAGTACAAGATGAGGCTCAATCCGTTGAAGTGTGTATTCGGGGCCGGTAGGGGAAAGTTCTTAGGACATCTCCTCACCCCATCAGGAGTAGAGCCTAACCCGGATAAGGTAAGGGCTATCCTAGAACTGGAGTCTCCAACGAATACCAAAGAGGTCCAGCGTCTTACCGGCAAGTTGGCGGGGCTCAGCAGGTTTCTTTCCAGAGCAGGAGAGAGGTGCTCACCTTTCTTTCGAACATTGAGGGGGGAAAGAAATTCGAGTGGACCTCCGAGTGCGAGAATGCTTTTCTAGCCTTGAAGCAGCAGCTCACCAAGGCACCGCTACTCCAAGGTCCGAGAGAAGGAGAGATTCTGTTCTTGTACTTAGGAGTAGGAGCATGAGCAGTGAGTTCGGTCCTCGTACGGGAAGAAGGTAAAAAGCAATTCCCGATTTATTATGTAAGTAGAGTCCTCAAAAAGGCAGAACTAAAGTACCCTATCCTAGAGAAGCTAGCCTTTGCCCTCGTTATCTCAGCCCGAAAGCTCAGGCCATATTTTCAGGCCCATTCCATCCAGATCGTGACGGACCACCCTCTCCGCCGTATTTTGGAAGGGGTGGAGCACTCAGGGAGGTTAGCTAAATGGTCGATAGAACTCAGTGAGTTTGATCTTTCTTATATTCCTCGGATGACTATCAAGGCGCAAGCTGTAGCAGATTTCTTGGTAGATTACACGGTGGAGGTCAAGGAGGCCGAGACGTCTCCCGTATTAGCTTGGGAGATGCTGGTAGATGGAGCCTCGGGAAAGAATTCTTTTGGAGGAGGGATGGTTTTGGTAAGCCCTGAGGGAACACGGATCGAACAAGCCCTGAAGGTTCATTTCACCCTCACCAACAATCAAGCGGAGTACGAGGCCATTATAGCAGGGTTGAGGTTGGCTCGTGAGCTCGGTATACAAGACATCAAGGTCTCCACGGATTCTATGGTAGTGGCAGGACATATAAAAGGGGAATTTGAGGTAAGGGAGCCCACCCTCCTGTTGTACTTAACAAAGGTAAAGAGGATCATTGGGCAGTGTTGGGTACATTGGAAAATGTGTACCTGATTTGAAGAAGCCCAACTTAGCTCAATGATATACATCAAGGTGTATTTGATGTTGTTTTAAGTTGTCATGTGCAGGTGGAGAATTGATAAAGTATGCAGAAAAAATTCTAAGTCCAAGTGTCGACACAAAGGAAGAAGTGTCGACACACAGAAGAAAATAGTCGACACAACACTGGGAAGCAGTGTCGACACATAGCAGTTAGTCTACAACTACACTGGGAAAAAGTGTCGACACAGAAGAAGTAAGTCGACACAACACTGGGAATTTGTGTCGACACAGAAAAAGAGTCGACACAATACTGGGAAATTGTGTCGACACAGAAGAAAAGCGTCGACCTCAAACATTGGGAGAATGTGTCGACACAGAAGAATATAGTCGATCTCAAGATTGTCGACATCATCTGAATGTGTCGACACAGAAGAAAATAGTCGACCTCAAGTTAGTCGACACCAGCAGAATGTGTCGACACATTGTGATTAAGTCGACACATAATAGCAGAGTTAAAAAATGAATGTGTCGACACCTGAAGGCTAAGTCGACACTTACTAAAGTTATGATTCTACAACAATTGTGTCGACACACAGGACTTGTGTCGACACACTGAAGAGTCAAGATCAAGTTATTTGCAGAAGAAGCTGTGTCGACTCAAAGGCAACTTAGTCGACATCACTGAAGATTGTGTCGACACCAAAGTCAATTATGTCGACACAAATAGACAGATTGTCTCGACACTTTCTGACAGACTGTTTCAACAACTTGTGATTCAAGACTAAGGCACAGGACTTGTTTGAAGACTTGACAGCTGTGGGTTATCACCGGTTAACTGAAGTTGTCAGACTTGTCAGAAAACGGTTAGAAACCGGATCAGCCGGTTACCATGAAGAATGTCTATAAATAGACAGATTCAGAAGGAGAAAATAATCAACAACATATAGAACTGACCTTTTGAAATACATTGGATCAGAAAGTGGAGAAGGATTACAATTCTACTCATTTCAAGAAAGTGCTAGGCACTTAAGAAGATCTTCTCCGGGAGATCTAAGAAGACTATCTAAGGATAGATCTAAGAAGAGTTCTAATCAGAATTCAGAAGAATCATTCAAAGTTCTGGATAGAGAGAGATCAAGTCAGAATTTGAAGAAGAAGAAAGAATCCACCAGTGGATTCTCAAGAAGCTGTTTGGAATCAACTCAGCTAAGTACATTTTCAAGAAGCTTTGAAGAAGGCTAAGAAACAGTTGATTGCATCAGCTGATCAAGAATTGTCATTGCCTTTTCTCTCTCAACTTTGGCAAGACAATTAAAACAATCTTTTCTATATTTCTGTAGGATTTGTTTATACAGATCTGAGTTGTAAGCCTATGTTATAAAGGCTGAGTGTAAGAGTGTTGAACTCTGAGTGGTAGGGCTGTTTGCCTGAGTGTAGGAGAAGGATATTCTCTGAGTTGTAGGCCTTGGGGCAAGGCTGAGGTAGGGCAGTTGTGCCTGAGTTGTAGGAACCAGTTGGGTTCTGAGTTGTAAGATCTATTGATCTGAGATAAGTGGAAGTTTGGCCGAATCTAGCATACTGCTAGATAGGTGAAGGGGGAAAGTGGATGTACCCAGACCTTGGGGAACCACTATAAAACATAGTGCAATCTGTGATGTTTTTGTTTTCTGTGATTGATGTGTTTATTATATTAGTTATTAAATTGAATTCTGCCTAGAAGTTTTAGAAAGAGAAGCAGAACCTATTCACCCCCCCCCCCCTCTAGGTGTTTAGGCTGCCTTGAAAGTTAAACTATCAAGTGGTATCAGAGGGAGGTTCCTCAAAAAGGACTTAACAGTCTGAGGAAGATCTGATAGGCAGATTCAAGAATCAAGAAGATGGGTTCTGGAGAGAATCATAAGGAGCTAGGGTCAATGAAATTACCCATATGCAAGAAGGAAATCTTTGGGATCTGGAAAGAAAGAGTCAGATTGTTTATGGAAGCATCTGACCCAAGGATTTACATCACAGTACAGGAAGGCCCCTTCATACCAATGAAGATATCTGTTCTTGATGCAAATATCCAAACACCAAAGACTTATTCTGAAATGACCAAGGATGAAATCATCTTGGCAACCATGGACAAAAGGGCACAGAACATCATTGTCAGTGCCATAGATGATTCAACATTTCAGAATCTGATTCACTGCAAGACCTCCAAGGAGATGTGGGACACATTGATTGTCTACATGGAGGGATCTGAAGAAGTAAGGCTGGACAGAAAATCTATGCTAAATCAGGAGTATGAAAGTTTTAGACAAGGAAAATCTGATAGCATAACTGAGTGCTATAAGAAATTCTATAGAATTGTGAATGAGCTAATATCCTATGGAAGAGTCTTCAGTACCTATGAACTGAATGACAAATTCTTAAGATCCTTATCAAAGGATTGGGATACAAAGATCTGTGCCATAAGAGAAGTGGCAAAATTGGCAGAGATATCTCCTCCAACTCTGTTTGGAAAGTTGCTATCCTATGAAATGCAACTTATGGTAAGGAAGGAGGAGGAAAGAAACTCAAGAGGAGAGCATAGAGAAAAGACTGTGGCATTTAATGCTGAAGCCACTAGAAAGAATAGGAGGAAATCACCATCTCCTCCTAAGGAAGTTGAAGAAGGTAGTTCTGAAAATTCAGATAAGGGTTCAGTCAGCTGTGATTCAGATGCAGACTTTGCTGCATTCACTAGGCAATTTCAAAGGTTCTTGAAAAAGAAGCAATGGAAGTCTAGGTCTTCCTCATCACAGCAAGTAGATGACTATTATCAGAAGAGAAGGTCATCAAGAAAGAGAAAAGCAGGTCAAAGCCCAGCAAAGCCACTACTTCAAAGATTGTCTGCTATTGTTGCAATAGGCCTGGACATGTAGTGGCTGATTTTCCTGACAAAAGGAAGGAATCTTCAGAAAAGAAGAAGACTTATCAGAAAGGCAAGAAGGAGAAATCCTTTGTAGCAAAGAAAGATAAAAGTCTGTCAGACCAGTCAACTTCAGAATCAGGATCTGAAGCTGAAGCATATATTGGATTATATGCTGCATCTGAGGAAGAGGAGTTTATGCAGTTGCTAGACTCCATCAATGAACATCAATGCATGGGTTTGATGACTAGATCAGAAGAGGACCTATGCCAGAATCAGTCTGGTTCTAATGAGGTAAACTGTCCTTCTTGTACATCTGTTTGTAATACAAGTGAAGAATCAGCTACATCTGCATCAAGTGATGAAGATGTATCTGGATCTGAAGGAGATGTCTATCAATTGATAGACAAGTATGGGGACCTGTTGCAGGCCCTTAAGAAAAGCAAGAACCTGGTTAAATCACAGGCTCAGGAAATTGCTGATCTAAGGGTTGCAACAACTGAGTTAGAAAAAGTCCTTGATCAAAAGTTAGCTGAAATTGCCAAGCTGAAGAATATAACTATTATTCAGATGGGCACAATTAATTATACTAATGATCAAGTAAAGAGTCTGGAGGACAGACTTAGAATTGAAAGGGATTTAGTGGCTAGTTACTCTAAGCCAAAATCTGTCTTACCCTTGATAGATGAATTTGTCACTCAGAAGGGTAAGGCTGGATTAGGATTTAAGGGTAACTCCAGGGCTGGCAGATTCAAGAGGAAAGGCAAAGCCTCTATTCAGCCACTAAACCCTTCAGTCCCCATAAGGTTTGGTAAGGAGAAAGTGCCTTCTAACATATATGATCATGAAGACATTCAGGATCATATTAAGACAAATGTTCTGAAGAACAAGGGTGTTAAGGCAAGCAGGCCTACCTATAGTCATAAACCCTATGGTTTTAAGAAATCAGTAGGTGAAGTTGCAACAGCACCAGCAATGAACAGAAATGCTTCTGACAAGGATGTATCTAGATCTAGATACAATAAGTTTGAATGTTGGTGCTGTGGCAAGAGGGGTCATTTTGCATTGGACTGCTGGTATAACACAAGTGTTATAAAGAATAAGAGTCTACCTGTTAGAAGAGGTTATGATAACTTTATTAAGGCTAACCTGAACCAAGGACCCAAGACTTACTTGGGTTCTAAGGGTAAGTAATTCTGTATTGCAGGTGAATCCAAGTTACCATGCCCCTATATGGTACTTGGATAGTGGTTGTTCCAGGCACATGACTGGAACAAAGGGGCTGCTGAAGGAGTATTCATCTGTCAAAGATGGACATAAAGTGATCTTTGGTGGATCTGAAAAAGGAGTCATCAAAGGATTTGGTAACATCTCTTCAAACCTAATTACTATCACCCAAGTGGCCTATGTAAAAGGTTTGAAACATAATCTAATAAGCATAAGCCAGCTGAGTGATCTAGGATATGACATTTCATTTGGTAAGGATGGATGTCATATCAAAAGGTCAAGTGATCAAGAGATCATATTGACTGGGTATAGGAAGAGAAATGTGTATTGCCTTAATTTTGAATGTGAGAATAAGGCATCCCCCATTTGTCTTGTAGCTGATGACAATGCTTCTCATTGTGTTAAGTGGCACAAGAGATTGGCTCATCTAAACTACAAGACAATTGGCCAACTCTTTAGTAAAGAACTAGTGAGGAATGGGCCTCAAGTTAAGTGTATAAAGGAAGGGGTATGCTCAGCTTGTCAAAAGGGCAAGCAGACAAAAACCTCATTTCAAAGCCTTGAAAACAAGGATTCTGTGAGGTGCTTATACCTCTTGCATATGGATCTTTTTGGTCCTATGCCAGTTCACAGTCTAGGTAGGAAGGTCTACACTCTAGTGGTTGTAGATGACTATTCTAGATTTACATGGGTGTTCTTTCTGAGACAAAAATCTGAAACCCCAAGTGTATTATTTAATTTTGTAAAGCAAATTCAGAATGAACTGAATAGTACAGTGGTCAAAATTAGAAGTGACCATGGTACTGAGTTTCAATCTGAAAGCATAACAAACTTGTGTATAGACTTTGGGATTTTCCAAGAGTTCTCCTCACCTAGAACACCTCAGCAAAATGGTATTGCTGAAAGAAAGAATAGTACATTAATTGAAGCTGGTAGAACTCTATTGAGTGACACCTCTCTCCCAGAATATTTTTGGGCTGAGGCAGTTAACACTGCTTGTCATGTCATCAATAGGGCTTCTATCACCAAAGGCCACAGAAAGACTCCCTATGAGATTGTGAAAGGCAGAAAACCAAACCTATCCTATTTTAGGATCTTTGGTTGCAAATGCTATATACTTAACAATGGCAAGTCATATTTGACTAAGTTTGCTGCCAAATCCCAGGATGGGATATTTGTTGGGTACAGCACAAATAGTAAGGCCTATAGAGTCTTCAACTTAACTACTCAAGTTGTTGAAGAATCTGTGCATGTTGTATTTGATGAAACAAGATTAATCAATTGTGAGTTGTCTTGTAGATCAAATGACTCAACAGGTATAAGCAAGAAGATGGACAAGCTCTCCATTGCTGAAGCTTCAAAGGAAGAGGGAGCATTGGAAAATGAAGGCTGCTGTCCAGGGGGAGTACAAGAGATAATGGAAGCTGATGAAAACCAAGAGGAACAGCAGAATGAAGAAGCTGGAGATGCACAACCTGAAGGGAATCTACCTCCAGCTATAAGATATCTAAGAGATCATCCTACTGATCAGATAATTGGTGATCCAAGACAAGGAGTGCAAACTAGAAGCAGAAATCAAAGCACAGTTTTGCATTCTAGTTTCTTGTCCCAAATGGAACCTAAGAAGTTTGAAGAAGCTATCCAAGACCAGCACTGGATTGATGCTATGCAAGAGGAGCTGAATCAATTTAGAAGGTGCAAAGTCTGGGAGCTTGTTCCTAAACCAAGAGGCCACAACATAATTGGAACTAAGTGGATCTATAGGAACAAGCTAGATGAAAATGGAATAATAGTAAAGAATAAAGCAAGATTGGTTGCAAAAGGATACAGGCAGGAAGAAGGGATTGACTTTGATCAAACCTTTGCTCCAGTAGCAAGGCTGGAGGCAATCAGAATGTTCCTTGCCTATGCAGCCTACCAAGACTTCAAAGTATACCAGATGGATGTGAAGTCAGCATTTCTGAATGGTGATCTTAAAGAAGAAGTATATGTAGAGCAGCCATCAGGTTTTGTAGATCCTCTTAAACCTGATTCTGTGTATAAGCTTAGGAAAGCTTTGTATGGGTTAAAACAAGCTCCAAGGGCTTGGTATGAAACCCTGTCTACCTTCCTCATTGAGAATAAATTCTCAAGAGGAAAGATAGACAAAACTCTATTCCTTAGGGAATCCAAAGGAAAGATCATCTTAGTCCAGATCTATGTTGATGACATAATCTTTGGATCTACTGAAAACAACCTTTGTAAAAAGTTTGCCAAACTTATGCAAGGGAAGTTTGAGATGAGCAGTATGGGAGAACTTAAGTTCTTCTTGGGACTCCAAGTAAGACAGACTGATGATGGATTGTCCATATCCCAGTCTAAGTTCACCAAGGAATTAATTAAGAAATATGGTATGGAGTCATCCTCCTCCATGAGAACTCCTATGGGGACAAGTATGCCAATATGCAAAGATGAGGCAGGTAAACCTGTTGATGAATCATTGTATAGAGGAATAGTTGGGTCTCTACTATATCTCACTGCTAGTAGACCTGACATTATGTATGCAACATGTGTCTGTGCTAGGTACCAAGCTTGCCCTAAAGAATCTCATTATACTGCAGTCAAAAGGATTCTGAGATATCTAAAGGGCACTCCTACTCTAGGTCTTTGGTACCTTAGGAATAGAGATTTTCAACTAACAGGCTATTCAGATGCAGATTTTGCAGGATGTAGAGAGGATAGAAAGAGTACTACAGGTACTTGTCAATTCCTGGGAGGAAGACTAATATCTTGGAGTAGTAAAAAACAGACTAGTGTGGCAATTTCCACAGCTGAGTCAGAGTATATTGCTGCTGGAAGCTGCTGTGCACAGCTATTATGGATGCAGCATTAGCTTAAAGATTATGGTATTCAGGTAAGTAGAACACCCCTTTTATGTGATTCTAAGAGTGCTATTTCTATTGCTAATAATCCAGTTTCTCATAGTAGAACTAAGCATATAGAAATCAAATATCATTTTCTTAGAGAACATGTAGAAAAAGGTGACATCTCATTGGAATTTGTAAAAACAGATTATCAAATAGCAGATGTATTTACTAAGCCTTTAGATGAAACCAAATTCAATAAATTCAAAATTGAATTAGGTATGTTAACCATTGATTAATGTATTAAACAAAATCATTAACAATGCTATTGAAATGGTTTATAAGTAAGTAAAAGTAGTAACAACATAATCAAGTGTTAAAAAGGACACATTGAAGTTACAGAAATTGGCTAAGTAAGAATGTGTCGACACATTCAGTAATAATGTGTCGACTCAGAGAAATTATGTCGACAAGTCAGAAATATTGTGTCGACACAGAGAATATGTGTCGACACTTAAGAGTTTTATTGTCGACTTAACCAGAAATGTAATGTCGACTCAACCAGAATTATGGTGTCGACACTTACAGAATATGTGTCGACACTTGTCCTTAGTGTCGACACAGAATTTCTGTCTTTCTACTATGTATCCAAGGTGTCGACATAACCACAAATTGGTGTCGACACATAGTAGGCTGAAGAAATGTCGAGTTAATAGAAGCCTGTGTCGACACATTCCGTCTGTGTCGACACATTTAGACTGTTTTTGGCGCCCTTTGAACTTCTTTCAACAGAAGCTATAAATAGGTCAAAAGCTCTTTGTGTCGACACGCTTTCAAGGTTTTCGAGACTCAAACCCTGTGTCGACAGTCTTTCTTTCTCTCTTCTCTCAAGCTTTCTCGACACAACGATGGCGCCAAGGATTGAAGATAACATCAATGAAGGATATGAGTTAGTGCGCCAGGCCTTTGCAGAGGCGCCGCCTGATGTTCAAAGAGTTATCACCCTTCTCTCTGCATCAGGGTTAGAATTTCTCATTTCAGAACCAACTAAGATCTGGAAGAAGGAGGTGCACGAGTTCTTTATCTCTACATCAGTCCATTCTACTGGCCTCAAGATTAAGTCCACTGTTCAAGGGACGAAGGTAAAGATTAATCAAAGAAGTTTAAGAAAGATCTTCCAACTGCAAGTGGTTGAGAATGAAGAGGAAGTTCCTATATCTAAGACAAAGGAAGCCCTTCAATGGTGTGGCCTGGATTCAGGATTGAAGATTGGAGCTGCATTCAACAGAAAGGGAATGAATCAGCAAGGGAAGTTCTTGTCTGAAGTAGTTGGAAAGGTAATCCTCTGCAAGACAGGTGGACATGATAGGATTTCTGCCTATATGTTCAGCCTGATGACCAGGATAGTTTTTACTATTCCTACTGATTGGTCAGGAGTGCTCTTTGACAAGATCAAAGAGGGAATCAAGAAGCCTAACATGGCTAGGATCATGAGCCTGTACTTCACTGGAGTGATTCCTGATGTGATGCAGCAGCTGCAAGGGAGTAAGATCAACCATATGAGAAGAATGGATATGAGATTATTCTCCAGGTGAGATAGGGTGCTGTCCAAGGATGTGCCTGAAGAGAGCAGGCCAGACACCCCTGTGCAATCCCCTACACCAAATCAAGAATCTGAACAAGTACAAGAAGGGACACAGTTTGACTCAACTGTGGTCCAGGAAGTATCAACACCTGCACAGATGCAGGGGGAGCCAGTTTCCACTTCTGCTCCAAAGGTATCTACTTCCGCTTAGGTATAGGGGGAGCTAATGTATTTTACTATAAAAGACATTGCTCATATTCTTATTACTGCACAGGTTCAGGGGGAGCTAGTGTCCACACCTACTCCTGCCACTACAAATATTGAGGTGCAAGTCCAAGAGGAAGCACAGTTAAACATATCTCAAGATTTAACTGCTGCAGAAGTGACCACTCAACTGGAATTTACTATGGAGGAATTATTCCCAGATGTTGATACTGCTGCTGATAAAGAAGGAGGTGGACCAGATATTGAGAAGTCCATAGGAATGGACGTTGATCAGGAAGCTGCTGTGGAAACACAGGTTGAGGATGAGCCTGTGGATATTGAAGCTGAGCAACAACTCCCTGGAACAGATACAATTCATCATCCACAAGAAAGAATTCATGTAGATACTTCCTCTGACACAGAAACTGAAGAAGCCAGGGTGGCTAAGAAAAGAAAACTTGTTGTCTTTAAGAGAAGAAGCAAGAACTATAAGCAGGCATTACAGACCACAACTCCACAAGTTTCTCCAGCCTTTGATTACAATAAATTTATGGTAGATCTTCAAGTAAAATTGGATGACCAAAGGATGGCTCTGGAGAAGTATGTTGATGAAAATAGCAAGTCAGTTCAGTTTGACTTAGCTCAAGATATCAAGTCCATCCAATTTCAAGTAAACTTGCATAAAACTGAAATGACAGATTGCTTCCACAAGGGTGGCAATGCTGTAGTTTATCTGGCTAAACAACAGGAGGCTATCTCTACAAAGGTGGATGATATTGCTTTGAAGCAAAGTTATGTTCTGGAAAATCAAATCAGAATGAATGACAATTTAACTGAATCTCATAATGAGATCATTAAAGAGGTGAAGAAGATTGTTCCAGGGATGCCTGCAGATAGAGCCAAAGAAATGGAAGAATTTGATAAGAATTTTCAGGCTGCTATTGCATCTGTTAAGACTGCCATCACAACCTCTCAAAAGGAAATATCTGAAAAGCTTCAAAAGTTAAGACCATTTTTCAAGGAGGGAGTGAATTATTTGGATGGCCAAATTCGATTTCAAAAAGAAGATCTTAGAGATCATGTATCAAGAGAAGCCATAAAGGGGGAGAGGATGTTAATTCATGCAGGCTCTGAGCACACCAAGTGGGTGACCAATAGCATACGAGCCACTTTGGGATATCCCCCATTGTGTGATGATGCTATGGTAGCTGAGTCAGGAATACAATCTAATCTACTTGAAGGCAATCAACCTGAGGTTGCCCAAGTCATATACCCCCCTCCAGATTTTGACTTGATTGATCAAAAAGTTCAAGGAATGTATAGTCCTCCAAAGGAGGTTACTAATATTGTCTTTGGAAAAGTTGATAAGCCTGAGGCTACTCTGAAAGAACAGCAGGATGCTCTATTGGCAAAGAAGAAATTCAGAGAGCAGGCTGTACTGAAGCCAGATTATGAGCAGTGGAGTCCTACTTCAAGGAACATCATACTCACTGCATGGAAAGCTGTACAAGATAAAGTTCATGAGAGAGGAAAGTGGTACAATGAAATTGAATGGCAGAAGTATGAGGCAAGGCAAGAGGCAATTGTACAATTCAGAAGGAAAGCCAAGCTGGGAAGACTGCCATCAGATGCTAAGGAGCCAAGCAAATACTTCCCAAAGCCTTTCCATTATTTTGAAAGGCAAAGGATCAAGGAAGAAGCTCAGAAGAAGCTGATCTTAAAGGAAAGAAGTTAGCTGAAGAATCAGAAGCTCCTGTGACAGCTACAATTCAGTCTGGCAAAGGGATTATGATTAGAGAGCCTGATCAATCCTGATTTTGTTTTAAATATTTTGTAATGTTGTGATGTAATCATCAAATGTAAAACTTTGTAATCAAACATTACTCTGTTATAAACAAAATGTTGTTTGGCATATTATAATGTGCATTCTGTGATGATTGATTCTGAATTATTCTATGTTATGTTTTGTTTATATTTAAAGTATTCCTGCTATGTCATTAATCATCATTTAGTACTGTTTATAAATGGTGTATATCATTGGCTATAGGGGTTATGACTTCTCCAAATAGGGGGAGATTGTTGGGTACATTGGAAAATATGTACCTGATTTGAAGAAGCCCAACTTAGCTCAATGATATACATCAAGGTGTATTTGATGTTGTTTTAAGTTGTCATGTGCAGGTGGAGAATTGATAAAGTATGCAGAAAAAATTCTAAGTCCAAGTGTCGACACAAAGGAAGAAGTGTCGACACACAGAAGAAAATAGTCGACACAACACTGGGAAGCAGTGTCGACACATAGCAGTTAGTCTACAACTACACTGGGAAAAAGTGTCGACACAGAAGAAGTAAGTCAACACAACACTGGGAATTTGTGTCGACACAGAAAAAGAGTCGACACAATACTGGGAAATTGTGTCGACACAGAAGAAAAGCGTCGACCTCAAACATTAGGAGAATGTGTCGACACAGAAGAATATAGTCGATCTCAAGATTGTCGACATCATCTGAATGTGTCGACACAGAAGAAAATAGTCGACCTCAAGTTAGTCGACACCAGCAGAATGTGTTGACACATTGTGATTAAGTCGACACATAATAGCAGAGTTAAAAAATGAATGTGTCGACACCTGAAGGCTAAGTCGACACTTACTAAAGTTATGATTCTACAACAATTGTGTCGACACACAGGACTTGTGTCGACACACTGAAGAGTCAAGATCAAGTTATTTGCAGAAGAAGCTGTGTCGACTCAAAGGCAACTTAGTCGACATCACTGAAGATTGTGTCGACACCAAAGTCAATTATGTCGACACAAATAGACAGATTGTCTCGACACTTTCTGACAGACTGTTTCAACAACTTGTGATTCAAGACTAAGGCACAGGACTTGTTTGAAGACTTGACAGCTGTGGGTTATCACCGGTTAACTGAAGTTGTCAGACTTGTCAGAAAACGGTTAGAAACCGGATCAGCCGGTTACCATGAAGAATGTCTATAAATAGACAGATTCAGAAGGAGAAAATAATCAACAACATATAGAACTGACCTTTTGAAATACATTGGATCAGAAAGTGGAGAAGGATTATAATTCTACTCATTTCAAGAAAGTGCTAGGCACTTAAGAAGATCTTCTCCGGGAGATCTAAGAAGACTATCTAAGGATAGATCTAAGAAGAGTTCTAATCAGAATTCAGAAGAATCATTCAAAGTTCTGGATAGAGAGAGATCAAGTCAGAATTTGAAGAAGAAGAAAGAATCCACCAGTGGATTCTCAAGAAGCTGTTTGGAATCAACTCAGCTAAGTACATTTTCAAGAAGCTTTGAAGAAGGCTAAGAAACAGTTGATTGCATCAGCTGATCAAGAATTGTCATTGCCTTTTCTCTCTCAACTTTGGCAAGACAATTAAAACAATCTTTTCTATATTTCTGTAGGATTTGTTTATACAGATCTGAGTTGTAAGCCTATGTTATAAAGGCTGAGTGTAAGAGTGTTGAACTCTGAGTGGTAGGGCTGTTTGCCTGAGTGTAGGAGAAGGATATTCTCTGAGTTGTAGGCCTTGGGGCAAGGCTGAGGTAGGGCAGTTGTGCCTGAGTTGTAGGAACCAGTTGGGTTCTGAGTTGTAAGATCTATTGATCTGAGATAAGTGGAAGTTTGGCCGAATCTAGCATACTGCTAGATAGGTGAAGGGGGAAAGTGGATGTACCCAGACCTTGGGGAACCACTATAAAACATAGTGCAATCTGTGATGTTTTTGTTTTCTGTGATTGCTGTGTTTATTATATTAGTTATTAAATTGAATTCTGCCTAGAAGTTTTAGAAAGAGAAGCAGAACCTATTCACCCCCCCCCCCTCTAGGTGTTTAGGCTGCCTTGAAAGTTAAACTATCAGGCAGTTCCGCAGTTTCTCAGTTCAACACGTCCCCAGGAAGGAAAATACTCGGGCAGACCTGCTCGCCAAGCACGGTCCTCGGGCCGGAGGAACCATGACAGAGCTCTTTAGGCCCTCCATCGAAGAGGGAGAACTGATGGAAGTAGATCAGCAGGGATCCTGGATGTATTCATTTACCACCTACTTGACGACGGGACGTCTGC
Organism: Platanthera zijinensis; assembly: GCA_039513925.1. Lineage (NCBI taxonomy): Eukaryota > Viridiplantae > Streptophyta > Magnoliopsida > Asparagales > Orchidaceae > Platanthera > Platanthera zijinensis. Next base: position 46,835,367 of record CM077096.1, read on the forward strand.
CTGAGGGAGAGCTCGAGAAGAAGCAAGTCAGTTACAAGTCGGTGTACTACCTGCTGAAAGAAGGGATCTTATATCGTAAGACATTGTCGGGTCTGTTGGCTCGATGCGTATCCGAGAAGGAGGTCGCAAGGGTGCTGGAAGAGATTCACTCTGGAGAGTGCGGTAGCCATTCTGGGAGTCGGACCTTGGAGGGAAGGGTGTTGAGGCAAGGCTATTTCTGGCCCACCCTTAGGAGGGATGCCGAGGAATTCGCAAGGAAGTGCAGGAAGTGCCAGGAATTTGCTCCTCTTCAGCTCCTCCCGGCCCAAAGGTTGCGCACGATTACAGCTCCATGGCCCTTCGCCATATGGGTGCTAGATCTGGTGGGTCCATTCCCTCAAGCCAGTGGCCAGAGGAGGTTTTTGCTGGTCATGGTAGGCTATTTCTCAAAATGGCTGGAGGTGAAGGCATTGGCAAAGGTGACGTCTCAGGTGGTCAAAAGCTTCGTATGGGGAGAAATCATCTGTAGGCATGGGCTCCCTTTGGCCATTGTCACAGATAACGGACCGCAATTTGCCAGCAGAGAGTTCGTGGATTTCTGTGTACGACTAGGTATAGACCTTCGGTTTGCTTCAGTGCATCATCCTCGAAGCAATGGGCAGGTGGAAGCCGCGAATAAGGTCATCATGAATCTCTTAAAAAAAAGGTAGAAAACTTGAGGGGAAGTTGGGTGGAGCAGCTCCCCTCCGTCCTCTGGGCCTTCAGAACCACGCCAAGTTCCGCCACGGGAGAGATGCCATTCAAACTTTCCCATGGCTCCGAGGCCGTCATACCTGTTGAGTTCGAGGTTGAGTCACCTAGGGTAACTGCGGCGAGGAGGGGATATGAGGAGTGGCTGGTAGATAATGGGGAAGAGCAGAGGCTCTCCCTTGACTTGGTGGAGGAGCTTAGAGAGCTGGCATCTATCCGACAGGAGGAGGTCAAGCGCCGGATGTCAAGATATTTTGATAAGCACGTCAGGGTCAAGCAGTTTGAGAAGGGAGACTTGGTCCTCAAGAAAGTGGATGCAGCAGGAAGAGGGGCTTCTGTAGGGAAGCTCAACCCCAACTGGGAAGGTCCTTTTATTGTAAAAGAAGTCTTGAAATCAGGAGGGTACCACCTCCAAGATGTAGACGGGACGCCCCTCGATCGCGCCCGAAGCGGCGACGATCTAAAGCGATTTTATCCTTAATACTTTTGTTTATGTTCATTATCTATTCTGAATGAGATGAAGGATTTTATTTTGGAGAGTTGACCCCGAGAAGACCCGCTGTCCAGGCTACCATCGAGCTGGCAGGTCTGTAGGCTCACTCGGTGGTTGGAGTTGGTTTTGGAGAGGAGACCCCGAGAAGACCCGCTGTCCAGGCTACCATCAAGGTGGCAGGTCTGTAGGCTCACTCGGTGGTTGGAGTTGGTTTTGGAGAGGAGACCCCGAGAAGACCCACTATCCAGGCTACCATCGAGCTGGCAGGTCTGTAGGCTCACTCGGTGGTTGGAGTTGGTTTTGGAGAGGAGACCCCGAGAAGACCCGCTGTCCAGGCTACCATCGAGCTGGCAGGTCTGTAGGCTCACTCGGTAGTTGGAGTTGGTTTTGGAGAGGAGACCCCGAGAAGACCCGCTGTCCAGGCTACCATCGAGCTGGCAGGTCTGTAGGCTCACTCGGTGGTTGGAGTTGGTTTTGGAGAGGAGACCCCGAGAAGACCCGCTGTCCAGGCTACCATCGAGCTGGCAGGTCTGTGGGCTCACTCAGTGGTTAGAGTTGGTTTTGGAGAGGAGACCTCGAGAAGACCCGCTGTCCAAGCTACCATCGAGCTGGCAGGTCTGTAGGCTCACTCGGTGGTTGGAGTTGGTTTTGGAGAGGAGACCCCGAGAGGACCCGCTGTCCAGGCTACCATCGAGCTGGCAGGTCTGTAGGCTCACTCGGTGGTTGGAGTTGGTTTTCGAGAGGAGACCCCGAGAAGACCCGCTGTCCAGGCTACCATCGAGCTGGCAGGTCTGTAGGCTCACTCGGTGGTTGGAGTTGGTTTTGGAGAGGAGACCCCGAGAAGACCCGCTGTCCAGGCTACCATCGAGCTGGCAGGTCTGTAGGCTCACTCGGTGGTTGGAGTTGGTTTTGGAGAGGAGACCCCGAGAAGACCCGCTGTCCAGGCTACCATCGAGCTGGCAGGTCTGTAGGCTCACTCGGTGGTTGGAGTTGGTTTTGGAGAGGAGACCCTGAGAAGACCCGCTGTCCAGGCTACCATCGAGCTGGCAGGTCTGTAGGCTCACTCGGAGGTTGGGTAATGGGCAGCATATGAGTGGGGGCTTCCTGCAAAGATAACCCATAATTTGAGCAAAGGCAGAGTCCTTGTCCTAAAGGTAAAAGAGGGGGGAGGAGTCGGTCCCTCAAGATTCACTCGCGCTAGGGGTGTCCAGAAGCAAGGCGAGAAGAAGTGGTACAATCCCTGCGCGAGAGCAACGAGGGTCCGCCCACTCGCACCACGGGTAAAGCTAGCCCCTCTATCAGTAGGCGAGATAAGTCGTGATCCCATTCCGCAAATAAAGAAAAAGGTGGGCGTATAAGAAAGATGAAAAGAAAGACGAGATGTCCTAAACACAAAAATATGTATATACGAAAAAGGCCGTAGTACAAAATGCCTCAGTACTGAGTGTCCAAAAAAAAGGGGGGTATACAAAAGAGCTGAAAAATAATTCTTCTATTCTTCCGCGCCGGAGGACGGGCCGTCTTCCTCCTCGCCATAAATCTCGGGTACCAGGTCGCGGGCAGTGACCTCCTCGCAGCCTTCCCTGATGACTTCCATCTCCTTCATCATCTTCACGATTAGCTCGGCGGTCCGGATATTGGCGTCTTTGCAGAGTTCCACAACCTCAGCATGGGAATAATGAGAGGGAGGAGGTTGGGGAATCACCACGCGAGAAGGCGAGAGAGCAGCCTCCTGAAGTCGAGTGATCTCGGACTCCATGCCTTTAACCTCCCCTTCCAGAGTGGCTATGCGCGAGTGCATCCTGTCGGCCGTCTCGGCATCCTGCGAAAGGTTTATTTATTAGAGGGAGTTGAAGGTAGACAAAGAAAGGGAAGGAATCAAGAGTGGGAAAAACTCACCACACCACCCCGAGCCTTGGCGAGAAGGTTTTCGGCCATGGCCAACCGTTTCTCGAGGTCCGTAGACTTCTCGCGCTCGGCCGCCAGATTCGCCTCTGAATCCCTCCAGCTTTTGTTATTGTAAATTAGACGGCGCGAGAGCTGGTGCGAGAGCTCCAGCGAGCGCAGCTGGGATTGCGCGGCCCTCAGGATCAAGTCTCGCGGGGGGGGGGGCTCAGCGGAGGGTTCTCGCTCTGAGCCACCGTAGAGGCCAAAGCTCAGAGAAAAGGCATGAGCCGTAGGTTGGTCTCGCTCTATCCAGGGGGGAAGGAGGGTAGAGATGGAGACCCGGTTCGCCTCCTTGTCCCATATCAGGGTTGGCTCGCCAGCAGCATCCGGGATCACAGGGCCCATGTTGAAGTTCAGATGGGTGGAAGGAGCCGGGCGGCTGGAAGAGCCCACCTTACGAGTAGGAGATTTAGAGGGGAAGTTGTCAGCAAGAGGATCAGGTTGACCCGTCTCGCCAATCGGCGAGACGGCCCGCTGACCGAGAAGCCGAGAAGGGGATTGGGGAGATTGGGACCCCAGAGAGATGGGGGATAAGGATCCCGACACATCTACCATCTCAGCAGGAACTTGCTTCGCCTTTCTAGAGGGAAGAGGCGCTCCTTTCTTGACCTTTGTTTTCTTTGAAGGACTCTGGCGAGATGGGGCGGAGCCTTCGGCAGGTCTTTTCTTCAGGGAGGGGAGCAGGTTTTCTCTCGCCGCCTCAGCTGCCATCGTGGCGAGGGCGACATCTTTGGAGGGTTTGATGTTGATTTTGTAAGGCGGGCGGGCGGGAACATTTTTTTCTCCTGAAAAGGGCAAGACGAGGCGTTTACAAATATTATTCATTAGACCTAGATAAAAATAAAGGGTCCCAGCATTTACCTTCGCCTGGAAGCATAGGAAGGAGGGAGTCGAGGCCCCGCCTCAAGAACTGAACTTCGAAGTTCTTGCCAACGAAAAAGTTGCAGAGGAGCTTGTCCGTGCCGCTAACCTGGGGAGTGGTGTAGAACACCTCGGCTGGTGACACGGGCGCCAGCGGGATGCCTCCCATGTTGCCGCGAATGAAGACGAAGCGAGTAAGCCAGTGATGGTTCTTGTTGGGCGTCTCGCAAACCTTGAGACCCTGCCCCGTGAAGTAGGACACGCCGTCGGCGTTGGCATGGTAGACAAAAAGCTTGCGGAAGGAGTTCAGGCTGAATTCGATCCGCTCCCGGCGCATGTAGCAGGCAAAGGCAACAAGTACCGAGATAGCGTTTGGATTCATTTGCGCAGGGACAGTCCCAAAGTATTTTAGAACCTGTTTCACCTCTGGCCAGAGGGGTAACCTCAGCCCCGCCTCGAAATGCGAGACGGGGAAGGCGAGTTCACCAGGATAAAAGGTATTGATCGACTCGCCCACCTTTGGAGGGCGTGACTCAAAACCCTCCGGCAAGAAATCACGAGTGAAGGCGTTGTAGTCCTCCTCGGAAATCCGGCCGGGAGGAAAATCATGGTCACCAAACCGCCTCCCGCATCGGCTTCGCCCTTCGCTTTCTTCAACCTTCTTTTTCCCCATTCTAGGCAAAGAGAGCGAAAGGGGTATGCGAGAAGAATAGGCGAGACGAAGCGCCGACAGGATCTGCTCGCGAGGGTAAGAGGAAAGAGAGGCAAGGTTTAGGGCGCCGAGATAACGAGAGCATGATCCGGGCCCCAGGGATAGGGGGTATTTATAGCCCGTTGGGTAAAGAGAAAAAATACGAAGAGGCGAGAAAAAATAGTGTAGAGGAAGGGGAAGAGGCGGCCATCCTTTTCTCTCTCCTAACCTCGATTGGCGTAATCTAACGTGAGTCCCAAGCCGGGGTCGAGACAGTACCATAAAAATATAATAAAAAATGGTTTAAGCATAGATATGACGCAAGAGTCGCAATGAAGAAAAGCACGGTAGGAGAGATAAAATTATCAAAGAAACTACTAAAAGGGGTTATTAAATTGTTTGTCTCGCATATATTAGGCAGCCCTATTTATTAGATCTAAAGGGTTCGGGCGATAGCCGCGAGAGGAAGCATTATTACAAAGCACAGAGCAATACAAAGAAAATAAGGGCGTGAGGCGGCGCAAAGGATTCAATCCTTCTGCCATCGCCAGCGCCCCCCCACCGCGAGACCTTGCACAGGGAGGATGGTGGGGGAGGTGAAAAGCACGAGCCGCATCTACGCCACGACGCGCGTGATAGTTTTACTTTCAAGACAACCTAAACACCTAGAGGGGGGGTGAATAGGTTCTAATTTATTGTCTATAAATCTAGGCAGAATTCAATTACAATTTAAAACATCTAGCACAGCATTCACAGACAACTAAGCATCACAGATTGCACAATGTTTTATAGTGGTTCCCCAAGGTCTGGGTACATCCACTTTCCCCATTCACCTATCTAGCAATATGCTAGATTCGGCCAAACTTCCACTATACTCAGATCCTCAGATCCTACAGCTCAGAACCAGGATAGGTTCCTACAACTCAGGCTCAACAGCCCTACCTCAGCCTTGCCTCAAGGCCTACCACTCAGAGAATAACTTTCTCCTACACTCAGGCAAACAGCCCTACCACTCAGAGTTCAACACTCCTACACTCAGCCTTTATATCACAGGCTTATAACTCAGATCTGTGTAAACAGATCCTACAGAAATATAGAAAAGATTATTTAACTGTCTTGCCTAAATTGAGAGAGAAAAGGCCAAGACAATTCTTGATCAGCTGATGAAATCAACTGTATCTGAGCTTTCTTCAAAGCTTCTTGAATATGAACTTAGCTGAGTTGATTTCCAAACAGCTTCTTGAGAATCCACTGGTGGTTTCTTTCTTCTTCTTCAAATTCTGGCTTGATCTCTCTCTATCCAGCACTTTTGAATGATTCTTCTGAATTCTGATTAGAACTCTTCTTTGATCTATCCTTAGATAGTCTTCTTAGATCTTCTGGAGAAGATCTTCTTAAGTGCCTAGCACTTTCTTGAAATGAATTAGATTGTAATCCTTCTCAACTTTTTGATTCTCATCAATGTTTTCAAAAGGGTGTTTTTCCTCCTTCTGAATCTGTCTATTTATAGACTTTCTTCATGGTAACCGGCTGATCCGGTTTCTAACCGTTTTCTGACAAGTCTGACAGCTTCAGTTAACCGGTGGCAACCCACAGCTGTCAAGTCTTCAAACAAGTCCTGTGCCTTAGTCTTGAACCACAAGTTGTCGAGACAGTCTGTCAGAAAGTGTCGAGACCATCTGTCTATCTGTGTCGACACAATTGACTTTGGTGTCGACACAGTCTTCAGTAACGTCGACTAAGTTGCCTTTGAGTCGACACAGCTTCTTCTGAAAATAACTTGGTCTTGACTCTTCAGTGTGTCGACACAAGTCCTGTGTGTTGTTGTAGACTAACTGCTATGTGTCGACATACTTCCTCTATGTCGACACTTTTTCCCAGTGTAGTTGTAGACTAACTGCTATGTGTCGACACTGCTTCCCAGTGTTGTGTCGACTAATTTCTTCTATGTGTCGACACATCCTTCTCTGTGTCGACACTTGGACTTAGAATTTTTCTGCATACTTTATCAATTCTTCACCTGCACATGTCAACTCAAAACAACATCAAATACACCTTGATGTATATCATTGAGCTAAGTTGGGCTTCTTCAAATCAGGTACACATTTTCCAATGTACCCAACAATCTCCCCCTATTTGGAGAAGTCATAACCCTATAGCCAATGATATACACCATTTATACAAAGTATAAACTGATGATATATGACATAACAGGAATACTTAATATAAACAAAACATAAAAACAATCCATCACAGAATGAACATTATATGATGCCAAACAACATTTTGTTTATAACTTGATAATGTTTGAATACAGAGAATTACATTTAATGATTTAATCAAAACATTACAAAATACTTTGAAAGAACTAAAAAACTAAGACTGATCAGGCTCTTTAATGACAATCCCTTTGCCAGATAGAACTTGAGCCTTCACAGGAGCTTCAGAATCTTCAGCTGGCTTCTTGCCTTTTAGATCAGCCTTCTTCTTTGCTTCTTCCTTGAGCCTTTGCCTTTCAAAATAATGAAAGGGCTTTGGAAAATATTTGCTTGGCTCCTGAGCATCTGTAGGCAGCCTACCCAGCTTGGCTTTTCTTCTAAATTGTACAATGGCCTCTTGCCTGGCTTCATACTTCTGCCATTCCATCTCATTGTACCACTTGCCTCTTTCCTGCACTTGGTCTTTGACAGCCTTCCATGCAGTGAGTATTATATTTCTGGAAGTAGGACTCCACTGCTCAAAGTCTGGCTTAAGTTCAGCCTGCTCTCTAAACCTTTTCTTAGATAGAAGAGCATCTTGCTGGTCTTTCAAAGTAGCCTCAGGCTTATCAACCTTCCCAATAACAATATTAGTAACCTCCTTTGGAGGACTATACATCCCTTGAACCTGCTGATCAATCATATCAAAATCTGGAGGGGGGTAAATGACTTGGGCAACCTCAGGTTGATTGCCTTCAAGTAGACTTGTTTGTATTCCTGACTCAGCCACCATAGCATCATCACACAATGGGGGATATCCTTATGTGGCTCGAATACTATTGGTCACCCATTTGGAGTGCTCTGAGCCTGCATGAACTAGCATCCTCTCCCCCTTTATGGCTTCTCTAGAAACATGATCTCTGAGATCTTCCTTTTGAAATCTGATTTGGCCATCCAGATAATTGACACCCTCTTTAAAAAATGGTTTTAACTTTTGAAGCTTTTCAGATATTTCTTTTTGAGAGGTAGTGATTGCAGTCTTAACAGAAGCAATAGCAGCTTGAAAGTTCTTATCAAATTCTTCCATTTCTTTTATTTTATCTGCAGGCAGGCCTGGAACAATCTTTTTCAATTCCTCTATTATCTCATGATGAGATTCAGTTAAATTATCATTCATTCTTAACTGATTTTCCAAGACATAGCTTTGCTTCAGGACAACATCATCTACCTTTTTAGTAATAGCCTCCTGTTGTTGAGCTAGATAAACCACAGCTTGGCCTCCCTTTTGGAAGCAATCTGTTATTTCTTTCTTATGCATGTTGACTTGAAACTGGATGGACTTTATATCCTGAGCTAAGTCAAACTGAAGTGACTTGCTATTTTCATCAACATACTTTTCCAGAGCCATTCTTTGTTCATCCAATTTCACCTGTAGATCTACCATAAACTTGTTATGATCAAAGGCAGGAGATACTTGTTGAGGTGTTGTCTGTAAAGCCTGCTTATAATTCTTGCTTCTTCTCTTAAATACAACAAGTTTTCTTTTCTTGGTCATCCTGGCTTCTTCAGTTTCAGTATCAGACGAAGTATTTAGGTGAACTCTTTCTTGAGGAGGATGAAGTGTATCTGTCCCAGTGACCTGTTGCTCAGTCTCAACATCCACTGGCTCCCCCTCAACCTGTGGCTCAACTTCAGCTTCCTGATCAATTTCCATACCTATGGACTTCTCAATTTCTTGTCCTCCTCCTACTTTATCAGTAGTAGTATCAGCATCAGGGAATAACTCCTCCAGAGTAAATTCCAGTTGAGCTGTATCTTCTACAGCAGTTAAATCTTGAGATAAGTCTAACTGTGCTTCCTCTTGCACTTGTACTGACAACAGCTTCTCCTGTACTCGTTTAGTAATTGTAGTATCTAGAGTAGGATTGGACACTAGCTCCCCCTGAACCTGTGCAGTAATAAGAATATGAGCAATGTCTTTTATAGTAAAATACATTAGCTCCCCCTACACTTGTACCTGATCAAGAGTAGATACATTTTGAGCAGGAGAGTGAACTGGCTCCCCCTGCATCTGTGTAGCTGTTGACACTTGCTGGACTATAGTTGAGTCAGGCTGTTCTTCAACCTGTGTCCTGAGTGGGTCTTCTTGTTGTTGTTCAGTTTCTTGAGTTTGAGAAGGGGATTTCACAGGGGTGTCTGGCCTGCTCTCTTCAGGCACATCCTTGGACAGCACCCTATCCCACCTAGAGAACAGTCTCATATCCATCCTTCTCATATGATTGATCTTAGTCCCTGGCAGTTGCTGCATCACTTCAGGAATCACTCCAGTGAGATATAAGCTCATGATTCTAGCCATGTTGGGCTTCTTGATTCCTTCTTTGATCTTGTCAAAGAGTACTCCTGACCAATCAGTAGGAATTGTAAAAACAATCCTGGTCATAAGGCTGAACATATAGGCAGAAATCCTATCATGTCCACCTGTCTTGCAGAGGATCACTTTCCCAACAATTTCAGACAAGAACTTCCCTTGCTGATTCATACCCTTCCTGTTGAATGCAGCTCCAATCTTCATGCTCGAGTCCAGTCCACACCATTGAAGGGCTTCCCTTGTCTTAGAACTAGGAACTTCCTCTTCATTCTCAACTACTTGTAATTGAAAGATCTTTCTTAAACTTCTTGGAGTAATCTTCACCTTAGTCCCTTGAACATTGGACTTAATCTTAAGGCCATTTGAGTGGACTGATGCAGAGATAAAGAACTTGTGCACCTCCTTCTTCCAGATTTTAGTTGGTTCTGAGATTAGAAATTCTAACCCTGACTCGGAGAGGAGGGTGATAACCCCTTGAACATCTGGCGGCGCAACTGCAAAGGCCTGGCGCACCAACTCATACCCTTCATTGACGTTGTCTTCAATCCTTGGCGCCATCGATTCGTCGAGAAAGCTTGAGAGAAGAGAGAAAGATAGACTGTCGACACAAGGTTTTAGTCTCGAAAACCTTGGAAGCGTGTCGACAGAAAGAGTTTTTGACCTATTTATACCTTCTGTTGAAAGAAGTTCAAAAGGCGTCAAAAACAGACTAAATGTGTCGACACAGACGGAATGTGTCGACACAAACTTCTATTGTCTCGACATTACTTCAGCCTACTATGTGTCGACACCAATTTGTGGTTATGTCGACACCTTGGATACATAGTAGATAGACAGAAATTCTGTGTCGACTCTAAGGATAAGTGTCGACACATATTCTGTAAGTGTCGACACCATTATCCTGGTTGAGTCGACATTACATTTCTGGTTAAGTCGACAATATAACTCTTAAGTGTCGACACATATTCTCTGTGTCGACACAATATTTCGGACTTGCCGACATTATTTCTCTGAGTCGACACATTATTACTGAATGTGTCGACACATTCTTACTTAGCCAATTTCTGTTGGTTTAACACCACTTGTAAGTGTTACTTCAATGTGTCCTTTTTTAACACTTAATTATGTTGTTATTACTTTAACTTACTTAAATACCACTTCAATTGCATTGTTAATGATTTTGTTAATTCATTAATCAATGGTTAACATACCTAATTCAATTTTGAATTTATTGAATTTGGTTTCATCTAAAGGCTTAGTAAATACATCTGCTATTTGATAATCTGTTTTCACAAATTCCAATGAGATGTCTTCTTTTTCTACATGTTCTCTAAGAAAATGGTATTTTATTTCTATATGCTTAGTTCTACTATGAGAAACAGGATTATTAGCAATAGAAATTGCACTCTTAGAATCACACAAAAGAGGTGTTCTACTTACTTGAATACCATAATCCTTTAGCTGATGCTGCATCCATAATAACTGTGCACAGCAGCTTCCAGCAGCAACATACTCTGACTCAGCTGTGGAAATTGCCACACTAGTCTGCTTCTTACTACTCCATGATATTAGTCTTCCTCCCAGGAATTGACAAGTACCTGTAGTACTCTTTCTATCCTCTCTACATCCTGCAAAATCTGCATCTGAATAGCCTGTTAGTTGAAAATCTCTATTCCTAGGGTACCAAAGACCTAGATTAGGTGTGCCCTTAAGATATCTCAGAATCCTTTTGACTGCAGTATAATGAGATTCTTTAGGACAGGCTTGGTACCTAGCACAGACACATGTAGCATACATAATATCTGGTCTACTAGCAGTGAGATATAGTAGTGAGCCAACTATTCCTCTATACAAAGTCTCATCAACAGGTTTACCTGCATCATCTTTGCATATAGGCATACTTGTTCCCATAGGAGTTCTCATGGTGGAGGATGACTCCATACCATATTTCTTAATCAATTCTTTGGTGAACTTAGACTGGGATATGGACAAGCCATCATCAGTCTGTCTTACTTGGAGTCCCAAGAAGAATTTCAGTTTTCCCATACTGCTCATCTCAAACTTCCCTTGCATAAGTTTGGCAAACTTTTTACAAAGGTTGTTTTCAGTAGATCCAAAGATTATGTCATCAACATAGATCTGAACTAAGATGATCTTGCCTTTGGATTCCCTAAGGAATAGAGTTTTGTCAATTTTTCCTCTTGAGAATTTATTCTCAATAAGGAAAGTAGACAGGGTTTCATACCAAGCCCTTGGGGCTTGCTTTAACCCATACAAAGCTTTCCTAAGCTTATAAACAAAATCAGGTTTAAGAGGATCTACAAAACCTGATGGCTGCTCTACATATACTTCTTCTTTAAGATCACCATTCAGAAATGCTGACTTCACATCCATCTGGTATACTTTGAAGTCTTGATAGGCTGCATAGGCAAGGAATATTCTGATTGCCTTCAGCCTTGCTACTGGAGCAAAGGTTTGATCAAAGTCAATCCCTTCTTCCTGCCTGTATCCTTTTGCAACCAATCTTGCTTTATTCTTTACTATTATTCCACTTTCATCTAGCTTGTTCCTATAGATCCATTTTGTGCCAATTATGTTGTGGCCTCTTGGTTTAGGAACAAGCTCCCAGACATTGCACCTTCTAAATTGATTCAGCTCCTCTTGCATAGCATCAATCCAGTGCTGGTCTTGGATAGCTTCTTCAAACTTCTTAGGCTCCAATTGTGACAGGAAACTTGAATGTAGAACTGTGTTTTGATTTCTGCTTCTAGTTTGCACCCCTTGTCTTGGATCACCTATTATCTGATCAGCTGGATGATCTCTTAAATGTCTTGTAGTTGGAGGAAGATTTCCTTCTGGTTGAACATCTCCAGCTCCTTCATTTAACTGATTCTCTTGATTTTCATCAGCTTCTATAGTGTCTTGTTCTCCCCCTGGACTGAAGCCTTCATTTTCCAATGCCCCATCTTCCTTTGATACTTCAGTAATGGAAAGCTTGTCCATACTTTTGCTTATACCTGTTGAGTCATTTGATCTACAAGACAACTCACAGTTGATTAATCTTGTTTCATCAAACACAACATGCACAGATTCTTCAACAACTTGAGTGGTCAAGTTGAAGACTCTATAGGCCTTACTATTTGTGCTGTACCCAACAAATATCTCATCCTGGGATTTGGCAGCAAACTTAGTCAAATATGACTTGCCATTATTAAGTATATAACACTTGCAACCAAAGATCCTAAAGTAAGATAGATTTGGTTTTCTGCCTTTCACAATCTCATAGGGAGTCATTTTGTGGCTTTTGGTGATAGTAGCCCTATTGATTACATGACAAGCAGTGTTAACTGCCTCAGCCCAAAAATATTCTGGGAGAGAGGTGTCACTCAATAGAGTTCTACCAGCTTCAATTAATGTTCTATTCTTTCTTTCAGCAATTCCATTTTGCTGAGGTGTTCTAGGTGAGGAGAACTCTTGGAAAATCCCAAAGTCTTTACATAAGTTTGTTATGCTTTCAGATTGAAACTCAGTACCATGGTCACTTCTGATTTTGATCACTGTACTATTCAGTTCATTCTGAATTTGCTTTACAAAATTAAGTAATACACTTGGGGTTTCAGATTTTTGTCTCAGAAAGAACACCCATGTAAATCTAGAATAGTCATCTACAACCACAAAAGTGTAGACCTTCCTACCTAGACTATGAACTGGCATAGGACCAAAAAGATCCATATGCAAGAGGTATAAGCACCTCACAGAATCCTTGTTTTCAAGGCTTTGAAAGGAGGATTTTGTCTGCTTTCCCTTTTGACAAGCTGAGCATATCCCTTCCTTTATACACTTAATTTGAGGTCCATTCCTCACTAGCTCTTTGCTAAAGAGTTGGCCAATTGTCTTGTAGTTTAGATGAGCCAATCTCTTGTGCCACTTAACACAATGAGAAGCATTGTCATCAGCTACAAGACAGATGGGAGAAGCCTTATTCTCACATTCAAAATTAAGACAATATACATTTCTCTTCCTATACCCAGTCAATATGATCTTTTGATCACTTGACCTCTTGATATGACATCCATCTTTAACAAATGAAATGTCATATCCTAAATCACTTAGCTAGCTTATGCTTATTAGATTATGTTTCAAACCTTTTACATAAGCCACTTGAGTGATAGTAATTAGGTTAGAAGAAATGTTACCAAACCCTTTGATGACTCCTTTTTCAGATCCACCAAAGATCACTTTAGGTCCATCTTTGACAGATGAATACTCCTTCAGCAGCCCCTTTGTTCCAGTCATGTGCCTGGAACAACCACTATCCAAGTACCATATAGGGGCATGGTTACTTGGATTCACCTGCAATACAGAATTACTTACCCTTAGAACCCAAGTAAGTCTTGGGTCCTTGGTTCAGGTTAGCATTAATAAAGCTATCATAACCTCTTCTAACAGGTAGACTCTTATTCTTTATAACACTTGTGTTATACCAGCAGTCTAATGCAAAATGGCCTCTCTTGCCACAGCACCAACATTCAAACTTGTTGTATCTAGATCTAGATACATCCTTGTCAGAAGAATTTCTGTTCATTGCTGGTGCTGTTGCAACTTCACCTACTGATTTCTTAAAACCATTGGGTTTATGACCATAGGTAGGCCTGCTTGCATTTACACCCTTGTTCTTCAGAACATTAGTCTTAATATGACCTTGAATGTCTTCATGATCATATTTGTTAGAAGGCACTTTCACCTTACTAAACTTTATGGGGACTGAAAGGTTTAGTGGCTGAACAGGAGCTTTGCCTTTTCTCTTGAATCTGCCAGCCCTGGAGTTACCTTTAAATCCTAATCCAGCCTTACCCTTTTGAGTGACAAATTCATCTATCAAGGGTAAGACAGATTTTGGCTTAGAGTAACTAGCCACTAAATCCCTTTCAATTCTAAGTCTGGCCTCCAGACTCTTCACTTGATCATTAGTATAATTAATTGTGCCCATCTGAATAATAGTTATATTCTTCAGCTTGGCAATTTCATTTAATTTTTGATCAATAACTTTTTCTAACTCAGTTGTAGCAAACCTTAGTTCAGCAATTTCCTGAGCCTGAGATTTAACCAGGTTCTTGCTTTTCTTAAGGGCCTGCAACAGGTCCCCATACTTGTCTATCAATTGATAGACATCTCTTTCAGATTCAGATGCATCTACATCTGTTGATGCAGTTGTAGCTGATTCTTCACTTGTACAACAAACAGATGTAATAGAAGGACATTGTACCTTATTATGACCAGACTGATTCTGGCATATGTCCTCTTCTGATCCTGCCATCAGCCCCATACACTGCTGATCCTTTTGTTCATTGATGGAGTCTAGCAACTGCAGAAACTCCTCTTCTTCAGATGCAGCATATAGTCCAATATATGCTTCAGCTTCAGATTCTGACTCTGAAGTTGACTGGTCTGTTAGACTCTTATCTTTCTTTGCAACAAAGGATTTCTCCTTCTTGCCTTTCTGATAAGTCTTCTTTTTGTCCGAAGATTCCTTTCTCTTATCAGGACAGTCAGCCACTACATGTCCAGGCCTATTGCAACAATAGCAGACAATCTTTGAAGTAGTGGCTTTGCTGGGCTTTGATCTGCTTTTCTCTTTCCTTGATGACCTTCTCTTCTGATAATAGTCATCAACTTGCTGTGATGTGGAAGGCCTAGACTTCCATTGCTTCTTTTTCAAGAACCTTTGGAATTGCCTTGTGAATGCAGCAAAGTCTGCATCTGAATCACAGCTTTCTGAACCCTTATCTGAATTCTCAGAACTATCTTCTGCAACTTCCTTAGGAGGAGATGGTGATTTCCTCCTATTCTTTCTAGTGGCTTCTGCATTGAGTGCCACAGTCTTTTCTCTATGCTCTCCTCTTGAATTCTTTTCCTCCTCCTTCCTCACCATAAGTTGCATTTCATAGGATAGCAACTTTCCAAACAAGGTGGGAGGAGATATCTCTGCCAATTTAGCCACTTCTCTTATGGCACAGATCTTTGTGTCCCAATCCTTTTTTAAGGATCTCAAGAATTTGTCATTCAGTTCATAAGTACTGAAGACTCTTCCATAGGACATAAGCTCATTCATAATTCTATAGAATTTCTTATAGCACTCAGTTATGCTATCAGATTTTCCTTGTCTAAAACTTTCATACTCCTGATTGAGCATTGATTTCCTGTCCTGCCTCACTTCTTCAGATCCCTCCATGTAGACAATCAATGTGTCCCACATCTCTTTGGAGGTCTTGCAGTGAATCAGATTCTGAAATGTTGAATCATCTATGGCACTAACAATAATGTTCTGAGCTCTTTTATCCATGGTTGCCAAGATGATTTCATCCTTGATCATTTCTGAATAACTCTTTGGAGTTTGGATATTTGCATCAAGAACTGATACCTTCATTGGAATGAAGGGGCCTTCCTGTACTGTGATGTAAATTCTTGGGTCAGATGCTTCCATAAACAGTCTGACTCTTTCTTTCCAAATTCCAAAAATTTCTTTCTTGCATATGGGTAATTTCATAGACCCTAGCTCCTTATGATTCTCACCAGAACCCATCTTTTTGAATCTTGATTCTGCCTATCAGATCTACCTCAGACTGTTAAGTCCTTTTTGAGGAACCTCCCTCTGATACCACTTGATAGTTTTACTTTCAAGACAACCTAAACACCTAGAGGGGGGGTGAATAGGTTCTAATTTATTGTCTATAAATCTAGGCAGAATTCAATTACAATTTAAAACATCTAGCACAGCATTCACAGACAACTAAGCATCACAGATTGCACAATGTTTTATAGTGGTTCCCCAAGGTCTGGGTACATCCACTTTCCCCCTTCACCTATCTAGCAATATGCTAGATTCGGCCAAACTTCCACTATACTCAGATCCTCAGATCCTACAGCTCAAAACCAGGATAGGTTCCTACAACTCAGGCTCAACAGCCCTACCTCAGCCTTGCCTCAAGGCCTACCACTCAGAGAATAACTTTCTCCTACACTCAGGCAAACAGCCCTACCACTCAGAATTCAACACTCCTACACTCAGCCTTTATATCACAGGCTTACAACTCAGATCTGTGTAAACAGATCCTACAGAAATATAGAAAAGATTATTTAACTGTCTTGCCTAAATTGAGAGAGAAAAGGCCAAGACAATTCTTGATCAGCTGGTGAAATCAACTGTATCTGAGCTTTCTTCAAAGCTTCTTGAATATGAACTTAGCTGAGTTGATTTCCAAACAGCTTCTTGAGAATCCACTGGTGGTTTCTTTCTTCTTCTTCAAATTCTGGCTTGATCTCTCTCTATCCAGCACTTTTGAATGATTCTTCTGAATTCTGATTAGAACTCTTCTTTGATCTATCCTTAGATAGTCTTCTTAGATCTTCTGGAGAAGATCTTCTTAAGTGCCTAGCACTTTCTTGAAATGAATTGGATTGTAATCCTTCTCAACTTTTTGATTCTCATCAATGTTTTCAAAAGGGTGTTTTTCCTCCTTCTGAATTTGTCTATTTATAGACTTTCTTCATGGTAACCGGCTGATCCGGTTTCTAACCGTTTTCTGACAAGTCTGACAGCTTCAGTTAACCGGTGGCAACCCACAGCTGTCAAGTCTTCAAACAAGTCCTGTGCCTTAGTCTTGAACCACAAGTTGTCGAGACAGTCTGTCAGAAAGTGTCGAGACCATCTGTCTATCTATGTCGACACAATTGACTTTGGTGTCGACACAGTCTTCAGTGATGTCGACTAAGTTGCCTTTGAGTCGACACAGCTTCTTCTGAAAATAACTTGGTCTTGACTCTTCAGTGTGTCGACACAAGTCCTGTGTGTTGTTGTAGACTAACTGCTATGTGTCGACATACTTCCTCTGTGTCGACACTTTTTCCCAGTGTAGTTGTAGACTAACTGCTATGTGTCGACACTGCTTCCCAGTGTTGTGTCGACTAATTTCTTCTATGTGTCGACACATCCTTCTCTGTGTCGACACTTGGACTTAGAATTTTTCTGCATACTTTATCAATTCTTCACCTGCACATGTCAACTCAAAACAACATCAAATACACCTTGATGTATATCATTAAGCTAAGTTGGGCTTCTTCAAATCAGGTACACATTTTCCAATGTACCCAACAGCGCGAGACGGAGTTGTTGGTCGACCTCGTTCAGAATCGCCTGGGGGTCGGTCTCATCTATCTCAATATCAGCGTCAATTTCAGAGGTCAAGCGAGCAACCTCCACCTCCAACCAATCAATCTGCCGGTCAGCCGTTTGCTTGTCTTTCTCCAACTCTTGAATCATGATCGCATGTTTTCGGAACATCTCGGCCACCCTGCGCTTCATCGCCAACGGATCCATAGGGTCGCCAAGGTAATCCTCGATCTCGTCCATAGGAGGAGGAGGCGAGGAGACTGCTCGCCTCGGGCGCTCCTCAGTAGGCGAGTCTTCGGCAGATGAGTCTACTCGCACGTCTGCAAAGCTAAAACAGAATAAGGGCCGTAATCAAAGGTGGGCAGCAAGAGAGGCCGAAGCCCAGGGCAGAAGATTCCTAACTAGAGTGGCGAGAGGTCCCAGCGACATGGGAAGGCTCGCCATTTTTCCCACCAAGAGTAGAAGGAGTGGAAGGAGGAGGCGAGACAGAGTTTAGATGGTGGTCAACGAGATGAGTTTGTGTGCTACCAGACTGATGGGGGGGTGCATGACTTTTCTGAAAACCAACAGCAAAAGGAGCGATGAAAGATAGATAACGAACAAGGGAGGTACACAAGGATCTTACCTCTTTTCCCTTGGGAAACGATGGAGTAGGAGGGATGCGTCTCTCCGGGGGATCTGGTAAGGGTCCTCCCGACGGGGGAACAAGATCAGTTGTTCTCGCCTTCTTCAGGCGAGAGGAAGAGAGCAGTGGGGAGGAAGAAGTACGAGCGGGAATTAGGTTCAAGGCCGCCGCGCTCGCCTTGTTCCGCTGACGCACCAACGCGATACGATCACGGAAGTTTTGGCTATGAGACATAGCAGCGAAATTAAAGGGGGCTAAAATGAAGAGAGGAGGCATTTTGCACTCGGGAAGGATCCCAGTATTTATAGACTCAGGGGGGGGAGAATCCCACCCGAAAAAGATTCTGCTATAAAGTCGTTGAGATGACGTGAGCCTCGGTTGGACTTTTCTTTTCGAGCTTGGACAACCCCGAAAAGAGCGGGGATTGTGTACAACCTCGGGCTCACGGGAGGGAACTCAGCAGAGAGGGGATTAGAAGAATCCTCAGGAGGAGACAAGGCCCTAAGCGAGAGAGGCCTAAAGGTGGGTCCACTCGCCCTAAGCGAGAGGAGCCCAAAGGTGGGTCCACTCGCGATAGGCGAGAGGGGCCCAAAGGTGGGTCCACTCGCGCTAGGCAGGAGGAGCCAAAGTTGAGTCCATTCGCCTGATAGGCGGGGGTCAAGGGAAGATTTTCTATATGGCGACGAAGGGTCTCGCCTGCGAGGTGGTGTTTTCAGCTGCAAGGTGGCCCTCTCGCCGAGCACCGGTTCGGCAGGAAGAGATAAGGCCGGTTCAACAATTGGGTAGAAACCGGTTCAGTTGGCAAACGGTTCATCCTTTTTAGCCTTTTTTACTCTTTCACCCTTGGTGGTCTGCCCATAGCCCTTCAGAACAGCGGAGTTTGGCTGTTGGCAGACCCAGCCCAGGATATTCTGGTAATTTCACAGGTGCTTGATTTGGTTATTTGCAGTTCGAATCCTGAGGCCTATAAATTGACCGGTAAGGTGTCTGAGAAAGGGGGTGTGGAACCTTCTTTCTCTCTCTTACTCAGGCACCTAGCTCAGCATTGGCTAGAGAGGGGGAGAATTTCCAGTTCTTCCGGGTAAGCGGTGGGACCTCCGAGCTGAAGCCCCCGGTCTGTTCCTTTAGGAGTTCTGTTGGGAGCGTGGTTCAAAGAAAGTAAGCGTGAGCTGCAGCCTTAGATCCGAGCTTCTAGGAGAAACTAGCTCTGTCGGTTTCAACATGAATCGTTAGTAAATCTCGGGTCATATATGCCATAATAGGATAGGTATTAACTTTATATTTCCACCATTTTAAAATATCGAAATTTTCTAGTTCGTCCGTACTCATAAAATCACAAAATTGGGTTTTTGTATACAAGCCTAATTCATTTAAACTACTAGATGTGCTGCGCGCTTTTTTTTCTTGAAGCTAACTCTAACATTATATTTTTAAAATTATCGCGTGTTTTTGGTTGCGACACATCCCCTTGGGGCCGCGATCCGTATAAATTATCATAATAATTATAATATTCAGTAAAAATAGTGTTCAAATTTAAAATATTAAGATTATCCAAATCCGAATCACTGAGATTTACGCTTAAATTATTATTTATTTCTTCTATAAAATTTTCTACGCCGTCTACGCCGAAAAGAGAATTCAAAGTGGCGGCGCATGAAAACATGATCGGGATTTTTCTATAATATTTTAAAATTTTGTTTTCCATTATTTCTATTAAATCACTTCACCTGGCGTGTTGCTTAAAATAATTTAATTTTTGTTAAATATTAACAATATTTTCAATAACTAGCGTGCTAGTAGGATAATATACGCCAGATAGAGAATTTGTCGCCGTATAAAAAACTTCTAATAAATTCATATAATTTTCTAAAAAAGCCCAATCAGACTCAGTTAATTCATGTTGATCTAACATAGTGTAATATTTTATTAGTAGTGTTTTTTGACGAATCGCTCGTTTTAACATTGTAAATGTCGAGTTCCATCTAATTGGCATGTCAAATAAAGGTTTCAAAAAAAATTGACCTTGGTCATTTGCGAATTTTTTAAAATCTTGTCGTTATTTAAAACTATAAATAAATTATAACATTAAATGTATTTTATTAATGTATGGTTTCATATATGTTAAACTATCTTGTACGATCAAATTTAAAATGTGACAGACGCAACAAGTATGAAAAAAAACACTGTTTAACATAGGTTTTAAATCACGTTTTAACCACTCAATTACGGTGGTATTATTTGTAGCGTTGTCGAAAGAAATACTCATAATTTTATTTTTTATTTTAAATTCTCGCAAATATTTTTAAATAATTTGATAAATCGCTACACCGGTGTGCGGTACTTCAAAATCTTCAAAATATATTATACGCTTATTTAGATTCCAGGAAACGGGATCGACCCAGTGACAATTGATGGAAATATATGATAATCCTAATTTCATACTACTTGTCCAAACGTCGCTCTTTAAACTCACTCGACCCTCAAAATTTTCAAAATAATTAATTAAAGATTGTTTAGCTTCTAAATAATATTTAAGTGCGTCGCGTCTAATGGAAGATCGACTTACTTAATGATATTTGGGTTGTAGCCCTTGGTGGGTGTACTCGGTCTCTTGCTCGTCATCGTAGTGGCTGAACGACAACCCACGTCTGATGACGTTCTTCACATGCAGCTCCCGCTGCCGACCTTGATCGTACGCCCATATTTGTCCAGATGCAGATAATTGCGCCTGGGTGGACTCGGAAGGAGCATGTTTGGCAGTGCAAGACTTAATGTGTCTTGCGAGTGTCGAGTTGTCACTGAGCGTAAGTAATTTCGCGCATTGCTTGCACTTCGCCTTATGCTCGACGCCGACTTTCACTTTGTCAAAATATTCTCAAACTGGCGTCGTATACCTGTGCTCCACCACTTCGTAAGTGACTGATGATGATGAAGACGCCATCGTGGAAGACATATTCGAGTATTCAACGTAAAAAAATAGTGAGAGGGGGGAGTGTGAGACTTAGGAAGGTGGAAATTTGGGATTGGGAAGCTTAGGAGTGGTGGGAGTAGGGGGGATTTATAGGTTTTAAAAAAACTTTAAAAAAAATTTATTTTTTAAATATTTATTAAATAATTAAATAAATAATTATTATAAAAAAATAATTATTAATAATAAATGCTACCAGCCCTATTAAATAGGGATGGCAGCACTCATTCCAACGACTCTAAGAGCTGTTGTTTAACCCTGGCCGGGGAAATCGGGCTTTGCCCGCCCCGGCCTAGGGATCCGGGCTTTGCCCGGCCCGGCCCAGGCCGGGCACCGGGCCGGGAAAATGCTTATATATGGGGCCTTGTTAGGCCCCATGGCCCGGCCTGGGCCCGGGGCGGGCTTAGCCCGGGCCCGGGCCAAGCCGGGCTTTTACCGGGTCGGGCCCGGTTTTTATGGGCACCACTAGGTTAAACTGTCATTTGCTAACGCACACATAAGGAACTGTTGAGGTATATTGAATTAGATGTGATGTGTACGTAATGGGTTGCGGTTAGGATCTGATAGAAATCCAACAATCCGTAGTCGAGTATTTAGGGTTTGCCTATAAATACCTATGCTAGGGGCAACAAGTAGATCGTTCCAAACTAGACGGTCACGCGGATGCTTCGAGCACTCTAACATTCTTGAAGGTTTTTCGTTTTGCCCTAGCCCCCGCTCCCGTAGCCGTCTCTCTCGCTTGCGGCTTTTCTGGATCGTTGTCGCCGCTCGTCTTCATTGATCGTGTAAGAAGAAAGATCGAAGTTCGCTCCCTCCCCTGTGCAATCGGTTGTTCTCGTTTTCTTCTACTGTCAACTCTGCCCTAGCCGATCGCGAAGGAGGTGCCGCTGATCTTGTACGCGCCGCTCAGGATTATGAAATCGACTTGTTCGTCGCAAGCTAGAAGTCGAATCCCGCTCTGGATTTGGTGATCGTCGTCGGATCTTGAAGCCGTCGCCGGAAATGGGTCGCACCTCTCGATCAAAAGAAAACATCGATCCTCCAGTGCGCCGCCTGAAAGGAAGACTCCTGTAGCAGAGCCACTGTTTTCTCTCCTCTCGCTGCACCCGATCAGGATTTTCTTTATTCTGGTGCCGGGCCGATCCTTCTCGTCGTCTGGTATAGGACAGAGCCGCTTGTGTGTTGTTCTGCTGTCCAGATCTAGTAGAAAGAAGAGGATCTTAAGTGCTTGGATCTACCTGCAGTTCTCATCTTCAAGAAGGAAGATATCATGTTGTTTCCTAGTGGAAATTCCATATCTTCAAGCATCTTGCCCGGGATACAAAAATACAGAGTTCACTATTTCTTAATTCAGTTATTGCAGATCAAGAGTCTGTGTATTGTGTCATTTGGGGAGCAAAATTCTCCGAAATGGATTTGAAGAATTCATCATCTCTGCGGCTCAGGTGATCTCTTTCTATTTTTTCTGCTTGTGATTTAGGTTGCTAGTGGAATATTATTGCTTGGAAAGAGACAGACAATGTCGAAAGGGAATTCTTCCGTACCGATGATCAAGCTGGAGAAA
Source organism: Platanthera zijinensis (assembly GCA_039513925.1). Taxonomy (NCBI): domain Eukaryota; kingdom Viridiplantae; phylum Streptophyta; class Magnoliopsida; order Asparagales; family Orchidaceae; genus Platanthera; species Platanthera zijinensis. The sequence continues at coordinate 46,857,981 of CM077096.1, forward strand.
TTCTCCAACTCCGAGTACAGTGCCTGGAAGCGGGACACGCAGTTCGGCATGAAGTTCCTGAATATCTTCTACACTATACAGACCGACTTTGAATCCTTTAAAGGAAGAGAAGATGAGGATCAGTGGATCAACGATGAAGACTTCTGCCGTGATTACATCCTGAACTGTCTATCTAACAGGCTGGCAGAAACCTACAGCAAGATGAAAAGAGCCAAGGAGATCTGAGAAGCCTTGGAGGAGCAGTTCAAGGAAGAGGAGAACATATCCAAGACGCACCTGGTGGACAAATTCATGGCTTTAACCTTCACTGAGGAAAGGGAAATCCTTCCACAGGTAGCTAATTTTAAAAATCTGGTGGACAAGCTGAACAGTGAGAACATCCCTCTGCCAGATGGGTTTGTTGCAGGAGCGATAATTTTCAAATTACCCTCGACTTGTACTCTTTCAAGACTGAAATGTATCGGAAGAAGACGCAGGTGAGTCTGAAAGACCTCAAGCGCACCATATGCATTGAGGATGAGAATCAGACTAGGCACGCCTTAGAGACGATTAACAAGCAGACATCTACTGGTAACATGCTCACGTATCCTAAGCGTAAGCCTAAGCCTGGAAAGATCAGACCACCGGCCAGTGCACCCATAGTTGCTGCCACCAACAAAAAGATTAAAAAGTTCAAAGGCAAGTGCTACAACTGCAACAAGTGGGGTCACTGCGCTTCCAAGTGCAAGCAGCCCAAAAGGGGCGAATTCAGCACACCCAGGACTGATAACAAAGCAAATATGGTTTATCAGACTGCGCCTACCGACTTTGTTGCTATGGTCGGAAAGGGGAAGGCCAGTTCAGAGTGGTGGCTCGATTCAGGTACTACCTGCCACGTTTGCAACAATTCTGCGCTTCTAGAGGATGTTAAAGAAGTTAAAGAGACTGTCACTGTTGCTAATGGCGTTGTAACTGATGTGTTGAGGGTGGGGAATGCTACTTTGACACTCTCTTCAGGTATGCGTTTACTTTTAAAGAATGTTAAATTTATACTCACGTTAGCTGCTAATTTAAATTCTATTAGTATGTTATGCGATGCAGGTACGTCGTTTAACATTAGCGGTGACCGAGTAACTCTTATAGTTTACTCGCATTACTTTGGTTGTGCGTATGTAATTAATGGAATGTATAGGCTGAGTCTAGCAAACGAGATAGTCAATCAGGTTAGTTCAAATTTGATAGATCCTAAGACTTTACATGCAAGACTAGGACACGTGAACTATATGAAACTACTTCTATTAGCTAGAACTCACAACATTTCCTTAGACACAACCATTAAGTTTGACAAATGTGAGATTTGTGCTCAAACTAAGATAACTAGAACACCTTTTGGTCAGGTTTCTAGGAGCACACAATTTCTAAAGTTAATACATTCCGATATTTGTGACTATAAAAGTTTTGTCACCCGAGGAGGTTGGAAGTATCTGATAATATTTATCGACGATTATTTTAGGTTTAGTCACATTTACCGACTTAAATCCAAAGATGAAGCTTTTGAAAATTTTCGTATATTCAAAAATATGGTTGAAAATCAACTAGACATGAAAATTAAAAGGCTAAGAAGTGATAGAGGAGGTGAATATGTCTCGGGGGAGTTCAGAGATTTTCTTGCCATCAATGACATAATTCCTGAAATCACTGCCCCGTATTCACCATAATCCAATGGTATCGCTGAGCGGAAAAATAGGATTTTAACAGAAATGTTGAATTTCATGTTGTTAACTGCTGGCATGCCTGCGGCCTACTGGGGTGAAGCCATCCTCACGTCAAATCACATTTTTAATAAAGTACCTCATGCAAAGTTGATTAAAATACCCTATGAGCTTTGATTTAAGAGACCTCATAGATTTGATAATCTTAAGACCTAGGGTTGTATCAATGATTGGACCTACGACGAACACTTGCGTCTATCTAGGATGTGTAAAGGATAGTGTTGCAGAAAGATTTCTAGATCTCTCCACCAATACTGTAATAGAATCTAGAGATGCGGTTTTTTTAGGATAAGTTCCTTAAGTATAAAAACCTAACGCTTCTAGGTCTGCTAGCTACTACTACTGAGCCTATTTTTGAGCCAGAAATAAGGAACACTGACACTGAGCCTATAGACACTAGTAGTTTAGCATCTAAAAGGTTATCTAATAGAGAACGAGTGCCTAAAAGATTCGGTACAGATTTTGTGACTTACCAAGTGGAAGTTGATCCATCGACCAACAAAGAGGCGATGCAATCTAGGGATTCTCTATTATGGAAAGAAGCCATATATGATAAGAAGAATTCTCTATTGCAAAATCACACTTGGATATTGATCGACTTGCCCAAAGGGGCTAGAACCATTAGAAGTAAGTGAGTTTTGAAGAAAAAGCTTAATCCTGATGGGAATATCGCTAAATACAAAGCACGTCTAGTTGCTAAGGGCTACACTCAAGTGAGTGGTATAGACTACTTTGATATATACTCACCTGTTTGTCACATTGCGATAATTAGGATACTTCTCACATTAGTATCTATTGAACATTTTGTTGTTCATAAAATGGATGTCAAGACTACATTTTTAAATGGAGATCTGACAAAGGAGATCTATATGCACCAACCAGAAGGGTTTGTCATAGAAGGTCTAGAAAATAAGGTATGTAAGTTTATTAAGTCACTCTACGATTTAAAGCAAGCACCGAAATTATGGCACGAAAAATTTGACACTTGTATTAAAGAATTGGGCTTCAAGTCTAGTCTATTAGATAAATGTTTGTACGTACGAACAAGCTCAGATAAAGTCGCAATTATTTACTTGTATGTTGACATGTTAATTCTGGGCACTAATCAGTCTGAGGTAGAAGACATGAAAGTTTCCTTGATGGCTAAATTTAGCATGACAGACTTGAGAGTGGTGAAGACCATCCTAGGTATGGAAGTGAACTTCACTGAAAAGGGTATTACCCTAAGTCAGAGTCACTACGTTAGAAATCTATTAGAAAAGTGGGGTTACGTTTATAGCAAAAAGGTTGAGACTCCATACGACTATAATAATAGACTGAAACTGAATGAAGGTTCACCTATTAGACAGTTGGATTACTCCAAACTCATAGGAAGTCCCATGTATGCTATAACCTGCACTAGACCTGATATAGCCTTTACGATCGACATGTTAAATAGATTTACGAGTAACCCTGGGAATGACCATTAGGATGCCTTGGAAAGGCTAATGTGATACTTAAAGTACACTGAGAAGTATGTTTTATGTTACAGTGGACATCCTCCTGTGCTTGAGGGGTATTCTGACGCCTCCTGGTGCTCAGAAATTGCTGATAGTAGATCTACTAGTGGTTTTGTGTTTACCCTAGGAGGAGCATCAGTAGCTTGGATTCAAAGAGACAGACATGCATTGCACTATCCTCTATGGAATCGGAACTCTATGCTCTCGCTTCAGCTGGAGAAGAAGCAGAGCGGTTAAGAGATCTTATAATGGACATTCCAATGACGAGTCTGAAAAGGAACTCTATTTCGTTATATTGTGACAATCAAGCCACAAAGACCATTGCTATAAATACATTGTTCAATATAAAGCGAAGGCAACTAAGGATGAAATAGGCCTAGTTGACATATCTCACCAGTCAGGGGATAATCTCCCTTTTGGACGTGAGATCAAAAGATATGTAGCAGATGTCCTTACAAAGGGCTTATGTATGGTTCTAACAACTAAAATATCGGGGGAGATGAGATTAAAGCCCATTTAGGAGGACTTAATACCTTGCTTATGTTTTAAATTTTAGAATCGTAGTCTATTTACATTCAAGCATCTAGAGTTGAGTACACTGAAGTATTTCAGATGCTATCTGATGAAAGCTAGAGATGATTAGTTGTCTATCATTCCAAACTTGATGACTTACGAAATTATTTTATTCAAAGACTTAATTGGGTATCATTCCAAAAAGGAATACTGAAGTTGTTGATATGAGTCATGATATTATGATTATTAATTATATCATTCCAAACTTGATGATATGATGATCACAGCTTGTTATATCATTCCAAACTTGATGATATAATATAATTGTGAAATAGTGAATAATAATCTGAATAATTGATGGAACATAGTTTGATTCTATGAAATCAATTTTCTAATTTTGTGTAAATTAGATAGAGATGCTGATATGTGATTCTTTCTTCCTGCTTAGAGTATTACGTTCTTTTACTGCTAGAACTAATAACTTTAATTTTTGATTGACAAATGTTAGAATTCATAGAGATTTGTCTCATGACATTCTTATGGTGTTTGTTTGCAGATCATATGGAGATTGGAGGAGAGAAAGTTGATTTCGACCCGGATTAAGATGATCTGCTGTTTGTGTAGATTAATTTTTTAGTTTGAGTTTCTTTCAGATTTCCCATTGCTATGTTTGGGACTATGTGTTTGAGTTTAGATATTCTGTATTCTAAAACTCACATTTATGTTTTCTGAAAACTCATTTTTTGGTCGTTATTAACTCTTGTTTAAGTAACATGTACAGTGCTAACACCTATTTACAATATAGGAGGAGATTGTTTAGGTATATTGAATTAGGTGTGACGGGTGCTTAATGAGTTTCTGTTAGGATCTAATAGGAATCCAACAACCCGTAATCGGGTATTTAGGGTTTGCCTATAAATACCCATGTTAGTGGCAACGAGTAGATCGTTCCAAACTAGACGGTCATGTGGATGCTTCGAACACTCTAACAGAAACTTCATCCATTTTTATGTTTAAACGGATGAAGTTTGTTAGGTGGTCGTTAACAAATAACGATTTAAGCAATGCGTTTAGAACCTCCACCGCTATGCGAATCGAAACCTTAATCTTAAAGGAATGAAAATATTTCCCTTCATAAATTCATTATAATTACCTTTCGAACTGCAGGAGCCCAATGGAAAAAAAGTGAAAGATTGATCGATTGAGAAATGAATAAATTGGATGTTGTATCAAGATGCAGCCACTAGACCCATGTCTAACATTGACACCCATTTATCAACCATTGTCGGATCAATTTGAAAATAAATGAAGAAAGCATTACAATTCCATCTTTCTATTCAACCCAAAGATTCTATTGTTCAACTCATCGTGTTGTTGTTGTGCTTGCATGAGAGATATATCATGCTGGATTTGAATCCAATTATCATTTATATTTATGGTAGAAATAATGAGTCGGTATGCACAATGACAGACATCCATTGCATCCTTGACATCAATGATATGCAAAGATATGTAGGATGTCAATTGATTTTGCACATTTTCTACAAAATTACCTCTCTAGTAATCACAATCTTTCTTGCAATTTTTTCCATATTTGTCTTTGATGATGTTTATTCAAGCATCAATGCATGTGCAAAATGTGAAGAATCTTTCTATGTGAATTTGTAATCTGCAAACTTCTTCCAACTATCTTTAGGCCGATCCTTCAATTTTACTGACATTTTGGGTTTTAATGTTTAAGTGAGAGTTGAGATAATCTCGCATAACTTTTTTCATTTCCATTTATTGAAGCTCACTAATGTTGTTGTACCTCTTTGATAATCCATCAAGTTCTTTTTATGGTATGTGTGTGTAATGCTCTGCAACGCGGGATCAAGATGATCTGCATTATGGGAGCGAGATGGCATGCAACGCGCGAGAGAGATGCTCTGCAGTGCAAGAGCATGATGCTCAACAGTGCGGGAGCGGGATGCCCTGCAGCACAAGAGCGTGATGCCTTGAAGCATAGGAACGAGATGCCCTGCATCGCGGGAGCGTGATGCTCTACGACGCGATAGTGAGATGCCATACAGTATGGGAGTCTGATGCTCTGCAATGCTAGAGTGTGATGCTCTGCAGTGCGGGAGTGTGATGCTCTGCAGCACGGGAGTGTGATGCTCTGCAACACGGGAGCATGATGCATTACAGCACAGGAGCGTGATGCTCTGCACCGCGGGAGAGAGATGGCATGTAGTGCGGGAGCGTGATGTTTTGCAGCGCGAAAGCAAGATGTCCTGCAGCGCGATTGCATAATGCTCTGTAGTGCGGGACAAGATGCCCTGCAGCACAAGAGCGAGATGTCTTACAGCGCAGGAGCATAATGCTCAGTAGTGTAGGAGTGGGACGCCCTGCAACGCAATTGCGTGATGCCCTACAATGCAGGAGAGAGATTCTCTACAGCGCGGGAGTAAGATGTCTTGCAGTACAGGAGCGAGATGCCCTGCATCACGGGAGCGAGATGTCCTGCAGCATGGAAGTCCTACAATGCGGGAGCGTGATGCTCAGTAGCGCGGGATGGATTCCCTACAGCGCGGGAGCATGATGCCTTACAGTGTGGGAGCGAGATGCCCTGCAATGCGGGAGCATGATGCGTTGATGCGCGGGAGCGAGAAGCCCTGCAGTGCGGGAGCGTGATGCTCTACACGCACTGGCTAAGAGGAACCTTCCTCTTCACTCAGGTAAGCCCCTAAATTTCGCATTTCTTGTGTTGTGGGCTCCTCTGAACCATCCTCCGCAGCCTCTCTCACAAATTTTGCTTCCTACATGTCTATCATGGAAACCACCCGACAACAAAATTGTCCTGCTTTATCAGGTGAGGTGCAAGAAGAAATAGCCACCAGTGAAGAGGAAACTTTCTCTTCAGATGTAAAAGCAAAATTATATTTTTTATGTAATAGTAATGTATGTTATAATTCCAGTTTCAATTTGAAAACGGAGCTGAAAAAGTAACAAATATTGCAAGTATTCTATTTCTAACTTGAATGAAATTAGAACAACAAAAGAGGAAAAAGTTTAAAGACTTTCATTGTCAAAATTATCAACTACTGGTTTTTCATACGCGTACTGCATGCTTTGTTATGTTGTTCTGGCATCTCAGGCGAATTTGTTACAGCTTAGGAGTGAGTGATTCGGAAAAACACCTGTTGCAGAGCATGAATGACAAAATGGTGATGCAAACCAAAGAAAAAGAAGCTCAAGAGGGAGCGCTAATGGCAAGCCTACAAGTAATGGCCAACCTGAGCTGAGTATGAGAAAGAAGACCATAAGGGAGTGCCAAGGGAAAGCATGAACTGAGTGGTAATGAAAAAGTTCAGCTGAACAAGCTAAAACCTGAGCTGAGTATGAAGGTGGGCCCCCTTTACTTAACGAGAATTCAAAAAAATTTCCTTCTTATGATAATAATTATTGGATTGGTGGCACCTCACCGATCCGTGGGATCAAGATTACTTTAATCGGAGGAGCCCAATTTTTAGAAAGATATTAGGAGGATCTATTATATTTGGCAGGCTACCCAATTATTGGGTCTATTCCTAATCTGCAATATTTTCCTAATTAAGAGGTTGATTCTCTCCTATATAATGAACAACCCCCTTCTCATATCATTCAAGCAACATCAATCCGTGAGATTCATTCAAAGAAAGAGAGAGAGAGAAATCGGGTTATTCAACCCGGCAAAGGCGGCGACGATTTCGGTGGTGCTGCAGCGACTCTAGGCGGCGGATCCAGGAGGCGGCGACCCCAGGCGAAGCCAGCGGCGGATCCAGGCGGTGGCGGTGACGCATATATTCTTTCGGGTATCCCCGGCATCAGGCGTGCATCCCAGGCGGCGAAGTTCCAGCAGAAGGAGGCGGCACCGACGCACAGCGGCGAAGAAGACGAACAGTGTTCGTGAGATATCGCCTTTTTTTGTTTTGATTCTGAGGTTTTATTTCTTTGTGGCTCGACCGTGTATCGGTTTCTGTTGTAATCTATAACTCCTATCATTATAGTGGATCTTTTCCTGCGTGCTCTCCTCGTTGACGTATGAGCTTCTCTCTGAACCATGTCAATTTCTGTTTGTCGTCTGTGTGTGCTTGGAATCTCGCTCCGTTATTTTATTTTGCGTGAGTGTCTTTCTCGAATAATTTCCGTTGCGCTACCGCGGTAGTCGATTTGATTGCATAATAATTGGTATCAGAGGGAGGTTCCGCGGAGGTGATCGATTGTACGTTCCATCTTAGGTTTGGGTTAATGGTAGGTGACGACCATCGGTCCGCTCCCTATCTTCTCAGATTTGATTCGCGAACTTTATCGGATTACCTAGTAGCCCTGCGAGCAAAACAATGGTGGCAAAATTCGAGATTTCCAAGTACGACGGCAAGATCGATTTCGGCTTATGGCAGAAACGGATCAAGGCGGTTCTCGTTCAGCAAGGTCTCCACAAGGCGCTCCTCGGCAAGGAGAAGTCCGGAAAGAAGGATGACGAGTGGGAAGAACTGGATCTGAAGGCCATTAGCACGATTCAGTTGAGTCTAGCCGATGAAGTGATGTACAACATAGTCGACGCTGAGACTACAGAAGAACTATGGAAGAAGCTGGAGGAGCTATACATGTCGAAGTCTCTCACCAATAAGCTCTACGTGAAGAGACAGTTGTATAGCCTGAGGATGTCTGAGATAATCAGCTGTTGGAGCACATGAACGTATTCAACAAGCTTATCTCCCAGCTACGGAGCATGTACGTGAAGGTTGAAGAAGAACACCAGGCTCTTCTGTTATTGTCCTCCCTACCTAAGTCATATGACCATCTGGTCACCACCATCCTCTATGGAAAAGACACCCTTAAGATGGAGGAGGTGATGACGACGTTGTTCTTTAATGAAACGAGGAGCAAATCTGGTTCTAGCACCAGCGAGGGTTTGTTCGTGAAGAATAAGGAACCAGTTAGAGGAAGATCGAGAGACAGAGGGAAGAAGGCCAATCGACCAAGGTCCAAGTCTAGGGACAAGAAGAACCAATATCACTATTGTAAGGAGGAGGGACACTGAAAGATCAACTGCCCGAAGAGGAAGCTGAAGGGGAAAGACAAAGAGCCACAGCAGGCGGTCGTGGCTTCACACCCAGATAGCGTTGCTGACGTCCTATATGTCTCACCCAGTCTCGATACGACCGGCGCATGGATCATGGACACCATATGCTCATATCACATGTGTCCTCACAAGGAGTGGTTAACCACATTTAGGGAGTGCGACGGCGGTCGGGTATTGATGGGAAATGACTCGGAGTGCAGAACACTGGGAATTGGGAGCGTTAGAATTAAGATGTTCGACGAGATAATTAGGACTCTCACTAACGTTAGATATGTACCTGATCTAAGGAAGAGTCTGATATCCCTAGGAACTTTGGAGGCGACCGGATGCTCCTACACCGGCGAAGGCGGATATCGGAAGGTCAAGAGAGGCGCTCTGGTGGTTATGAAAAGAGAGCGCTCGGGTACTCTCTACAGACTGATCGGCACCACAATTGTCGGTGATGCAGCAGTTGTTGCGACGTCAGATGAGGACTCATCTCTGTATTGGCATGTCAGGCTTGGCCATATGAGCGAGAGAGGACTGCTGGAGCTTCATAAGAAGGGCCTACTAAAGGGGGTCAAGATGTGCAAGTTAGACTTCTGCGAGACCTGCGTTCTCGGAAAACAACGCAAAGTGAAGTTCGTGACGTCGAGCAAGCGGAGTAAGCAGGTACTGGAGTATATTCACTCAGATGTTTGGGGGCCTGCCCCAGAACCTTCGCTTGGAGGGGCTAAGTACTTCGTGACCTTCATTAATGACTTCTCGAGGAAAGTCTGGATTTATATTCTTAAGAACAAATCTGAAGTCTTCGAGAAATTCAAAATATGGAAGACTAAGGTGGAGAAGCAGACCTGGAAGAAGGTAAAGTACCTCATATCCGATAACGGTGGCGAGAACACCTAAGCCGAGTTTCAGACTTACTGTGATCAGGAGGGCATCACTCGCCACCTTACTATTCCCAGTACACCTCAGTAGAACGGCGTCGCAGAAAGGATGAACAGGACGCTGTTAGAGAGAGCTCGGTGCATGCGTCTGTTCGCTGGCCTATCCAAGTCCTTCTGAGCCGAAGCTATTAACATGACATGTTATCTTGTGAATCGATCCCCATTGATGTCACTGAATCTGAAATTGCCACAGGAGGTTTGGTTAGGCAAGCCGATCGATTATTCCGATATCCACATATTTGGTTGTCATGTGTACACCCTAGTGCAAGACTCTGAAAGAACAAAGTTGGATGCTAAGTCCAAGAAGTGCATCTATCTGGGCAGAAAGGCCGGCACGAAGGGATTCAAGCTGTGGAACCCTGACATGAAGAAGGTGGAGATCAGGCACGACGTAATTTTCGATGAGGCACGACGTAATTTTCGATGAGGCTTCTACGCTGAAAAAGTCTCAGTCTTAGTCCAAAGAAGTGGGGAAGACTCCAGTCACACCCCTGGAGGTGGAGCTAGAGAGGAGTGACCAGGATGACGACCATGGTGATTCCTCCGACCCGGAGGATGCTTATGCTGTGCAACCGACTGAAGTGGAGTCGTACTCCATTGCCAGAGAAAGGGCGAGGAGAGAGGTCAGACTGCCTCTCAGGCTACAGGACACTGTAGCATATGCTTTTCAAGTGATCTCCTCAGACCCTCGGTCTTACCAAGAAGCTATGAAGAGCAGTGTCCGCTCTCAGTGGAAAGCTGCGATGAAGGAGGAAATGGACTCACTTCGAAAGAACCAGACTTGGGAAATTGTTAGCCTACCGAAAGGAGCTAAGGCAATCGGCTCCAAGTGGGTATTTAGGAAGAAGGAATCCACTTCCGGGAAGGACCAGTGGAGATATAAGGCGAGATTCGTGGCTAAGGGATTCGCACAGAAGAAAGGAGTCGATTTCGACGAAATCTTCTCGCCCGTAGTAAAGCACTGTTCCATACGGGTGCTACTTGCTATAGTAGCGTTGTGGGACTTGGAGCAGAAGCAAATGGACGTGAAGACAGCTTTTATTCACGACAACTTAGAAGAGGAGATCTACATTTTGCAGCCTGAAGGGTTCATTGAACCAGGCAACGAGAAAAAGGTGTGCAAGTTAAAGAGATCCCTTTACGGTTTAAAGCAGGCTCCAAGAATGTGGAACAAGAGGTTCGACACGTTCATGGTCTCCCAGGGTTTCAGCAAAAGCCAGTACGACAGCTGCGTCTACCACAAGTTCCTGGCGAATGATGACATTTTGATTCTGATGTTATATGTCGACGACATGTTGATCGCTTGTAAATCAGCTCGGGAGATTCAATTACTGAAGGAGAAGTTGCATGCTGAGTTTGAAATGAAGGATCTGGGTCACGCACAAAAAAATTTTGGAATGGAAATCAAGCGGGACAGAAAGCGAGGCATGCTTTGGCTTTCTCAGACAGGCTATATTCAGAAGGTGCTGGAGAAATTCAATATGATGGAGTCTAAACCTGTCACCACCCCTCTCGGGCAACAGTTTAGACTGTCATCACAGCAGTGTCCAGACACCGAGGAGGAACGCCAAAAGATGCTCAAGGTGTCGTACGCTAGTGCGGTAGGATGCTTGATGTACGTCATGATCTGTACGAGACCAGATATCGCTCAGGATGTGAGCGTGGTCAGCAGATACATGGGGAATCCGGGGCGACAACACTGAGAAGCAGTCAAGTGGATTCTAAGGTACTTAAGAGGAACTCCAGACGTCGGCTTAGTGTTCTAGAAGAGCAAGGATGTCAGTGCTCTAGAGGGCTATGTTGACTCTGACTATGCCGGAGACCTCGATAGGAGGAGATCTACTTCCGGGTATATCTTCCTTCTAGGTGGAGGTCCCATCAGTTAGAAAGCCACTCTTCAGGACATCGTGACTCTATCTACGACAGAGGCGGAGTACATTGCTGCATTGGAAGTTGCAAAAGAAGCCATCTAGCTCTAAGGTCTCGCCAAAGAACTTAGAATTTCTCAGGAGGCGGTGAAGCTGCACTGTGATAGTTAGAGTGCGATTTGTCTGGCCAAAGACCCGGTCTATCATGTCAGGACAAAACACATTGATGTGCGCTACTACAAGTTGAGGGAGTTCGTTGCTGGCGGCGACATTCAGTTACTGAAGGTGTGCATGGAGGATAATATTGCGGACATACTGACCAAACCAGTGACAGGAGTCAAGTTCAAGCATTGTCTTGACTTGGCTCATATTGGTGCATGTTAATTAGGGCGACCCCAAGGAGAGGGGGTAGTTTGCCGGAGGGAGGAGATCCATGCTGCAGGTGGAGTTATATTCTGTAAGGCGTCAAGGTGGAGATTATTGGATTGGTGACACCTCACCGATTCGTGGGATCAAGATTACCTTAATCGGAGGAGCCCAATTTTTAGAAAGATATTAGGAGGATCTACTATATTTGGCCGGCTACCCAATTATTGGGCATATTCCTAATCTGCGATATTCTCCAAATTAAGAGGTTGATTCTCTCATATATAATGAGCAGCCCCCATTCTCATATCATTCAAGCAACAGCAATCCGGGAGATTCATTCAAAGAGAGAGAGAGAGAAATCGGGTTATTCAACCCAGCGAAGGCGGCAGCGATTTCGGTGGTGCTGCAGCGACTCTAAGCGGAGCAAGGCGGCAGATCCAGGAGGTGGCGACTCCAGACGGAGCCAGCGGCGGATCCAGGCGGCAGCGGCAGCGGCGGCGGCGGCGCATATATTCTGTCGAGTATCCCCGGCATCAGGCGTGCAGCCCAGGCGGCGAAGTTCCAGCGGAAGGAGGCGGCACCGACGCACAGCGGCGAAGAAGACGAACAGTGTTCGTGAGATATCGCCTTTTTTGTTTTGATCTCTGAGGTTTTATCTCTTTGTGCTTCGACCGTGTATCGGTCTCTGTTGTAATCTGTAACTCCTATCATTATAGTGGATCTTTTCCGGCGCGCTCTCCCCGTGGACGTAGGAGCTTCTCTCCGAACCACGTAAATTTCTGTTTGTCGTCTGTGTGTGCTTGGAATCTTGCTCCGTTATTTTATTTTGCGCGAGTGTCTTACTCGATTAATTTCCGTTGCGCTACCGCGATACTCGATCCGATTGCATAACAAATAATCATAATAATAAAAAGAACGGTTAAATAATTTAGTTGTAAGAAAATGCCAAAAAGGACGATGAAATGAGAGGGTTGTTTAATCTTTTGTATATATATTTATGCGTCGAATATGTCCCAGGCCGAGGACAATAATGCTCGTGGGTGGCTGATTAGGGAGAATAATTAATTAAAAATTCTTTCTCGGGATAAATAATAGGACACTAACAATATATAGTAATAATAATATTATCGTACCCCCTGCCGTCCTGGAGATTTATTAATCAGCACATTCTCTTATAAATTATAATGCTCGTGAATGGCTAAGTTTGGGGAACTGTTTTTTGTGCCGTAAAAATGAATAAAATATGCTATCACTTCTTATATTTTTTTTAAAAAAATTAGGTGTGTTTCTTCGTCTAGTTTTATGGATGGGATTAAATACAGTCGTACGATCTAATATTTTACGGAGAAATTATTTTTGCGGAATACTATAGTATTGTATAAATACTGTCAGTATTATCAGTATTGTCAGTATTTTGATGAATTTATTTTTGAAACCAACAATTTGATGTGCATATTTGTTGCGGAGAATTCAGAGCTCTCACATTTGGAACTAGCCAATTGGCTTAGCTTGAGAGTGTTAGGGTGTGGTTCCCATACGAGTCGCTAAAAACCACCGGGCACGCTTGTAGCTGCTCGTGATGTTTATGTTTGGAGGCCGGAGCGATGTTGGAGCTGCCTGGGCTCAGGGTTCGTCGAGAAGCGCTCCATAACCGAGCTAAAATGAGCACAATTTGGAGTTAGGTGGTACCTACCACCAAATTAGGTATTAGGTAACACCTACCACCATTTTTGGGGTTAGGTAGCATTTGTTTTGGGCCTATAAATGGAAGCCAATTCCAAGGCCAAAACATTCATTCCAAGAGAGATTTGAGTGGAGGAAGATCAAGAGAAGATCTCGGAGAAAAGTATCGAAGATCGGATCGTCGGATTCTGAAGAAGAAGGGGTTTTGTGTAGCCTTTCTCCTTTGCGGCATTTGGAATGGATTTTTCAATCCATTGGGTAATGGTTTCTTGATTTCTCGCTTGTTTTTCCCTTGTCAATCCTTGTGTGGTTGTGGGAGAAGAGATTTATGCTTTTGCAGCAATGAGAGTTTTTTGTATTCCTTTGTGGAACTGGTACCTTGTGTAGGTGGTGGTGATCCGTTGTGGATCGATGGTGGAAATTGTGCCTTGTGTATGTGGCGGTGGTGAAAGCCCTGTAATTTGTTGTGCGTGATTTTCACGCCTTATAGTGGGGGCTTTCAAGGGTGGACGCTGATTGTCCCGTGGTTTTCACCTTATTGGGTTTCCACGTTAAAAATTATTGTGTCATTTTATTATTGTTGTGCTTGTATTTGTCTTGTTTGTAAATCCGCTACAGGTGCCCTGGTCGGGATCGTGCTATTTTTCCCAACAAGTGGTATCAGAGGGAGGTTGTTGGTCAGTAGTCAGAACAGGGCCGATACTGGGCTGACCTTTTGTGATTTCGAGACGAGGCGATTGTATTCTCAGGTTTGACATTGAGTGCGGTAGTTTACGACCATTGGTCCTCTGGCTATCCTCTTCAGTAACTTATCGTGAGAGAGTCGCGCTCAGAGAACTGTGGTCAGTCCGGCCAGTTGGTTTAGTAAGATGGAATTGACTTCAGAACAGATGGCCAAGTTGAATGGAGCAAATTATCATCAGTGGCACTTGCTTATGGAGGATCTCATCTACGTCAAGGGCTGGCATGCCCCTATCTTCGAAGAGATGCCAAAGGATATGGATCCTGCTAAATGGCAGGTGGAGCACCGGAAGCTCTGTGGTTTCATTAGACGGTTCGTGGAGCCGAACGTCTACAACCACGTGGCTAGCATCACGGATGCGAAGGAGCTGTGGAGAACTCTAGAAACGTTGTATGCCAAAAGCACTGGCATCAACAAGCTGGCTTTGCTGACGAAGCTTGGAGAGTTCCGCTACCGGGAAGGCTCATCGATCATGGATCATGTCAATGAGTTCCAAGGAATCATTGATCAGTTGACGGCGATGAAGGTGACATTTGAGGATGAGGTCAATACGCTGTGGCTGTTGAAGTCCCTTCCAGACTCTTGGTAGATGATCAAGATTGCACTGATCAACTCTTCACCCCAGGGGATTATCACCATGGAGATCGCCAAGAGTGGGATCTTGAACGAAGAGGTGAGACGGAAGTCTCAAGGGACGTCGGGCTCTTCATCACGAGCTGATGTTCTGTTTACGGAAACCAGGGGGAGAGGCAGGAGCAAGAGTCGAGGACGGAAGGAGGAAAGAATCCAGAGCAAAGGGAAGTCACGTTCACGATATCAGAACGTGGAGTGTCATTTCTGCCACAAGAAGGGACACATCAAGAAGTTCTGCTATGCCTGGAAGAATGAGCAGAAGAAGGGTGTGGCTACTGAGGCCAAGGAGGAGAGCCACACTGCCGCGGTTGTCTCTAGTGATGAGGACGATGTTGTCATTGTCGGTGATGAAATCACGGCAGCGCTCTCCTGTGACGACAGGAGATGGATTGTAGATTCAGGTGCTTCTGCGCACGTCTCCCACAATCGGGAGCTTTTTTCCACGTACACCACCCATGAATGCGGGGTGTTACGAATGGGCAACGGGAATACGTCTAAGGTGCTGAGACGTGGAGACGTGCATCTGAAGACGAGCACTGGAGTGTTACTTATTTTGCGGGACGTGCGACACGTGCCCGATATTCGTTTCAACCTACTTTCCGTGGGGAAGCTTGGAGATGAAGGACATACAAGTATCTTTGGTGGTGATTTCTGGAAGCTAGTTCGAGGATCGCTGGTTATGGCCAAGGGCTATAGGGAGTCCGGCCTTTATTACATGGAGGGGAGGCCTGAAGATCCACATGCGAACTCCGTGAGAGATGAGGGATCCATTTCCCTGTGGCACAGGAGACTGGCTCATATTAGCCAGAAGGGCTTGGACTGCCTACAGAAGAAGAAGCTACTCAGTGACCTATCGGCCGATCACATGGAGAGGTGTGAGCACTGTATGGCGGGGAAGCAAAATCGGGTTTCATTCCGTCGTCATCAGTCCACCAGGAGATCTGAGCCATTGGAGCTCGTACACACAGACATCTGCGGACCTATGAAGGTTCCAACACGAGGGGGAGCTCAGTATTTTGTGACCTTTATTGATGACTGGTCGAGAAAGGTTTGGGTCTATCCGTTGAAGACCAAAGACCAGGTACTTGAGACCTTCAGAAGGTTCCATGCTGAGATGGAACGCCAATCTGGAAAGAAGCTGTTGTGTATCCGTTCTGACAACGGGGGAGAGTACGTGGGTCCATTTGATGAGTATTGCAAGGACCACGGGATTCGTCATGAGAAGACCCCCCCCCCCCGAAAACACCACAACTGAATGGTGTTGCTGAAAGGATGAACCGGACATTGATGGAGAGGGTGCGATGCATGCTTTCTGAGTCCAAGCTGCCAGAGATGTTTTGGGGTGAGGCTCTTTTGACTACGACGCATGTCATCAACCTCTCGCCGAGCTATCCTTTGGATGAGGATGTTCCAGATCGAGTCTGGTATGGGAAGGACCCATCCTATAGTCATTTACGGGTCTTTGGCTGCAGAGCTTTCGTCCACATTCCCAAGGACGAACGATCGAAGTTGGAATCGAAGACCCGGAAGTGCATTTTCTTGGGCTATGGTCATAATGGTGAGCTCGGATATAGATTCTTTGATCCGGTGGCGAAGAAGTTAGTACGGAGTCGAGATGTAGTGTTCTGCGAGGAACAAACTGGAGGTGATCTGGAGAAAATAGGTGAGTCTGGGAGTGACTCACGTTCTGCTGAGTTGCCTATTGGTAGTGATGACCACGTTGAGGAGACTGTGGAGCCAGTTCCAGCACAGGGTGCTGAAGATGATGTTGAGGAGCCAGGAGCTGCTGAGGAGCTTGTAGAAGAGGAGCCTGCACCAGCTCCTGAGCCTGTGTTGAGGAGATCAGATCGAGCTAGGCATCCGCCCGCCAGATATTCTGCGTCAGAGTTTGTTCTACTAACTGATGCAGGGGAGCCGGAGAGCTATTCTGAAGCAGTAGAGAGCGCGGAGAGGCACCACTGGATGGCAGCGATGCAAGAGGAGATGCAATCGCTGCGGACAAATCATACCTACGACCTGGTGCGGTTGCCGAAGGGCAAGAAGGCCTTGAAGAACAGGTGGATCTTCAGGTTGAAGGAGGGTGCTTCTCCTACACCTCCTCGTTACAAATCCAGGTTGGTAGTAAAGGGATTTGCACAAAGACAGGGCATTGATTTTGATGAGATATTTTCGCTCGTAGTGAAAATGTCCTCCATTCGAGTTGTGCTAGGCCTCGCTGCGAGGCTAGATTTGGAGGTGGAGCAGATGGACGTGAAGACCGCTTTTCTACATGGCGATCTTAAAGAGGAGCTGTACATGGAGAAGCCTGATGGCTACTGTATCAGGGGTAAAGAAGGATATGTATGCCGCTTGAAGAAAAGTCTGTACGGGTTGAAACAGGCCCCACGACAATGGTATCGGAAGTTCGAGACTTTTATGGGGGAGATCGACTTCACAAAGACCACCCTAGACCACTACGTGTTTGTGAAGCAGTATGCTCCTGAAGACTTCGTCATTCTGCTACTTTATGTCGACGACATGCTGATCATCGGGAAGAAGACTCCGCGCATTACTGAATTGAAGCGGCAGTTGAGTTCAAAGTTTGAGATGAAGGATCTGGGTCCCGCGAAGACTATTCTGGGGATGCATATTCGCAGGGACAGGGGCACCAGATTCCTTTGGTTATCCCAGGAGCGGTATATCCGCAAAGTTTTGCAACGTTTTTCTATGGATCAGGCGAAGAAGGTGAGCACGCCACTTGCAGCTCACTTCAAGTTGACCGCTGATCAGTGCCCCAGCACACCGGAGGAGAAAGAGGCTATGCAGAAGGCGCCTTATGCGTCTGCAGTGGGAAGACTTATGTATGCTATGGTGTGCACGCGTCCAGACATTGCTCATGCTATTGGTGTTGTGAGCAGATTTCTCTCCAACCCTGGGAAAGAACACTGGAGCGCGGTGAAGTGGATTCTGAGGTACCTGCAGGGGACGACAGATCTGAGTTTGAGATTTGGAGGCAGTGAGCCCGAGCTTCTGGGCTATACTGATGCTGATATGGTCGGAGATCTGGACTCTAGAAAATCTACGTCCGGGTACCTGATGTTATTTGCAGGGGGAGCAGTTTCGTGGGCATCGAGACTGCAGAAGTGTGTGACACTGTCAACAACAGAGGCTGAGTTCATTGCTGTAACTGAGGCTGGAAAGGAGTTGCTCTGGATGAAGAGGTTTGTCAGAGAACTTGGTTTCACTCAGGATCGTTATATGTTGATGTGTGACAGCCAGAGTGCCATCCACTTGGGAAAGAACTCCATGTTTCATTCAAGGTCGAAACACATCGACACACGGTATCATTGGATACGTGATGTTGTGGAGAAGAAGGAGCTCGAGCTACTGAAGGTTCACACCGATGATAATGGGGCGGACATGCTGACCAAGGTAGTGACCCGAGGGAAGTTTGAGACATGTGTGAGAATCGCCAGGATGGCGGTTTCTCCCGACTCGATGTGAAGGGGGAGTTTGTTAGGGTGTGGTTCCCATACGAGTCGGTAAAAACCACCGGGCACGCTTGTAGCTGCTCGTGATGTTTATGTTTGGAGGCCGGAGCGATGTTGGAGCTGCCTGGGCTCAGGGTTCGTCGAGAAGCGCTCCATAACCGAGCTAAAATGAGCACAATTTGGAGTTAGGTGGTACCTACCACCAAATTAGGTGTTAGGTAACACCTACCACCATTTTTGGGGTTAGGTAGCATTTGTTTTGGGCCTATAAATGGAAGCCAATTCCAAGGCCAAAACATTCATTCCAAGAGAGATTTGAGTGGAGGAAGATCAAGAGAAGATCTCGGAGAAGAGTATCGAAGATCGGATCGTCGGATTCTGAAGAAGAAGGGGCTTTGTGTAGCCTTTCTCCTTAGCGGCATTCAGAATGGATTTTTCAATCCATTGGGTAATGGTTTCTTGATTTCTCGCTTGTTTTTCCCTTGTCAATCCTTGTGTGGTTGTGGGAGAAGAGATTTATGCTTTTGCAGCAAGGAGAGTTTTTTGTATTCCTTTGTGGAACTGGTACCTTGTGTAGGTGGTGGTGATCCGTTGTGGATCGATGGTGGGAATTGTGCCTTGTGTATGTGGCGGTGGTGAAAGCCCTGTAATTTGTTATGCGTGATTTTCACGCCTTATAGTGGGGGCTTTCAAGGGTGGACCCTGATAGTCCCGTGGTTTTCACCTTATTGGGTTTACACGTTAAAAATTATTGTGTCATTTTATTATTGTTGTGCTTGTATTTGTCTTGCTTGTAAATCCGCTACAGGTGCCCTGATCGGGATCGTGCTATTTTTCCCAACAGAGAGTTTAGTTGAACGCCCAAACTGTCAAAATAGATGGACAGCTTTAAGACTATTATGTGGGAAATCTAGAAAAGAAAAATCATGGGACTTGAGTACTTGACTCGATCTGATCGAAACAAGTAGTAGTAATTTGAAATGCAATATTGAGATCGGGATCCTCTCCATTTTATTCATATTTAGTGGACAGGATTAGCCCCAAAAAATTCTAGTGGACAAAATGTTTTTGAATTAAAAAATATAAAAGATTGAGAAAAACAGAACCCGTTGGATCAAAAAGAAAAAGATCATGTCCGTGAAATGAATCCCCTCCATTTTGTCAGAAATGGAGCCTCCATTTTGTCAGAAATGGAGAGGTTCCTGGACTACAATATTGAGGGTTTCACATGGGATTTTCAACTGCTTGATTTACACGAATAGAAAATAAAGTGTCTCTCCTGGCTGAGAACCGTGTTTTCTGTGATTAAGGTTTCATTTGGTTCGGCGGTGGCGGTTTGCTCCGGCGGGTGGAAACTGTCAGGGTTAATCTTGCCCTCTTTGCTTTATGCTCTATTTTATTTATATGTTTATGTAATGATGTTGAACCGGGCTCAAGGAGCCGTGACTATTTAAGCCGGGTCTATCCGGTGCTGCCCTAATGGAATGAGAACAGTACCGCCGCACCCCCGACAATGCTTCCTGTTCATCTTCGTTCTTATTTCTCGTCGTTTCCTGCATCCTGTTAGCTAAATTAGATGCATAGATGAATTCACATTTGGTATCAGAGGGAGGCTGAGTGCCATCAGAAGATCTAGTGGTGTAGTTTCTGTTCTTTCTTTCCTGTTTCTCCGTGGATCGTTCATCACATGGCGGCCTCGTCCTCATCATCTACCACAACTCAAGCTTTCACCTACACCCAATCCGGCATACCCATCTTCGAAGGAGAAGCATATGATTATTGGAGCAAACAAATGAAAGTTTTCTTTGTGTCACAAGGCCTGTGGGATCTTATCCTCAGTGGTTGCTCGGAGCTGTCTACTACTGACAAGGAGGATCCTGTGAAGGTCCAAAACCAGTTGGAAAAACAGAAGCGTGACGCCAAAGCGGTCCTCTGTATCCAACAAGGAGTCGGACGCACAATACTCCCCTTGATCATAGATGCAGAATCAGCACAGGAAGCCTGGGAAATCTTAAAAACTGAATACAGAGGAAATGAAAGAGTCATTGCCATAAGATTGACCCTGCTCTGGCGTGAGTTTGATAATCTTATCATGATGGAAAATGAAACTGTTCAACATTTCTTCTCCAAGACCACTGCCATTGTAAACCAAATTCGCACCTACGGAGACGATCTCCCCGACAAACGCATTGTCTCAAAAATCCTCAGTAGCCTGTCTGAGAAATTTGAACATGTGGTGGCTGCCATAGAGGAAGCCAAAGACATCACAAAAATGACCACCGCTGAACTCATGGGATCCTTGTTGGGACATGAAGCCAGAATGAAAAAGAAGGAGACACAACTGGAACAGGCCTTTCAGAGTAAAGCCTCAATTAGTTCACATAAAGGCCAAAAGTTCAGCTCAAACTGGGAACATCCTAACTCATATGATCATGGAGAGAACACCAAGGGTAACCCCCCCTACTGCAAACTGTGCAACAAACCAACTCATCATACCAAGGACTGTATGTCCAAATGCAAAAAGTGTCGAAGGCAAAATCACCTCCAAAAGGACTGCTGGTATCAAAATAAACCCAAAGAGGAGGCAAACTTCAGCAGCAACTCCGACACCCTGTTCTATTCCTCAGGAGGGACTGACTCAGCTCAACTTGACATATGGTTTCTTGACAGTGGGTGCTCGAACCATATGTCGAACAACTTGTCAGCATTCACTGAAATCAGAGAGGAAGACCAATCAGAAGTCATTATGGGAGATGGAAACAAGGTCAAAGCTAAGGGAAAGGGAACTGTCGCCATTAAGCTTCAGAATGGTCTGTGCAAATACATTCATGATGTTCAGTATGTCCCCTCCCTCTCACAAAATCTTCTCAGCGTAGGACAACTCCTAAAACGTGGCTACAAGCTAATTTTTGATCAAGAAGAGTGCACCATACTCCACAAGCAACAGGTAACTGCTGTGATAAAAATGACTAGCAATAAAATTTTTCCCATGATTGTACCACTTGCACTGGCTGAGCAAACGTGTGTTGCTAGCCTTGCGTATAACCATGAGAGTTCAATGCTGTGGCACATGAGGTGTGGACACCTAAATTTCTCTGATTTGAACAAATTAAAAGACCTCTCCAATGGGATTCTCAAACCGGTCAAGTGCAAAGGAGTGTGTGAGACATGTGCCCTGAACAAAATACATCGCAATCCTTTCCCACATCAATCTACCTGGAGAGCCACAAGACCCTTAGAACTTGTTCATGCCGACATTTGGGGGCCAGCCTCCACTCCCTCATTGTCAGGCAACCGATACTACTTTCTTCTAGTGGATGACTTCTCACGATGGATGACTGTATACTTCCTTAAACACAAATCTGAAGCTTTCAAACAGTTTGTCGTGTTCAAAAACATGGTGGAGAAAGAGTGTGTTGCACAGCTAAAGTGTATCAGAACAGACAGAGGTGGCGAATTCCTGAGCACTGAATTCAACTCATTCTGTGAGGCCAACGGGATCAAACGACAACTGACAGCACCCTATAGTCCTCAACAAAACGGCATCGTGGAGAGAAAGAATAGAACAGTTGTTGAAATGGGGAGGAGCCTCCTACAACAAAAAACTCTACCCAAAGAATTTTGGGGGGAAGCAATACATACAGCAGTTCACATACTCAACCGAGCACCATCCAAAGCTGTGCCAAACTCCACACCCTATGAGCAATGGCACCACAGGAAACCTTCGGTACACCATTACAAAGTCTTTGGGTCGTTAGCATACGCTCTAAAAACCAAAGATCACAAAGACAAATTGGAAAGCAAGGGGGAGAAATGCATCATGATTGGATACAGTCCAGAATCGAAAGCATACAGATTGTACAACCCACTGTCAAAAAGACTTGTCATCAGCAGGGACACCATCTTCAATGAGGAAGCTAGCTGGGTGTGGGAATCACCCGTGGATCAGAATGCTTACCTGTCTGAATTCCTGGAGGATGATGAAGTAATCCACAGGGACGAGGAGATCAATCACCCGCCCGGTCCAGAAGCTACAATTGAAGCTCTGGAGGATGCTGATGGACCTCCTGTATGCTGTGAATTAAATCAACCGCCCATTCCAGCGAACACTGCTGAGCTTGATCTAAGCCCCAGGTATGACTCATCATCTCCTCATAAATATCGATCCATAAATGACATATACAGCTCTTGCAATCTGGCTTTGGTCTGCAAAGAGCCCAGAACTTATGCTGAGGCGGCTGAACATCCTGTGTGGGTCCAAGCCATGAACACAGAAATAGATATGATTGAAAGGAATGATACTTGGAAACTGGTAAGCAGACCAGCCCATCAAGACATCATTGGTCTGAAATGGATTTACAAAGTAAAGCTTGATGAAAGAGGAGAAATTCAGAAACATAAAGCTCGATTGGTTGCAAAGGGGTACTCTCAAATCCCAGGCCGTGACTTTACCGAAACTTATGCACCGGTAGCACGCATGGAGACCATTCGAACCTTACTCGCTTTTGGATGTCAATACCAGCTAGCCATTCATCAGTTAGATGTGAAGTCTGCGTTTCTAAATGGGAACATCAGTGAGGAAGTATATGTCCAACAACCACATGGTTTCGAAATCAAGGGGGAAGAAGACAAAGTGTACAAATTGAAGAAAGCTCTGTATGGCCTACGTCAAGCCCCACGTGCGTGGAATGCTCGCATAGACACTTTCCTCCAAAGCAAATCATTTGAGAGAAGTCCATATGAAGCATCCCTATACATTAAACACTATCCAGGAAATCATCTTGTTATTACCTGCCTGTACGTTGATGATCTCCTGGTTATCGGGACTGAGCCATCGTTAGTGGAAGAATTCAAGAACACGATGAAGAGTGAATTCGAAATGAGTGACCTAGGAGTAATGAAATACTTTCTAGGATTGCAAATCGATCAGAGCCCAATTGGAATACTAATCCATCAACAAAAATACATTGCTGAAATTCTGCTCAAGTATGGTATGCAGGACTGCAAGCCCACATCAACCCCGATGGCTACAAGTGAGAAACTGTCAAGAGCAGATGGGGAAGAAAAGACTAATGAAGAAACGTATAGAGGAATTGTGGGATCGCTCATTTACCTCACAAACAGTCGTCCCGACATTGAGCAGGCAGTGAGCTTGGTGTCAAGATTCGTGAGTGAACCCAGCCACTGTCACATGATGGCCGTTAAACGTATCCTGCGCTACCTCAAAGGCACACAGGACTGGGGTATCCTGTATACTCGAGACGCTACCAGAGCAGGAGAATTAGTGGGCTACTCTGACAGCGATTGGGCTGGAAGCGCAGATGATCGAAAAAGCACCAGTGGTTACGTCTTTCAGCTAGGAGGTAACACCATATCCTGGAGCTCAAGGAAGCAGAAAAGCATTGCCCTATCTTCGGCGGAAGCCGAATATATGGCCATTGGCGAAGCCGCTAAAGAAGGAGTGTGGCTGAGCCGTGTATTGAAGGATCTCAAGATTGAAACCCAAGGGCCAGTCAACTTGATGATCGATAGCACCTCCGCCATATCCATTAGCAAAAATCCAGTGTTTCACAATCGAACAAAACACATACAAATCAAGCATCATTTCGTGAGAGAGCTTGTGGAATCCAAAGAAATCAACCTGGTGTACTGCAGCACTACTGACCAGCTCGCCGACGGCTTGACGAAGCCCCTCTCCGCAGAGAAGTTCACCGCCTTCCGCCGCGCGCTCGGAATCAGAAGCGCAAGCAAGAGAGACTAGATTAAGGGAGGGTTTGTCAGGGTTAATCTTGCCCTCTTTGCTTTATGCTCTATTTTATTTATATGTTTATGTAATGATGTTGAACCGGGCTCAAGGAGCCGTGACTATTTAAGCCGGGTCTATCCGGTGCTGCCCTAATGGAATGAGAACAGTACCGCCGCACCCCCGTGTGAAACGGAGTGTTCGAATCGGATGGGGGGAGGTGGCTGCTCCAAACAGAGTTTTTTGGGGCATTTTTCAAGGCGAGCGGGTGAAAACGGAGCAAACGCCGCTAGAGATTCATTTATTTACCCTCTTTCTGACGGCATTGCCCAAAACGGATCGGCGAAACACCCAAACAAATAGAGCCTAAAGCTCCGCAACTCTGCACCATAAAGTTGTGTTTGCGGCGCATAAGGCTATGTGGTTCCGGTCCAAAAAACTTTGTTGGACTCGTAAAAAGCTCCACGGCTCCACTGTAGAAAGTTCTGCTTGCCGTGCAAAAAACTGTGGTTCCACAATAGAAAGCATCGTTTTCCATGCAGAAAGCTCTGCAGTTCCACAACATAGTGCAATGTTTGCTTCACAGAAAGCTCTGTGGTTTCACAACAGAAAGCGATGTTTGCCAAGCAGAAAGCTATGTGCTTCCAACACATAAAACTCTGATCTTCCTCTCCAGGAAGCTTTCTTGTTTCACTCCAGAAAGTTTTGTTTGTCGTGCATAAAGATTCATAGTTTCTCTCTAAAAAGCTTTGTTTGTCGTACAGAAAGCTCCGTGATTCTACTCCATAAAGCCCTATGATTCTACGCGTGACAACTTTTTTTTTGTTCTTCAAAATATCTCCCCTCTAAATGAAAGATCAAACCCCCTTTTATAGATTTTGGAGGGCGTTTACGAAACTTCGCCTTCATAATTAATCGGCGGTGAATAAAAGTACTCGGTTTATGTTCCTTGAATTAATTACCATTTTAATGATTGGACAACCTTTCCACCCTGGTGGATCCGGACGGATCCGGATCCCTGGAGTTCCTATTTGAACTCCAGGGGGTGGAGTTCCGATTTTGCGAATAAATGAGGTGGAATCAGAAAAATTGGTTAACATAAAAGTTGTAGATATCCCCGAGACGAATAACTTTCATGTTGAACAATTTTTGATTTGAAGTCGTTTAGACACCCGATTTGGGTCCCTAAAAAATTCTGTCCGAAAATAATTAATTTAATTATTTTCGGACAGAATTTTTTCGGGACCCAAATCGGGAATCTAAACGACTTCAAATCAAAAAGTGTTCAACATGAAAATTATTCGTCTCGGGGATATCTACAATTTTCATGTTAACCAATTTTTCAGATTCCGCCCCATTTATTCGCAAAATCGAAACTCCACCCCCTGGAGTTCAAATAGGAACTCCAGGGGATCCGGATCCGATCCGGACAGCCCAATCAAGTTCATCGGAGTAGCTGCGGTCAATGGTCATAAACAAAATAATATTTTAAGATTCTTGAAAATTAAATTACACATTGTAATTCATCATAAATTAATATAATTAAACATCTTTAACAAGGACAATGAATAATAAATCGTTTTTATAATTTTTGATTTGATTTTTTTAAATGTCAAATAATAAACACATAAAGAGATATAAGAAAAATATATTTTTATTCTTTTAAATCATTTTATAATTTTATATTTAATTTTCAAATATTTGATTTTCAAAAAATACTTATGTTTTTTTCTGAAAACATAAAAGCTCAAAAAGATATGATGCAAACACAAGATAGCATGATTATAATGAACATGAGAAATGAAATATAATGTTCATGTAATGTATATGAGTATGTCCTAGATGAAGCTACCCAAGCAATATGTCTACACTCTAACCCCGTATTAAGTGACGGATGTGCATGAGGAGTTGCACACATGTCGTAGGTTGGGGTGTTAATCTCAGATGCATACAAAAGACGACAGTCATGTTGAAATTTGTGAAGTTAAAGTGGGTGATCGGGCAGACCGCGCGGCCTGGGCGGACTGACCGCGCGGACTGATGAAACAGTCTGGGGGTCTGGTGTTGGCGACCTGTGAAGTTTTCTGGAGGCTGCTGTGCAGGTTGAAGTCCGCGGACTGAATTTTTTTATATCCGCAAGATCGGCAATGGTCCTTGCCCTTGATCTCTGGAGTTGCGGTGGGTGAGCCGCATTCTTGGTGGCAGACTGATTTTGGAGCTGGCGAACTGACTTCGTGTTCGCCGAGCTTGCGCCATACGTTTGGCGGGTTGCTGGACTTGGTCACCGTGGCAAGACCAGGGTGTTTGCTGTCCACATTATCCGTTGTTGACCGGGCGGAGTGCCTGTTGGTCGTGGACATGATGCGGGCTACTTCGGTGTTCGCGGAGTCCGCAAAGTCCGCTGTGACTGGGTGGTCTGCCTGTTGGTCGTGGACTTGTGCTACGGGCTGATGTAGTGTTCGCAGAGTCCGTAAAGTTTGTTGTGACCAGGCAGTCTGCCCGTTGGTCGTGAACTTATGCATGTGGACTGGTGCGGTGTCTGCTACTCAGCGCGAACTGGCTTCTTGCCTTGCTTGTTAGTTTGGCTGATGTCCGACCAAGTCCTTGTGGACTGGGTGGACTGGTTGTGCTAGCTGCGATCAAGGGGCGGTTAGCCTATCTCATAGGGCGGTGACCACACTCCTCACTCCGCCTATAAATAGGACCCCCTGACACTTCATTGGTAATTGAGTGAACAGTAAGTTGAGCGTGGATTAAAAACTGCGGCCTCGGTTTTGTCAGTCCGCGCGGTCTGAGAAGTTTAATCGGTTGTTGCTGTTGCAGGTTGTGCGGCTAGCTCAGAGAAGCCAGGTTTCTGGTGTTGACTTCGGTCAGGTTTCTGCTTAGCTTGCGGTTTCAATCAGCGGTCTCAGCAGGTCGCATCTGCGGCTAATCGATCTTCTCCAACTTCTATTCAATAACGGTGTCCGCCGTCTTCGGCGGCCTGTTCGTCAGTTCGGCTCTTGTTCGCGGACTCTGGCAGCAAGGCGATTGCGGTTAGGCGGCTTGCAGAGAGCGACAAGGTGTTCAGCAAATAACGGTTTGTCTGTGCGACCTTGCGGTCTCGGCAAACTCCGTAGTTCAGTTCAGCATAGTAGTGGCTATTCGAGCGGTCTCGGCAACTTCGACGGACTTGGCGGTCTCGGCGGTCCCTGACTCTTTCCCCCCGGATTGTTTACTTGTTCTTTTCTGCTTTCTATTTTATACTGGTGAAATCATGTCTCGCCATGTATACCTCGCTCTGTAAAGAAGATAATAAAAGTTTGATCTGCTTGTGTCTTCTAATTGCTTCTGGTGTTTGAGCTTGTTTTCCTGTTTTTGCTTGATCAAAGTGTGATCATGATAGTTCTGAGAATATTTATTTGACATCAGACTATCTCGTTAATCATCTTGAGAAAATTCAATAATTCAACCTAGCACTCTTTCCCCTATTGCCTCGTAAAGCCCCGCTGGAACCCTTCCCGGTTAAGGACAAGACATGACTTAGAGGTTGGGTCTCTGATGCATACAATCCTACGCTCCTAAAATGGTGAGATGTTGGGTGTGGCACCCATCTGAGTCGGTAAAAATCACCGGACAAGCACTAGGAATTCGTTTCGAGAAGGAAATTTGCCAAAAAATTTCATTGCCTGGAAAAAGGTTGCAACGTTAAAAAATAATTGGTTGTAACGTCCAAGTCTTGGTTTGGCAAAGCAGGAGCAGGCGCAGGCGCAAGGTTGCAACGTCCAGAAAAATGAGGTTGCAACAACTTGGGAGCGGAATTAAAATCCGTTTTTGAAATCTGGCGCTGAATTAAAATATGGAAAGGTGCGCCTCTTGGGGACTCTTGGACGTATTTAGGAGGTAGTTATGGCAAAGAACATACATCACTAAATCATTCTCTGGAGGTGAGAGGGCGTTGAGAGGAGTTTTAGGTTTTCGGTGGAAGAAGAAAAGGCAATCCTGCTTTTAGAGAAATTGCCTCCAACCGCCGCCGCCCGTTCGTGGTCCTCCTCCGACACCGGCATCCAGATTGCTGCCATCACCGGCGTCCAGATCCCACCGCGGTCACGGTCAAGATCTCACCGCTGTCGGTTGCATAGATTGCTGCCGTCGCCCGTAAAGAAATAGGACCGGGACACTTGTTGTCGGCCCTTGTTCGTGGCTTGGAAGTTGAAGACGGAGTTGGAAGGGGCTGTGCATAGCCGTCCTTCTCCGTGGTCTTGCGAACATCATCTTCGACATTGGGACGGAATTGTTCAATCCGTCCTGGTAACACTTCTCACCTCTCTTGTATTTCTTTTTCAATCTTGTACTTGTGTGTGTGGGTTGGAAGGAAGGTTGTGTATCCTGTGTGGATCGGTGGAGGGAAAGCCTGTAATCTGTGCATGTGATTTATCACACATCTTTAGTGGAGGCTTTCCGGGTTGGACTCTGATTGTCCCGTGGGTTTTCACCCAATTGGGTTTTCCACGTTAAAAATTTCTTGTGTTTTTCTGTGTTTTGTTGCCTTTATTTCCGGCATTGTATTGTTGTTTTCGCTTACAAACCGCTGAACGCGTTCGCACGGGTGCTCGCTCAAATTTGCAACAGGTGCTCTTGTCGGGATTATTCGCTCTTTTTCCCAACAAGTGGTATCAGAGCCAGGTTTAGTGTCAGAGCAGTTCAATTACAGAGCAGATACCGGGCTGACCTTTGGGGTTTCAGGATGAGTCGATCGGGATCTCGAGTGTGCAATTTAGAGTGGTAGTTTACGACCATTGGCCTGGTGACTATTCTCTCAAGTTGCATACTTTGAGATAGTCGACTCAAAGATTAGTGGTCGGTCCGACCAGTTGGCAGAGTAGAATGAAGTCCTCATCAGGTTCAGAGCAGATGATAAAGTTGAATGGTGTCAATTATCACCAGTGGCATCTACTGATGGAGGACTTGATATATGTGAAGGGATGGCACGCTCCTATTGTACAACCCCGTATCCGCCGAGTGGGTCCGCGGAAGCTAGACCGGCCGGTCCAGACCGCCTCACGGCCGGGCAGGGTTCACCGCTGAGCTCGAGCTCGGAAAATCGTCGTACCGAGCTCGGAGATCGTCGGGCCGAGCTCAGGGTTTTTTCAGCCGAGCCCGCACTCGCCAAATCGGAGCTGCTCGTCAGCCGAGCCTGCACTCGCCAAACCGGAGCTGCTCGCCAGCCGAGCCCGTACTCGCTAAACCGGAGGGGATCGCCAGGCGAGCTCGCACTCGCCATTGGCCGGGCAGAATCGGTGAGTGCCAGCCCCATCGGGCTCTCACCGCTCTGGCCGAGCAGGGGATCCAGTGGCCATCCCGCCCCAGGTGGTCTGCCCCTGGCCTCTCATAACAGCGGAGTTTGGCTGTTGGCAGGCCAGCCCAAGGGGGCTTTCAGTAATTTCAGACCAGCAGAGGTAGGCTATTTGCAGGCCGTTTTCAGTTCTCTATAAATAGGACCCAAGGGGTACCTCAGAAAGGCATGCTTATTAATTCTCAGGTCTCCTAGCGCTTTCTGAGGTACCTTAGCACGGCAATTGGCTAAGGAGGGGAAGCGATCTAAGATCTTCCGGGTGTGTGGTGGGACCTCCGCGCCGGGCCCTTGGTCTAGTCCTTTGTTCTTCACTTTCTCGTCGTTTTCTTGCAGGAGCAGATTAGGTGCGCGACCACCCCATCCCCCAAGGGTTGAACTCCACAGGGACCGATTTTTCGGTTTCAACATTTTGGTGCGGTGAGCGTGGAGAGTGGTCAGCAGAGAAAATCTTCTACAGGTTCGATGGCCGGAGAAGAAAGACAAGGATCAGGCATGGGCAACTCGCCACCCCCTCCTCCGCCCCCAGCACCGGGTGTGACAGCGGAGCTCAGGGAGGAGATCCTCGGGCTCATCAGGACAGCACTCGGCATGCGAGCCGAGAGCGCGACACCAGCAGTACCGGTGGTCGCCGCTCCCACGCTCGGCGACGACGCGCCGCTCAGGCGACCAGGGAAGGAGCCCGCCGAGAGAGGCGAGCGCGAGTTCCAGGGGCGAGTCCTATTCCCCGGCTCGGCTGTCGAGTACCACTTCGGCGAGACAGCAGGGAGGGAGTTCCCATCTCGCCCGGCTGAGGGGGGGAGCCCCTTCAGTGAGTTCGTCTCTTCAGCCCCAGTTCCAGAGGGGTTCCGTGAGCCGGAGATGTCCTATTACTCCGGGAGAGGGGACCCAGTCCACCACATCTAGTGGTTTGAGGACATGGTCTCTATCCGACAGATGTCGGATGGCTTTAAGTGTCGACTCTTCGCCATCACCCTCAGGGAGAAGACGAGAGAGTAGTTTCATCAACTCCCGACCGGGTCCGTCTACTGCTTCGAGGACCTGCGACGGGGGTTCATGTTGAGATTCACCACTTCCAAGAAGAGGAAGAAGGAGGTGGAGTCTTTGTTCCACATCAAGCAGAGGGTGGGGGAAACTTTGGGAAGCTATCTGGACAGGTTCCAGGAGGAACTGTCCCAAGTACAGGAGATGCCAGGACACACCATGATGGTGGCCTTCACCCTGGGTCTCCAGTTCGGGTTCTTCGCGATGGAACTGAAGAGATCACCTCCAGTATCTTTTGAGGCACTCCTGGAGAGGGCGACAAGAGAGGCTGATATGGAGGCAGCGCACCCGGAGTTTGCGCGTAGGTTGGCCAAGTGGGCCGTGGAGGAGGAGAGGCCAAGGGGTGGTCGAGCTCAGGAGGAGAGGAGGGATGAGCCCCGGTAGAGGGAGCAACCACAGTAGCAGCCACAACCCAAGTGGGGGTGTCCGGAGCAGACCCACCGTTTGGGATGGAGACTGGAGTGGCAGGATCAGGCACCCCGGAGAGGTTATCAGGGAGGGGATAACCGCCAGGACGGTCGGGGGCAGTTCAACCCCCAGGGAGGTAGGTAGGGCCAGAGGCCCCCTCTCCCCGACCAGGAGGAGGCAATGGCAATCGCCATGAGAGGGAGGAGGAGAGGGCAGTTGAGGAGAAGGAGGGAGGTCAGGGTGGACTTTCCCTATTGTGATTTCCATCAAGAAGAAGGGCACCTCACGTCCACGTGCCCGGAGTTCCTCGAAATGAGAGGGAACAGGGAGCAACAACCGCGAAACCATCCGGAAGTGCGGATAGAGGAAATCCGGCCTCGGGCGGAGGAGGATCGGTGTGAGGACCGGGTTGATTTAGGCACCCGAGGTAGGATCGGAGCGATCCTCGGTGGGGCTGGGATCGAGGCTTCCCGTAAGTCAAGCCTCCACACCATGTACCGTAGGAGCGTTGGCTCCACGTCCCAGTCCCCGCCTCCGGATGAGAAAATCATCTTCTCTAGGGAGGATATGCCAGGTCACGAGGACCCCTTTTGCGATGCGCTGGTCATCCAGACAGCCATCGAGGATTTTACCATCTCCCGGATCCTCGTCGATAATGGGAGCTCAATCAATGTCATCTTCAAGAGGGCGTTCGACGCGATGAAAGTAGAGGCCAGAAGGGTGTTGGCCTCGGACGGACCCCTGTTCGGCTTCTCGGGAGAAAGGAAAGAAGTCGAGGGAGGAGTAGGACTCCACGTCACTCTGGGGGGTAGTCCCGTAACTGCAAGTTCGTCATCGTAGACTCCCCCAGCAGTTACAGCGCCATCTTCGGAAGACCTCTCATCAGCGCCTTCCGCTGCGTCCCCTCGTCCTTCCACCAGTGCCTAAAGTTCAACGTCGAGGGGGTCCAGATCCGGATCTGAGGAGACCCTAAGGAGGCAAGGGAGTGCTACGTCTCGACAGTAAACTCCATCTCTTGGCTGGATGGGGCCGAGAAGATGGGGCGGAGGTTGGAGGAGGTGGAGCAAGAAGTTGGTGGGGAGGAAATGAAGGTGGGGAAGTGCCGCACCCAAGCGGGGGTCGCGGAAGAGGCCCGAGAGCCGGTCGAGGCAATGGCCGTGGAGGAAGCTGAAGAAGAGATCCCCGCCCCCGGAGGGGGAGGTACTGAGGAATGGGGGGAGTAGTCTCGTCTAGAGGCAGCAGAGGAGGTGGTGGAGATGGAGGTTCTCACCATCGGAGGCAGAGTGGAGAAGGTCCGCGTCAGCGGAGGATTGACCCCAGAGGCTCAAGGCAGGATGCTGGAGTGCATCCAGAAGAATGTGGACGTCTTCACCTGGAATACTGCGGAGATGCCAGGGATCGACCCTAATGTGGCCTGCCACCGCCTCAACCTGGACCCGGAGGTCCGCCCCATCCAGCAGAAGAAGAGGTCCATCGCGGACAAGCTCGCCGAGCCCATCAGGGAGGAAGTCGCCAAGCTCCTCAAGGCTGGCTTTGTATCTGAAATCCAATACCCTGGCTGGGTCTCCAACGTTGTAATGGTTAAAAAAGGAGACGGTCGGTGGAGGATGTGTATTGACTTTTCTCTTCTTAATAAATCATGCCCGAAAGATTGTTATCCCTTGCCTCGGATCGACGCGCTGGTTGACTCAGCCGTCGGTTTCCCTGTAATGAGTTTTCTGGATGCTTTTTCAGGTTATCACCAAATTAGAATGCACCCCCCGACGTCAAAGATGTCTCGTTCATCACAGGGGAAGGATGCTATTGCTATAAAATGATGCCCTTCGGGCTAAAAAATGCGGGGGCTACCTACCAGAAAATGATGGACATGGTCTTCCGGGAGCAGAAGTGATGTAATCTCAATTTTAAGGTTTTGAAAATTTACTTATTTTGATCACTTTTTTTTAAAGCATTAATTTTAAATGACAAAAAAAAATTTTAGGGTTGGAATTTAAAAAATGCGAGGGCCGAGCGGCCAAATCGACTTTTGCGCGCACAATTCAACAACGTCGCTAAGAGCTTGAGAAGTTCGTTAATCTCGCTTGAGTGGTTCTCTCACTTTTTCACGAGTCGAACCTTCCACGGATTCCACGGCCACAAGCAAAATCTGAATTTTAAATAACTTACGGAATAACGATATTATTAGCAGTACGAACGCAACGGCAAGCCCATAAATTAATTAAGAGACGCATAAATTTAACACTAATACAAGGAGAGGGATCGAGTTTACCCAAACCAAAGCACGAGGAATGGTTTTCCCGTTTTCTTCCGCGATCGGGCTGAAGGCTTGCGGACGGATTCGAGCTGGCGAATAGGGCACGGCCGGAAAGGGGGTCGAAGTCGACGGCCTGTTATCCACTCCCGGTCGCCGGAAGAAGGTTCCGAAGTCGACGGCGGACGGGCTACGTCTCCAAGTGGACGGGCGGAGCGTTGCGCGAGGCCGAAGGTGACGCCGCCGCTGGAAAGTGGCTCGATGTTGGGCTTTGCGGGATTCGCCGGCAATGAACAGGGAACGAGAAATGTCTCGTTCTTGTTCTATCCGGTCTCCTTGTCTCCACCAAAATGAGGCTTTAAATAGACTAAATTTCATATATTTCTTTCCCTCTATAGCACATGAAATCTCATAAATTTGATTCCTTTTTTAAAAAATATTCTCAATGACTCATAAATTCGATTCCTTTTGAAAATATCCTCTTTTAAATGACTTTCCCAATAAATGATGAGATTTGAATTTTGGGCTTGCCGCTATCGTTCTACTACTAATAATACCGGACCTCTTTATTGAAGTCCCAACGGTCGGCCAAGCCGATGAGCCAGAAAGCAATACGAAGAGAATGCAGGAAACAGAGTGCATGAAATAAAATAAAATAAAAGCATAAAGGCTATGATGCGTCGCAGGCCGCATCAATTCCCCCGGGGTTGAAAGGACTCGACCCCGGCGAGAGTTCGCAAAAGCTAGCGATAGAAAGATCTGGGCGGCGCCGGCGCAGCTCATCAGTGCTGATCCAAGAACTATCTGTGATGTCTCGTCCTCGCCATGAGACCAAATAACGGTGGTATGTCCCGTGGCGAGTACAAAACTCTCGTACATCCAGAACCTGGTCTATCTCCTCAGTAGTGGGTGTCTGCAATGGAGCTAAGTCCGGTGGAATCTCTGGAGCTGTCGTTGGTGGACTTGGGCTAGAACAAGGTGGATCTCCATAGAAAGGTGTCAGATCTGCCACATTAAATATCGGCGAAGTACCGAATTCAGCGGGCAATTCAAGGAGATAGGCATTCTCCCCGATGCGCTTCCGGATTCGGAAAGGACCAAACTTCCTCTGCTGTAACTTGTGGTATTTACCTGGAGTGAATCTCTGCTTCCTGAAATAAGCAAAAACCCAATCTCCCTCTGAAAAGTATAACTCCCGGCGATGTCGATCGGCTAAGGTTTTATATTTTTCAGAGGTCGCTCGCAATATATTAGTAATAGATTTATGCAATTCCTTTAAATAATCAACATGGGCTTGCGCATCAAAGGAAATACGTTCATGATTCGGGAGGGAGTGACGATCAAGTAAATGTGGTATAGGAAATCCGTAAACAATCTCGAAAGGAGATTTAGTGGTTGAGCGATTAGTAGAGTTATTGAATGCAAATTCAGCCTGTGGCAGTATAAGATCCCATTGCTTCGGATTCTCCCCAGTCAAACACCTAAGAAGGTCCCCCAAGCTCCTATTAACGACCTCAGTCTGCCCATCGGTCTGAGGGTGATATGCGCTGCTAAATTCGAGTTTGGTACCTAATCGAGCCCACAACGTCTTCCAAAAATATCCCATAAAACGAGTGTCCCTATCAGAAGTAATCGACCTAGGAATTCCGTGCAGTCTAACGATTTCCTTAAAAAAAAGTTCGGCGACGTGTACAGTACTAGAAGTTTTTCTACACGGAATGAAATGTGCCATTTTCGAAAATCGATCTACGACTACAAAAATAGAGTCGACCTTCCTCTTAGTGCGAGGAAGTCCTACCACGAAGTCCATCGAGATGTCATCCCATGGTCGCTCAGGAATCGGTAAGGGAATATATAATCCTGTGTTTTGAGCATGACCCTTATACAGCTGACACGTGGTGCAGTGTCTGACGAACTCAGTGACATCTCGCTTCATATGTGGCCAATAGTAACGAGCGCTGGCGAGATCTAATAACTTAGATTGACCTACGTGTCCACCTAACCCAGGCGAGTGGAGCTCCCTAAGTAATGTCTCTCGAAGCGGTCCTTCGCAGATGCAAAGGCGCGTGCCCCTAAACAGATAACCCTCACTAACGACGTACTGTGTGGTGGGATCAGTCCCACTGTGTTGACATGAGCTCCAAATATCGTGAAAGAACGGATCAGTGGCGTATAGGTCGCGTTGTGAATCTAAATCAATAATGCACGGCTGCAGGGTGACTAATAAATGTGTGCGACGACTAAGGGCGTCGGCTACGCGGTTCGTGACTCCGGGTTTGTGCTTCAAGTGAAACGTGAACTCCTGCAGGTAAGCAGCCCACTTGGCATGACGTCTGATCTCTTTTTGGGAGTTCAGATGCTTCAGAGCCTCATGATCAGTGTTCAACACAAACTCGCGCTGAATCAGGTAGTGTCTCCAATGACGGAGAGCTTGAACGATAGCGTAAAACTCTAAGTCGTACGTGGAATATCTGGTCTTGGCCTCGTTCAACTTCTCACTAAAGAATGCAATGGGGCGACCCTCCTGACTCAAAACTGCGCCAATGCCTATGATCGATGCATCACAGTCAACCTCAAAAATTTTCTCAAAATCAGGCAGCGCTAATACCGGTGCACTCGTAAGTCTCTCTTTAACCAAAAGAAATGCTCCCTCGGTTTCCTCAGTCCAAATAAACAAACCCTTTTTAAGACAATCAGTCACAAGTGCTATCAAGGTGCTAAAGTTTCGAATAAATCGTCGATAAAAAAAGACGCTAGCCCGTGGAATCCTCGAGCCTCAGTAATCGTCCTAGGGCTAGGCCAGGATTCTATCGCCTTGACCTTCTCTCTATCAACCCTAATGCCCTCAGAAGAAACAATATATCCTAAGAAGGTCAGGCTGTCAGTCAAAAACGTGCATTTCTTCAAATTTATATATAATTTATTTTCACGTAGTATATCTAAGACCTGCCTAAGATGAATCATGTGCTGATTTTGATCAAGACTATAAATTAAAATATCGTCAAAGTACACCACTACGCAAACTCCTATGAGTGGCCTAAGCACTTGATTCATCACACGCATAAATGTGCTGGGAGCATTGGAGAGCCCAAAAGGCATCACTAGCCACTCGTACAATCCCTCCTTGGTTTTAAACGCGGTTTTCCATTCGTCCCCAGGTCGAATTCTAATCTGGTGGTATCCACTTTTTAAGTCAATCTTTGAAAATACGCGGGATCCACTGAGCATATCTAGCATGTCATCCAATCGGGGAATTGGAAAGCGATACTTGATCGTGATTTTATTAATCGCTCGACTATCAACACATATACGCCATGTCCCATCTTTCTTAGGAACTAGAAGTGCGGGGACGGCACACGGACTCATACTCTCCCTAACGTGACCCTTTGAAATCAGATCGGTCACCTGCCTATGTAGTTCCTCATGCTCTTTCGGACTCATGCGGTAGTGGGGCAAATGAGGTAAGCTAACGCCTGGGATGAGGTCTATGCAGTGTTGTATGTCCCTCATCGGGGGAAGCTCATCGGGAAGCTCCTCCGGCATGATCTCAGAGAACTCATCTATGAGGGGACGCACCGTACTAGGGATGTCTAATGTAGCGGGGGTGGTGTCGATACCTGATAACATATAGACGACCTCACTATCCTTCATCTCCTCCTGGAATTGGGACCCAGTCAGTAACATGGTGGCGGAGGGAAAGGACATCGCGGAGACGGTGGTAGAAGGGGGTGAAGTCCTCTCGGGGGCTCTGGGAACAAGGCCATTCTTTTGGGGGAGAAGAACGATCTTGCGACCATTGCGCTCGAAGGAGTGAGAGTTCTTCACACCATCATGAACTACGTGCCTATCGTACTGCCAAGGTCGTCCCAACAAGATGTGGCATACCTCGATAGTAGCTACATGACACCATACAGCGTCCTGATATGTACTGCCTATGGAAAACTCTACGAGACACTGGTGCGTGATAGGAATGGTAGTGCTACTAGTGACCCATGACAGACTATAGGGCTTTCCTAAGGGCTGCGTTTTTAATTTCAGTTTTTCAACCATGCGTTGAGAAACAAAGTTCTCCATACTACCGCTGTCTATAATGATGGAGCAGAACTGCCCCTGTATGCGTGCGGTGGTACGAAAGATGTTGTTTCTCAACCAGTCGTCATCAGTAGGTGTTTTGGGGGATAGGAGACTATGTTGGAGAACACACACTAACTGCTCAGGCTGTTCTCCCTCAACTTCGTACTCACCCCCTAACTCAGTCTCGGGGGTTGGATCAGTCTGGGATTCACTAAGGAATACTCCATACTCAGGTTCTGACCCACTCTCAGAATCGACGATGGCAACGAAGTGGCGTCGCGGACACTCAGAAGACTTATGACCCGGCTCCATACACTTAAAACATCTAAACGTCCCAGGCTGGGGTCTAGTGCCTACAATCTCCTTGCCCTTGTTGGGAGGGGCAGGGAGTGATGGGGTGCTCGTGGACGCTACCGGTCGAGAGGACCCGGCAGGGGTGAAAGTGTGAGTCGGGTGGGACTTATCAGTAGTCTTATTTCCAGATGTGCGTTTCTGCAGTGTCTCTACTCTACGTGCGCGACTCGTAACCTCTCCTAAATCCTTATAATCAAGGAGTTCCAACTGATCTCGAATGGAGTAGCGTAGCCCGTTCAGATAACGGGAAACGGTCATGTCATCGTCCTCTCGGAGGTCGAGGCGAGACTGCAGGACTAGGAACTCGTTTGTGTACTCATCGACGGATAATTTGTCCTGTCGTAGATTATGGAACCTACGATACAGGGTTTGCATGTAATCAGACGGAACGTATCTCTTACGCAGTTGAGTTTTGAAATCGTTCCATGTTGTGATCGGGGGCATACCTAAATTGAACCTAGACCGTTCTAGTTGTCCCCACCAAACTAACGCGGATCCTTTAAGTCTAAGCGTGGCATACTCAACTTGCCTAGCTTGGGGCAATTGCTTCCAAGCGAGGAAACGATCCATCCGTTCACACCATTCAAGGCAACTCTCGGGCTCTATTCTCCCTTCAAAATCACCCACGTCCAACTTGATTCC
Organism: Platanthera zijinensis; assembly: GCA_039513925.1. Classification (NCBI taxonomy): domain Eukaryota; kingdom Viridiplantae; phylum Streptophyta; class Magnoliopsida; order Asparagales; family Orchidaceae; genus Platanthera; species Platanthera zijinensis. Next base: position 46,896,390 of record CM077096.1, read on the forward strand.
CACATCCCAACGGGGTTGGTGTCGTGGTTCGTTATGGCCCTCCGGATCGGGGCGTACAAGTTCCCGAGGTCTATGGTCAGGGTCGATTTCGACCACTGGGGCCGGTGTTCGATTGACGTGCAAAGTTGCTTCGATATTATTAACCGAAGTGCGTAATCCGTTCATGATATGTGTGACACTACCCATACCGGTGGTGAGCGTCTCGACCGTTTTCATTAATTCACTCATGCGTCGAGCCAGATCACCTACGCTATTTTCTAACTGATCGACCCGTTTTTCCATCGAAAATTTTGAAAATAGATTTAAATGAAATTTTAATTAATAATTTTTTTTGTTTTTTTTTGGTTTGTGAAAGAAAAATAAAATAAATAATAATAATAATAAAAAAATTTAAATTCTTTTTTTTTGTTATAAAAAAATATATATATATTTAAATTCGCCGGATCGACCGGTCCACGGTAGAAGTGAATCGAAAACCCTCTGATACCAAACTGATGTAATCTCAATTTTAAGGTTTTGAAAATTTACTTATTTTGATCCTTTTTTTTTAAAGCATTAATTTTAAATGACAAAAGAAAATTTTAGGGTTGGAATTTAAAAAAAAAAAAAAAATGCGAGGGCCGAGCGGCCAAATCGACTTTTGCGCGCACAATTCAACAACGTCGCTAAGAGCTTGAGAAGTTCGTTAATCTCGCTTGAGTGGTTCTCTCACGCGTTCACGAGTCGAACCTTCCACGGATTCCACGGCCACAAGCAAAATCTGAATTTTAAATAACTTACGGAATAACGATATTATTAGCAGTACGAACGCAACGGCAAGCCCATAAATTAATTAAGAGACGCATAAATTTAACACTAATACAAGGAGAGGGATCGAGTTTACCCAAACCAAAGCACGAGGAATGGTTTTCCCGTTTTCTTCCGCGATCGGGCTGAAGGCTTGCGGACGGATTCGAGCTGGCGAATAGGGCACGGCCGGAAAGGGGGTCGAAGTCGACGGCCTGTTATCCACTCCCGGTCGCCGGAAGAAGGTTCCGAAGTCGACGGCGGACGGGCTACGTCTCCAAGTGGACGGGCGGAGCGTTGCGCGAGGCCGAAGGTGACGCCGCCGCTGGAAAGTGGCTCGATGTTGGGCTTTGCGGGATTCGCCGGCAATGAACATGGAACGAGAAATGTCTCGTTCTTGTTCTATCCGGTCTCCTTGTCTCCACCAAAATGAGGCTTTAAATAGACTAAATTTCATATATTTCTTTCCCTCTATAGCACATGAAATCTCATAAATTTGATTCCTTTTTTAAAAAATATTCTCAATGACTCATAAATTCGATTCCTTTTGAAAATATCCTCTTTTAAATGACTTTCCCAATAAATGATGAGATTTGAATTTTGAAATTTGAATTTGAAATTTATGCTTACGTAATTAATTTTGGGCTTGCCGCTATCGTTCTACTACTAATAATACCGGACCTCTTTATTGAAGTCCCAACGGTCGGTCAAGCCGATGAGCCAGAAAGCAATACGAAGAGAATGCAGGAAACAGAGTGCATGAAATAAAATAAAATAAAAGCATAAAGGCTATGATGCGTCGCAGGCCGCATCAAGAAGGGAAGAAATTTGGAGGTGTACGTGGATGACCTCATGATCAAAAGTCTGGACGTCGATTCCCACCTCCGGGACTTGGAGGAGACTTTCGCTACTCTCCGCAAATATAAGATGAGGTTGAACCCCCTGAAATGCACCTTCGGGGCAAGCAGGGGGAAGTTCCTGGGGCATCTCCTCCCCCCAGCCGGTGTGGAGCCTAATCCGGATAAGGTAAGGGCAATCGTGGAACTAAGGTTACCGCGAAATGCTAAGGAGGTACAGCGGTTGACAGAGAAGTTGGCAGGGTTGAGCAGGTTCCTCTCCCGGGCTGGGGAGAGGTGCTCCTCGTTTTTCAAAACCTTGAGAGGGGATAGGAAGTTTGAATGGACCTCGGAGTGCGAGGAGGCGTTCTAGGCCTTAAAGAAACAGCTAACTCAGGCTCCCCTACTCCAAGGGCCCAAAGAGGGGGAGGACTTATTTTTGTACTTGGGGGTCGGGGCGGAGGCCTTGAGCTTGGTTTTAGTTCGGGAAGAGGGGAAGAAGCAACTCCCCATTTATTATGTGAGTCGGGTATTGAGGAAGACCGAGCTTCGGTATCCCATCTGGGAAAAGTTGGCCTTCGCCCTGATCATCTCGGCCCGGAGGCTCCGACCTTATTTTCAGGCACACTCGATCTGAGTGGTGACTGACCACCCCCTCCGCAGCATCTTTGAGGGGGTGGAGCATTCAGGCAAGTTGGCCAAATGGTCGGTGGAACTGAGCGAGTTCGACATCTCCTTCGTTCCCCGCCTCTCGATCAAGGCCCAAGCTATGGCTGATTTCTTAGCAGACTATGTGATCGAGGTGGCGGAGGAGCAACTCACTCGTCCGATCCCTTGGAAAGTCGTGGTGGACGCACTACTAGAAAATAGACTTTTGGCCAGGGCAAATTGCCCTGGCAAAAAGTCCAAAACCGTGGCTAAAAAGTTTTAGCCACGGTCTAGCCACGGGAAAAATCCGTGGCTAAAGTCGGCGTGGTTAAAACTTTTTAGCCACGAACTGGCCGTAGCAAGTAGTATTAGCCATGGGGAAAACTACCGTGGCAAATAAGCCAACTATTAGCCACGGTATGAAACCCTGGCTAAAAGTGAACTCATCATTTTTAAAAAAAACTATTTGTCACAGTTACAAGCCGTGACAAATACTAATTTATGTTTTTTTTTAAAAACACATTGTAATGCTAGGCATGTGCTTCCCTCATTGTAATATAGTACTAATCCCTAAAAAGAGAGGTAACTGCACATCAAATGCTATTATTTGCACACCAAATTCCAACCGACATATTATATAACATTTTGTAAAATCAGACGGATGTCCTAAAACAGTGATCCTAACCAAATGTCACCAACATCTTATAAATTGCCTATAAGCAGTGCTTAGATTATCAACCAGATGTCTTCAGAAATAGCATTGAACCAAACATAAAGAATTTAAAAGATAACTGCAGCATCTAAGAACACTACAATCTTAATAAAATTGAACCAAACAGCCCCAAATCTCATCCTTCATCAACATCTGACATAAAATGAGGGAAAAATATACAGACACTTAAATCCATCACACAACCAAACTAGAACAGAGGAGCTGTTGTGGGGCTGTGGCGACTAATGACTTTGTCATCCCTGCCAATCAGAAACTTGGTGAAGTTCCACTTGATTCTCGATCCAAAAAGGTTGCATTTGCTATCTTTTAAGAATTTATATACTGGGCTGGCGCCTGATCTGTTTACTCGAACCTGAGAAATTGGGGGAAATTATGAACAAACGTATTGCCAGCAACTAATAAATTACTAACAGACACTATACAAAAAGCTGAGAAACTATGGCTGTTGTGGGGCTGCTGCGGCTAAGGCCTGTTCATCGCAGCCTATCCCGCATCATAGAACATGTTTGCTATAGATGTAGATGGAATTCGTGACGGTAATTTCTGATGGGAAGATATTAATAATCCATATATATGGTACAATATTAGTAACTACTAAGAAATAAAAGCAGGTCACCAATTAATACAATAATATTTCAAACTTTGTGGTGATTATACGAATTATCATTCTAGTAAGTTGCTAAAAAACCATGAAAGACCACAAGCTCAACAATATCTAGGATAAGTAGAAAAAATGAAAGAAGATTCTGTCTTTCATCCCTCTGTATTTTGAGCATAATATGACAGGCTAAAATAACTTCGATCTAGAAAAAATACAGTTATCTGAAGTTTTTATTGGAACTAAAAGAAGTTCCAACACAATTCACTTACCTTTTGGAATATTGGATATTCTGCCTTGTACCTTGTGCATGCAAACTCCTTTGCATCCTCGCTTGTTCCAGGCTCTTGTTTCAGAAATTGATTACAAGGAAAGGCTAGAACGACAAAATCTAGAATAGGGGATAAAAGGGATCAGATGTCATTGAATGAATGCTTCTTGCTACTAAGTTCTATTGTACTAAAGATTTAGCAATCTCAAGAAAATATAATGATTTAATTGCAAAATGTTTTAAACACATGTATTGAAATAATATAAAATGTGGATTATGATCTTAAAAAATTTAAAACATAATATAATGGGTGACATTGATGCAAAATGTTTTAAACACATGTTAAATTCCCAAACGCACAAAATTATGAGTGATAAATGTCATATTTCAAGCCCAACTACTAACTCCTGCAGTTATAGTTTCACAAACACCTAACAACTTTAAGATATAACCAGTCATATTAAAGAGATAAGAAATAAACCTTGTCTTGACACCCGACATCCCAGACAGTGAAGCAATGTTCTTGTACTCTACCGTTTCGACATTGAACTCTGCACAAGAATTAAAAAAAATCATAACCAAATTTATATTGTACTGTTTCATAAATTGAGATAGATTAGCTAAACAAATACTTTCATAATGATATAATATATCCAGTTAATTGTTTAGTGTGATAAGCTATGAAGCACTGGTACTTCCCTGGGGGCGCGTACCGGGTACGTTTCCAGTATAGAGTGGTGCGTACCGGGGGCAATTGGGAAAACTTAGAGGGGAGGTAAATGTAGTTTTAAAAGATAGAGAGGTGCAACCTGTAATTCTGCAAATTCCAAGGGGACGTCCCAGCAAATGCGCTCGACAGTCGCGATGGCGTAAGAAAAATAGTTATATGAAAATTACCCATAACAGGATTCAGAGAGTGTGGAAAATAGTTATATGAGAAAGTGCAAGTAAATATCTTTCGTGTGAGCATAAGCGCATACTTTGTAATAAAACTCAAAACATTCAACCTAAAATCAATTTGTGCTAAGTGGAGAAGCCCAAAAACATATAAAGTGCATAAGACAACATGGGGGCTCCTGATGTGGAACTAAACATACAACATATTGCAAATAGTATCTCATATGTTAGTTTGTATAATTGAACTAGGATTAGTTTATATAGGGTTAGTTTGTATAATTGAACTATAAATCTCATATCAAAAGTAAAAGTGATGCACATCCAAATTCTTACAGAATGAATTCTACATGGAATGGTAACAAATAATAAACTCATCAACAAGTAATTAAGTCTTAACATGTAATTAAGTCTCCGACAAATTATAATAAAACCTAATGAATGACACATAATAAAGCTCAACTGACTCGATTAAAAATAACCTAATAACGCGGCGCAAAGCCTATAACACAGCCATTGCTACAAACACATCCATTGCTGCAAGAGAACCCGAACCCATGGTAGCAAATGGCAAAGTATCAGTTGAACCATGTGGATAAGGCTCTGTTTGGGGGACTTATTTTCACCGGTCAAGCGGTTACAACTGCATGAATCAGATCATAATTAAGATCCGATTCATGCGGTCGTAACCGCTTGACCGGTGAAAATAATTCCTCCCAAACGGAGCCTAAACCTACATACTAAATAAAGTTAAATGATCGGAACAATATGGTAAAGGGAAACTGTGAATCAAAGTTCTCACTGTAAGCAAGTGCAGTCCAAGTACAACATAAATCAACTTCAAAAAAATGATTTGAGCCATAAATATTATGAGTGAGATTAGCAGACCCCCTAAAGAGCCTAGTAAAGAGGTTGTAAATTTGACCGATTCTTGATTTTAAAGTGTGCGGTAATCTCTTTTGCTCAACACCTAATTGTTGATCTTATGCTCAAAAGTGTTTCTCATGCATATTACAAACCAAATGATTTTTTTAAATGCTATCTTGCAAGTAGCAGGAGGCGATGAATGCAATGGCATTTGAAAGGTTGGGAAAATACAGAAGTTCAAAAATATAGGGCTCAGGGCAGCATATGCCTAATAATTAATACCTATGTTTCAAAAATTTGAGGCTCGGAGAAACATATACCTAAATACATGAGTTCAGAAATCTGGGGCTCGGAGCAATATTTCTACAAGCATGCGGCATTGAAACATATACCTAATACCTAAGTTCAGAAAATCTTGGATCGAAGCATTTCAGAAAAATATAATACCTAATACCTAAGTTCCCAAAAAACGGAAATACTAGGCGAAAAATGCAAAAAGGAGAAAATCTCATTGGCATTTGCAGAGACGGAGAAGACCTCGCCGGAAAATGCAAAAAATGGCAAGAGATAGCTAGATCTGGGGGTATTTACCTCGACAGAGATTCACCGGCTGTAGGGCAAGGTTCACCGTTGGCCGAGCACGCAAGCACGGCAGCTGGGGAGCCATTCACAGGAGGAAAAAGAGTAATGGGTGGCTGGCGCAAGCGAGGATGTCGGGAGGGTTTCAAGAGCGGGTATCGTGTACAACGGCAGGAGTATCGCTGTCAATACGGGGCTGCACAATTCATTTTAGGGTTTAGGGAATTAAAATATATAATAGTACTTGTTTAGCCACTATTTCTTCAAGGCCGTGGCTAATGATGTAGTTTTTAGCCACAAATTTGTTATCCATGACTAATACTTAATTATTAGCTACGAAATATGATTCGTGGATAATACTTACCTATTAGCCACGAATTTTGACTCTGGCAAAAAAATGTGTAGCTAATACTCATTTTTCTAGTAGTGACGGTGCCTCGGGGAGACATTCTTTGGGGGTAGGAGTCATCTTGGAAAGTCCCCAGGGGACAAGAATCTAACAAACCGTGGTAGTGCATTTCCCTATCACCAATAATCAGGCCGAATACGAAGCTGTAATCGCAGGTCTGCGCCTGACAAGGGAGTTAGGGGTGCATGATGTGGAGGTCCTCACTGACTCCATGGTGGTGGCTTCCCAGATCAATGGGGAGTTTGAGGTAAGGGAGCCTACCCTGCAGCTCTATCTGACAAAGGCGAAGAGAATTATAGGGACCTTCCAGACCTTCTCCATCAAGCACGTGCCTCGAGATGAAAATGAGCAGGCAGACCAGCTGGCAAAGCACGACCTCAGGGTGGGGGGGGGGGTACCATCACAGATCTCTTCCGACCTTCCATCGCGGAGGGGGAACTAATGGAGGTGGAGCAGCATCCCTCATGGATGGACCCCTTCGTCACCTTTCTGTCCACAGGAGAGTACCCGGAGGGGATGGATCGTAGAGGGCTCAAACACAAGGCAGCATACTACCTCCTGCGCGAGGGGGAGTTGTACCGCAAGACCCTCTCGGGGATGCTGGCTCGTTGCGTGGCCGAAAGGGAGATGCATAAAATTTTGGAGGAGGTCCATTCCGGCGAGTGTGGAAGTCACTCGGGGAGCCGGACCTTGGAAGGGAGGATCATCAGGCAAGGGTACTTCTGGCCTACCCTCGGTCAAGATGCAGCCGAATTCGTAAAAAAATGCCATAAGTGCCAGCTCTATGCCCCGCTCCAGTTACAGCCAGCTCAGAGACTAAGAAGCATCATGGCACCATGGCCCTTCGCCATATGGGGTTTGGACCTCGTAGGGACTTTTCCTCAGGCCAGCGGGCAGAGAAGGTTTTTGCTAATCATGATCGATTATTTTTCTAAGTGACTGGAGGTGAAGGCTCTAGCCAAGGTAGCCTCCCAGGTGATCAGGAATTTTATCTGAGGGGAGATCATCTGCAGGCACGGGATACCACAGGCAATCGTCACGGACAACGGGCCTCAGTTTGCCAGCACGAAGTTCATTCGCTTCTACGAACAACTGGGAATTGACCTTCGATTCGCCTCTATCCACCACCCCAGGAGCAACGGGCAGGTGGAGGCAGCCAACAAAATAATCGTGAACCTTTTGAAAAAGAAAGTAGAAAATCTGAGGGGGAGCTGGGTGGAGCAACTCCCTTCAGTCCTTTGGGCCCTTAGGACCACTCCCAATACGGCCATGGGAGAGACGCCTTTTAGACTTTCTCATGGCTGCGAAGCCATTCTACCCGTCGAGTTCGAGGTCTGGACACCCCGGGTCGCCGAGGCGGAGGCTGGAAGGGAAGGGTGGCGATCAGAAAATGAGGAGGAGCTCCGACTCTCCCTTGATATGGTCGAGGAGTTACCTTACTTGTCCACCGTTAGGAAGGAGGAGGTCAAGCGGAGGATGGCCAAGTACTTCAACAAGCACGTCCGAGTCAAGCAGTTCGCGGAAGGAGACCTTATCTGAAAAAAGTGGATGCGGCAGGGAGATCGGCCGCTGTAGGAAAACTCCATCCCAATTGGGAGGGCCCCTACATTGTATAGGAGGCCTTAAAATCAGGGGGGTATCGCCTCCAGGATGTTAAAGGGGATACCCTCAGCCACACTTGGAATGACGATGATCTGAAACGTTTTTACCCTTAAAAATATTGTAGGTACTCTTATTCCATGAATAAAAATGAATCTCATCATCATATCTTGTGCTTTTGCAAAACTATAATGGCAGGACGACTCGCGATTCAAAGCCCAAGAAGCAAATGTTTATAAGTCTTCTCGCTCTGGGGTTAGGTCTCGTCACTCCCCTGCCAGGCTTCCACCTAGTTGGCACGGCTGAGTATCGATGGACATCGCTATGACCCTGGGACTGAGCCTGGAGGATGTTCAACACCCGCCCTCAGGCTCTCACCTAGCTGACTGGCCCGGTGGTAGCACCCGGGATAGGTAAATGTTTCTAAGTCTTCTCGCTCTGGGGTTAGGTCTCGTCACTCCCCTGCCAGGCTTCCACCTAGTTGGCACGGCTGAGTCTCGATGGACATCGCTATGACCCTGGGGCTGAGCCCGGAGGATGTTCAACACCCGCCCTCAGGCTCTCACCTAGCTGACTGGCCCGGTGGTAGCACCCGGGATATGCAAATGTTTCTAAGTCTTCTCGCTCTGGGGTTAGGTCTCGTCACTCCCCTGCCAGGCTTCCACCTAGTTGGCACGGCTGAGTCTCGATGGACATCGCTATGACCCTGGGGCTGAGCCTGGAGGATGTTCAACACCCGCCCTCAGGCTCTTACCTAGCTGACTGGCCCGGTGGTAGCACCCGGGATAGGCAAATGTTTCTAAGTCTTCTCGCTCTGGGGTTAGGTCTCGTCACTCTCCTGCCAGGCTTCCACCTAGTTGGCACGGCCGAGTCTCGATGGACATCGCTATGACCCTGGGGCTGAGCCCGAAGGATGTTCAACACCCGCCCTCAGGCTATCACCTAGTTGACTTGCCCGGTGGTAGCACCCGGGATATGCAAATGTTTCTAAGTATTCTCGCTCTGGGGTTAGGTCTCGTCACTCCCCTGTCAGGCTTCCACCTAGTTGGCACGGCTGAGTCTCGATGGACATCGCTATGACCCTTGGGCTGAGCCCGGAGGATGTTCAGCACCCGCCCTCAGGCTCTCACCTAGCTGACTGGCCCGGTGGTAGCACCCGGGATAGGCAAATGTTTCTAAGTCTTCTCGCTCTAGGGTTAGGTCTCGTCACTCCCCTGCCAGGCTTCCACCTAGTTGGCACGGCTGAGTCTCGATGGACATTACTATGACCCTGGGGCTGAGCCCGGAGGATGTTCAACACCTGCCCTCAGGCTCTCACCTAGCTGACTGGCCCGGTAGTAGCACCCGGGATAGGCAAATGTTTCTAAGTCTTCTCGCTCTGGGGTTAGGTCTCGTCACTATCCTGCCAGGCTTCCACCTAGTTGGCACGGCTGAGTCTCGATGGACATCGCTATGACCCTGGGGCTGAGCCCGAAGGATGTTCAACACCCGCCCTCAGGCTCTCACCTAGCTGATTGGCCCGGTGGTAGCGCCCGGGATAGGCAAATGTTTCTAAGTCTTCTTGCTCTGGGGTTAGGTCTCGTCACTCCCCTGCCAGGCTTCCACCTAGTTGGCACAGCTGAGTTTCGAGGGACATCGCTATGACCCTGGGGCTGAGCCCGGAGGATGTTCAGCACCCGCCCTCAAGCTCTCACCTAGCTGACTGGCCTGGTGGTAGCACCTGGAATAGGCAAATGTTTCTAAGTCTTCTCGCTCGGGGGTTAGATCTCGTCACTCCTCTGACAGGCTTCCACCTAGTTGGCACGGCTGAGTGGGTCTGAGAAAAGCACTCAGGGGCAAGCTCGCCAGCCAAGACGGCGAGTTCGGGATATTCTGCCGCCTCCATCTCGCTACCAAGGAAGTCCTGGTCCCATCTAAGACTCAGGGGGGAGGGGGGCAGTTCCCTCAAGCGAGTCCGACCTCACCGCAAGAACCGGTAACATCAGCGAGTCCAGCTATGGTCGGCATCTATGGTCTCGCTGCAAGCGCTCGTCCTAGCTCAAAGACATCCTACAGACAAGGTCGGACTCGGCAGGATCGCCTAAAGGGGTATCGCGCGCACAGGTACAATATCGCAAGCAAGCTTAAAAAGAAGATAGAAAAATTGTGCGAAAATTGTTTGTTTTACTATTATGATTACAAGGTAAGGCTTGCCTCGGCAAGATACAAAAAAAGAAGAAGAAAACAAGGATGGAGGAGCCCAGTCAACTCTCGTCTTCCTCCCCTGTGCGGCGATCCTCCTCGCCGCCGAGCCGAGTGTCCTTCTCTCCCACCCCTACGAAGAGCGAGTCGAAGCTGTCTTCTTTCTCGCTGAGCGGGCTGGGTGGGAACAAGGTCGGCAGGAGATCCCGGATGGTGACTCCTTCGCAACCTTCCTCCAGAATCCCCGTCCCCCGCATGGCCTTTAGGAGGCACTCGGAAGACTCAATGGAGTTGACTCGCAGCCGCTCTGCGACGTTAACCTCGCCAAAGACCCGAGGCCTCTTGTAGGGGAAGGGTGGCTCGCTGGCGCCTGGGGGAATGAGAGCTTCAGCCTAGCAGAGGACCTCGCCGTGGAGCTCCTTGTTCTTCTCCTTCAACCCCGCCGCCTCCATCCTCAGCTGGGCAGCAACAGCCTCTTGCTCGCGAGAGTGCGTCCTCTGCTCGGCAAGCTGATTCTCCCGCTCGGCAAGCTGAGCTTGCAGCTGAGCCACCTAGCCTCGCAGTGCGTTGGAGGATTCGGCATCCTGTGGGACTAAAGTTCAGAACAAGCATAAGAATAATCCTAAGTAAGATGAGCAGAGATATCCAGTGATTACCAAGCCACCGGCATATTTTGCGAGTAGAGCGTCGGCAAGGCCGAACCGCCTTTTCGCATCGGCCGCGCTCTCCTTCGCCAGGTCACGCTCCTACTCGACAGTCAGCAAGGTGTTGCTGAGTTGGAAGCCGCGGCGGACCATCATGTGATGAAGCTCGAAGGCCCGCAGGTGGGCCTGCAACCCCTCATGGCCGAGCTGGCGGGGGGGGGGGGGGGGGGGTTAGCTGCTTATACGACTCGGCACTGTCGCGGCCGTAGAGGCTGAAGCTGAAGGCGAATGCATGGCTAGTGGGAGGTCGGCGAGCTCCCCAGGAGGGGGCGCGAGTAGAAACAGAGACTCGATGGGCCCCCTCATCCCATTTCAGGATAGGCTCGCTGGCCGCATCTTTGCTCCTTCCTCCCTTGCCGAAGTGGGGGTGATCCTTCGGCAGGCCGGGCTCGCGAAGGACGACCCCCTCGGCAGAATCTGAGGGGGAAGGACCATCCTTCTTCTTCTTCTCCCTTCGGGGGGAGGACGCTTCCTTCAGCGGGCTCATCGGGGGGTCGTCGGAGGAAGCCTCCGGTGAGCTCATGAACTTGACGGGCGACGAAGGGAGATGCAGCTGCCCGCGCGAGACCACCTTGGCCTTTTTCTTCTTCGGGGCTGAAGGATCCGGGCGCGAGCTTGCCCCCCCCCCGAGCTCCAAGCGCTTCTTGCTAAGGGGTTGACCCCGCGCTTGTTCATCTCGGCAGGCCTCCGCCGCTACCCGGGCCAGCTCCAGGGGATCAGAGAATATCCCCGGGTTGGCAAACGGCGGGTGCTCCGGCAGAAGCCTCTCCCCTGTAGGAAAAAACTTGATCAGAAAAGCTGAGGTTCACTTTGACAGAGCTCGCGAGAAGATAGGGCGAGGTGTACCTTCACCAGGGAGAACGGGTTGAAGCGAGTCGAGGCCGCGGCGGAGGTAGGCGACCTCAAAGTCCTTGTGAAGGAAGAATTTGTGGAGGTCGGCGTCGCCGCCGAACAGGGAAGGAGGACGGTAGATGACCTCGTCTTTCTGCAGGGTCCGGAAGGGGATGTTGCCGAGCTCGCCCTTGATAAAAACGAGTCGGGTCATCCAGTTATGGTTCTTGTTCGCGAGCTCGCGAACCTTGACAAGGGATCCGCCGAAGTAGGCGACCCCATCGGGGGTGGCCTTGTAGGAGAACAACTTACGGAAGACCATGAGATTGAACTCAATCCGCTCTCGGGGGAGAAAGCAGGCGAACACCACCATTATGGCGATGGCGTTAGAATTCAGCTGCGCGGGCACCGCGCCGTAGTACTTAAAAATTTGACGGATCTCTGGCCAGAGGGGGAGGCGCAGCCCCACCTCAAAGTGTGAGATAGGGAAGACGAGCTCGCCCTCAGGGAAGGAGTTGATAGCTTCGTGCTCGGTGGGCTTGCGAGCCTGGAAGCCAGGAGGGACGAACTCAGCCGTGAACTCGGCGAGCTCCTCCTTTGTGATGTGCCCCTCGAAGAAGCAGTGGTCGATGAAGTGTCAGGCGCACTTGGACCGGCCATCCGCGTCAGGGTTAGTTTTAACCATTCTCGCAAACGAAGGAAAGGCGCGAGCTTGGGATGACGGAGGGGAGGTAAGGGTTCGGAAGCAATAAAGGCGTACCCACGGGGGTAGGTGAGAGGGCCTATTTATAGAAAAAGAAAGTAAGGCGGGGAAGGGCGAGGGCGAGCCGATCGATCTGCCCAGCCCTTCCACGCCGCCTCGCCGCCCTCTGCTCACCAAGTCCTGCGAGCTAGCCCGGTCCCAGAAGGAGGAATTCGAAAGGACGCTTACCAGGATATCAAAAATGCATCTTCATATATATACGAGGTCACATAAAATTTGTTTAAATTATTACAGACAGTTGAATTATTCAAAGCAGGGAAAAGTAAAGGCGCGAGGACCATGAGAGGGCGAGCGCGAGCACTGGTCGGACGACAGAGGAGCCGTCTTATTCTCCCCAGTCTCGCCGATCTGCCATCGCAGATCGCCGCACGTAGAGCTCGCGAAGACGCCCCATATTCCTATTCACCACCCGCAGGTTCTCGTCATTCTCATCCATCAGCACCAAGGAAGACGCCTCCTCGAATGCCAAGCTGACCCCCGCACCGTCCGCAAGACTCAAGCACTCTCACTGCAGCCTGTTGTTGTCCTTCCGCAGGTCGTGGAGCTCGCGCACCAGCTTCTTGAGAACCTTCCGCTCCCATTTTACACGTTCAGGACTACCCAGTTCGGAGTCAAGGAAGGCGTCTAGGGCGCTTGGAGAAGGGAGAGGCGAGTAGGGAGGTCGATCCACAGACTCGCCGTCATCCGTCTGGCCGAGAGGGTCTGAATGAAGAACTGAAAGACGATTAGAAGAGCAGGCACCCCCAGAACAGAAGAGTATAGAGTTGAAGACTTACCGCGCGAGCCTGGCTCCTCCGGGTTGGCGCGAGGAGAGAAGTGGTGCAGGTCCTTGCCACGTCCATGCAGAAGTTCCTGATGGGCGAGTTTGTAGCCGGGGACGGGGATTTTCCCGGTGCCTCCCCCCGCGAGTACGGAACCAGGGGATGGTTGCCGAGAAGGGGGACGACTCGGCGACGCCAACTTCTGCGAGTCCGGCTCCTTGACCTCAGAATCCCGTTTTGGCGAGCTATCAGGAATGCTTTTGGCCCGCGGGGTGGACGCCTCGCCACTATTCTCCCGGCTGGAAGAAAGCTCCACGAGGTCTTTTGCAGGAGAACCAAGAGCCGGCTGGTTGGAGGAGCCAGCCCCGCTCCTTAAGGCCGCTATAAAATCGGCTAGAATGGGTTCGGCCCCCGGAGGAAAGGGTTTTGCCCGCTTAGCCGAGCCAAAATCAGCAAAGCGGCGAGCAGGGATCTCTAGGCTAGTCAGGCCCGCAGCTTGAGTGGCGATCTCATCGCGAGTGCGTGCGAGCCGCTCTAGGACTTCCTTGGGAAGCGGCATTTTAGCAGGATTCCAGGAAGGGCAAGGGTCAGTCAGATGCGTAGGGGTACATATATATAGCTGCTTGTGGGGCCTACCAGAAGATTCTTTCTTTAGTGCATGCCCCCCACTCGCCGAATCCTGCGGGGTTGGATGTATCTTTCCGAGCTTGTCTCAATCTCGCAAAGAGCGGGGATTGTGTACAACCCCGTATCCGCCGAGTGGGTCCGCGGAAGCCAGACCGGCAGGTCCAGACCGCCTCACGGCGGGGCAGGGTTCATCGCCGAGCTCGAGCTCGGCAAATCGTCATACCGAGCTCGGAGATCGTCGTGCCGAGCTCAGGGTTTTTCCAACCGAGCACGCACTCGCCAAACCTGAGCTGCTCGTCAGCCGAGCCCGCACTCGCCAAACCATAGCTGCTCGCCAGCCAAGCCCGCACTCGCCAAACCGGAGGGGATCGCCAGGCGAGCTCGCACTCGCCATTGGCCGGGCAAAATCGGCGAGTGCTAGCCCCATCGGGCTCTCGCCGCCCTGGCCGAGCAGGGGATCCAATGGCCATCCTGCCCCAGGTGGTCTGCCCCTGGCCTCTCATAACAGTGGAGTTTGGCTGTTGGCAGGCCAGCCCAAGGGGGCTTTCAGTAATTTCAGACCAGCAGAGGTAGGCTATTTGCAGGCCGTTTTCAGTTCTCTATAAATAGGACCCAAGGGGTACCTCAGAAAGGCATGCTTACTAATTCTCAGGTCTCCTAGCACTTTCTGAGGTACCTTAGCCCGACAATTGGCTAAGGAGGGGAAGCGCTCTAAGATCTTCCGGGTGTGTGGTGGGACCTTCGCGCCGGGCCCTTGGTCTAGTCCTTTGTTCTTCACTTTCTCGTCGTTTTCTTGCAGGAGCAGAGTAGGTGCGCGACCACCCCTTCCCCCAAGGGTCAACTCCACAGGGACCGATTTTTCGGTTTCAACACCTATATTTTAGGATATGCCAAAGGACACGGATCCGGCAAAATGGAAGGTGGAGCATCAGAAGCTGTGTGGGTTTATCAGACGGTTCGTGGAACCGAACGTCTATAACCATGTGGCTAGCATTAATGATGTGAAGGATCTGTGGAAGACTCTTGAGACCTTGTATGCCAAGAGCAGGGCATCAACGAGCTCTACTTGCTGAAGAAGCTTGGAGAGTTCAGATACCGGGAGGGCTCACCTATTTTGGATCATGTCAACGAGTTTAAGGGGATTATAGATCGCTTGACTGCTATGAAGGTGACCTTTGAAGATGAGGTGAATGCATTGTGGCTACTCATGTCACTTCCAGACTCGTGGGAGATGGTCAGAGTTTCTCTAATCAATTCTTCCCCCCATGGGATTGTTTCCATGGAGATCGCCAAGAGTGAGATCTTGAATGAGGAGGTGAGACGAAAGTCTCAGGGGACTTCGGGCTCTTCTTTACGAGCCAACATTCTCTTTATGGAGACCAGGGGGAGAGGAAGGAGTAAGAGCCGAGGAAGGAGGAAAGGAGTCAGAGTAGGGGCAAGTCGAAAACACGCTATCATAACGTGGAATGCCACTACTGCCACAAGAAGGGGCACATCAAGAAGTTTTGCTATTCTTGGAAGAACGATCAGAAGAAGAAGGGGATTGCCACTGAGGGCAAAGATGAGTGTCACACGGCAGCCACCGTTTCGACTTAGGAGGACGACGTCATTATTGTTGGTGACAACATCACTACTATACTCGCGTGTGATGACTGATGTTGGATGGTTGATTCAGGAGCCTCTACGCATGTCTCACATAACAGGGAGTTATTTGCCACTTACACCACTCATGACTGTGGGGTGTTGAGGATGGGCAATGGGGATACGTCCAAGGTGCTTGGGCCTTACTTGTTCTAAGGGATGTACGACATGTGCCAGACATTCGCTTCAATCTGATTTCTGTTGGCAGACTTGGAGACGAATGACACCTGAGTGTCTTTAGAGGAGACTTCTGGAAGTTGATCAGGGGATCACTCGTGAAGGCCAGAGGTTATAGAGATTCTAGACTGTATTACATGGAGGGGAGGCCTGAAGCTGCTTAGGACAACTCCGTCAGGGATGAGGCATCCACTTCTTTGTGGCATAGGAGGCTGGTTCACATTAGCCAGAAGGATTTGGGATGCCTGGCGAAGAAGAAGCTGATCAGTAAAATTTATGGCGACCATTTGGAGAGGTGTGACCACTGCATGGCTGGGAAGCAGAATAGGATTTCATTCCAGAGCCACACGTCCACCAGGAGATCGGATCCTTTAGAGCTAGTTAATACTGATGTTTACGGACTGCTGAAGGTCCAGACTAGAGGAGGTGCTTCTTATTTCGTTACCTTTATTGAAGACTATTCGAGGAAGCTTTGGGTCTATGCTCTCAAGATCACAGATCAGGTCCTTGATACTTTCAGGAGATTCTACATCGAGGTGGAGAGATAGTTTGGGAAGAGGCTGAGATGCATCAGGTCCGACAACGGGGGAGAGTACATTGGTCCGTTTGACGAGTACTGCAGGGACCATGACATCAGACATGAGAAGACCCCACCGAAGACGCCGCAGCTGAATTGCATAGCTGAGAGGATGAATCAGACACTGTTGGAGAGGATTCGATGCATGCTATTTGAGTCGAAGCTGCCAGGGATGTTCTGGGGTAAGGCTCTTCTTACTACAGTGCATGTCATCAACCTCTCGCCGAGCTCTGCATTGCAGGAGGACGTCCCGGACAGGGTTTGGTATGGAAAAGACCCCTCTTACAGTCACTTACGGGTATTTGGCTGCAAATCCTTTGTGCACGTCTCCAGGGACGAGAGATCGAAGTTGGATTCGAAGACCCGACAGTGTATTTTCTTGGGGTACGGCTACAGTGGAGAGTTTGGGTATAGGTTCTTTGATTCAGTTGAGAAGAAGCTTGTACGTAGCCGTAATGCTATTTTCTATGAGGATAAGACTGTTGGTGATCCTGAGGGGATAGTTGAGTTGGAGGTTGACTCTCGTACTGCTGTAGAGTCACCTATGGTTGGAGCTGAGGATACTGAGGAGGCTATTGAGCCTGAGCCAGCACGGGGCACTGATGCCCTTCCAGATCATGATATCACCACTGATGGTGAACTAGTAGTCGTCGAGGATATTGCTGATGATGTACCTGCACTGGCCCCAAAGCCGGCCGTACAGAGGTCTGATCGAGCCAGGCACCCACCCACTAGATATTCTACATCAGAGTTCATATTGCTGACTGATGCAGGGGAGCCTGCGAGTTATACCGAGGTTGTGGAGAGCACTGAGAAGTGTCAGTGGATGGTTGCTATGTAGGAGAAGATACAGTCGCTGTAGAAGAACCACACGTATGACTTGGGAAGATTGCCTAAGGGCAAGAAGGCCTTGAAGAATCGTTTGATTTTCAGGGTGAAGTAGGGTGATTCCTCCACACCTCTCAGATACAAGGTCAGGCTAGTGGTGAAGGGCTTTGGAAAGCGACAGGGTGTTGACTTTAATGAGATCTTATCGCCTGTGGTGAGATGCCATCTATTCGGGTTGTACTTGAACTTGCTGCGAGGCTTGATTTGGAGATAGAGCAGATAGATGTCAAGACCACCTTTCTGCATGGCGATCTTGAGAAGGAGCTATACATGGATCAGCCTGAGGGTTTCAGTGTCAGAGTGAAGGAAGCTCTAGTGTGCCGCTTGCAGAAGAGTTTATAAGGCCTGGAGCAGGCCCTGCGATAATGGTATAGGAAGTTTGATTCTTTCATGGGGGAGATTGACTTCAGGAGGACCACCCTTGACCACTGCATGTTCATCAAGCAGTATGCTCCAGAGGATTTCATCATTCTGTTATTGTACGTGGACGATATGCTGATTGTCGGAAGGAACACTGCTCGCATTGCTGAGCTGAAGCGACAGTTGAGTTCCACTTTTGAGATGAAGGATCTGGGTACTGCAAAGACCATTTTGGGGATGCACATTCGCAGAGATAGAGGAGCCAGATTGCTTTGGTTATCATAGGAGCGGTACATTTGCAAAGTGTTGCAAAGATTTGATATGGGTCAGGCGAAGAAGGTGAGCGTGCCTCTTGCAGCTCACTTCAGGCTTACCGCTGATCAGTGTCCCAGCACAACCGAGGAGATCGAGGCGATGTCACAACCCGCATTTTTTCCAAATTAAAGAATTATCAGAGTCTGAGAAAAAAACACGTGTCGTGATGCCACGTCGAGCAGGGGATAACTGCCGACGCTCAGGCAGAACACTAACTACTTTATTTTATGAAAATTCATAAGTTAAATTATTGGAAATTTAGTTATATTTTTAAGGCCGTATCCCTCGGCTCTGTGGATCATCTAGTCCACACTTCAAAATTATACGTATACGTAGCGGAAAATACTTTGTTTACATTTATGCAACCTAAGAGAGAACGCATAAGTGTCCCCAGGGGACATCTTATACTATGCAAGACCCTAGATTACATTTTTATATATATAAGAAAAATGATCTTTTTACGTTGCCTTGAAAGTAGTGTATGAGTTTTGTAAAACATGCAGATCATGAGTTGTATATACTTAATAGTGTTTTTAGGGTTTAAAAATAACTAGCATCCTAACATAAATCATCCAAAGAGCAAGTTTAATATATCCAAAAGCAGAAAACTAACAGTGTAAGCAAGTGCAAAGTATCTAAAAGAGAAACCACCAGTGGGCATCAACAACTGACACGAACCCACTGGTGAGTAGGTGTGTCTATACTACATGTCTAAAGAAAACTACCTCCCAAACAAGAGGAACAGAGAACCACAGAAGTAGCTGAAATGCTAGAAAATCTCCAGGAGCCAACTAGCCGCACAGTCGGCTAAATACCTGTACCTGAGGTATTCAGAAAAATGAACACCTCAGCAAAACAACTATCAAAAGAAAAAGCAAGGGTACAATAGATTTATACAGGAATTAAAATCAGGTCAGAAGTAAGTGAAAGTGAAGCAAACAGGTACAGGTAAAAGAAGGTAAGTAAGGCAGGTAAAACTAATACCCAACAAAAGTGAGTAGAAAGGGAGTGCACCAAGAGCACGAATGAAGCCGAGCTTCAAGGATCTCTGCAAAAAGGTTTAGCACAATAATAAAATCCTAACATAGAGCTAGAGCGGAAAGAGTCACCTAGTACTGGAGATGGACAAAATCAATAACAAGGGCCTAGACTGGTGACCACATGTCAAACCAAGTCTTCCAGGCCTAAATATCATCGTGGTGTTGTGGTGGTGGCATCAGTCCACTCAGCCAAACAACCCATATTGTCTTAGTAAGACAAGAAGAAAACAGGGGTGGCGGCATCGGTCCAACTCTCCCCTAAATCACATCCTACTCCAGCACCAAGTGGCTTGGGGAAACCCTTACTGGTGGTTTCATGAACCACCAAGGAGTCAACACAACCCTATTTCATTTAGAGCAACCCACCTAAGAGCTTTATATATATACCAACAGACTAAACCTTGAGTTTGTCCAAGCACGTGGTTTGGCACAAATAAATTGAAAGAGATACGATACTAAATTTATGTAAGTAGCTTGATACTGAACGCTTACCAATAACGTGATATTAAATATAACTAAGTAGCTTAATTTTTAACTAAACCTATACAATTAGCTTGATACAAACCCTAATAGTCAACTTGCTACAAACCATAAACACTTAGCTTTATACAACCCATAATAAATTAGCTTAATACAATCCATAAACAATTAACTTGGGTGGTTTGATACCAAACATTAGCATGGGGCTTGACACCAATTGCAAACAAGAGGATTGACACACACAAAAAGAAGTGACAAGAGGATCGGATGGTTTTGATAGTAATCCGATTTTGAAGCGACTACGGAGCAAGCTATAATATAATCTTGAAAAAAAACAGTTATAACAAAACTATAACAATGGTTTACACCAACGAAAAACGGCAAACTATTATATAAATCATGAAATGAACAAAGCTTAAAACAGAGGAGCACTCGGGTTATACCCGATCTGGGCAAGATCCAAAGCCCAAACACAAAAAAAAACGAAGCAGCGACTATTAGAGGCAACCAATAGTATCAAAAGGGATAACACAAATCTGGAAATGAGGATCTGGCAAGCTATACAAACATCACTTAGTATAATATAAATTCTGAAATGAAGATCTGTACGAACTATACGAAAAACCTTCGGTATAATGTAAAAAATTTTTTGGAACTAAGATCGGTACAGATTTACGGATAACTAAATGGGCATGACACAGAATTTCTTTGGCAAGGGCGAAGGGCACACTTGCCTTGGTTTTAGAAGAACTTCGGCCAACAATACTCTTCCCAACAGGTCGGTCGCAAGCAACAATCCATAAGAAAGTAAACTGGAAAAAAAATCTGGGCGATCAAAGCACGAAAAAAAAGGCGAACCCGCAACACCCGATTCAGAAAAAGAGATGGTGAAATCCCAAAATGTTTACCTCGGAACGAAGGTCTTGCCTAGAATAGTTCGGATCCGGCCTCAAACAGAAGTTCCGAGTTCTACAGGACAAGGGTTGAACGGTCAGAGCTCCATCTTGTATCCGCCGTTTCCCTCATTCCGTAAGAACGGGCTGCCAGGTTGGGAGAGAATAACCTAATATAAAATAAAAAGAAACCCTATACCTATATACTAACAGCCAACATTAATTCAGGATAACAAAAGTAATAAACTATAAGCCTATACACTAATATAAGCCTAAGTATTAAACATAAGCCACCGTTTACATTATAAACCTACACTAACCGCCAACATTATCATTATTAATATATATACCAATAATAATAACAGCACGTATATATTTTATAAGCTTCGCACGTACGTATATGTATAAAGGCCTATATAAAACGACTATCCACACCCAGCTTTCACCAAAAACAACAGTATATATATAATTATATGAAACTAGCACAATCCTCACCAAGCTTGGCCACATAAAGCCATGCACGAAAAACAAAACAAAAAAAAACAACTACTACTCGCTAACACGGAAACGTCGAAACGACGCGAAAATAAACGATCTCGGATTTCAACCAAACTCGCACCGTTGTCAAACACTTGCGCTACGAAAACAACGGCGAAGTCGGAAACAACTTTCGACGATCACACACTCGGGCTAACCCCGCCCGAAGCCAAAGCACAAGGATTCCCTAAGAGGCTCAGCCGGGCCTCCAAAACAGACGCCGGCTAGCTGGGGAAACCATACAACAGGCTATAACCTCTAAGAACACCTAACGAGGTACTCTAACAACGGCACGAGCCGGAAATGCGCCAACGTAACGCCAAACGAGAATTTAAATAATTGCCGAAAAAATTGGGGGCGTTACAGTTACTCCCCCTAAAAGAAAGTTTCGTCCCGAAACTTTACGCTCACAACTTCTATCATAGAAGGAAAAGAATAGAACTAACCAAGAGTTAGTAAAAAGAATACTAAACATACCGAGCACAATCAGGGAAACAGACGAGGGTGAGCCTCCCTCATAGCCGACTCTCATTTTCAAGTCGCGCTTCCACGCCATGATTCCTCCACAAAACTTTGACCATCATGATTGACTTTCTCCGCAACTCCTGATCTTGAGTATCCAAAAATGTGGACAGACGTCTCAACATAAGAAAGATTCGGTTCTAACTGAGACACAAAATCCAAAACTTACATATCGTTTAGCACACACTTCCGTAGTTGACTGACGTGAAAAACATTGCGCACGCCAGGAACGTTCGCGGGCAAATCCAGCCTATAAGCTGTCACACCAATTCGCTCAACGATTATAAATGGCGCCACATACCTTGGGTCCAACTTTCGATTCTTACCAAACCTCTTGATTTCAATCATCGGGAAAACTTTAATAAATACCAAGTCTCCCACAGCAAATACCAATTCAGATCTACGCCGGTTGGCGTTCTTCTCATATCGCTCCTGGGCTATCTGGAGCTTCTCTCGAATAAGCCTCGCAACAACATCCATTTCTTCAAGGGCATCCGGGCCCAACAATGACCTTTCACCAACCTCGGTCCAAGACAGGGGATTCCTGCAGCGCTTCCCATGCAGAGCTCAAAAGGAGCCATTTGCAGGCTTTCTTGATAATTGTTATAGCACGCATATTCCATCAGCCTCAAATGCTCACCCCACGCTCCTCCGTGGTCAAAAATACAACATCTGATTGTATCCTCCACGATCGGGTTAACTCGCTTCGCCTGACCATTTTTCTGCGGATGATATGTGGTAGAATATCTCAAATCAGTACCCAAATCTTCTTGCAACCTCTTCCAGAAGCGAGACGTAAACCTGGAGTCTCGGTCTGATATGTTGCTTAAAGGAACTCCAAGCAATCGGATGACTTTATTCAGATTCAGCTCAACTATTTTCTTCAAGGGGTAATCTATCTCATTAAGGTACGAAGTGAACACACTTCGCTAATCTGACAATCATAGCCAAGACTGAATCAAATTCTCTCGGAGATCTCGGCAAGCCTGAAATAAAATCCATCGAGATGCTCTCCCCCTTTCAAGTCGGGATCTCCAATGGAGTCAACTTGTCACCAGGCCTTCCATGATCGGCCTTAACATGCTACCAGGTGGAACACTCAGAAACAAACACAAAGCAATCTGCTTCAAGTCCTAATACATCTTAGTTAGGACACGGGTGGTAGGCAACACTGACACCATGCGCCTCACTACACAATTCAACTCGTATACTTTCGATATTGGGGATACAAATTTTTTTGTAGCGGTAAATTCCCCTTCTCCGTTCTATTACAAAGGTGCAGTAAATCAGGATCGTCCTTTTGATGAAACCTTGTAAAAGAAGTCCATGAAGACTAGATCCCCACCCACTACTTGGCGTGGCACAACTTCTCACTGAAATGCCCGTTAAAAGAAATTCTTCTATCAACAAATTTAGCGGCGATATCTGAAAATTTCCAGGTCTTTCTACTTGGGGCGTCGGCTACTACGTTAGCTTGCCCGGATAGTATCAAATCATAACCTGAAAATCAACGACACACCCTAACCATTCCCGCTAAAACTTTCTGAGTGAAGACATACTTCAACCCGTATGAGTAGTATAATTCTTGCATTGCGCGTCTTACAACAGGTGTCTCCACAACCTTAGCTCAAAATTCCTAGCTGCGAACTCTAGATCCTGCGTAGGGTAGTTCCTTTCATGAATCTTCCGTTGCCTTGGCCCATACGCAACTACTCTTCCCTTCTTCATTAAACGCAACCAAGCCCCACGTGATATGCGTTCATATAATGGTATAATCTAAGCCTTTCGTAGGGAATGTCAAAACCGGAGCAGTGCATGCTCAAATCTTTAATTCTTGAAAAGCTTCCTCGCGCTTATTTCTCCAAACAAAACTGCATTCTCATGCCTCGATTGAAATCCTAGCCCATTCCATAACCACAGCTATTTTTCTCTGGATCGGCTGAAATCTCATTCTATAATAGCAACAATCTATTCTGGATTGACATAAATCTTGTCCTTGCTAACCACATGACCCAGAAAGAAACCCGAGGTAACCAAAACTTGCATTTACTAAATTTGGCGAATAGCTTATGGTCCTTCAAAGCAGATAAAACCAAACGCAGATGCCGGTCGTGCCCCACAACATCGCGAGAATAAATCAAAACATCGCCGATGAACGCGACCACGAACTTATCCAGGAAGTCCTTGTACACGCGGTTCATCAAATCCATAAAGGCTGAGGGTACACTTGCCAAACCATACGACATAACCAAAAACGCAAACCTGCTCAACCTAACACACATCTTGAGGTTCATCAAGGCAGACAACACTAAGGACAAGGATGGGCATGTTTTACAACACTATAGAATACCCAAAAACGTCACCTAAAAACACAATCACAAAAGGTCCAGATTTAGGACGAACTCTACGCCTCACATAGGAGGAAAGTTAACTAAGACGACATCCGAACACTCGCGCACCAAGGGAATCTCCTCTAAGCGCGACAACGAACACCGGTTTCAAAAAAACTGAAATCAAACAAACAAACATCCCGAAGCTAACGCCTTCCAAGCACAAACCGCAGAAGATAACTGGAGGAGCCTAACACGGATCACCATAAACACCCTTGGGCCGACCGTCGTCCATCTTGAGGTCCAAGCGCTAAATTTTGCACTGGATAACAACGTCATGCCCGGACGACCCATACATGCCCAAAATCACATCAAAAACTTTTCGGTCTATCACCTTTTAATCAAAAGCCACTAGAATATCACCCAATTGATTCGGACATTACTGAACAACTTGGTCCGATACCACCGAATCATCAGAAGGAAAACTTGACACAAAACATGTCACCAATTCGACAGAGGGTCAAACCGTGACACTCTACCAAGGCCCTAGACCCGAACGGGTGGGTAGCGACAAAACCAAAAGATCACGCACCTAACTGTTCTTTACCTTAAACTTCCCTATACAAATCGCGTACACAACTAAACGAACAAACGATCGACGATATCAGCTTACACTTTCCTTTGTCCAAGTACTGCACCTGAGGTAAAACTTGAGGTGGGGCAGGCTGAAACGCAGGCTGAAATTGCGGGCACCTTGCCTTAACATGCCCCTTCTGCCCACACTGAAAGCAGACCTTACCCTTATCCCAACAATGGGCCACCTCATGCCCCTTCTTCTTGCACGAGGTACACACCAGATCTCCTTTGGGGGTCTTCTGAACCTCCTGAACTTGGTCCTTCTTTTGAGCCTTCATTTTCTTAAAACATCTTTCAAAGGGGTGGCCTGGTGGCCAAAGAAGCTACACATTTCCTTAATCCTTTTCCTTTAAACATCAGCGGGTACTTGGATGGTCTTACCCTCATCGATCTTCCTTTTATCCTTCTTTAGCATCATGTCTCTATCCTTAGCATGACCCATAGTCTCAACTTTAAGAGCAATTTCCACTGACCTTACATCAGTCTCGAATTGGTAAGTATTAGAGTGCTGATGAATATCATTTGGGAGGCCACCCAAGAAACCTTTTACTCTGCACTCTTCAGTAGCTGACAATCCCGAAGCAATCTTATTCAATTTGCTGATCTCGCTCTCATTCTCCACCACTGCGGGGGTTTGCCCACTAGGCTGTCGTCCTAAGGTGGCAGCCAACAATTCCTGCAACTGCACTTGCATCGCCACTACCTGACCTGCCAGGATCCTCATACACTAGCGCAGTTCTACAATCACCGCCTCTCTACGCGCATGATGACTCGCCCTCAGATTGGGGGGGTCGACCTCGACACTATACGCTTAGGCGCCATGCTATACGAGCAAACAACACAATAATCGAAACCTAGTTCAACTACTAGGACAAAACAAACAGGTATAGACAAACCTACATAAGTACTTGCTTTAACTGCCAACTTGCTCTAGGGTTTTATATATAGATATATTTTTTTTACAACAATGATATCATGCTTAACCTAAGATGGTTTACCACCATCATACTAACTCTTGTGCCTAGACCATGAATGCATGTATTTATATTCTTTTTGACTCAAAACCATGTGTGTACATATGTCATCCTGCAAATCTTTAGCTTGGCACGTTGTGCTTATGCAATGCTATGCTATGCATGATTGTGCTATGCATTCTAAAAAGGCCCTAATGCATGTTATGAGCGGCGTACACATGAAAATGTTATGCATCCCATACTACATAACATTTCCATGCAACGAAAAAGAAAACGTGCTAGCCGCATTCATGTGGTGAGGTTATGCATCCCATACTACATAACCCTCACATGTTGCCTCCTATGGTGGATCCATATACAAACACATATTATGCATCCCATACTACATAATATGCCTCGTATACTTCATGTCATGCTATGAGTGTAGTGTTTGTGCTTCAGCCAAGACGTGCTGATGACATATCGGTGTGTGTATGATATGACTCTAAACACCTAATACTTACAGGGAAAGGTTGCCCGACAATTTGTCAAGCAACCTCCCTCTGATACCAACTGTCACAACCCGCATTTTTTCCAAATTAAAGAATTATCAGAGTCTGAGAAAAAAACACGTGTCGTGATGCCACGTCGAGCAGGGGATAACTGCCGACGCTCAGGCAGAACACTAACTACTTTATTTTATGACAATTCATAAGTTAAATTATTGGAAATTTAGTTATATTTTTAAGGCCGTATCCCTCGGCTCTGTGGATCATCTAGTCCACACTTCAAAATTATACGTATACGTAGCGGAAAATACTTTGTTTACATTTATGCAACCTAAGAGAGAACGCATAAGTGTCCCCAGGGGACATCTTATACTATGCAAGACCCTAGATTACATTTTTATATATATAAGAAAAATGATCTTTTTACGTTGCCTTGAAAGTAGTGTATGAGTTTTGTAAAACATGCAGATCATGAGTTGTATATACTTAATAGTGTTTTTAGGGTTTAAAAATAACTAGCATCCTAACATAAATCATCCAAAGAGCAAGTTTAATATATCCAAAAGCAGAAAACTAACAGTGTAAGCAAGTGCAAAGTATCTAAAAGAGAAACCACCAGTGGGCATCAACAACTGACACGAACCCACTGGTGAGTAGGTGTGTCTATACTACATGTCTAAAGAAAACTACCTCCCAAACAAGAGGAACAGAGAACCACAGAAGTAGCTGAAATGCTAGAAAATCTCCAGGAGCCAACTAGCCGCACAGTCGGCTAAATACCTGTACCTGAGGTATTCAGAAAAATGAACACCTCAGCAAAACAACTATCAAAAGAAAAAGCAAGGGTACAATAGATTTATACAGGAATTAAAATCAGGTCAGAAGTAAGTGAAAGTGAAGCAAACAGGTACAGGTAAAAGAAGGTAAGTAAGGCAGGTAAAACTAATACCCAACAAAAGTGAGTAGAAAGGGAGTGCACCAAGAGCACGAATGAAGCCGAGCTTCAAGGATCTCTGCAAAAAGGTTTAGCACAATAATAAAATCCTAACATAGAGCTAGAGCGGAAAGAGTCACCTAGTACTGGAGATGGACAAAATCAATAACAAGGGCCTAGACTGGTGACCACATGTCAAACCAAGTCTTCCAGGCCTAAATATCATCGTGGTGTTGTGGTGGTGGCATCAGTCCACTCAGCCAAACAACCCATATTGTCTTAGTAAGACAAGAAGAAAATAGGGGTGGCGGCATCGGTCCAACTCTCCCCTAAATCACATCCTACTCCAGCACCAAGTGGCTTGGGGAAACCCTTACTGGTGGTTTCATGAACCACCAAGGAGTCAACACAACCCTATTTCATTTAGAGCAACCCACCTAAGAGCTTTATATATATACCAACAGACTAAACCTTGAGTTTGTCCAAGCACGTGGTTTGGCACAAATAAATTGAAAGAGATACGATACTAAATTTATGTAAGTAGCTTGATACTGAACGCTTACCAATAACGTGATATTAAATATAACTAAGTAGTTTAATTTTTAACTAAACCTATACAATTAGCTTGATACAAACCCTAATAGTCAACTTGCTACAAACCATAAACACTTAGCTTTATACAACCCATAATAAATTAGCTTAATACAATCCATAAACAATTAACTTGGGTGGTTTGATACCAAACATTAGCATGGGGCTTGACACCAATTGCAAACAAGAGGATTGACACACACAAAAAGAAGTGACAAGAGGATCGGATGGTTTTGATAGTAATCCGATTTTGAAGCGACTACGGAGCAAGCTATAATATAATCTTGAAAAAAAACAGTTATAACAAAACTATAACAATGGTTTACACCAACGAAAAACGGCAAACTATTATATAAATCATGAAATGAACAAAGCTTAAAACAGAGGAGCACTCGGGTTATACCCGATCTGGGCAAGATCCAAAGCCCAAACACAAAAAAAAACGAAGCAGCGACTATTAGAGGCAACCAATAGTATCAAAAGGGATAACACAAATCTGGAAATGAGGATCTGGCAAGCTATACAAACATCACTTAGTATAATATAAATTCTGAAATGAAGATCTGTACGAACTATACGAAAAACCTTCGGTATAATGTAAAAAATTTTTTGGAACTAAGATCGGTACAGATTTACGGATAACTAAATGGGCATGACACAGAATTTCTTTGGCAAGGGCGAAGGGCACACTTGCCTTGGTTTTAGAAGAACTTCGGCCAACAATACTCTTCCCAACAGGTCGGTCGCAAGCAACAATCCATAAGAAAGTAAACTGGAAAAAAAATCTGGGCGATCAAAGCACGAAAAAAAAGGCGAACCCGCAACACCCGATTCAGAAAAAGAGATGGTGAAATCCCAAAATGTTTACCTCGGAACGAAGGTCTTGCCTAGAATAGTTCGGATCCGGCCTCAAACAGAAGTTCCGAGTTCTACAGGACAAGGGTTGAACGGTCAGAGCTCCATCTTGTATCCGCCGTTTCCCTCATTCCGTAAGAACGGGCTGCCAGGTTGGGAGAGAATAACCTAATATAAAATAAAAAGAAACCCTATACCTATATACTAACAGCCAACATTAATTCAGGATAACAAAAGTAATAAACTATAAGCCTATACACTAATATAAGCCTAAGTATTAAACATAAGCCACCGTTTACATTATAAACCTACACTAACCGCCAACATTATCATTATTAATATATATACCAATAATAATAACAGCACGTATATATTTTATAAGCTTCGCACGTACGTATATGTATAAAGGCCTATATAAAACGACTATCCACACCCAGCTTTCACCAAAAACAACAGTATATATATAATTATATGAAACTAGCACAATCCTCACCAAGCTTGGCCACATAAAGCCATGCACGAAAAACAAAACAAAAAAAAACAACTACTACTCGCTAACACGGAAACGTCGAAACGACGCGAAAATAAACGATCTCGGATTTCAACCAAACTCGCACCGTTGTCAAACACTTGCGCTACGAAAACAACGGCGAAGTCGGAAACAACTTTCGACGATCACACACTCGGGCTAACCCCGCCCGAAGCCAAAGCACAAGGATTCCCTAAGAGGCTCAGCCGGGCCTCCAAAACAGACGCCGGCTAGCTGGGGAAACCATACAACAGGCTATAACCTCTAAGAACACCTAACGAGGTACTCTAACAACGGCACGAGCCGGAAATGCGCCAACGTAACGCCAAACGAGAATTTAAATAATTGCCGAAAAAATTGGGGGCGTTACAGGCGATGCAGAAAGTTTCGTATGCATCTGCAGTTGGGAGCCTCATGTATGCAATGATATGTACTCGTCCAGACATTGCGCATGCCGTTGGGAAAGTTAGTAGATTCCTCTCTATTGGTACCCTAGTTTGGATTTGTGTTAAGTCTTCTCAATTAGCTTCTTGACCCAAGATTTATCTATGGTCAAAGGTTAGTTGTTAGGTTAGATTTCCTCAGTTGTAGAGTTGTCACTTATCCAGTGGAAATCTGGCTAAGTTGTTTTTGTCATTTATCTATAGTCGAACGGCGCTCGACTATCGTCTATCAACTGTTCGACGATCTTCTATCAGTTGGTCGACTATAGTCAGTCAGCAGATCGTCTATCTTTGAGTTAGTTCAACTCTTGTTAGCTCGACGATCTGTGGTATCTGCCTCGTCAATCGTCAAACCCTGCTCGACTTCTTTCATCCAGACAGTTTGTTTGATAGTTCGGCTATCTGTTCTATTTGATAGTTTGACTATCTTTCCTGATAGTTCAACTATCTGCTTTGATAGTTCAACTATCTGATAGCTCGACTATCTGTTTGATAGTTTGGCTATCTGTTCTGTTTGATAGTTCGACTATCTGCCTTGATAGTTCAACTATCTGATAGCTCGACTATCTGTTCTGATAGTTCGACTATCTACTGTGGTAGTTCGACTATCTGTTCTGATAGCTCGACTATCTGCTGTGTGTTTCATTCGTCGATCTCTATGCATAGTTCGACGATCTCTGTGGTTCGTTCGACGATCTCTGCGGATCGTTCGACGATCTTTTGTCTGCCTTTAGTAATTTTGTACTCCTTCTGTTATGTGATTTATTTCCTATTTATTTGGCATATTTTATTAAAGATTATTTCATTGATTTTATGCTTACATCTCAAGGCAATCTTTGCCCCATCCTTTGTGCATAAGTCAAGTTCTATCTGACAAAGTCTTTTGTCTTATTAGTTGAAATATCTTTCTGATTTATCTGTCATGCTGTCCTTTATAGTCGTTAGACTCAAAAGTCTTCTCTGGCCGTAAAGAGTTTGTTTTGATGTGACTTTCTCTAGTACTCCTTTTATCAGATTGGATATGCAGCTTCTTAGAAAGCTTTATCTCTTTATAGGATGTCTTTCTGCAGGATATATTTTGTGCTATGTTATTTGCAGCCCAGATTATAGATCTCAGAAGAAGACAAAGTTCAAATAAAGATTAGAGCCGTTACAAAAGGCTAATATATAAAGATCTCTTTTGAAAGAAGTAAAAGAGCGAGTTGATATACAGATATTCATATACAGATTCAAAACAAGAAGAAGATACAGCTTTCAGATCAATTCCCATTCAAACTGAGAAGGACTACTTTCTTCAACATTCTTCTTCAATCCTGAGTTCATCCTGTTTCCAGGAAAATTCACACTCAGTGCCTCAAGAAGAAGAATAAGAAAGAAAAGCTGATTGAAGAAGAACAACCATTCTACGTCAAGAGTCTTCTTCAAAGCTGCTCCTTCAAGAACTTCAAGACATCAAATTATATTTGTCAAGAGTTCAGAAGAGATCCTACACCCTGAAGCAAGGCTTTTTCCTGGATATTCTCTAAGCAAGGGGGAGCCTTGATTCCTTAGAGCTTTCTAGCTCTGTGCAATCCACTAGCTTCTCTAATCTTATTTTACAATAGAGAAGACATTCTAACTCTCTCAACCTCCTGTACAAAGGGTTATTACTCCCTTCAAAAGTGAACCTTGGTGGCAGAGCACCTTAGCAAAAACCTGTGTTGGATTTTGAGCTCCTGATAAAAAGCTCAAAGGGTCTACTTGATCTACCTGAACAAGATCAGTTGGTGGTAGGGCACCTGAACAAAAATCTGTACTGTATTCCTACCAGGGTGGTAGAAGAGTGGATGTACCTATTTAGAGGGAACCACTATAAACCTCTTGTGTTGTCTGTGTTGTTTACTTTAATTATTGTATTGTGGCTGTGAGTAGAACTAACTAGGATTACTAGTTGGTGTGTTAGGACTTAAGCTGAAACTGTAATTACAGTTAGCTTTCTCTTATGCACCTCACTTTGTGTTAGGCTCTAGGGTTTCAAACTTCTATAAACTCATTCCGCAAATTAACTTTAAGGGAGTTGAGTAGATTGTCATAATTTTTGAATACTCTATTCACCCCCCCTTTAGAGTTATATCTATCCTCACTTTCACTCTCCAATCCTGGGAGAGAGCATTGGAGCGTAGTAAGGTGGATACTGAGATATCTGTAGGGGACTTCAGATTTGATGTTTAGATTTGGGTACAGTGAGCCTGAGTTGTTGGGCTACACTGATGCTGACATGGCTGGAGATGTGGATTCCAGGAGATCGACGTCAGGGTACATGATTCTGTTTATAGGGGGAGCTGTCTCGTAGGCATCGATATTGCAGAAGTGCATTGCACTGTCCACCACGGAGGCTGAGTTTATTGCGGTAACTGAGGCTGGAAAGGAGTTGCTTTGGATGAAGAGGTTCATCAAAAAACTTGGGTTCACTCAGGACGAAAACACAATCATGTGTGACAGTCAGAGCGCTATTCACTTGGGGAAGAACCCCAATTTTCACTCAAGGTCGAAGTACATCGACACTCGATATCATTGGGTATGAGATGTCCTGGACCATAATGAGCTTGATCTTCAGAAGGTACACACTAATGACAATGGGGCAGACATGCTGACCAAGACCGTGCCAAGGGGAAGTTCGAGCACTGAGTTAGAATCGTCGGGATGGAGGTTTCTTCCGCCTCGATGTGAAGGGGGAGATTTGTTGGGTGTGGTTCCCATTCTAGTCGGTAAAAACCATCGGGCACGCGCTAGGAATTCGCTTCGAGAAGGAAATTTTCCAAAAAATTTCATAGCCTGGAAAAAGGTTGCAACGTACAAAAATAATTGGTTGCAACATCCAATTCTCGATTTGGCAAAGTAGGAGCAGGCGCAGACGCAGAGGTTACAATGTCCAGAAAAATGAGGTTGCAACAACTTGGGGGCGGAATTAAAATCCGTTTTTGAAATCTGACGCTGAATTAAAATATGGAAAGGTGCATCTCTTGGGGACTCTTGGACGTGATTTAGGAGCTAGTTATGGCAAGGAACATACAACACTAAATCATTCTCTGGAGGTGAGAGGGCGTTGAGAGGAGTTTTAGGTTTTCGGTGGAAGAAGAAAAGGCGATCCTGCTTTTGGAGAAATCGCCTCCAGCCGCCGCCGCCCGTTCGTGGTCCTCCTCCGATGCCGACGTCCAGATTGCTGCTGTCACCGGTGTTCAGATCCCGCCGCGGTCACCGTCCAGATCTCGCCGCTGTCGCTTACAGAGATTGTTGTCGTCGCCCGTAAAGAAATAGGATCGGGCCACTTTTTGTCGGCCCTTGTTCGTGGCTTGGAAGTTGAAGAAAGAGTTGGAAGGGGCTGTGCATAGCCGTCCTTCTTCGTGGTCTTGCGAACGTCTCTTCGACGTTGGGACGGATTGTTCAATCTGTCCTGGTAACACTTCTCACCTCTCTTGTATTTCTTTTTCAATCTTGTACTTGTGTGTGTGGATTGGAAGGAAGGTTGTGTATCCTGTGTGGATCGGTGGAGGGAAAACCTGTAATTTGTGCTTGTGATTTATCACACATCTTTAGTGGAGGCTTTCCGGGTTGGACTCCGATCGTCCCGTGGTTTTTCACCTAATTGGGTTTTCCACGTTAAAAATTTCCTGTGTTTTTCTGTGTTTTGTTGCCTTTATTTCCGGCATTGTATTGTTGTTTTCGCTTGCATACCGCTGAATGCGGTCGCACAGGTGCTCGCTCAAATTTACAACAGATGCTCTGGTCAGGATTGTTCGCTCTCTTTCCCAACATGAGACACAAGATATGGGTAAGTGATTATGTACAGAATAAGCATGATATCCTAAATACGATTTATAATCTATGGCTTTTATATGCGATGAGTTTCAGAAATGTTAATTTTATTTTAAAAATAGTTTGATCTTAAAGATATAGAACAAGGAAATTGGGGATATATTTAAAAAGTTTTGCATTTAATATTTTTGCATAAGACCCCTAATAACAACTTTTTAAATCCATTTTGAAAATGATTTATTAGTCTTTATAATACCATTTATGAAATTCATTGTTTAATTTATTTTTCATAACATTATAAGATATTTGCTGGAAATTGATTTTTTAAGGCGATAAAAGCTAGATAAATAGTCACTAGAAGCGATATGAGTTTCTCTTTAATTTTGATCAAGTAGTTTTATTATTCATTAAGATTAAAAAGTGAATGACATATCTCAGGAAAAATATAACGTGATCATAGCATTTTGGCTCAAACAAAATTGCAAAAAAAGATGACAATTAAGCATATCGTATAGTAGAATATTGTGAATTTCGTTTTAAATTCTATTTTACACAAAAGGAGGATACTACTGAATAAAATATTTAGGTATCCAAATGGGACTGAGTGTAATGGTTTCTTTGGGCACCAAAATACTGTGTGTTGATTTTTGGGGAGAACATGATGAATAATCATTTTCAAGTAGAGTTAGTATTTCATTTTTAATTTTGGGCCTCCATTCATACTTTGGATATTTAATATTCTTATATTTCAAATTTCCATAATGATTTTCAAAATTATTATTTGTAGGAAATTTGTGAACATTTAAACTTATATTGGGAGAAGTTAAATAGTGATTGAGATTTATCAAGTTTTTAAAATTAAATAATCTACTAGGTGTATGTTTAATATAATTTAACAATCTAGTAGAAGTCTTATATAGTTTTGAAGATAAAATAGAGATAAAAAAAGTTATTACTTGAAATTTTTTTAATAAACAATTTTAATGATTCTAATTTACAAGACAAAGCAATATTTTCATTAATCAATTTTTTATTATGCTCTTTAGAAATATTTAGCTCTTTTTCAAAAACCATGAATTTATCTTTAAATTCTTTGCAATCAAAACAGGGTATAATATCTTCAACTACAGAGCTAGAGGAAGAACGAGATACATCAAGCTTTAATTCTACATTTAGTTGTGCTTTTAAATTTTTATTTTCTAAACGTAATTCTGAAATACTATTTTTCAATTTTTTAATTCTACGTTTAGTCGCATCTAGCACATGCAATGTAGAAATAGAATTACAAACAAGAAAAGAATTTGATTTTCTTACAGCGCTCTTGGATGAGACATAATTTGAACACAAGGTTCTTTTGTCATCTTCCTCATGTCTTTTCTCTTCCAACGATATATTCTCATCTTCATTTTCACTTGATGTGTTTGATGTGTCCTCCTCCAAGAGTAAGTCTTCATTTGATTTTTCGCTTGGATCTATAAGGAATTGCTTAGATTCATTATCTATAAAAAGAGAAATGTATGTTAACTCAAGAAATTCTCATATATCATATGCAGTAGGAAGCATGTAGATTAGTTTGAAAATATCTTGACCAAGCACACAAAATAGACTATTCTTAGCTTTGGAATTTAAAAGACATTTATGCTTATTTAAATAATTTGGGGTCTTGATACATGTCATGTTCCAAATTTCTATATATAATAATATAAGGAATTTTCTCATTAGTGTTCTCCATTCGTTATAGTTCACTCCCGTAAACAGAGGTGACGCTACTAAATTTTTTGTGTACAAAGTTCCATCTCCACTAGTCGAATTGAGAATAGGGTTGGTCATTATTCCTGGTAGTGAAACCATTTTGGAATAACCTCTCTCTGATATCATTTGTTGGATCTCATGGCCAACCTTAAGGGAGGAGAATAAGGTTTTAAGATTTAATTAAAATTCAAATAATTTTACCCAAGAAAACTAGTTCTAGATGCTACCGCGGGGCGCTAGCTTGCTAGCGCAAGACGGTAGGTCACATACCTCATTTTTTTTGGACAAATTCCACCTTGGAGACGCACACACCCTTAAGAGTTCTACCTCCATACAACCAAGAAGTCACACACAGAATGAAGAACAACAAATAATTGCATGGCCGAAATCAGGGAATAGGCCACTCCATTAAGGCTCTCAAATATAACTTCTGCCTTTCCCTCGCTTCTTAGGGTCACTACCTTTGACAAATAGTCAATACTTGCACGCTGCTCTGCATGCCAGTCCAACCCTAAGATCACATCTAATTAGGCCAACGGTAGAACCGCTGCTATCAGTCTGAAATCAACTCCGCGTAGACTCCAACCAATGTGCCCTCTCATCCTGGTGGTCATGAAGGACCCATCGGGCATGCGCACCCTAAGCTCTGCGCCCGTCAAAGAGGGTTCGACTCCAATTCTCCAGATAAAGCTTTCTGCAAGAAAAGAGTGTGACGCACCCGTATCGAACAATACCCTAGCGGGGTAACCAAAAACTAGCACAAAGCCTAAAACACCGACGACATACATAAAAGGTCTCGAAAGTCTAAAGTAAATAAATGAACTTAAACTTTCCCATACTTATCACCACATCTGGTTGGCGGATCGCTTCCTGTTGCCCAAGGTTGTATGCCCTTGGCTGCACTGGTTGGAAAAGGGTAGCGCTCGACTCCGCCATCTTTCCCTTCTCCATTGTGCTAGGCCCGGAGCGTACCGAATGCTCTTTCCTTGGCTCCTGCTCGGCGCCACCTTCAGTGCAAAAACGAGCTATGTGGTCCAGCTTGACACACTTGTAGCACGATAGTGGTCCCTTGAAGCGAGACCCCCCCGACGTTACTCTTCTCCCAAGTCTTGTAGGGATAGGGTTTCTTTTTCCACCTACTTCCTTCAGATTTTCCTTGTAATTGAGAAGGCTTTACTTCTCCCTATTTGGCTGCAAAACCCTTCCGATGTTGGGTTCGCTCCATATCACTCTCCAATGTCCTAGCGACCTCGATCAACTCGTTGAAGCCCGTTTTCTTCATAGCTATGAGGGGTTGTCTCAGATTCTCCTGCAATCCATGATAAAAGAGGTTATCCCTCTCTTCATCGTCTGTCATGGTTGTTCCAGCATATCGAGCCAAACGAGTGAACTCTTGTATGTACTCATCCACCGTCTTGTCGCACTACACCAAGTGCAGAAATTGTATCTGAAAGGCCAACCTCGTCGACGATGGGATATACTTCAAGAAAGCATTCCCGAACTCTTCTATGGATGGGGTGCGTCCAGGGAACTGGCGACCGCTTGGCTCACCTACCACAGCTTAGCGTTTCCTTCTAACATGAAAGCCGTAAACTCCGATTTCTTCTCCTCTGGCGTCTCCGCCTCCCTTAGCAATTCTTGAATTCTCGCCCACCAGTCCTCTGCATCGGTCGGCGTGCTGACTCCCTTAAACGTTGGAGGATGAAAGCTTAAGAAATACTTCATCTGTCGGTCTCCCTATCCGACCATCACTCTTTCCGCCAAAGGCTCTGCCTGCCTGGCTCCCCCGCCCTGTGTGGTCAATATCGCAATCAAGGTAACAAGTGTCATTTCCTGCATGACAGGGGTCACAGCTTGCGCCCCCGCTGCGGCTTGGGCTGCTACCATTGCTTCTGAAAGCATGCGATAGAAATCGTCCGGGTTTACCCCCATGCCCATCGAACCTGGAGCAGCAACACTGCTTGTCGAAGGCTCCTCTCGCGGCCACAACGTCCCTGCCTCGTCGCTTGCACCCTTAGCAAAAGCAAAGTAAAACAAGAATCAGCCTCTATTCGCAAAACTTAGACAATAGGACACTCACGGTCCCGCGATACTCCTATGTGAATAACTTCTTAACGTGATCCGATTATGACATTCGACCACAAATTCTTACCTTGGACACTAACCTGGCCTCTGATACCAAAGTGTAACACCTCCCCTGTAATGACCGCATAATATGGGTCCGGCCGGGGCCCCACAATATACAGACATCACAGCTTCAGCATTATAAGATGATATAAACTACCCAACTCAAAACTCAGACCAAACACAACAGAAATAATAGAACAAGACTAGAAGTTATCCACTAACATATGAGTATCAAAACGGCCTTAAGGCCTTACAACAATTAAGAGTTCAAGACTCAATCAATAACATCAAATGTCAACGTGCATAAGCACTCCTAGCTTACCTCAGCATGCAAGCCGGAAACATAGTGCATAAAGTATCACATTCCACAAAACAGAGTTATTACACAACATGAAACACTTCATGAGCCTTAGGCCTTTTTGGCCGGCGAGATTGCTCCTGCTTGCGATCCTTGCCCTATAAAAATTGGTTGTAATGTAGGTCAACAAAGGCTGACCTCAACTGTGTAACCAACACATCTACTCCCCGCCATTCCTAGCGGACCCCGGGGCACTCCATCACCCTGCAGGTCAGCACTTCGTATGCAATAAACATGAACATGTAAAGCCATAAAACAGGTTTGGAT
The DNA here is from genome assembly GCA_039513925.1 of Platanthera zijinensis. Taxonomy (NCBI): domain Eukaryota; kingdom Viridiplantae; phylum Streptophyta; class Magnoliopsida; order Asparagales; family Orchidaceae; genus Platanthera; species Platanthera zijinensis. Next base: position 46,933,986 of record CM077096.1, read on the forward strand.
GTCTCATATAGAAAACACGTTTCTACGTTGAGCATATAATAAAAGGGGGCCTACAATGCAGCATGTATGCAAACCTGGGCTTCACCCAAGGCACCCTAAAGCGTATGCTTCTAACACATCATCAATTAGGTACTTCTAATTTCCCCATCGGCATTCAAGCTGCAATCATAAGGGTACTTCCAATTTCCCCTTCGGCGTTCAAGCCGCAAACATACGAGTACTCTAATTTCCCCTAACGGTATACAAGCCGCCACACGGAACTCTTGCTAAGGCCTCACCCGCTCGTGGGTCTTAAAACCCGGGCTTGCTTGCAAGTTCTGACTACTCTCGTCAGGATTCTGCCACAAACACAAAACAACTGATAATAAGAACCCTTGCTAGACTCCACCCTTTCATGACGACCCAGGCCCGGCTCCAATATCGGGACCAAGTCCACCGAAGGAGACCTAGCGGGACCCAGCTGGTATCGTCCGAGCTTGTCCAAAGCTTGGCGTTCTTGTCAGTTCCACAGAAGGGGACTTGTCTCGCCGGGACACTCTCCACACGTGACTTTGCAATGTCACGGGCTAGCCAGCCAACCGCAGAGACAAACCACGCCTTAACAAATCACAATCCCAAGCCTTTCCCGCCCAAATCCACCGTTCGTACCGTAACGTCCCCGTGCCCCAAGGAAACCATCTACAGTCACAACGGAGCTAACCTTGTCCGGTTCTGATTACGTGAACTCGCGCGGAATAAAGAGGACATACAACATCACAAACAACGTCTTGTCGCTAATGAATTTCTAACAAAATCCTAAAGGCTCGCTATGCAACATTACCGAGTCGGACTAACGGTCGCGACTACGACTTCACCCAAAATGCCTAATCCACTAACGAAGCAGATTTCCAGTGCAAATCATGTCGGGGACGGGCACAATCGACCCGGTGGCTTCTCCTGAACCAAGGCAACCCGAATCCCTCTCATTTGAGAGATTCGGTGCCTAGAATGCTTGAAAGAAAGCAAGAAAAGAATAGATGTCATGAACGCATCCTAAAACTGATAGGAGAAGTGTCGTTACCTTACGACTTGTCTTCCTCGCCATGGAATCCTTGTCTTGCATGGATGAAAACGAGCGCCTCCAAGTCCTCTCCACGGATCTGGACTCAGATCAATGATCGGGCTCTGAAGCTCCATCAATGACGGAAGAAAGCTCTCGTCTTGCTCATCTACTCTCCTTCTCAAAAACACTAACTCCCACTTCTCAAATGAGAAAATGAGGGGAAACAACCGTTCAGCCTTATAAAAGCACTCTGGAGGGAGAGTCTTGGGCCTTAGGATAAAAACCTAAATGAAATCGGATGGCTAAAAAGCCAAACGAAGGAACTGCTTCCGTCCGCTACCTCCGAGCGGTAACTACCTACCGCCGAGCGGTAGTTTCTCGAGCGCTCTGCCAGAAAATACTGTCGCGCTAACGCCGTCGATATAACTAACGCTGCGCGGTAGCTCACTCAACGCCACCACTCAACGCCAACCTCTCAACGCACTCAACGCCAAGCTATCGCCGCGCAGTAGATAGCTAACGCTGCACGTTAGCACTCAATGCTCTCAACGCACTCAATGAACGGCTTTCGTCGAGCTGACTACACCCGTCGAAACAAGGCTACCGTCGGGCGATAGCTACTACAGCCGTGTAGTAACTTCCAGAGATCCAAGGTCTGGAAAACCGGGGTGTTATATGGCTAACGCCATGCGGTTGGTCACCGAGAACTCATGCAGATTTAATTCCAAGCTAGTGCGGGCGGTAGTGTTAGCGCTCGGCGGTAAGTACCAGAACTTGAGGCTTTCATTCTTCACACATGTAATCTTGCACACTATAATCAACAAACATGACCAAATACACATTGAGATTTGTTATTCTCAATCCAAGGGATGCGTAACGCATGTTCCAACAAATATGACCGTTTCAAGTAGCGTGTCACGAAGACGCAAATTTTGGATATTGAGCATACAAACTCCAATTTCAGTTCTATCATTTCTTATAGGCTCGTATAGTCAATACGAGTGCAACAAAAATCATTTCGTCTCAACTTGAGGTCATATGAAAAATATGATCATTTTGAGTAAGTAGTGTGTCACGAATATGCAAACTTGTGATATTGAGCATACGAACTCCTATTTGAGTTTTCTGGCAGTTCCTATAGACTCTTATAGTCAATACGAGTGCAACAGAACCCGTTTCATCCCGATTCGAGTTCATATGATAAATATGACCATTTTGATTATTATTGCACGTCACAGCTACACAATTTTAGAATAATAAGCAAATAAACTTGGATTTGACCTTAATTAGTGAAATTAGACTTGTATGGTCAAAACAAAACCAACGAAGTTTGTTGCGGTCACTTATGATGTGGAGTGGTCAAATCAAGCTGTATAGTGCACTGAAAAGCGTGTGCTTACCAATATTACTCTAATACTCAAACATTGACTGGTCACCCGACGACTTGGACCCACTTTGACCTTAACCTATATAGGGGACCCACCCTAGGATTGACTTTTGTCAAACCCTCCAAAAATCATATTTTTGTATAATTCAAAAAGAGAACCTTGACCCCCAACACTCCTCACCACTTGGGCCCCCTCCTTAGCCTATAATGCTCTGAATTCTTGAGTCATGGGCTTTGGTCCAAGCCCAAGGAGGTACCCCTCCTCTTATCCCTTTTTCTTCCCATTTCCAAACCTAAAGCCCAAGGATTGGCCTCCTCTTTTGATGCATGCCACATGGTTGTACCAGCCTCATAGATGTTGGATATCAGTCCATACCAGCTGGGTAAAGCCAAGATCCTCTCCTCTATAGGTATTTAATCCCACACTGATGGGTTGGAGAGGAAGGCACCCCTTAAACCCTATAAAAGACATCCCCCTACCTCAGTTGAACTCACCCCTCTTCCACTGCTCAGCACACCCACTGCCACCCCTCTGCCGCCAGAGCTCCACCTTGTCGGAGAAGGAGAAGCCATGTTCCGCGACCTTCCACCACCTCCCATGGAGGATTTTGCCAAGAGTTCCCGAAGGCCCCTCGGACAAGTGGAACCTCCTCCTCCCCTTCCTCCCTATCTTCGGGACGCATCGCATGCGAACTTCGGCCGTCCGAGCGCCGCAACCTTCTCTTGAAAGTATAAGCCTCATCTACTTTGTTTTGCCTTGTAAAAGAATGGGTAAGCATGATATCGCACCATGACGATTGGATAGGGTATAGGCGTCAGTTGCAACCTGCTTTAGGATGGAGTTGATCCTAACTAAGATAACGCCATCGGATGCAACCTTCTTTGAAAGGAGTATTGTAGTTATGGCTGTTAGTCTTATCTGAAGTTTTATGTAATGTTTTAATATTTCTAAGTTTATTTTTTGTGAAGCCCTGGACTATAAAGCTCTGTATCTTGAATGTATTTGCAAAAAGAAACTTTTTAAAACTGTAGTGCTCATGTTGCTCTTTCCTCCCCTCCCCCACTTCTTCATTTTTCAGTTTTATTTTCTTTTCGTTAATGCAATACGTGAACGTTTGTGTGTTGTGAATGTGATCTTCCCAAGCTTCATGGTGTATGTCTCCTTGTGTTAAGTTTATGTTTTTAACATGGTATTCGAGTCAGGTTGCGTTGGTTGATCGGTCTCGCTGGCGAAGTCCTTGTGAAATCTATTGGAAACGTAGATAAGCTTGCACAAGCGTACAAGCACCCGACACCCTCTTCAACCTCCGGCGAGATCTACCCCGGCGAGATGGTGACCGGGCGAGACCACCACGGCGAGACGGGGCCGGAGAGAGCTTCCGGCGAGGCGGGCCGGCGAGAGCTCCCGGCGAGATGGGTAAGCACCCAGGCAAGACTAACCCGGGCGAGATGACCCCGGGCGAGAGGGGACCTGGCGAGATGGCTTCGGGCGAGACGACCCTTCACTCGGCTAGATGGCCTTCCCGCACAGCTGCTCACACCCACCCTCCGTCTCACTCCCTCTCCGCGGTTGCGAGAATCAAACTCAGAAAAAACGTACAAAGCAAACACACAACGCTGCAGCGTTCTACACTAGGAGGAAGACAAAAAATTTTACTTTCATCAATCATGTAAAGTTCAACATCCAAGCCTTTATATAGGCTAGTACAACAAATAAAAATTTGATACATGACCATCACATTAAATGCCACCTAACTATTTTCATCTCTCTCCTCTCTATTAATTAAACATATTGTTGACCCGGTCAACCACAAAAACACCAACAAACTCCCCCTCAAACTTGGCAGCACATGCCGAGTTTGTCTTTGAGCTTCAGGAACGTCTCCACCTTCAAAGCCTTTGTGAAGATATTCGTGATCTGCTCTCTGGTGGGGCAATACACCAGTACTTCAACCGTCTTCTGCTCCACCTGCTCACGGAAGAAGTGGTACCTTGTCTCGATGTGTTTGCTACGACCATGTAGCACTGGATTCTTCGCGAGCTGGAAGACCGACATGTTATCAACATACATCGTCATAGGGTTATCCTGCGGATGATGCAGCTCCTCCAAGATATTCCTCAACCAAACCGCTTGACAAGCACAGACTGCTGCTGCTATATACTCCGCTTCACATAAGGATAAGACAATCGTTGCCTGCTTCTTCGAGCTCTATGAGAACACCCTCGTTCCCACGTGGAAGGCATACCCGGAAGTGCTCTTCCGATCATTCACGTCACCGTCTTAGTCGCTATCCGAGTACCCAACCAACTGCAACTCATCTCTAGTGGAATACCTCAGTCCATTACCTCTCGTTCCATTCACATATCTTAGGATCCTCTTCGCAGCCGTGAAGTGGCCCTACTTTGGTTCCTACATGTACCTGCTTACTACCCCAACATCGTACATAATATCGGGTCTTGTGAAGGTTAAGTAGTGTAGGCTTCCCACCAAGCTCTTGAATAACGTGGAGTCGACTACTCTCTCCTTTGAGTCCTTCCTCAACTTTAACCTCGGGTCAGCGGGAGTGGAGATAGCCTTGCTATCCTCCATCTTGAACTTCTTCAAGATCTCCTCAGCGTACTTCTTCTGCGAGATGAAGATACCATCTTCACTCTGCTTCACCTCCACACCGAGGAAGTAGTTGAGCTCTTCCAGGCCAGTCATCTCAAACTCTCTCTTCATTGTTCTCTTGAACTCCTCAAACATGGTCGGGTTGTTGCCAGTGAATATCATATCGTCTACGTATAGACATATGATCATCATGTCACCGTTCTTCTCAACCTTCGTGTAGAGGGCATATTCGTGGGGGCTCTTCATATAGCCGTGCTTCTGGAGGTATGCATCTATCCTTCCATTCCAAGTGTGTGCTACTTGCTTCAGCCCATACAACGTTTTGTCCAACTTGCACACTTTCCTCCCTTGCCCTTTCACCACATATCCTGGAGGCTTCTCGATATACACATCTTCCTCCAAGTAACCATTTAGGTAGGCTGACACGACATCCATCTGCAGGATCTTCCATCCATAGTGAGCTGCCAGTACGATGATCAACCTGATAGTGTCAATCCTCTCCACTGGTACAAAGACCTCGTCGTATTCCACTCCTTGGACTTGTATGTACCCCTTCACGACGAGTCTCTCCTTGTGCTTCTCCGCCTCTCCATCCTTGTTCCCCTTCACTTTGTAGACCCACTTCACCCCAAGGGATTTGTGGCCAGCTGGTGGATCTACCAACCTCCAGGTATCGTTCTTCTTGATGGATGTTATCTCCACATCCGTTGCTTCCTTCCAAGTTTTCTCTTGGCCAGCTTCATCGTATGAGTACGGATCGCAATCTGCTAAGAGACAATACAAAGAAAAATTGTTAAGGGTCATTGCCGTCTCCTCGTAGATCTCCTCCAACCTCCTCATCCTAGGTTGAGGACGATCATCTTTGCCCCGGATAGTGCTAGCCTCACTAGAACTTCCTCCACTAGAGCTTGCTCCGCTAGAGTAGGGGTTGAGAGCTCCCCCCGACTCTCCACTTGGTGGTGATGGTGGCTCAGCTCCACCGATCTCAGCTTCAGCTTCATGACCACCCTCCTCTTCATCATCATCAAAGAACATCCCCTTGATGCTTCTCACCTCTTCGTCCCAGCTCCAACAAGTATATTCCTCGAACACAACATCCCTTAAGATTATAGCATTCTCTGTCATTGAGTTTTACAACTTGTAAGCCTTGCTCATCGGAGCGTAGCCCACAAAGATGCACTTCTCACTCTTATCGTCTACCTTCTTGCTCCTCTAGTCCAGGACGTGAGCATAAGCTACACATCTGAAGACCCTCAAGTGCTTCACACTCGGCTTCCATCCACTCCAAGCTTCATATGGGGTCATAAACTTCACACTCTTCGTTGGGCATATGTTTAGCAAGTACACAACAACCTGTACTGCTTCTGCCCAAAACTTCTTTGGCAACCCCTTTCCCTTCACCATGCTCCTTGCCATGTTCATAATGGTCAGATTCTTCCTTTCCGCAACTCCATTCTGTTGAGGTGAGTACGCCGCCGTCAACTGATGTGAGATCCCCCACTCTCTACAAAAATCATCAAATAGCCTAGAGGTGTACTCCCCACCTCTATCTATCCTCAACACCTCCAATGGTTGTCCACTTTCCTTCTCCGCCATTGCTTTGAACTCCCTGAACTTGTCAAGGGACACAAACTTCTCTCTTAAGAAATACACCCAACACTTCCAACTAAAATCATCAGTGAAGACGATATAGTACTTGCTTCCACCTACTGAGGTAGTCTCAAACGGACCAGCAATGTCCGAGTGGACTAGCTCAAGCTGTCTCCATGCCCTTCGGGACTTGCCATCTTCAAACGTCTATCGCTTCTGCTTCCCCTTTGTACATTCCTCATAGATCTTTTGTGGAGGCGAGATCATTGGTAGACCTTCCACCATCTTGGAATGCGATAACAGCTTCAACCCTGTGAACCCCAGATGGCCCATCTTGTGATGCCACAACCATGCATCCTCTTCTTACTCAGTCCTCGCCAGGCACACCGTCTCCTTTGCATCCATTCTCAGCGTAAAGAGACCATTCGTCATCATCTTTACCTTCACTACCTCTCTTCCTTCATGATCCTTCATGGTCAATGTGTCATCTCTCAACTGAACACAATATCCCTTCTCGACCAGCTGCCCAAGGCTTAAGATGTTACACTTCAAGCCTGACACGTAGAACACATCATTCAGGTGCACCTCCTTGTCATTTAAGGTGACCACGATCACCCCTCTTCCTTCTACCGAGATCTTCGAAGTGTCTCCAAAATCGACCTCACCACCATTTGGTTCAAGGCTAGTGAACAATTCTCTCTCTCCACACATGTGGTTGCTTGCTCCCGTGTCTAATTACCACACTTCATTTCTTCCTCCTTCAGCTCCTCTATAGGTCAGGAACATCATCAGATCACCACCAGTGTTGCTGGCTTCAACGTAATGATTGGTCTCTTCTCTCTTCCTCGGAGCCCAACACTCATAGCTCATATGCCCAAACTTATTACAGTTGTAACACTGTATTTGAGACATATCTCCCCGAACTCTTCCTTGACCTCTTCCTTGGCCTTTACCTCTACCTCTTACTTCTTGCCTCCCACCATGAGGTTGCTCCGCCTCTCTCTGGTGGTAGGAATTTCTTCCTTTATCTCTTCCTCCTCTTCTCCCTCTACCTCTTCCTTGGTAGCCACGACCACGCTGGCCTCCTCCTCTTCCAGAGCTCTCTCCAAAACTCAACTGAGTCTGGAGTGCTTTACCCAAGCCACTCGACTCATCATAATCTTGTAGCATACGGTATACATGAGCTTGTAGGGAGCCAACAAGCTCATCTACTTATATCAGGGTGAGATCTTTTGACTCCTCAATCTCCACCACCACATGCCGGAACTTCTTTGACATAGAGCGCAAGAGCTTCTCCATAAAGCTTACATCATCTATCGTCTCTCCATTCCGCTTCATCTCATTTGTGAGCGTCCGCAGACGGGTCACAAAATCACCAATTTTCTCTGAACTTTGCATCTTCATCACTTCATACTGAGCCCGAAGGGATTGCAACTTCACCTTCTTAGCTTTATCAACTCCTTGCATGGAGCGTTGCAACACCTCCCATGCCTCCTTCGAACTAGTCGCATTTGAGATCTTCTCGAAGGTCGCCTCATCTACACTCTGGTATAGTAAGAACAATGCCTTCTTATCTCGTTTCTTTGACTCCCTCAACGTCGTCTTCTGTGCATTAGTCAACGCCGTCTCTACTTCTACAGTAAGCTCCTCATAGCCTTCCTCTACAATCTCCCACAACTCCTTAGAAATGAGTAGCACTCTCATCTGGATACTCCAGTTCCCATAGTTGGTTTTCGTCAACTTGGAAACTTGCCCCGGCATGTCACTTCTCATCTCCATCTCCTCTCGTCTCTAACCCTTCTAAGCAACTTCCAGGGGGTCAAACCTGCCTATGATACCACTTGTTGGAAACGTGGATAGGCTTGCACATGCGTACAAGCACCCGACACCCTCTTCAAACTCCGGCGAGATCTACCCTGACGAGATGGTAACCGGGCGAGACCACCATGGTGAGACGGGGTCGGCGAGAGCTTCCGGCGAGGCGGGCCGGCGAGAGCTTCCAGCGAAGCGGTTCGGCGAGAGCTCCCGGCGAGATGTGTAAGCACCCAGGCGAGACTAACCCGAGTGAGACGACCCCGGGCGAGAGGGGGCCTAGCGAGATGGCTTCAGGCGAGACGACCCTTCACTCGGCTAGATGGCCTTCCCGCACGGCTGCTCACACCCACCCTTAGTCTCACTCCCTCTCCGCGGTTGCGAGAATCAAACTCAGAAAAAATGTACAAAGCAAACACACAACGTTGTGGCGTTCTACACTAGGAGGAAGACAAAAATTTTTTCTCTCATCAATCATGTAAAGTTCAACATCCAAGCCTTTATATAGGCTAGTACAACAAATAAAAATTTGACACGTGGCCATCACATTAAATGCCACCTAACTATTTCCATCTCTCTCCTCTCCATTAATTAAACATATTGCTGACCCGGTCAACCCTGAAAACACCAACAAAATCAAATCTCAACGAGTTTATGACGAAAAGAGGGGCCAGAAAATATGAATTTCACGAGAGCTCGTATGAGCTTTATCTCAGAAGGTCTACCTAGAAAGGACGCGTGTGGGAGGTTTCATCTTGCCTTGGAGGCATCTTTTAGTGGGTAGATTCTAGCATTACCATGATGAGAGGGACCAGAAAAGAAATTGGAATATCCCGGTGGCGCGTATGGAAGAAAATATTTTTTTGTCGTAGATTTCGGCTTGTGGGAGGGTGTTGAAAGTATATGCCCTTAGCTTGGTAGAAGCAGAGATAGTGTTGTAATTTTTTTAACCTAATTGGCCTCATGTATAAACTTATGGCTACGGCCTTTATTGTGTGTGTGTGTGTGTGTGTGTGTGTGTGTGTGTGTGTGTGTGTGTGTGTGTGTATATATATATACGAGTGATAGGCACGGGCCTCCGGCCCGATGGCCACGCACCACAGTACCCGCCTCCCAGCGCGATAGTAACCGGCCTCCAAACGTACGGCCCCGCGCGACAGTACCTGGCCTACGGCAGTGGGCTCCGCCCGCCCCAACGTCGTGACACCTTTTATGTATTATGTTATTAATAAATATGATTTATTTATTATAAATATGATATATATATATATGTAATTATTTTTTAAAAAATTAAAAAAATACCAAAACACAGAAAATAACGCCGCCGCCGGCCTGACCGGAGACCCCCGCCAGGTTCGCCGGCTCCCGTCGAACCTGGCGGGGATCTTCGGTCAGGCCGCCGGCGGAGGTGTTATTTTGATTTTTTTAAAATTAAAATAAAATAAAAAACACGGTCCTCTCCGCCGCCGGCGGCTTGACCAGAGACCCCCATCGGGTTCGCCGCCGGGGGTCTTCCGGTGGCGCTCCGGCGGGGCAACCCTGGCGGTGGCCCCTCCGGAGCGCCACCGGAGACCCCCGGCAGGTTCGCCGGCTCCCGACAAACCTGACGGGGGGCGGTGTCCCCACCGGAGCGCCACCGAAAGACCCCCGGCAGTTTCGCCGGCTCCGGCGAACCCGACGGGGGTCTCCGGTTAGGCCGGCAGCGGCGGCGGAGAGGACCGTAAGTTTGAGGGGGAGCGGAAATAGGACGCGGGTTTTAGGAGAGAGGGTGTTTCTATTTTTTGGGTTTTTTTTATTTGGAGACCAAAATCAATATTTGCAGCCAAAGATCTAACGGTTCAGGATCAAAACACTCAAATCCGACGGCCACTTATTTTCCCTTATTTTCAAACTCACGCTATTAGCAGACCACCATATATCTTTTTAATATAGTATGTATGTATATATATATATATATATATATATATATATATATATATATGTTTCTGAATTACTTCTGTTATGATATGATGTGATGCGACGAGTTCTCATAGTCTGGCAAAGTGATCATTTTACGCTTAGAGAGTGGGTCATTACCCTTTAGAAAGTGTGGGGTGGCCTTCTTGGGCAGTAAGACCCTCCTCTGACTCAACCCAGACTAGTGTTGTGGGGGGGGGGGGCTTACACCCTAGGACCCAATATGACAAGGTGACATCACCGTGCGCACCCAAAGGGACACAAGTCAACCTAAGTTAATTAACCTAAAATTGAACTCACAAGCCCAAATTAACATCACCATTACGTCCATAACCCTAAGGGTGAGTCAATTTACCATAGACCACATGAATTGGTCAACCAAACTTACCAAATTGATCAAAGTCAACTTTGGATCAACTTAGCCCAATTCCACCCTAAATGGCTCAATTAGACTACCATTACTTAATTTGACCTCACCACTGCTCTCCTAACCACTAAGGTAGATTAGGTCAATAATAATTCATCGGGCTCAATCAATTTCATGAAATTAACCAAAGTCAACTTTGAGTCAACTTAGCCCAATTTAACCCTAAATGGCTAAATTAGACTTTAATTGGTCAATCACCACTACTCTCTTAACCTCATTAGTAAGTTAATTGACTATGTATCACACCCTTAAGTCAACCAAATCACTCATTTTAACCAAAGTCAAGTGTAGGTCAGTTTAGGTCAAATCACACTTATATGGGTCAATTAACCCCATTAAGGCCCCCAATGACCCAACCAGCATTAGATGGTGTAATGTGATCCACGACCATCAAGTGGAGTCAACCCCAACCTCAGTTGACCAAGTAAACCCCAAAAGTCAACATCGGCCAAATTTGGCCTAAATATAAAAATTAAGGGGCTAACCATTTCTAATGGGCTAATGCCCTCAAGGTCAGCCCACTCTACAGCCCAATAATAAAATGACACCCCATCCCCACTGAATTCAGAAAGGGAGACATGTAAGAGGAAAATTTGGAGAATTTCCTAAATTTTGAATGAGACAAAAGAAGGATTCATGGAATTGATGCCACATGGCCACCAATTCCCTCCTCCCAAAGCTTTCTCTGAACTCCTTCAATTATTCCCAGCCAAAATCCAGCAAGAGGTGTGTCAAATGACAGCTAGGAGAAACATCATGTGTGTTTGACCCCCCCCCCAATGACACTCCCTTACACAACCATTATCAACCTCAATTGGACATCTCATCTTCTTCCTTACCTCCCAAGCAATCGAGCTGACCCATCCCCTAAAGAAATTGGGCACAAGAGCTTGAGCAAGCTCGCTAGAAACTATGACTATCAAACCTCACTAGAGAAACACTCGTTCAATGGCTCAAATCTTAGTGGGTTTCCTCCTCACTCTCTCTGTGTTAGCTTCTTAGATGGTTTAGTAAGAGATTCAAGCTCAAGGGATCCCGGATTCATGTTCATTAATGGAATATTTTGACACAAAATCAACCAGCCGACATCTACTATAGAGGTTGTTTTCGACCGAAAAACCGCCGCTAATCGACAGCCACCACCACGATGGAGGTGGTGGCGGCTGGCTGGCCATGGAGATAGGTGCATGGGTGGCCGGGAAATAGCCTCGCAAAATGGCCCGGGATGGCCTAATTTTAGTCGTTGGATGCAGGAAGGATGACCCAACATTGGTGTTCAAATGATAAATCAACTCTCCCCTAAAGGAGTTATAGATCTATCTTAGGATATTAAGATAACATTGAAAGAGGGCTTTAAAGAACGGTAGCCACCAATAATATTAAATATCTTGAGAAAGGGAGGTTTAGGATTTAGCCCAGCATACTTCCTAGTGTCGTTGCGAGCCCTTCACTGTATAGTCCTCGGAAAGTACAAGATCCACCATAAATCATCAGGTCTAACTAAACACTAAGTAAAGATTAGATTAAGTAAGAAGATAATGAAATTGGTAAAAGTCATCCCGTTGATGATAGATGGATGTGATTGAGGACTCAATAGTCCAGGGAGCTAAGGCTCAGTTTTGTTGTGATATGGAGGACTGGATAGTCCTGAGAGTTGGAGGCTTGGTTTGTATGGTTGGGGTGATACATTTGTATGTGCATATGATGTGGTGGGTTTTGGTACTAGTCCAGTCGGCACATCGATGGAAGTACACTGACTCTAACAAGTGATAGACGTTAAGAGGGCCAGTTTTTTTTTACTGTGGTCTGGAATGAGTATTACCTATTAACCCTACACTTGGCCATATGACTGGTGGATTCCAGCAAAAGTACGCGGGAACTCTATAGTGTACCTATGACATGTACAAATGTGTACGTAAGGTCTAGGCCTAGTAGTATGCATACCCGTCTAGAATTAGAGATACCTGCACTGCTACGGGTATCTCCACGACGGGTAATACCTGAGAGATTAGCTACCTATGAAAAGCAGGAACGAAATGTCTGTGCGCACATAGTCAGATATATAAGTTGCACTTGCATGAATCATAACATAAGCATTGCATTTGCATAGCATATGCAACATTACATACACCAAGATCTTCATCATATAAATTAATATGAGCTATTTTATATGACGAGTTACTTATATAACCCGAACCTTAAATTATAAGTTTGTATAGTCATTCATGTAAGTTAAGTTACGTTTCTCTGATGGTAGATAGTTGCATTTACTTTACTTATTACTGTGAAGTAATGCTTTACTTATTTACTTTACTCATTATTCTTTACTTATGCTCTATCACATAGCAAAACTGCTAGTGTAGATTTACTTGTTTATACACAGTCAAACAACACTTGACACATATTTTTTTAGATAGAGCCACTATCACATGCTTTGTTATACTCTATGATTATTGTACATTTCGTTTCATCCTCTCGCCAGATGCCTAAGAGTTATCGGGGGAGCGGATGTCGAAACCCTTAGTTTTTTTACTAACGATCGGTTAGACCGCATAATTTTAGGAGCATGTGGAGCCGGAGCAACATCACTATGTCCAGGAGTACTAGCAGCCCAGGGTAACAGTACATGAGGAGTCGATGCAGTGTACTACGACTATCCCTCAAAATGATGTGAGTACTTTAGAGCTTCCACACAATATTATAGTGAGAGAGAGAGAGAGAGTTTTACATATCTATGGGAATGTACTTGGCATAAGCCCTTTCTTATTTATGTACTCATTTTGTGGACATTTTTATTTGTATTTTATATTATGTGAGTTGTGCACTTTGAAGTTTTACTACTTCCTTTTTTATGGTCTGCCCAGATGGCTGGATGTAATTACATGTCGATAGCATCAGCGCCTTGTAGTGGCGACTAACTTGAGTGTTAGTGTCAACACAAGGCGGCGGTACTGTTCATAAGACTCCCCTCGATCATGTTCATTTTTGGGGAGAGGGGTCTTACATACAGCTCCAGCAATTGCTGGCTCTCCACCAAAACTCTAACAAGACCTTTGATTAAATAACCTATCTCGTAGCATTTTTTAGAGCAATCTGGTACCACATTAAGATCAAATTTTATTGTGTTTAATAACTCATGAGCTTCCAATCATCCTCATTAATGATCCTTTTTGTGTTCTTTGAAGATGAATAAGAGGGAAAGAGGAAGGGAGAGGTTGCCCATTACCACGGGAGACTTAGGCGATCCTCTCGACGCTTTCTAGTCCTTGATTGGTGGCCGGAATGGTGGGGGAGGGGTGGACACCTACCTAGCCTATCCTCACAAGAGGGTGACCGACCTTGAATGGGCAGGTTCAGTTCGAGACGGTTTCCACACACGTAGTTTTTAAAACCATTTTAGGGGCCAAATAGACTTAAAATCATGTGAAATAAGGTGCATTGGAATCATTTCGTCGAGCCTATTATGGATGTCTTTTTATGGATCCAATTCGACCCCTTTGATAAATTAGGTGACCCCATCACCCCACCCCACCCCCATTTTCAAGGCTACCCTATAAGGAAAGCCCAAAATTTCGATCACCCCGAAGACTTGTTGGCACAACTGCTCCCTTAGCGTTTACATGAACACCCTCTTATGGTCATGAAATGGCTTGCCCACATAGGTGATGAAAGTAATCCAGGGATTCTTAGCTTGCAAATTCTGAAAAATATTATGTAATGTTGCGGGTCTCCCGATTATCTTCTAGTCTTGAGAATTAGACTGCATTAGCTCTGAGTCGGACCGGGCACGTAAAATGTCAAGTGAAAAACAAGCAGTAGTGAAAGGAGGTGTTTTTAATGTGAAAAACCCAGAGATGGTGAAAAATCACGTGGTCGGATCTATGTTGGGTGATGGGGACGACGACCAACAACTTGTTGAAGAGAAGGACAACACGCACGCGGAAGATCCTCCTTCGTCCCCAACAAGAGACTTGTGGCACTACAACCTATGCCCGCGACGCAAAGCCTTTAATTAATATTTAGTGACTTTATTTAAATTTGCTTTTGATGTGCTCATTGTTTGGAGCACCTTTCATTTCTGGTTTAAAAACATTTGCATTTTATTTTGGGCTGCAAATAACCTGGACTGGTCTTAAGCCTATATATAGGCTTGATGTGTTTTCATTTTGATTAAGTTGAATAAGAACTAAGAAACCCTAATCCCCTAAATTCTCCCCATCTCCCTCTCTTAAACTAGACGCCATCCTCACCCCTCTCCCTCCTCCCTTCTCGGTTTCGGCCGCCGCCCTCATCTCATCCCTAGCCGCCAACACCACCCCATCCCCGTACAGCACTCGGCCCCCCTCCTCTCCACTTCCTAGCCGCCACTCCTCCCTCCCCCCTCTCTAACTCTCAGCTGAATCCCGCCTACCTCCTCCCTCTAATCCGATTGCCCCCCCCCCCCCCCGCTCCTCCAAGTGCTTGGGATCCGGTAAGGTGTCTTCTCCCCTATCGGGATCTTGGACGTTGGCATGTCGCAACTACGGTGGACAGTCTTCTTCTCCATCCCGGCGCCTCCGGCGGAACCTTGAAAGGGTGACCTTGGTTAGATAGTCGGAATCACCCATTCCGACTTAGGTAATGAAAACTCCTACTCAAGTGTTTTCCCTCTAGATTTCCTTGTGGTGGTAAACGTTGGTGTGGATTTTTGAAACGTTGAATCATCGTGGGTTTTCTCTAGATTAACTTGCATCGTCCTCTAATCGATTTAATTTTCTGAAAGGCTTGGCGAGGCTCGCTCTTTGTTGAGAGAGATCTACCGTTTTCCGAATCGCATTTTTGGTAGATCTCTTTTGGTACAACTTCGCTTGTTCGGACCCAATATTGGTCCCTTTAGCTTGATTGGATATTAGCTCATCGCCCTTGTCCAGTCTCTAACGGGTTTGCTACCCGTACGTTAGTTGTTGCTTGATTCCTTTGCGTAGAGCGTGTGCGGCGTTGTATTGTGAGCAAGTGTCGAATTAGGATCGTGGAGAGGCATCTTGGGGGAGATCCCCAGATCTCTGAACGTCACGTGATACCCTACATCAATTTTGGTATCAGAGGGATGTTGTTATCAATTTCTCAATTGGAACCCTCCCCTCTTTCTTTCACGTCTACACTCACCATTTGTATGCACGTTGCTAGTCCAATTTTTTTTTTTAATAACCGTCATTTTATTTCCTATAGGAAATCAAAAAAAAAATTCCGTTAGTGGTCAAGCTTGGGTGGCAGTTCTATCTTTGCATGCGCACAAGACTAGGTACGGAATATTTCCCGTCGTCACCCACTATGGTGGCCGATCGGGAAGAGGTTCACGATCTCACTGAGATTGAGGAGCTCTGTCAGGATTTCACAGAACAAATGACGGCCCTTAGGGAGACGCTTCATGTCGTGAGATTACAATTTGAGAACCCCCGTAATCAACCCGCCAACCCACGAGCGGAAAGAAATGATTTTCCGAACATCAACCATCACAACGACCACGCTCCGCGAGCGCCGTACGAGTTTGATCTTATTAGGGCCGTCCGAGTCAAACCCCCGTCCTACGACGGATTGGGAGACCCCCAAGTCTTCGAAGACTGGGTTATGGAGATTGAGTGCTACTTCGAGTGGTACAACCTGAATGACGCAGACCGTGTGCGAGTGGCTCGAATGAAATTATTAGGCCGAGCTAAGATATTTTGGCTGAACGAGGAGCGACGTCTGAGGGACGAGAATGGGGCATTACGCATCGGTTGGGCTAACATGAAGGACCTTCTGACCGCACAATACGTCCTCGTGTACCACCGAACGCAGATGTTCGACGAATTAGCCACTCTTAAGCAAGGAAATAGAACGGTGTCGGAATACATGAGTCTATTGAAAGACATGATGGTTAGGTGTGGCGTGACCGAAATGCCGGAAGTCACCCTCTCTAGGTTCCGTAAAGGGTTGAACTCCGATATTCAAAGCAAACTATTGCGCTATGGTCACACAGATTTGCACGTCACGTTTAATCCGCGTTAGACATTGAGAAGCACAATGTGGACAAGAATAAGTCCCGCTCGTTCCCCAAAGGAAAGTCCATCCTAGGACCACCTCCCACTTCCACCTATAAAGATAAGGGGAAATTCCGGACCAACGACTCGACTTCCGTAGTCATGACGGCCAGGAATAACCGGAACCCCACGGGAGAGAGAGTCCCGGTAGGGAGGGTCAACAGAATGAATGTCACCTGTTATGCTTGTGGGATCCTAGGCCACTATGCTACTGACTGCCCAACAAAACCCAAACCTTTAGCTCTGTTAGATTCCACCGGTGGATCAGATTACCTTACTTACGAGGCAGGAGGAGATAGCGAGTCAGACGGAGTGCCAAGTGATATGGAAGATGACACTCATATGATGGTTATGAGGTGAATTCTAGCAACCCCCCGAGCGCTTGACGACTGGAATAGGACGAACATTTTCTCATTGAATTTTAAGAGCGGAGAAAAATGGTGTCATTTGATCATTGATAGCAGTAGCTGCATGAACGTTATTTCGTAAGCCGCGGTGAAACGAATGTCGTTGGTCGTTGAACCTCAACCTCATCCTTACAAGGTGGCATGGGTAAACAAGTCATCCCTCCCCGTGTCAAAGCGATGTTTGGTACCCCCTTACCATCAAAGCTTATTCTGAGGATATTTGGTGTGACGTCATCCCCATGGATGCTTGTCACGTTTTATTAGGACGACCATGGCTATATGACCATGACGTCACCCACTTTGGTCGGGCTAACACCTATGAGTTCAAGTTTAGTGGTAAGACCATAGTTCTTAAACTCGCTCCGCCTAGAGACCCATCGATCCCTTCTAAGGATACGATCGCCCCAGTCGAGAAGAAAGCGTTGAGTCTGATAGGTAAGAAGGAACTAGCGCGTACTACCTTCAAGGATGGTGTCATATACGTGTTAGTTTGTTTGCACGTTAAGGAAGATGCGGTGTTGGATGAGAATTTACCACCGGCGTTAAGAAGGCATCTAGAGGAGTTTAGAGACGTGTATCCGGACGAGCTACCGTCTGAGTTACCCCCTACACGGGACATCCATCATGCTATCGATTTCGTCCCGGGGTCCTCCTTGCCCAATCTGCCTCACTATTGGCTAAACCCTTCGGCGCACGTAGAGTTGCAAGCCCAAATTTCTGACTTATACCAGAAGGGGTTCATCCGTCA
Source organism: Platanthera zijinensis (assembly GCA_039513925.1). Taxonomy (NCBI): domain Eukaryota; kingdom Viridiplantae; phylum Streptophyta; class Magnoliopsida; order Asparagales; family Orchidaceae; genus Platanthera; species Platanthera zijinensis. The sequence continues at coordinate 46,952,025 of CM077096.1, forward strand.
CAGCATGAGTCCCTGTGCCGTTCCCGCCTTGCTCGCCCCCAAGAAAGACGGCTCATGGCGGATGTGTGTTGATAGTAGGGCCATAAATAAGATTACAATTAAGTATCGCTTCCCTATCCCTCGCTTGGACGACTTATTGGATATGTTAGCCGGTTCCACGATCTTTTCAAAATTGGATCTTAGGAGTGGATACCACCAGATACGAATTAGGGAAGGTGATGAGTGGAAGACGACTTTCAAGTCTAAAGAGGGGCTCTACGAGTGGCTAGTTATGTCGTTTGGGCTTTCCAATGCCCTGAGCACGTTTTCAAGGATGATGACCAACGTCTTCCAACCATATATGGGAAAATTTATCGTGGTGTATTTCGATGATATTCTGGTATTTAGTACCTCGACAACCGACCACACAACACATCTAAAGACTATCCTTACAACCTTGAGGTCGGAGAAGTTATTTGTCAACATTAATAAGTGTACTTTCCACGTGACATCTGTCGAGTTCCTAGGGTACATTGTGGGGTCGGAAGGCATCCATGTAGACCCGAAGAAGGTCCAAGCTATCAAAGATTGGCCAGAGCCCGCCACGATTTGGGACGTTCGTAGTTTCCATGGCCTAGCCACGTTTTATCGTCGCTTCATTAAGGATTTTAGTAGCATCATGGCCCCTATTACGGAGTGTTTGAAAAAGGGAGATTTTAGTTGGACGAAGTCGGCAGCTAAGGCGTTTAGCACAATAAAATCACGCATGTCAGAAGCTCCCCTATTGCGATTGCCGGATTTTAGTAAAGTCTTCGAGTTATCTTGTGATGCGTCTGGAGTGGGATTGGAGGAGTATTGTGTCAGGAAGGTCACCGGATTGGGTACTTCAGTGAGAAACTCGCGGGGCCTAAACTTAATTATTTTAATTATGATCGAGAGTTCTATGCGGTCATTAGATGCCTCCAACATTGGCGGCATTATTTACTCCCTAAGGAATTCGTTATCCTATCCGATCATGAGCCCTTGAGGTTTATCAACTCCCAGTCTAAGTTTAGCCCAAGGCATGTCAAATGGGTCTCCTATCTTCAGGAATACACGTTTATAATCAAACACTTGAAGGGTACCCTCAACCGCGTGGCCGACGCTCTTAGTCGTGTCTCGTTATTACTAACTACGCTTGAAGTTAAGGTGATTGGGTTCGATCGAATTAAGAATGAGTACATTCATTGACCGGATTTCACGGAGATCTACTTAGCCACCCAAGACAACTCACCCACGACCATCTCGTCATTTTATATTCGTGACGGTTATTTATTCACTCATGTGCGGCTATGTATTTCGCGTTCATCCCTTCGCCATTTCATCGTCTGCGAGATGCATAGTGGCGGCTAAGGTGGCCATTTTGATCATGCTAAGACCATTACGTTAGTCGAAGACAAGTTTTATTGGCCCAACCTTAAGTCTATGGTAGCCAAAATCGTGAAAAGTTGTTGGACGTGCCAACTATCTAAAGGTAATAAGACAAAAGGGGGCTTTATACCCCCCTCCCCATTCCTTCCATCCCTTGGGTAGACGTTAGTATGGATTTTGTTCTGGGACTGCCGGTCACTATGAGGCGCAATGATTCTATTCTAGTGATTGTAGATCGGTTTTCCAAAATGTCGTACTTTATCGCGTGTAACAAGACCAACGACGCGTCTAATGTTGCCCAGTTATATTTTAAAGAGGTGGTTGGTCACTGGGGCATTCCTAAGTCGATAGTTACCGATAGAGACGTGAAGTTTACGAGCTATTTTTGGAAGACCCTTTGGAGGATTATGGGCACCAAACTTTTGTTCTCATCGGCATACCATCCGCAGACGGATGGACAAACGGAGGTAGTCAACAGAAGTTTGGGTAATCTGCTACGTTGCCTTGTGGGAGATCACAAGGGTACTTGGGATCTTGTCCTCCCTCATGTCCAGTTAGCTTACAACAATTCCAAGAATAGGTCCACTGGGCTGTCTCCTAATGAAATCGTGCACGGATACAAAGCGCCTATGCCCCTTGACTTAATTCCTTTACCTCCATCGTATAAGTCGAGTCAATTCGCACAGGATTTTGCTTCTCACATTCATGATTTACATAAGCTTATAAGTGGGACGCTAGCTACACAATACGCTTCTTATCAAGCTTCTGTTAACGTACATAAGAGAGCGCCTGCTTTAAAAGTTGGTGATCTAGTCATGGTACGTCTCATCCCTGAAAGGTTGCCTTCGGGCACCATAAAAAGTTAGCGAACCGGAGAGCTGGACCTTTTCGACTATTAAAGAAGTTAGGGGAAAATGCTTTTCTTTTGGAGTTACCGAATGATTGGGGTATTTCCCCTATTTTTAACGTTTCCGATTTAACACCTTATGTTGCTCCACCACAAGAATTATCTGTCTTTTCGTTTAGCTCCACTGCAAATTCTTTTGGGACGGGGGGTGAGTGTATTACTGGGTCGCCCTCTTCATTGGTCTCCAACAGAGGTACGTGGCATTTTAATGATAAAGATTTTCCTCTGTTTTTACCTAATGCTTTTCCGAGATTTTCCAGGACACACTTTTTGTCAGACAAGATTCTCCAGGATGAAGTACTTCCCTCTCAAGATGGTGATGTGCGCCGCTACCTGATCCGATGGCGCGATCGGCCGGCCTTCGATTATTCTTGGATCCCAGAGTCGGACTTGGCCCATTTGGATGATGCTCTGCTATGCCAGTACATTCGAGAGAACTCATCGGTGATGAGTCCTTTCGAGCGGGGGAGGATTGATGGGGAAGACGGCCCATAACTTGTTGAAGAGAAGGACAACACGCATGCGGAAGATCCTCCTTCGTCCCCAACAAGAGACTTGTGGCGCTACAACCTCCGCCCGTGACGCAAAGCCTTTAATTAATATTTAGTGACTTTATTTAAATTTGCTTTTGATGTGCTCATTGTTTGGAGCACCTTTCATTTCTTGTTTAAAAACATTTGCATTTTATTTTGGGCTGCAAATAGCCTGGACTGGTCTTAAGCCTATATATAGGCTTGATGTGTTTTCATTTTGATTAAGTTGAATAAGAACTAAGAAACCCTAATCCCCTAAATTCTCCCCATCTCCCTCTCTTAAACTAGCCGCCAGCCTAACCCCTCTCCCTCCTCCCTTCTCGGTTTCGGCCGCCGCCCTCATCTCATCCCTAGCCGCCAACACCACCCCATCCCCGTACAGCACTCGGCCCCCCTCCTCTCCACTTCCTAGCCACCACTCCTCCCTTCCCCCCCTCTAACTCTCAGCTGAATCCCGCCTACCTCCTCCCTCCAATCTGATCCCCCCCTCTCCTCCAAGTGCTTGGGATCCGGCAAGGTGTCTTCTCCCCTATCGGGATCTTGGACATTGGCGTGTCGCAACTACGGTGGACGGTCTTCTTCTCCATCTCGGCGCCTCCGGCGGAACCTTGAAAGGGTAACCTTGGTTATATAGTCGGAATCACCCATTCCGACTTGGGTAACGAAAACTCCTACTCAAGTGTTTTCCCTCTAGATTTCCTTGTGGTGGTAAACGTTGGTGTGGATTTTAGAAACGTTGAATCATCGTGGGTTTTCTCTAGATTAACTTGCATCGTCCTCTAATCGATTTAATTTTCTGAAGGCTTGGCGAGGCTCGCTCTTTGTTGGGAGAGATCTACCGTTTTCCGGATCGCATTTTTGGTAGATCGCTTTTGGTACAACTTCGCTTGTTCGGACCCAATATTGGTCCCTTTAGCTTGATTGGATATTAGCCCATCGCCCTTGTCCAGTCTCTCACGGGTTTGCTACCCGTACGTTAGTTGTTGCTTGATTCCTTTGCGTAGAGCGTGCGCGGCGTTGTATTGTGAGCAAGTGTCGAATTAGGATCGTGGAGAGGCATCTTAGGGGAGATCCCCAGATCTCCGAACGTCACGTGATACCCTACATCATTGGGCCAAAATCCACTATTTTACCCTAGTTTACAAGTATTTGAAGTTCCTCCGGGGGGGGTGATATGTCACCTCTCTGTTAGAAGCTTTGAGAACAAAGAGAATAAAAAAATGAATAAGTCCACATAGCTTCAACGATGCGTCCGTGAGAGCATCCGTGAGAGTGTTATCTTGTTCTTTCTCTGGCCACGTGTGCGTTTAACGGACTAGAAAGGGTGTGGAGCGAATTTTGACCGAATGAACAATCAAAGTCCTGCATTCTCGCTAGAAAACTACATGTCTTTCTATTCTCTGGAGTTGCTTGTTTTAAAAAAAACCATGGGAGAGCGCGTGGGGGTGCGCGCGCGACGGGGGGGGGGGGGGGGGGGGGTCGTGTGGGGGTGGGGTGTGGGGAGTGGGGGTGGTGGCTTGCTTAAGTCTTCCTAAAGGGACCAAATGATTACAGATTTTTAGCGATGCGTCAAGTTACGGATTGGGTTGTGTGTTAGTGCAGCATGACAAAGTGATTACTAATGGGTATAGATACTTGAAGTTTCACAAGAGAAATTACCCCGTCCACAATTTGGAGTTGGCGGCGATAATATTTGCGTTGAAGTTGTGGCAGCTGAAAGTTATGATATATCTCTTCACCTAGAGGGGTAAATATGTGATGTCGTCTTTTACTTAATTTAAAGGAGAATATTTAAAGTTGGAGTGAATCACACAATCACAGAAGGTCCACAACACAAACAAAGCAAGGTATAGTGGTTTCCCAAGTTGGGTTTGTTCACTTCTCCCTCCACCTATCTAACAGTGAGCTAGCCTCAGCAAAGTCCAATCAAAACTCAGATCCGCAGACCATACAACTCAATGACCAAGTCCGCTATCTCAGAGGCATTGTATGACTACGTCAGGTAATTAAGACCCTACACTCAAATCTCAGTGAGATTCTAATCTTTCTATAGTTAATTTATTTTTTATTACTGTTGCGGACTAACTCGATGCTCCGGTCGGACCGGATATTCTTGGACCGCCTTAGCTCGCGGAGCGGTCGAGCGCGCACACAGTCAATTGAAAAATGGGGGATGGACACAGGAGGTTTTAACGTGGAAAACCCTTCAACCGGGTGAAAAACCACGTGACCGGGTCGGTGCCGATCAAAATCCACTAGATTGCTGGAGGTTACAATTTGACGGGGGAAATCGGGGCGACAGGCCGCTCCCGTTACAACCTTGAGGAGAGAGAGAGTATATGCGCTCGTCGGTGGGCAACAGACTGTCTCGCCAACGGGACTTGAATGGTGGAATGCGCGGGAAGCTTCAGTTGCGTGCGCTCAGAGGCGACGCGTGTCCAGAGGTTGTCACTGCTTCCTTTGTGCGTCTTTCTCGGTCCTTGGAGTGTTTCCTTGGTAACTGAGCTCTGGTGGGGTGCAAATAGCCGATGATATGTTCTGGTAGCTGTTGGCAGGAGCTGATAGCCACTGGGGGCCGCTGGAGGCCTCGGGCGGCGGCCGGTGGTTGGCGGCGAGAGGCGGCCGCTGGTGGTTGGCGACGAGGGGTGGCCGCCGGCGGAGAAGAACGGGAAAGCTCCCACCTGAGGAAGAAGAAGAAGAAGAAGCGTAGGAGGAGAAAGTTAGGAAATGAGGAGCCCCTGGGGTCCTTTTATAGGCTCCAGGGGGAAGTTATGGCGGGCCCCCCCCCCCCACTAACCTAGTGGGTTAGTGGGTGGTTTTGTCCCGATCGGACGGCCGGTGGGGCCTCTCCCTCGATCGGACGGCGGGGAGGTCTTCCCATGATGGCGGGCCGTCATGACGGCGGCGGCAGCCGGGCGGCCGGCGAGGGAGGCCGGCGGCGGCCAAGGTCACGGCCGGCCGCGGCCACGGCCGTCCATGGCCGGGGCGGCCATGGCCACGGCCGGCCATGGCCGGGGCGGCCATGGCCCCGGCCGGCCATGGCCGGGGCGGCCATGGCCACGGCCGGCCATGGCCGGGGCGGCCATGGCCACGGCCGGCCATGGCCGGGGCGGCCATGGCCGGGGCGGCCATGGCCGGGGCGGCCATGGCCACGGCCGGCCATGGCCGGGGCGGCCATGGCCACGGCCGGCCATGGCCGGGGCGGCCATGGCCACGGCCGGCCATGGCCGGGGCGGCCATGGCCGGGGCGGCCATGGCCACTGCCGGCCATGGCCACGGCGGCGGCCGGCCATGGTCGGGGCCATGGCCGCGGCCGGCCATGGCCGAGGCCGGCCATGGCCGCGGCCGGCCATGGCCGCGGCCGGCCATGGCCGCGGCCGGCCATGGCCGCGACCGGCCACGATCGTGGCCGGCCGGCCATGGCCCGAGGGGAACCGCCGGGGGCGGTTCCTTCCCCTAATGGTGGGGAGAGAGGGGGCCCGCTCCCATGATCTCCATGAGAGATCATGGGGATTAGGGGGGCCCGCCCATGATCTCCATTCATGGGGATCATGGGGGTCTCCTTTTTCCTATAAATTAAGGTGGAGCCCATCAATTGCCCCCCAAATCTCTTTCAGTTGGGAGGGAAGCGAGCACGTGGAGAGATTTTTAACTCTGGTTGCGGTGGTGATTGCCGGCGTGAAATCCGGGATGGCGGCGATGGTGAGCGGCTCCAAGGTATGCTGGTTCGTGTTAGTTTGGAAAGAGGATGCCGGACTGGCTCGCGCGGGGGCCGGCAAGGCGTAGGAGTTGGTGGGGTGCCTCCATTGCGGGAGAGGGACCGAGCGCGCAGGCCGCGCGGGCGCAGGTCGCGCGCGCGCCGGCCGCGTGCGTGCAGGCTGCTCGCGCAGGCCGAGCGCGCGGGTCTTGCGCGCTGGTCTTGCGCACAGGCCGCGCACGTGCGGGCCTTGCGCGCAGGCCGCGCGTGCACAGGCCGCGCGCAGGCTGCGCGCATAGGCCGCGCGCGCAGGGCGCGCGCGCTGGCCTTGCGCGCAGGCCGCGCGCGCGCAGGCCGCGCGCGCGCAGGCCGCGCGCGCGCAGGCCGCGCGCGCGCAGGCCGCGCGCGCGCAGGCCGCGCGCGCGCAGGCCGCGCGCGCGCAGGCCGCGCGCGCGCAGGCCGCGCGCGCGCAGGCCGCGCACGCGCAGGCCGCGTGCACGCGCGTAGGCGGACCTTGCGCGCGCGCGCGGGCCTTGCGCGCAGGCCGCGCGAGCGCAGGCCGCGCGCAGGCCACGCGCGCGCAGGCCGCGCGCAGACTGCGCGCGCAGGCCTTGCGCGCAGGCCGCGCGCGCGCAGGTCGCGCGCGCAGGTCGCGCGCGCAGGTCGCGCGCGCAGGTCGCGCGCGCAGGCCGCGCTTGCGCATGCCGCGTGCGCGCACAGGCCGCGTGCTTGCTGGCCGGACTTGGTGAGGCTGCGTGTATGCCATGGCCGCGTGCTTGCAGGCCATGCGCGGCCATGGAGAGGGTTGTGCGCGTGATTTTTACTATTTTGAAATGACTAATTTTTTGCGGTGTGCAGGTACCGAAGCGCTCTGCTGGACCAATGCGTCTACGCTCCTCCTTGACTGAAGACGGCGTTGCTATTTGGAGAACAAAGTTCGGGCTTCCTTCAGACTTGGAGGTGAGGATCCCGCGTCCCGAGGAGCGGGTTCAAAATCCTCCCCGTGGTTGGCTGACTGTCTGCGAAGTGTCGCTCAGATCTGGTTTTCGTCTTCCTCCCTGCGACGAGGTGGTGGAGATTCTGAAGTTTTGCGGAGTTCCTATTTCCCAGTTTGCCCCTACCGGGGTTACTCATATCATGGGCTTGATTGCTTTTTTTCGTGAGCATGGGGGCTCCCTCTCTTTAGACAAGTTCCGTGATTGGTGCGACGTGTGCTTTGATGGTGGTGAGCGGATCGAGGTGCGCAGCAACAAGGTTTGGCTGGAGTTTGAGTCTCGCAAAGATCGTCGTCACGGTAACACTTTGTTCGGATATGTGAAGAACTCTTGGGGTCTTCCTGAGGTGTGGAATGCACTTCCCGACCGTTGTCGCCGTGTGAAAGGGAGGGAGCGAGACTTCTCTCCAGTGTTGGGATTTTCTGAGCCTCGTGAATTGGCTAACCGTCTCTTCAACATATATGCGTTTGTCGAAGAGAAGCGATTGTTGGGATGTGGTATTTCTGTTGGCACAGGACGGGCGGTGTTGTCTTCTCAGGGAGGAGGCCGCAAGAGAAAAGCGGTCATGGCCCCCGATAGTGATGTTGATGTTGTGGTGGTAGCCTCTGATGATTCAGTCCCAGAGACGCGGTTACCTATTTCCCCGACTCCACGGGCGCTTGCTAGCGCAGCGGTTCCTCGGATGTCTTCCTCTTTGAAGGCGATGAGTGATGCGGTACGTTGGTGCCTTATTGTTTCTTTCTCCTTCTATTTTTTGTTTGAAGGCGGCTAATTGCGTGTTTTCCTTTTGCAGATCGAGACTCAGGCGCAGATAGCGGTCACCTGGAATGATCATTACGTGAGCCTGAAGGATGGCTATCTTGCTTTGCAGGAGAAGCTTCGACTGTCGATGGGTTCACTTTCTTCTCTCAAGGAAGAACATGACCGGGACATCGCACAGTATCATCGAGTTGGGTCAGAGCTGAAGTCTGAGATAGAAGACGTGCGTGCTTCCTTGGACGTGGAGAAAGCCGTGGTGGAGAGGACTGCCCAGATGTTGAAACATGCGAGGGAGGAAATATCTGGCTTGGAGACTCAATTGCATGCGGCGCGAGATGAGGTTGCAGGCCTTGAGACCCAGCTTTGTGCGACAAGGGCGCAGGTAGAGATGTTATCTTCGGATGACCGTACATCAGAATTGAAGGCCGCAGGCCTCGCGGAGTACCTGGAGTCCTTGGACTATATGCGGGATCGTAGCCTGATCGCGGAGGAGGTTCGTGATGACATTTGGTCCAAGGAAGTAGAGCCTCAGATGGATGACATGCGCCAGTTAGCGCTTCGTCGTGGTGTTTCGAAGGCTTTTCGCTTCATAGGGAAGCATCTTGGGTGTGATACTTCCAGTTTTAGCTTTGCGGACGTCTCAGATGATGAGCGTTTTAGCTCAGATGCTGATGATGAGTAGCTGTAGTGTTTATCTGCTTTTGTCTGCCTCGTTGTTTATTTGTAGTCATTTATTTCTATCATAGCTTTTGAGATTGTCGCTGTTAGAGCTCCCATTCGTTATTTGTTATGATAGCCTTACTTGTATATCGTTGTCCTGCGTTTTGCATAGATGTATTTTGCCACGAGATGGTTGTTTGTGGGAGTTGATCTTTGTCATGGTGTATTTGTATTTTGACATGAGATAGTGTGTGGGCCTGGCTGGCGGCCTAGTTTGTATGTGGGATTCTTTGTGAGGGGGTCAAGTCCTCACGGTGTTGCGTGGAACAGTTCCATGGCCTTACGCGCGAGACAGGCTCGCGGCTTCTTCGTGAGGGGGGCAGGCCCCCATGGTGTCGTGTGGGACAGGCCCACGGCTTTTCGCGCGAGACAGGCTCGCGGCTTCTTCGTGAGGGGGGCAGGCCCCCACGGTGTCGCGTGGGACAGGCCCACGGCTTTTCGCACGAGGGGGGCAGGCCCCCACGGTGTCGCATGGGACAGGCTCACGGCTTTTCGCGCAAGACAGGCTCGTGGCTTCTTCGTGAGGGGGGCAGGCCCCCACGGTGTCGCGTGGGACAGGCCCACGGCTTTTCGCGCGAGACAGGCCCGCGGCTTCTTCGTGAGGGGGGCAGGCCCCCACGGTGTCGCGTGGGACAGGCCCACGGCTTTTCGCGCGAGACAGGCTCGTGGCTTCTTCGTGAGGGGGGCAGGCCCCCACGGTGTCGCGTGGGACAGGCCCACGGCTTTTCGCGCGAGACAGGCCCGCGGCTTCTTCGTGAGGGGGGCAGGCCCCCACGGTGTTGCGTGGGACAGGCCCACGGCTTTTCGCGCGAGACAGGCTCGTGGCTTCTTCGTGAGGGGGGCAGGCCCCCACGGTGTCGCGTGGGACAGGCCCACGGCTTTTCGCGCGAGACAGGCCCGCGGCTTCTTCGTGAGGGGGGCAGGCCCCCACGGTGTCGCGTGGGACAGGCCCACGGCTTTTCGCGCGAGACAGGCCCACGGCTTCTTCGTGACGGGGGCAGGCCCCCACGGTGTTGCGTGGGACAGGCCCACGGCTTTTCGTGCGAGACAGGCCCGCGGCTTCTTCGTGAGGGGGGCAGGCCCCCACGGTGTTGCTCTGATTAGCGCCATATGTTTCATTTGATGGTGTGACTTCCATCCGGGTAAGACATTTTCTCGATTCTTGTGCTGTAAAGAAAAGAATAACATAAAATGAAGTAATTAAAGAGTGGCGATAACATGCCCGAGGTTGACCCTGCAATTTACATCGTTTAAAGCGAGATGTAGGTCATTTGGGTAGTTCCTACTAGCCTTGGTGGGCAAGTTCTTGTAATTTAGAATAAACGTGGTAATTCAAATGAGACGACTTAAGATTGGATGTGGCGTGAGCAGGATTGGAAGACATCCCAGAGTGACTGCTGGAGTATTGCTGTGTAGTCGGAATCAGCTTGGATGACGACGAACTGTACGTCGTAGGATGTCTGTCGGTGTGCATCTTTGAGAGTGACTGGCAGAGTGACGGTGCCGATGATTGGTACCGGGTGATCCCCGAGAACACGAGCGCTTGCAGATGTTAGTTTGAGATATCCGGCGGTGAGCTTGAGCTGAAGCAGAGTTGGTAAAAACAGTATATTGGCGGTGTCTTCCTTGTCTATCAGAACCTGATTCAGTTTGATAGGCGGTTCGCCAATCTCGACCGTCGTGCATCTTATGTTCTGGTTGTTAGGTGGTCTTCTTCTTGATATGAATTGATCAACTGCTCCTAAGTTGGTCAGTCGTTGGACTTCTTCTTTTAGTCCATTGCATTAGTTCGTGTTGTGGCCGTGACTTCGGTGATATTCGCAGTATCTTGCCTGGTCTGCCTTGGGGTTCGGCCGCGGCGCTCTTGGTCGTTGAAATGATGAATTATTCTGGATTGCATACATCACATTAGTGCAGGTAGTATTCGGAGGGACGTATTCCTGGAGTGAATGTTGCCCCCCCTTTCTCGGGGGGCTGTGCTGACTACCATTGGGGCGACTCCGCTTTTGGCGTCGTTCTTTTCGCATTGTATGGGTTGGTTCACCTTCTTTCTTCCTCTTCTGTCTTCTGTCTGACCTCAGATTTTCTGGTGAGGGCTTTTCGATCGTCATGAACCTTTTGATAAAGAGGGCGGCAAGCTCGATGTAGCTATCGATATCTTCTCTTTGTAGGGATTGAAGCCAAGTCCGAGCTTCTCCTATTAATGTTGTTGAAAATACTCGGACCATGAGTTGATCTGAGGCATTGCGGGCGTGCATGATGGCTTCGAAATGCTTCAGGTGTGCGAGTGGGTTGCCTGTCCTGTTGAAACTACGGATTTCCGTGCCCGCGGCTGTGCAGGAACTAGATGAGTTATTGTTAGGTAGGTATTCATCTGGTTCTTGCTTTGTGGCAGAAGTGCCAGGGGCCATTGTGTTTACAGCGCTTTCTTCATGACGAGGACGCGCGAGGTAGTGACCATACATCTCCTGGAGTGATGTTGTAGGCACGGGAGAGCTATTTGTGCTTGAGAATTCCTTTTCTATGTCGTATTCTCTGTGTAGGCCCGGCCTGGTAGGGGCAGGGGGTTCTTCTGGCGGCAGTAAGACAACCTGTTCAAAAGGCTGAGGCGTCTTTAGGTGGTAGAATGTCGGCTTGTTCTGTGCCGCATGGGTTGCATCGACGTGGATGGCGCTGGGAGGGGAGTATCCGTGAGGTAGATGCTGCCCCCCAGTTCCTGAGGGGTCTTGCCTTTGAGGGGCAAGCTGACTCCACTCGTCTTGTCCTGTATTAGTTTGCTCTTTTCTTTGCTGGGATTCTGGTGTCGGGTTCAGGAGTGAGAGAATGACTGGTGCTCCCAAATTTCGAAGTAAAGTGATCATTTCGGTTTGCAGTTCTTCCATCTGGCGGACACGTCCTTCCAGGGCTGGCGCGGGAGCCAGGGCTGCTCCCGTGGCTAGCGGTGCGTCTACCGGAGAGTGAGATCGTGCAGGCTCAGTGTGTCCGCCAAGTGCGGATCCTTCTGCGGTGCGGGTGCTCCTCTTTGCCATTGTGATGAACTTGCTCCGCGAAGGATATTGGGAATGTTTCCCACAGACGGCGCCAAACTGTTGCGGACTAACTCGATGCTCCGGTCGGACCGGATATTCTTGGACCGCCTTAGCTCGCGGAGCGGTCGAGCGCGCACACAGTCAATTGAAAAATGGGGGATGGACACAGGAGGTTTTAACGTGGAAAACCCTTCAACCGGGTGAAAAACCACGTGACCGGGTCGGTGCCGATCAAAATCCACTAGATTGCTGGAGGTTACAATTTGACGGGGGAAATCGGGGCGACAGGCCGCTCCCGTTACAACCTTGAGGAGAGAGAGAGTATATGCGCTCGTCGGTGGGCAACAGACTGCCTCGCCAACGGGACTTGGATGGTGGAATGCGCGGGAAGCTTCAGTTGCGTGCGCTCAGAGGCGACGCGTGTCCAGAGGTTGTCACTGCTTCCTTTGTGCGTCTTTCTCGGTCCTTGGAGTGTTTCCTTGGTAACTGAGCTCTGGTGGGGTGCAAATAGCCGATGATATGTTCTGGTAGCTGTTGGCAGGAGCTGATAGCCACTGGGGGCCGCTGGAGGCCTCGGGCGGCGGCCGGTGGTTGGCGGCGAGAGGCGGCCGCTGGTGGTTGGCGACGAGGGGTGGCCGCCGGCGGAGAAGAACGGGAAAGCTCCCACCTGAGGAAGAAGAAGAAGAAGAAGCGTAGGAGGAGAAAGTTAGGAAATGAGGAGCCCCTGGGGTCCTTTTATAGGCTCCAGGGAGAAGTTATGGCGGGCCCCCCCACTAACCTAGTGGGTTAGTGGGTGGTTTTGTCCCGATCAGACGGTCGGTGGGGCCTCTCCCTCGATCGGACGGCGGGGAGGTCTTCCCATGATGGCGGGCCGTCATGACGGCGGCGGCAGCCGGGCGGCCGGCGAGGGAGGCCGGCGGCGGCCAAGGTCACGGCCGGCCGCGGCCACGGCCGTCCATGGCCGGGGCGGCCATGGCCACGGCCGGCCATGGCCGGGGCGGCCATGGCCACGGCCGGCCATGGCCGGGGCGGCCATGGCCACGGCCGGCCATGGCCGGGGCGGCCATGGCCGGGGCGGCCATGGCCACGGCCGGCCACGGCCGGCCACGGCCGGCCACGGCCGGCCACGGCCGGCCACGGCCGGCCACGGCCGGCCATGGCCGGGCCGGCCATGGCCGGGGCGGCCATGGCCACGGCCGGCCATGGCCGGGGCGGCCATGGCCACTGCCGGCCATGGCCACGGCGGCGGCCGGCCATGGTCGGGGCCATGGCCGCGGCCGGCCATGGCCGCGGCCGGCCATGGCCGCGGCCGGCCATGGCCGCGGCCGGCCATGGCCGCGGCCGGCCATGGCCGCGACCGGCAACGATCGTGGCCGGCCGGCCATGGCCGGAGGGGAACCGCCGGGGCGGTTCCTTCCCCTAATGGTGGGGAGAGAGGGGGGCCGCTCCCATGATCTCCATGAGAGATCATGGGGATTAGAGGGGCCCGCCCATGATCTCCATTCATGGGGATCATGGGGGTCTCCTTTTTCCTATAAATTAAGGTGGAGCCCATCAATTACAAAAAAAATTCTTTAGATTCAATAGACATTTCTGTAGATTCAATAGACATTTCTTTGTAGAACTGGAGTTTTCTTAAAGTCTGTTTGATAAGGATTGACTTCTTCTGAGCTTCTTGTATAGGAGGCTTCCCCAATGCGAGTGAGCGGGCGCGCGTAGGGACACGTAGGGTCTTGTAATGCCATCAACAGAGTCTGCCCATCTCATGATTGTCATCGGTTCGAACCGGAAAATTCTTGACCAGCACGAGTCTTAGGCCTCGTTTGGGAGGACTTATTTTCACCGGTCAAGCGGTCATGATCGCATGAATCGGGACTTAAGGACTTATTTTAAGTCCCGATTCATGCGGTCATGACCGCTTGACCGGTGAAAATAAGTCCTCCCAAACGGAGCCTTAACCCTGTTAATTACTAAAAAGCGCAGGTAAACAAGACCACGCTCCGGTTGCACTAGGGAAAGGGCACCCCCACCTACACGAGCCTGCTCACTCATCATCATCAGGAGCTACCATCCGCACAAAAACACCAGCATTAAATAATATTATTGCGACAAAATTTTATAATTTTGTCACTAAATAAAATCATTTAGTGATAAATTATTATAATAATTTATTGCGACAACATTTTTTGATCACTAAACAGTAAGGTTTAGTGACGGAAAAATTTGTTACAAATTTTAATTTTGTCAAAAAAAATATATCTTTAGTAATCAAATTTATTTAGTCGCTTGTATTTTTCTACACTACTTTTTAGCGGTGCACAAAAAAATTGATCCTAATCGATCCGGTTGGGACTGGACCGGCTAGGGACTAGTCCCGATTAGGATAGGTCCAGTCTCGGACCGGTCCCAGTAGTCCCTAGGGGTCCCCCTATTTTCACCAAGGACCGGTCCCGGATCGGGACCGGTAAAAGACTGGGACTGGTAAACCGGTAAAAGACTGGGACTGGTAAACCGGTAAAAGACCGATAATTCGACAGGTCATGCACTCGTATTCATAGGTTTTGGACTATAATTCTCTCCATTTTCATCAACCTAAATGAGATTAGAGCCAAAACTTGATTCTAGGCCAACATCATCCTATGCTTCATGTAAAGCTCTTGTGAAAGGAACTCGTTTAATGCAGTGAATTTGTAGCCAAGATTCACAAAATCTGGATTACTTCTAAACGAAATTTCATAATCCGACAGCATTCATACAAAATCTAATAAAAAAGAGGATTCCAATCGATTCAAAATAGTATGGTACCAATAAAAACGGTCCGGGACAAATTAGGACCGATCCTCCTCAAGAAGAGGAAAACCGGTCCTGGACCAGGACTGGTTTGAGCGGGACCGATCGGCCAAAAGACCGATCCCGGACCGACCAGACAGTCTTTTTGTACAGAGCTACTACTTTTCTACTTTCTAGTGTGGAAATGAATAGATAGAAATACATTTTCTCAATTAAAAACGAGGAGATCCTTAAGATAACATAATTGCATAGCAAAGTATATGAAGAAACAGAAAATGGTGAAATTTTGTGCAACTGAATTTAGAGATACAATTAGAAATTTTGCTATGTTTAAATAGATAAAAAAAATTATTAACTAATTTAAAGCTATTATATACAATCATCATTTTTATTCTTATATTATATTAAAAAAACTAGAATTGTATTTTTGTTTTATTTTAAATTTAATATACCTATAGTAAGTGGGAGCACCCTTATTCTATAGAAATTTCGGACTGCAAATAACATAAATACTCTCCCCTCTGCCCCACAAACTTAGTTGTGGTCATAGGGGTTGAATATGGTTGACCAAAGTCGAACCAATAAACCTCATAGTAAAAACCACCCCAAATCGTCGTGCGCATGGCAAAACCGCCGCATCACCAGCTTCCAACAGCCCGGCCGGGCGTCGCAGCGGCTACCGCCGCCACGCGCCCGCGTATCCCATGCGCCAGGATGTCTGAGCGGCCGGCTAGAGGCCTAACTGACTAGTCATCGATGTTACTGCGCAGCCGAGTGCCCCGCGCGGCCGGACGACCGCCCGGCCTACCGGCTCCGCCACCATCGTGCGGCCCCGTGGTCGCGCGGCCAGGGGCGGATCTAGAGGGGGGCCCGAGGGACACTGGCACCCCCATTATTTTTCAAAATGATTAGTGTATTTGGATTCCTCTCGTCGAGGCAATGAATTTTGACTGCTTATACGTCAAAAACGGTTGTCATATGAGGGAGAAACAACTCTGATAAGATTGAAACGTTTAAATTTTTTTTGAAGGAAGTTGATGTCTAGCCTCCCATGTTATAATTTTTATAACCCAGTGACGCATTCAAAAAAAAAATTGTACACCCCCATTATCAATCTGTTCACCCCCATTATTAATTTTCTTGATACGCCACTGCGCGCGGCGGAGGCCCAAGCGCGTGCATGAGGCTCGGCGGCTGATTGGCCCCACGAACGACGCCCCCCCCCCCCCCCCCCCCCCCCCCCCCCCCCGCCGCACGAGGCCGAGCGGCCGATCAGCCAACCAACCGCCTTGTCCCCACGACCTCAGCTCTCGCGCGGGCATGAGGACGGGCAGTCCCCCCCCCCCCCCCCCCGAGCAAATGCCGCACATTCGGCAGGCCGCCCGCTCGCCCGCCGCTGCGGGCAGCCGCAAGGCCCCGCGGTCGGTCTCCCAGTCGGCCGCATGGCCACGCCCGGCTAGGCGCCCCGCCGGCCTCCTCGGCCAGCCACCCGACCGAACCCTCCATTGACCGGCCCTTGCTGTCGGGTCCTACCGCTTGTCATCCCCCTTCGCCGCATTCAACCTATCCTCCACCGTCTGATCGCCACCACTTGATCTCCATCATTCGATCAAATGCGCAACCACCTTTGTAAACACCCATTATGTGGGGGTGCACATAGAAAAAATTATAATTGGTGTGTGTATAGTGAATCTCTTTAAAATACATGACATAAAAAATAAAAAAAATGATCTGTGAATAGCACATAAAGTGGTTATGCTTTGCGGATAACCACGTAACCACTATAAACACCCCCCAAAAACCTATAAATATGGCCACATGGTCATCCTTCAAGCAATCTTCTCCTCCTCCCGCTTCTCATCATATGCACGTGAGAGCTCCCTTGAAGGTCTCTTGCATCTCCGAAGAATCTTTCGAAGATCTTCGAATGATCTCGCCTTCGAAGATCATTCAAAGATCTTTGAACTTCTTCGAGCGCCCCAGCGCACATTCCACCTGGCGCTCGTCCCGCTCCGCGCACTTTCCACCTTGAACACTGTACAACCCCGTATCCAGCGAGTGGGCTAACAGGAGCCGATCCGGCCGGCCCAGACCGCCCCCGAGCCCCAGGCGAGTTCAGCAGGGTATGCCGAGCCCAGCATGCCAAGTATGGGCTCGGCAATCGTCGGGCCGAGCTCGAAGATCGTGGAGCTGAGCCCGGCGAGAGGAAGCCATTAATCGTGGGACCGATTTTTTGGTTTCAACACTTACAACCCCGTATCCAGCGAGTGGGCTAACAGGAGCCGATCCGGCCGGCCCAGACCTCCCCCGAGCCCCAGGCGAGTTCAGCAGGGTATGCCGAGCCTAGCATGCCGAGTACGGGCTCGGCAATCATCGGGCCGAGCTCGAAGATCGTGGAGCTGGGCCCGGCGAGAGGAAGCCATTCATCGTGGGGCCGGCCGAGTACGTGCTCGTCTAGAGCCAAGGGGTTGGCGAGTGCCAACGCGACCGTCATCTGCGAGCAGGGGCTTCAGGCCCAACTTTCCCATGCCTGAGGCGAGGCGAGCCGGACCGTGGCATTGAGAGAGGCGAGCTCACTCGCCGCTTTTCACCTCGGCACGGGGGGGGAGCCTTCTCGCACCCGTACTCGCCGCCCCCGCTCAATGGACTCTTCTCAGGGCCAGCTCGCCCTTTAGTTGCAGGGTGTTTTTACCATGTTACCCCCTTTGGATTGCCTATAGTCCTCGAAAACAGTGACGGCTGGATATTTGCAGATCATCTTTTCCTATAAATAGGACCCAAGGGATACCTCAGAAGACACGCTTGCTGGTGCCCGGTCTTCTAGCGCTTTCTGAGGTACCTTAGCTTCAGCACTTGGCTAAGGAGGGGAAGCGCTCTAAGATCTTCCGGGTGTGTGGTGGGACCTCCGTGCTGAAGCCTTGGGTCTGTCCCCGGTCCTTTTCCCTTGTCACTTGGGCTTGTGAGTAGAGAAGTAAGTGTGCGATCACCCCTTCCGCAAGGGTCGAACTCCACAGGGACCGATTTTTCGGTTTCAACACTTTGGTGCGGTGAGCGTGGAGCGTGGTCAGCACAGAAAATCTTCCGCAAGACCGATGGCAAGAGACGAAGGGCAAGGTTCAGGCAGGGCGAGCTCGCCACCACCTCCCCCTCCCGCGACGGCGGGGATGTCCGCAGAGCTCAGGGAGGAAGTGCTCGGACTCGTCAGGGTCGCACTCGACATGCGAGCCGAGAGCACGACGCCAGCGGTTCCCGTGGTCGCCGATCTGGCACTAGGCAACGACGCGCCCCTCAGGCGCGCGGGGAAGGAAGTCGCGAGCGAGGGGGAGCGCGAGCCGAGGGGGCGAGTCCTCTTCCCAGGCTCGGCAGGCGAGTACCTATTCGGCGAGACGGTGGGGAGGGAGTTCCCAACTTGCACGACCGAGGGAGGAAGTCCCTTCAGCGAATTCGTTTCGTCAGCCCCAGTTCCAGAAGGGTTCCGAGAGCCGGAGAAGTCCTACTACTCAGGGAAGGGAGATCCAATCCAGCACATCCAGTGGTTCGAAGACGTGGTATCAATCCGACTGATGTCGGATGGCTTCAAGTGTAGGCTCTTCTCCATCACCCTCAGGGAGAAAGCGAGAGAGTGGTTTCATTAGCTCCCGGCCGGTTCCATCTACTGCTTCGAGGACTTGCGCAGGGGATTCATGTTGAGATTCACCACCTCAAAGAAAAGGAAGAGGGAGGTCGAGTCCTTGTTCCGTATCAAGCAGAAAGTAGGGGAGACTGTGGGAAGTTACCTGGACAGGTTTCAGGAGGAACTGTCCAGGGTACAAGAGATGCCAGGGCACGCCATGATGGTGGCCTTCACCCTGGGTCTCCAACCCGGGTTTTTCGCCATGGAGTTGAAAAGGACGCCTCCGGTGTCTTTCGAAGCGCTCCTGGAAAGGGCGGCAAGGGAGGCCGACATGGAGGCAGCACATCCAGAGTTCGCTCGGAGATTGGCCAGGTGGGCCGTGGAGGAGGAGAAGCCAAGGGGAAGTCGAGCCCAGGAGGAGAGAAGGGTCGAGCCCCGGCAGAGAGAACAGCAACTGCAGCAGCCCAGGTGGGGGCATCAGGAGCCTAATAACCGATTGGGTTGGAGGCCGGAGTGGCAGGATCAAGGGCCACGGAGGGGTTACCAGGGAGGAGATAACCGCCAAGGTGGGCGCAGCCAGTTCCACCCCCAAGGGGGAGGCAGGGCCAGAGACCCCCTCTTACCGATCAGGAGGAGGCCATGGCTATCACCCTGGGGGGGAGAAGGAGAGGACAGCTAAGGAGGAGGAGGGAGGTAAGGGTAGACCTGCCCTATTGTGACTACCATCAAGAGGAGGGGCACACGACGATCACGTGTCCGGAGTTCCTCGAGATGCGAGGGAATAGGGAGCTGCTAGGGAGCAGCAGCAGCAACAGCGGAATCATCAGGAGGTGCGGATTGAGGAAGTTCGGCCTCAGGCGGAGGGGGATCGTTGCGAAGACCGGGTGATAACTTCTAAAAAGAAGTTATCTAGGCCATTAGTTCTGACGAAATACTCGGATAATCTGGCATAAATAAATCTAAATATTATAAAAAATGGGAGTAAATGTATTGTTATTAAATTCAAGGCTAATTTGGTCTCTTTCTATTGTATTCTTGACAGGTGTGCAAAAGGAATCGGATTGGGAAAGGAAATCTGCTAAAAATCTCATGTCCTGGAAAAAGGTTGCAACGCACAAAAAAATAAATAGTTGCAACGTCTCACTTGCTGTTTGGCAATGCAGGAGCAGGCACAGTGCGGGCGTTGCAACACTCAGAAAATAAAGGTTGCAACCTTTTGGCGAATTTAAAATTTCGAAATTTAAAAAGTAACCGCCATTTCCAGATTTGGAAGGGGGCGTCTCTTGGGAAACGTGTGGGCCGTATTTAGCAAGATTTTAAGGAGGAAATAGGGGGAGAACTGCAGAATTAATTCAGAAAAATCCTAAGGGAAGAGGGGGCTTATCTTGGAGAAGAAGAAGACCGAGGGCACGCCGGATCTTGGAGGAAAACTGGTTTTGCACACTTTGGAGAGCGAATTTTTGCTTTATTTTGCATTTCTCCTACCATGTGCTGTAAGATCTTTCTTGTTTGGTGGTGTATTCTCTCCATCATGATGAACTAACTTGTTTTAACCTTGTATTGTGAGAGTACTATGTCTTTCGTGATGACAATTTCTTAATTATTCTTAGTTGTGAATGTTTGGTGATTGTTTGTAATGAATCTATGATCTTTAATTTGAAATCTTTGGCCAAGACTTCGTCTTTTTACTGCGCTTCATAAATCGAGAGAGGAGTCGCGTAAGTATATCGTAGAGTCGGCATAGCATTTGAAGGGAGAAAGAGATTTCCCCTTGGTGCTAGCAACTTTGGTTTTCGGTCTTTATACGGTTCTTGTTTCACCTATGGGGTAACAGAGAACTAGGGACTTCCGATATCGAGAGGTACGGATTTCTTCTCTAAAATCGTTGCCAAACGTTTCACCACTCATCATCACAAAACTATTTTCATGGGTTATCACATTAGACTTAGGAAATCATGATGCAAGGTTATCTTTTCAAAAAAAACTTGTAACCAAGTATTTATCTCCCGGATCTTTAGTTTCTTTCTGGTAATTAGAAGTTTATTTTAAGATTCTAGTATTCTGAAACCATCATAGTATTCTTCTTGAATTTAAAGAAAAGGCACATCTAGTAATTGCAAGCACTGAATTCACCATCTCCTCGAGGGAACGATCTTTACTTACTATTTATTACTTGACACGGCACGTACACTTGCGGTTAATTGCGTATACCATTTTTGGCGTATCAAGTTTTTGGCGCCGTTGCCGGGGATCGAACCCGGGTCACCCGCGTGACAGGCGGGAATACTCACCACTATACTACAACGACCATGATTTTAGTTGACGGTGCCGCAGGCGGTTCCTTAATGAAGAAATATCCCGAAGACGCCTATGCAATATTAGAAGATCTTACTTCTAATAATTATCAGGCTTATGAGAGACAAGGTAATACTCAACCGGCTGGAGTCCATCAAGTAGACCAGATTACATCATTAGATGCACAAATGTCATCTCAGTTTAATCTAATTAATAAGAGGTTGGATTTGTTGTCTACCTCTACACCTAATGCACCCCTAACAGTTGAACAACTTAATCAAATGACAGAGGAGGCGAACTATGTAGGAGGCCAACCAAGGCAAGTACCACCAGGTTTTGCAAACCACTACCATCCCGAGTGGAGAAATCATTCAAATTTCTCTTGGAAGAATAATGCGGGAGCGACCCATCCACCTGGATTTAATCTGAACAACCCACATCCACAGCATAACAATGCCTTTAATCAACCTGGTATTTCTAGGAAACTGACTGATGAGATGATTGTGGAGTCGATGCAAAAGAGAGATGTACGCATTTTTAATCTAGAGGGGTCACTACGCATGATAGAATCCCAGTTAGGTCAAATTGCTAATGCCTTGAGTCTTAGGCCACCGGGCACACTTCCAACGGATACCACTCCAAATCCAAAGGGAGATAACCAACATTGTAAAGCAATCGAGTTACGAAGTGGTAAGGAATTAGTGAGTGCACCTACACATGAACTGGGTAGGAAGAGGGATGAAGAAAAAGAGTTGGTGGAGGGAACCCCTTGTATTCCCGAGGAAGAAGTGAGACTAGATGACTTTTCTGAGAAGGAAGTGGAAGTTTTAGGAGAAAGGAAGAGAGAACCGATCACCGACTACGTTAAGAAGAAAGATAATGTGAAAGTCTACCCACCTCCACTGTTTCCTCAGCGGTTAAAGAAGAGTAAGCTCGACCAACAATTCCAAAAGTTCGTCGAGATATTTAAGAAATTACAAATTAACATCCCTTTCGCTGAAGCCTTAGAGCAAATGTCGAGTTACGTTAAATTCATGAAAGATATCCTATCAAAAAAGAGAAAATTTGGAACAAATGAGACGGTAGCACTCACTCAAGAGTGTAGCGCTATTCTTCAAAAAAGACTCCCACCTAAGTTGAAAGATCCGGGGAGTTTTACTATTCCGTGCTCTATAGGATATAAATTTGAGGGTAAAGCGCTATGTGACTTAGGAGCGAGTATAAACTTAATGCCGTTTTCGATTTATAGAAAGCTAGGTTTGGGAGAAATATCAAAGACTTCCATAACCTTGCAGTTGGCCGATAGGACCCTGGCATTCCCAAAAGGGATAGTTGAGGATGTGTTGGTAAAAGTAGATAAGTTTATTTTTCCGGCTGATTTTGTGGTTTTAGATATGGAGGAGGACAAGGAAGTCCCCATCATTGTAGGAAGACCATTCTGAAGGATCAAGCGCATACCCAACTGCAACAAAAGCCCGGACTGTTGGAGAGGGCGCTACTTAATTTTTTATATAAGTAGCAGAGCGCCACGGGTCAAGTGAAGGAACGCCGGACCCAACAATCCCCCCCCGGCGTCCAGCACAACCCGTCGGCTCAGAGGTGGGGTTACCACATGGCCCACACGGCTCAGAGGTGGGGTTACCACATGTCCACGGTTGCCTGACCCACCGAACCCACACAGGTAGAAGGGAAAAATCAGGATTTAATAGCGCCCCCGGTCTTGAACCCGTGACCTCCTCTGATACCAATTGAAGGATCAAGCGCATACCCAACTGCACCAAAAGCCCGGACTATTGGAGAGGGCGCTACTTAATTTTTTATATAAGTAGCAGAGCGCCACGGGTCAAGTGAAGGAACGCCGGACCCAACACATTCCTAGCCACGGGTAGGACACTGATAGATGTTCAGAAAGGAGAACTGACTATGAGAGTGAATGACGAGCAAGTCACCTTTAATGTACTTAAGGCATTAAAATTCCCCCATCGAGAGGAAGACAATATGGAGGTGGTCAACTATATATCTATAGGTGACTATGAGCCTGGTGTGTCGCTGGATGAACAGGATTCCCTATTGACTCGTGTGTTGACTGAGGGTGAGTTATCCGAGGAAGAAGAAGACATTCAAGAGTGCTTGCAAGCATTTGAGAAGCAGGCTGTTTGGTTTCGTAAGCCGGAACCATTAGAGATACCCGAAAGATCTTTATCAGTAAAACCGTCTATCTTCGACCCGCCATTATTGACGTTGAAACCCCTCCCAGACTATCTCACTTACGCGTACTTAGGAGATAATGACACCTTGTCGGTCATCATCAACTCACGTTTATCATCTGATCAACATCAAAAGTTAATTGATTTACTCAAGCAATTTAAAAGGGCCATAGGGTGGACCATAAACGACATCCAAGGAATAAGCCCCTCATTATGCATGCATAAGATTCTTTTGGAAGAATCATTTACGGGATCGATCGAGCATCAACGTCGTCTAAGTCCACCTATGAAAGAGGTGGTCAAAAAGGAAATTATAAAATGGTTAGACGCGGGAA
Source organism: Platanthera zijinensis (assembly GCA_039513925.1). Lineage (NCBI taxonomy): Eukaryota > Viridiplantae > Streptophyta > Magnoliopsida > Asparagales > Orchidaceae > Platanthera > Platanthera zijinensis. The sequence continues at coordinate 46,975,294 of CM077096.1, forward strand.
TCATATACCCCATCTCGGATAGTCCATGGGTTTCACCTGTGCAATGTGTGCCCAAGAAGGGAGGAATGACGGTCGTAAGAAATGAGAAAGGTGAGTCGGTTTCCACTAGAACGGTCACAGGGTGGCGAATCTGCATTGATTACAGGAAGTTGAATAAAGCCACCAGGAAGGATCATTATCCCTTGCCTTTCCTTGACCAGGTTTTAGATAGGTTGGCAGGGAATGACTTTTTCTGTTTTCTAGATGGGTACTCTGGCTACAACCAAATTACCGTAGATCCCGTAGATCAAGAAAAGACTACATTCACATGTCCTTATGGAACCTTCGCGTTTAGGAGAATGCCCTTTGGTCTATGCAACGCACCGGCCACTTTCCAGCGTTGCATGATTGCCATTTTCTCTGATATCATGGACCAGGGTATTGAGATATTCATGGATGATTTTTCCATCTTTGGGAAATCGTTTGATGATTGCTTAGAGTGTTTGGAGAAGGTACTTACTCGCTGTGTGGAAACAAATCTTGTCCTAAACTGGGAGAAATGTCACTTCATGGTGCGTGAGGGGATTGTGCTGGGTCACCATGTTTCTAGAGACGGACTAAGGGTGGACAAGGCAAAGTTAGATGTGATCGAACAATTACCACCACCCAAGAATGTTAAGACGCTGCGAAGTTTCCTAGGACACGCAGGTTTCTACCGTAGGTTTATCAAGGACTTTGCGAAAATAGCAAAACCATTGAGTAGTTTGTTGGAAAAAGACGTGAAGTTTCAGTTTAGTGATGAGTGTATAACAGCTTTTGATGAACTTAAAAAGCGTTTAACAACGACACCCATCGTAGTGACGCCTGATTGGGAAGAACCTTTTATTCTGATGTGCGATGCTAGTGATTACGCAGTGGGAGTTGCCTTGGGGCAAGTGAGGGGGAAGATATTTCACACGATAGCTTACGCAAGTAAAACCCTCGTTGAAGCCCAAGTCAATTACACGACCACCGAGAAGGAACTACTCGCAGTCGTTTTCGCGTTCGAGAAATTTAGATCTTATCTCTTATGCACGAAAGTTATCGTGTATACCGACCATGCTGTAATCCGCTATCTGATGGTAAAACGAGATGCAAAACCACGGTTGATCCGTTGGGTGCTCCTTTTGCAAGAGTTCGATGTCGAGATAAAGGATAGGAAAGGATCAGAGAATCCCGTAGCAGACCATTTATCTAGGATTGAGTTTACCCATCCGTCGTTACGTTCGGAAGTTGATGAGAGGTTCCCCGACGAGTGTCTATTAGCGATCTCTAACAGTGTAGCACCTTGGTACGCTGACTTTATAAACTACCTAGTGAGCAACATCATGCCTTCTGATCTTACATATCATCAAAGAAAAAGATTCCTACACCAGGTGCGGTCATATTTATGGGACGACCCTTATCTGTTTAAGATTGGAGTCGATGGAGTATTGAGACGTTGTATACCCGAGAGTGAAATGAGAGCTATTCTAGACAAATGTCATAATTCACCGTAAGGAGGCTACTTCATGGGAACTAGGACAGCCATGAAGGTGTTAGAGGCTGGATTCTATTGGCCTAACTTATTTCGGGACTCAAATTCTTTTGTTAAAAAGTGTGATAGATGTCAAAGAACTGGAAATATACAAAGAAATGACGCAATGCCCATGAACATAATGCTAGAAGTGGAGTTATTTGATGTGTGGGGAATAGATTTTATGGGCCACTTCGTAAACTCAAATGGAAACATTTATATTCTGTTAGCTGTTGATTACGTATCAAAGTGGGTAGAAGCCATCGCCACATCTAAAAACGATGCTAAGGTCGTCCTGAACTTTTTACGGAATTACATATTCAATCGATTTGGGGTGCCGAGAGCAATAATTAGCGATGGAGGGAGCCATTTTTGTAATAATCAATTTGCTTCACAACTAAGAAAATACGGGGTGACTCATAAGGTAGCATTAGCTTATCACCCCCAAACGAATGGGCTAGCCGAGGTTTCGAACAGAGAAATCAAGAAAATTCTAGAGAAGACGGTGAGTGTTAACTGTAGAGACTGGTCTCAAAAGCTGAGTGATGCCCTGTGGGCATATCGGACTGCATTTAAAACGCCCATCGGATTGACTCCGTATAGACTAGTTTACGGAAAATCGTGTCATCTACCCCTAGAGCTTGAGCACCGGGCATTTTGGGCAATAAAGAAGATCAATTACGACTTTAGGGACGCAAGTAAGAAGAGGCTCCTGCAACTAAATGAATTGGAAGAGATTAGAATGCAAGCATATGAGAATTCAAAAATCTATAAGGAGCGGACAAAGAGATGGCATGATCGACAGTTAAAGAAAAACACTTTGAGCCGGGGCAGTTGGTCTTGTTGTTTAATTCCCGTTTACGTCTATTTCCTGGAAAGCTTAAATCGCGGTGGTCGGGCCCGTTTAGAGTCAAGGAGGTGCATCCTTATGGAGCAGTGACGATTAGTAACGACACAGACGGGACAGAATTTAAGGTTAACGGTGAACGTTTGAAGATATTTCGAGGCAGAGACGACGAACGACTGGTGTCGTTCATTACGTTGACATAGGTCACTAGACGAAAAGTCCTGCCGGGACTAGAAATTAGGCGCTAGATGGGAGACAACCCATCAGTTATTATATATATATATATATATTAAGCTCATGCTAGATCTATTTTAGTTAGTTCTTCGCTAGTTGAGTCACGTTGGAAGAGAGAAATCGCTGTATGAGAAGTTCTGTAGGTTCAGTGTCCGGTGTTGCAACGTCCAAAAAAATAAATAGTTGCAACCTTTAGTTTGCTGTTTGAGCAGTAAAGAAAATAGGCGCGGAGGTTGCAACGTCCAAGAAAATAAATCGTTGCAACCTCCATGTTTCGGGCAACACTGCTGCACCATTCCATAATCCCGGTCCAGTTGAACCGGGCAGCCTCTTTATAACAGCACGACGACTTGGTTCCGGTCCAGTTGATCTCCATCGCCGTGCCCTAATCGCGCGACCCGGAGCCGCTGCTCTTGAACCAGGCGAGAGGTGCGGCGATCTCCCAGAGGAAGACGACGCCCAGTGCCTCGGCACTCGACCACCGGCGGGAAGTGCTCCATCTTCTAGGTGGCATCCCCTTCGACAATATCCCGACGACCTAGGTAATGATCATTTACTTCTAAAACCTATTCTTATTCAACAATGCTTAGAGATGAGGAGTTTTTTTTGGTTCTAAACCTAGCCACACAATCCCTCTAGTGTAGATAATGTCTTCAAGGAAGAAAGGAAAATCTGTAGCCAGGAAATCCAACAAATTCGTGAGTGAAGCCGCTGAGCACCGTTTTGAAAACCTCAAGTCCACACCTCTGATTTATGAGAGAGGGTTCAAAATGGAGAAACGGGCTTGGAGCTTGACCTATGCCCTCCAGATACGTGAGCTCCGCTGGGAAACGCTTTGTCACCCACGATCTGAGGCCCTACTCCCATGGATTTATGAGTTCTATGCGAATGCGAGACAGATGGAGGGAGAATTGGTGACGGTGCGTGGAAAGCTGATTGACATCTCCGCTAGGGCCATCAACGAACTTTATGATATAGGTAATGAGGACGAGCTGGAGAGTCTCAATCACCAAGTCGAGCCAGAGGAGGTAGTATCTGAAATATGCAATTCTCCTGTGCCCGAATGGTCAAAAGGGTCCATGAAAGCACTCAAGTCGACATCGTTGTCTAGAGAAGCAAAGGTCTGGCTCTTATTCATCAATGCAGGCATTATGCCAACCCGCCACTTGAACAATGTCACCTTAGATCGTGCTGTGCTAATCTATAACATAGTAAAGGGCAATAGAATTAATGTAGGAGAAATCATTAGTAGTCATTTGAAGATGAAGATCAAGGAGGACAAGAGCCGGCTGTTGTGGTTTCCTATACTGATTACTGAGCTTTGTAGACAGGCAGGTGTGGCATGTGCCACAGCGGACTTGATTACACAGGTGCGACGGGAGATTACTGAACGAGTAGTGCAGGTGAACATCAAGGTGGGGGCTGAGATTGACAGTGGGCTCAAAACGCCGTATAAGAGAATAAAGGGTGTGGCTTCATCTTCTTCAGCAGGAAAACCTGAGAAAGTTGCAGTCCTATCTGGGGAAGGGGCAACATTATCCGAGGTTATGGATAACATTGAGTTTATTAAAGTGTATCTAAGATGTCAGCATTGTTACTTCCGTTCTAGACTCAATATCATGGAAAGGAAAATAGATAGTCTGGTGAAGAAAGCGAAGCTTCAGGTGGAGGAAGAGCATTTCTTATACCAATGGCAGTTCGATGAGAGAGGGGAGCTGCTGGCCGCCGATAGAAGCTCCCTAAACCCTACTGAGTTTGAAGAGGACGATGCAGATCAGGGCGCTGCAGATCAGGGTGATGCAGACCAGGACATGGAGGAACCCGAGGATGAAGACGAGTAACACGATTTCTCCAGCAGTTTGTTTAATGTAGCAGCAGTACTACTTTACCTTTTGCGTGGAATGCTTCATGATAGTATTCTTTTGTTTTTTTTTGTTGTTTTGGATTGTTTTGTATGGATTGTTATGATCTATATCATGGATAAACATTTGTGATTTTTCATGCTAGTTATCCTGGTAAATAGGGTGGTTGCTGCTAGTTGAATTCTATAATGTGATAATCATGTTGCCTGCATTGTCTTTTATATATATTGTTATTATGATCTCTATCATGGATAAAGGTTGCAGAAATAGAATGAGGTAAAATGTTGTTCTGTTGAAAAAGAAATTTGGACTGAAATTCGTGGGGTGCACATTAATGAAGACCAAAAGACACAGGGGCAACCGCTTCCATACCAGGGAAGCACTACTGTTTCACTTATATTTTCTTTAATTTTTGACAATGTTGAGTAGTCATCTTGCTAGGGTCTAGCAAGTCCTTAAGTGTGGGGGTGAGGGCTAGAATTGCCCCTACAATTGTGGTGTTAAGTAATTTGATGGCTCGTGATTTTAATGATCCGAAGGTTGACCGTACTTAGTCAATAAGTTATTCTTGATGTTCAATGATAATTAATTGGTACGGCTAAAAAAAAAAATCCTAGGAGTTCAGATTTTGAATTTAAAATTAGTAAGATTTTTTTTGGTAAAGCACTCTTAAGCGTCTGATTCATGCACAACTTTCTTCAATTTTCTTGTACTTCCCTGAAATCTTTTGATGTTGACTTCTAAAAATAAGAAGGGGGGTGAGCAAGAACTGAGTTAATGTGGTGAGCCAAGATAATATTTTAGTAGCTAAACCATTTTGATCTTTCATGAGATTCTTTGACTGGTTCTGTATCATTTTGCTATCCACTTCTGAATGCCCAAATTCCCTTTATTTCTACTAGTTTTATCTTAATTCTTTATCCATTTACGGGTGATTCAATTCAACATATATATATAAAAAAAAGTGAAATGTCATGGTGATATACGGCCTAAGTATGTATATGCCTATTTAGAATGATCCCAACTGTGACCATTAAAAAAAAGAAAAAAAAGAGAGAAGAAAACAAAAGAAATTTTTGTCATAGTGATATGTGGCCTAGGTAGGCAATTACATACTTGGAATGATCCCAACTATTGGCAATTTTATATATTCAAGGCTTAAGAATTAAACCTCGTAACTTGGTCAAAGATTAAGAGTTTTAACTAGGGAATTACCATGTCACTACTATCAAAGCCTGTTCATGAATTACTAACCAAGCCAAAGTTAAACCTACATTCACGTAAGCTGCTAATTTTTGTCGAGGCTAGCACAAAGACCTAGCTTATTCTTACCCTTCCAGATTATTGCGGAGGTTCAATGAAAAAGTGTGGGGGAGTAAATAATTTTGGAGAAGGCACACACACACAACACTAAAATTCTTAATGGTGTTTTATCTTTTATCAAGCTAATGGATTTATGATGTTTGAACTCTTAATGATTTACAAGCCTATCAGTTGAGTAAAGCGAACTTCTTGAGTATCTTTGATTAAATTCCGGTTAAGTAAAGGAGTATTTTAATTTGTGGTGTGGTAATTATCAGACACCTAATTATGGATGTTATTTCTCTTTGCTCGGGTCTAGCAAAGGTTCAAGTGTGGGGGTGTGATAACTTCTAAAAAGAAGTTATCTAGGCCATTAGTTCTGACGAAATACTCGGCTAATCTGGCATAAATAAATCTAAATATTATAAAAAAATGGGAGTAAATGTATTGTTATTAAATTCAAGGCTAATTTGGTCTCTTTCTATTGTATTCTTGACAGGTGTGCAAAAGGAATCGGATTGGGAAAGGAAATCTGCTAAAAATCTCATGTCCTGGAAAAAGGTTGCAACGCACAAAAAAATAAATAGTTGCAACGTCTCACTTGCTGTTTGGCAATGCAGGAGCAGGCACAGCGCGGGCGTTGCAACACTCAGAAAATAAAGGTTGCAACCTTTTGGCGAATTTAAAATTTCGAAATTTAAAAAGTAACCGCCATTTCCAGATTTGGAAGGGGGCGTCTCTTGGGAAACATGTGGGCTGTATTTAGCAAGATTTTAGGAGGAAATAGGGGGAGATCTGCAGAATTAATTCAGAAAAATCCTAAGGGAAGAGGGGGCTTATCTTGGAGAAGAAGAAGACCGAGGACACGCCGGATCTTGGAGGAAAACTGGTTTTGCACACTTTGGAGAGCGAATTCCTGCTTTATTTTGCATTTCTCCTACCATGTGCTGTAAGATCTTTCATGTTTGGTGGTGTATTCTCTCCATCATGATGAACTAACTTGTTTTAACCTTGTATTGTGAGAGTACTATGTCTTTCGTGATGACAATTTCTTAATTATTCTTAGTTGTGAATGTTTGGTGATTGTTTGTAATGAATCTATGATCTTTAATTTGAAATCTTTGGCCAAGACTTCGTCTTTTTACTGCGCTTCATAAATCGAGAGAGGAGTCGCGTAAGTATATCGTAGAGTCGGCATAGCATTTGAAGGGAGAAAGAGATTTCCCCTTGGTGCTAGCAACTTTGGTTTTCGGTCTTTATGCGGTTCTTATTTCACCTACGGGGTAACAGAGAACTAGGGACTTCCGATATCGAGAGGTACGGATTTCTTCTCTAAAATCGTTGCCAAACATTTCACCACTCATCATCACAAAACTATTTTCATGGGTTATCACATTAGACTTAGGAAATCATGATGCAAGGTTATCTTTTCAAAAAAAACTTGTAACCAAGTATTTATCTCCCGGATCTTTAGTTTCTTTCTGGTAATTAGAAGTTTATTTTAAGATTCTAGTATTCTGAAACCATCATAGTATTCTTCTTGAATTTAAAGAAAAGGCACATCTAGTAATTTCAAGCACTGAATTCACCATCTCCTCGAGGGAACGATCTTTACTTACTATTTATTACTTGACATGGCACGTACACTTGCGGTTAATTGCGTATACCATTTTTGGCATATCACCGGGCCGATGTGGGGACCCGAGGAGGGATCAGAGTGATCCATGGGGAGGTGGGAGTCGAGGCTTACCGGAAGGCAAGCCTCCACACCATGTACCGAAGGAGCATCGGCTCCACATCTCAGACTCCACCCCTAGAGGAGAGGATCACCTTCTCAAGGGAGGACATGCCGGGTCATGATGACCCCTTCTGCGATGCGCTGGTCATCCAGACAACCATCGAGAATTTCACAGTCTCCCGGATCCTCATTGATAATGGGAGCTCCGTCAACATCATCTTCAAGAGGCCCTTCGATGTCATGCAGGTAGAAGCCAAGAGAGTGCTGGCCTCCGATGGGCCTCTCTTCGGTTTTTCGGGGGAGAGGAAAGAAGTAGAGGGGGGAGTGGGACTCCATGTCAGCTTAGGGGGGCAGTCCAGGAACTGCCGGTTCGTCATAGTGGAGGCCCCCAGCAGCTACAACGCCATTTTCGGAAGGCCCCTCATCAGCGCCTTCCGCTGCGTCCCCTCCTCCTTCCATCAATGTTTTAAGTTCAACATGGAGGGGATCCAGGTCCGAGTTTGCGGCGACCCCAAGGCAGCTTGAGAATGCTACGTGACTGCGGTGAATTCCATTTCTTGGCAGGAGGAGGCCGAAGAGATGGGGAGAAGGATGGAGGAGGAGGAGGGGCAAGAGGCCGGAGAAGAAGGCGTGGAGGAAGGAAGGATGGAGGAGGTGGAAGGGCAGGAGGCCGGAGAAGAAGGCGGGGAGGAAGGAAGGATGGATGAGGTGGAAGGGCAAGAGGCCGGAGAAGAAGGCGGGGAAGAAGGAAGGATGGAAGGGGAAGCCCGCGAGGTACTCCCTGAGGAGTCGGTTGAGGCGATGATCGTATAAGAAGGGGAGGTCCTTACTCCAAGAGGGGAGGACATCGCAGAATGGGAGGAGCTGTCCCGGTTGGAGGCCATCGAGGAGGTAGTGGAGATGGAAGTTCTCACCCAGGATGGCAGGGTGGAGAAGGTCCGCATCAGCGGGGGGCTGACCCCGAAGGATCAAGGCAGGGTGCTGGAATGCATCCAAAAGAATGTGGATGTCTTCGCTTGGAGCGCAGCCGAGATGCCTGAGATCGATGCTGACGTCGTCTGCCACCGTCTCAATCTAGACCCGGAGGCTCGCCCCATCCAGCAGAAGAGGAGGTCCGTCACGGACAAGCTGGTCGAACTAATCAGGGAGGAAGTCGCCAAGCTCCTTAAGGCCGGCTTCATTTCCGAAATTCAATACCCCGGCTGGGTCTCGAATGTTGTAATGGTGAAAAAAGGCGACGGCCGGTGGAGGATGTGTGTAGATTTTTCACTGCTTAATAAATCATGTCCGAAAGATTGTTACCCCTTGCCTAGAATCGACGCGCTGGTAGATTCAGCCGTTGGTTTCTCTGTGATGAGTTTTTTAGATACTTTTTCAGGTTATCATCAGATCAGGATGCACCCTCCTGACATAAAGAATGTCTCGTTCATTACAGGAGATGGATGCTACTGCTACAAGATGATGCCTTTTGGGTTAAAAAATGCAGGGGCAACATACCAGAAGATGATGGACCGTGTATTACAGGGATAGAAGGGGAGGAACTTGGAAGTGTACGTGGATGACTTGATGGTAAAAAATCGGGAGGTCGATTCTCACCTCCAGGATCTGGAGGAGACCTTTGGCACCCTATGTAAATACAAGATGAGGTTGAATCCTCTGAAGTGCATCTTCGGGGCGAGCAAAGGCAAATTTCTGGGTCATCTCCTCACCCCCGCCGGAGTCGAACCCAACCCTGACAAGGTCCGGGCGATTATGGAGTTGGGGTCACCTCGGGATGCGAAGGAGGTACAACGACTGACGGGGAAGCTGGCAGGACTGAGCAGGTTCCTCTCCCGGGCCGGGGAAAGGTGTTCTCCCTTCTTCAAAACCTTGAGAGATGTCGGAAGTTCGAGTGGACCCCGGAATGCGAGGAGGCATTCCAGGCCTTGAAGAGGCAGTTGACTCAGGCCCCCTTGCTCCAAGGGCTGAAGGAGGGGGAGGACTTGTTTTTGTATTTAGGGGTCGGGGCGGAGGCCGTGAGTTCTGTCTTAGTTCGGGAAGAGGGGAGGAAGTAACTACTCATCTATTATGTGAGTAGGGTTCTGAGGAAGGCGGAACTCCGCTACCCCATCTTGGAGAAGTTGGCCTTCGCTCTAATCATCTCGGCCCGGAGGCTCAGGCCCTACTTCCAGGCACACTCCATCCAGGTGGTAACTGACCACCCCCTCCGCAACATCTTCGAGGGAGTGGAGCACTCAGGAAGACTCGCCAAGTGGTCGGTGGAGTTGAGCGAGTTTGACATCTCCTTTGTCCCTCGACTCGCGATCAAGGCGCAAGCACTGGCTGACTTTCTGACTGACTATATGGTCGAGGTAGCAGAAGACAAACTCACTTGCCCCGTCCCTTGGAAGGTGATGGTGGACGGGGCTTCAGGGAAACACTCCTTGGGGGTTGGGGTCGTCTTGGAGAGTCCCCAAGGGACCCGGATTGAGCAAACGGTGGTGATACATTTCTCCATAACCAACAACCAGGCCGAGTACGAGGCAGTGATCGCAGGACTGCGCCTGGCCAAGGAATTGGGAGTGCATGATGTGAAGGTCCTCACTGACTCTATGGTAGTAGCCTCCCAGATCAACGGGGAGTTCGAGGCGAGGGAGCCCACCCTGCAACGATATCTGGCCAAGGTTAAGGGAATTATTGGGGGGTTCCAAACCTTCTCCATTCAGCATGTGCCACGGGAGGAAAATGAACAAGTCGACCACCTTGCCAAGCGCGGCCCTCGGGTAGGGGCACTATCACAGACCTTTTTCACCCATTCCTGGAGGAAGGAGAGTTGATGGAGATAGATCGGCGATCCACATGGATGGACCCATTCACTACCTACTTGTCCACGAGAGAGTACCCAGAAGGGATGGATAGAAAGAAGCTCAAGTACAAGTCAGCATATTACCTCTTGCGCGACGGGCAACTTTACCGCAAGACCCTTTCGGGATTACTGGCTCGTTGTGTGGTGGAGGGGGAGGAGTCGAGGATTTTGGAAGAGGTCCACTCCGGGAAATGTGGGAGTCATTCGGGAGGTCAGACCCTGGAGGGAAGGATCATCAGGCAGGGATACTTCTGGCCTACCCTGGGGCACGATGCCTTAGAATTTGTCAAAAAATGTCATAAGTGCCAACTGTTTGCCCCCCTCCAACTACAACCGGCTCAGCGACTCAGGAGTATCACAGCCCATTGGCCTTTCGCAATTTGGGGAATGGACTTGGTAGGTCCCTTCCCCCAGGTAAGCGAGCAGAGAAGATTCTTGCTGGTAATGATCGATTATTTCTCCAAGTGGATGGAGGTGAAGGCGTTGGCCAAGGTGACCTTGCAGATCATTCGAAATTTCATATGGGGGGAGATCATCTGCAGGCATGGGATGCCCCAAGCCATCGTCACCGACAACGGACCACAATTCGCTAGCAACGAGTTCATCAAGTTCTGTGGAGAGCTCGGGATTGACCTCAGATTCGCCTCTGTCCACCACCCAAGGAGCAAGGGCAGGTGGAGGCGGCATACAAGATTATCGTGAACCTCCTGAAAAAGAAGGTGAAAAATTTGAAGGGGAATTGGGTGGAACAACTCCCCTCGGTCCTCTGGGCCCTGAGGACTACTCCCAACACCGCCATGTGGGAGACGCCTTTTAAACTATCTCACAGAAGCGAGGCGGTGCTCCCTATTGAACTTGAGGTCCGTACTCCCAGGGTCGCTGAGGCGGAAGCTGGAAGGGAGGAGTGGAGAGTTGAAAATGAGGGAGAACATCAGCTCTCCTTAGACTTGGTAGAAGAAGTGTGCGACCTCTCGGCGGTTTGGCAGGAGGAACTCAAGCGGAGAATGGCTAAGTATTTTGACAAACATGTCCGGGTCAAGCAGTTTGTGGAAGGCGACCTGGTTCTAATGAAGGTAGATGCGGCGGGAAGATCGGCGGTTGTGGGCAAGCTCCATCCAAACTGGGAGGAGCCCTACATCATAAAGGAGGCATTAAAATCGGGAGGGTACCGCCTCCAAAATGTGGAGGGCGAGAATTTGAGCCACACCTGAAGTGGCGACGACCTGAAACGCTTCTATCCCTGAATGTTTGTATGTGCCTCAATTTTTTCAATGCAATGTGTTTCACTCATTTGAGCCTCCTTTTTGTTCATAACAATCGTAACAATAACATGAGATGTGGCGGAACTTTTGTGGAAGAGCATCAAAACACTCAGGAAAATATTCTAAGTATTCTCACTCTGGGGTTAGGTCTCAATTCTCCCGCTGTCAGGCTCCCTCCAAGCTGGCAGGGCCGGGGTATTGATGGACGTCGTTATAACCCTGGGGCTGAGCCAGGAGGAAGTTCAACACCCGCCCTCAGGCTCCCATCTAGCTGACTGGCCTGGTGGTAGCACCCGAGAGAGGAAAATATTCTAAGTATTCTCGCTCTGGGGTTAGGTCTCGATTCTCCCGCTGCCAGGCTCCCTCCAATCTGGCAGGGCCGGGGTCTCGATGGACGTCGCTATGACCCTGGGGCTGAGCCCGGAGGATGTTCAACACCCGCCCTCAGGATCCCATCTAGCTGACTGGCCTGGTGGTAGCACCCGAGAGAGGAAAATATTCTAAGTATTCTCGCTCTGGGGTTAGGTCTCGATTCTCTCGCTGCCAGGCTACCTCCAAGCTGGCAGGGCCGGGGTCTCGATGGACGTCGCTATGACCCTCGGGCTGAGCCCGGAGGATGCTTAACACCCACCCTCAGGCTCCCATCTAGCTGACTGGCCTGGTGGTAGTACCCGGGAGAGGAAAATATTCTACGTATTCTCGCTCTGGGGTTAGGTCTCGATTCTCCCGCTGCCAGGCTCCCTCCAAGCTGGCAGGGTCGGGGTCTCGATGGACGTCGCTATGACCCTAGGGCTGAGCCCGGAGGATGTTCAACACCCGCCCTCAGGATCCCATCTAACTGACTGGCCTGGTGGTAGCACCCGGGAGAGGAAAATATTCTAAGTATTCTCGCTCTGGGGTTAGGTCTCGATTCTCCCGCTGCCAGGCTACCTCCAAGCTGGCAGGGTCGGGGTCTCGATGGACGTCGTTATGACCCTGGGGCTGAGCCCGGAGGATGTTCAACACCCGCCCTCAGGCTCTCATCTAGCTGACTGGCCTGGTGGTAGCACCCGGGAGAGGAAAATATTCTAAGTATTCTCGCTCTGTGGTTAGGTCTCGATTCTCCCACTGCCAGGCTCCCTCCAAGCTGGCAGGGCCGGGGTCTCGATGGACGTCGTTATGACCCTGGGGCTGAGCCCGGAGGATGTTCAACACCCGCCCTCAGGCTCCCATCTAGCTGACTGGCCTGGTGGTAGCACCCGGGAGAGGAAAATATTCTAAGTATTCTCACTCTAGGGTTAGGTCTCGATTCTCCCACTGTCAGGCTCCCTCCAAGTTGGCAGGGTCGGGGTCTCGATAGACGTCGTTATGACCCTGGGGCTGAGCCCGGAGGATGTTCAACACCCGCCCTCAGGCTCCACTCTAGCTGACTGGCCTGGTGGTAGCACCCGGGAGAGGAAAATATTCTAAGTATTCTCGCTCTGGGGTTAGGTCTCGATTCTCCCGCTGCCAGGCTCCCTCCAAGCTGGCAGGGCTGGGGTCTCGATGGACATCGCTATGACCCTAGGGCTGAGCCCAGAGGATGTTTAAAACCCGCCCTCAGGCTCCCATCTAGCTGACTGGCCTGGTGGTAACACCCGGGAGAGGAAAATATTCTAAGTATTCTCGCTTTGGGGTTAGGTCTCGATTCTCCTGCTGCCAGGCTCCCTCCAAGCTGGCAGGGCCGGGGTCTCGATGGACGTTGCTATGACCCTGGGGCTGAGTCCGGAGGATGTTCAACACCAGCCCTCAGGCTCCCATCTAGCTGACTGGCCTGGTGGTAGCACCCGGGAGAGGAAAATATTCTAAGTATTCTCGCTCTGGGGTTAGGTCTCGATTCTCCCGCTGCCAGGCTCCCTCCAAGCTGGCAGGGCCGGGGTCTCGATGGACGTCATTATGACCCCGGGGCTGAGCCCGAAGGATGTTCAACACCCGCCCTCAGGCTCCCATTTAGCTGACTGGCCTGGTGATAGCACCCGGGAGAGGAAAATATTCTAAGTATTCTCGCTCTGGGGTTAGGTCTCGATTCTCCCGCTGCCAGGCTCCCTCCAAGCTGGCAGGGTCGGGGTCTTGATGGACATCGCTATGACCCTGGGGCTGATCCCGGAGGACGTTCAACACCCGCCCTCAGGCTCCCATCTAGCTGATTGGCCCGGTGGTAGCACCCGGGAGAAGCAAATGATCTGAATATTCTCATTCCGGGGGTAGGTCTCGATTCTCCCACTGTCAGATTCCCTCCGCGCCGACAAGGGCAAGGGTCACGATGGACGTTGTAACGGTCCGGGGGGGGGGTGGACCCGAAGGTTGACACATGGCGAACATATGCGAGCAAACCCACCAGTCGGAGAGGCGAGCCCAAAGGGTCCTGTTTCCCTTGGTTTTCTGATTAGAAAGGATTTTTGGCCCCACCTAGTCGAAGGAAAAATATGCCTCCCGAGCGAGCCCGGACTCGCAGGGGTCTGCTCGGCAGAAGATCTTTTCTCGGAATGATAGGCGGGCACCTGCAGCGGCCGCTCTCGCAAAGGTCACCTAGCGAGTAAGCGGAGAGGTCGCGAGTCTGGTCGCTGCCAATGCTCAAGGCCTCTCGCCGAGCGCGGATCCTAACTCACGTGCATTCTAGCGCTAAAGGTAAAAAAGAGAGAATTTTTTCATTATATTTGAAAAGGGGAAATGCTCGCCCCGGCGAGATTACAAAAAGGGGGGAGGATGATTACAAGAAGAAAGACAGTAGAGAAGATGGGGGAAAAGTTCGGTCAGCTCTCGCCCTCCTCTCCCGAATGACGATCCTCCTCCTGGCCTCCGAGCGACTTTTCCTTGCCCTTCGCCCCATCGAAGAGGGAGCCGAAGCTCTCCTCCTTCTCGCTGGGCGGGGACGGCGGGAACAGGCTCGGCAGAAGATCCCGGACCGCCACCTCCTCGAAGCCCTCGGCCAGAATCCCCGATCCTTTCTTGGCGTACAGGAGGCATTCGGCAGACTCGATCGAGTTGACTCGCAGCCGCTCCATGACCTCCCCCTCGCCGAAAACCTAGGGCCGCTTGTAGGGGAAAGGGGGCTCGACGCCATCTGGGGGGGAAAAGGGCTTCCGTCAGCCGACGGACCTCGCCTTGGAGACAGCGGTTCTGCTCTTTTAGCGCCTCCACCTCGGTCGCCGACCGAGCAGCAAGGGCCACCTGCTCGCGCGAGCTGGCCTCCTGATCCGCGAGGCGGACCCGCAGTAGGACAGTCTCGCACTCCAACTCGCTAGCGCGGGCCTGCAACACCTTGGCGGACTCGGCGTCCTTAAAAGCAAAAAAGTCAGATTCTCGGTAAAATATTTTCCCAAGTTAAAATGAGAGTTGGTCGGCTCTTACCAGCCCGCCCGAGGCCTCGTCGAGTAAGCGCTCGACAATGCCGAACCGCCGCTCCGCGTCGGCAGCTTTCTCCGCCGCCAGGTCGCGCTCCTGCTCGGCTTTCATCAGAAGTTGGCTGAGCTGGAAGCCGTGACGGACCATCATATGGTGAAGTTCGAAGGCCCTCAGATGAGCCTGCAGACTCTTGTGGCCTATCTGCCGAGGAGTCAAGTTCTGTTAGGCATCGACGCCCTCCCGGCCATAGAGGCCTAAGCCAAGGGCAAACACGTGGCCTGTGGGAGGCCGGCGAGCTCCCCAGGAGGGGGAGCGAGTGGAGACGGAGATGCGGTGGGCCCCCTCATCCCAGACCAGCATCGGCTCGCCAGCCGCATCCTTGCTCCTTCCCCCCTTCCCGAAGTGGGGGTGGTCCTTTGGAGCTCCCAAGCCACTGGGAGCAACCTCCTCCACGGAAGAAGGGGAGGAGGACCCGCGCTTCTTCTCGCGAGGGGATGACGTCTCCTTCAGCGGGCTCGTCGGGGCTTCGTCGGAGAAAACCTCCGGCGAGCTCATGAACCTGACGGGCGATACAAGCTGATGTGGCCTGCCTCGTGAGACCACCCTCGCCTTTTTATAGGCCGAGGGGCGGTGGACCGAGCTCTGCCCCCCAAGCTCTAGCGGCCTCTTGCTGGAGGGCTTGCCTCTGACCTTCTCTTCCCGGCACGCCTCAGCCGCGGCCCGAGCCCGCTCAAGCGGGTCCGAAAACACTCCCGGGTCGGCAAAGGGAGGGTTCACCGGGATCAGCCGCTCCCCTGCAAAAAAAGACTTAGCCAAAAAATAAGGTTATGATCGGTTAGGCCAAGTGGCTAGCAGAAGGTGGGCGAGACAAACCGTCACCAGGAAGGACAGGCGACAGGGATTCGAGGCCGCGGCGGAGGAAGGCGACTTCAAAGTCCTTGTACAGAAAGAACTTGTGAAGCTCGGCGTCATTGCCAAACACGGACGGCGGCCGGTACACCTCCTCGCTCTTCTGCAGGGGCAAGAAGGGAATGTTGCCGAGGTCGCCCCGGATGAAGGCGATCTTCGACATCCAATTGTGATTCTTGTTGGCGACCTCACGGATCTTTATGGATGTACCGCCGAAGAAGGCGACCCCATCGGCGTTGGCTTTGTAGGAGAAAAGCTTGCGGAAGACGGTGAGGTTGAACTCGATCCGCTCTCGGCGGAGGTAGCAGGCAAACCCCACTATCATAGCGATGGCGTTGGGGTTGAGCTGCGCGGGCACAGCGCCGTAGTACTTAAGTACCTGGCGGACCTCCGGCCAGAGCGGCAGGCGCAACCCCACCTCAAAATGCGAGATGGGGAAGGCGAGCTCGTCCTAAAAAAAGGAGTTGACGGCCTCATGCTCCGCCGGGAGGCGGGCCACAAAGCTGGCAGGGACATAGTCCGCCACAAACTCGGAGAGCTCGCCCGCCGTGGTGTTCCCCTCAAAAAAACAGTGGTCCGCAAAGTTCTGGGCGCACTTGGCGCGGCCATCAGAGTCGGGGTTTCCTTTACCCATACTCGCTGAGGGAACGAAAGCACGCGAGCAGCAGGTGGGGAGAGCAAGGAAAGGAAGAAATGAGAAGGCAATAAAGGCGTAGCCGGGGGTAGGTGGGGATCCCTATTTATAGAAAAAGGAGGGGAAGAGAAACCGACTGACCAACCCGGCTCGCATACCCTGTCTCGCATATCCCGTCTCGCCGCTCTCTACTCGCCGACCTAGGCGAGCCTAGATGAGGAATTCGAAAAGGCACGCACCACTCGAAGGAGAAAAGATACGCTCGCATGATAAAAATTTATACACTTTATTATCATTAAAAGATCAAATTGTCCAGAACAAGGGAAAACAGAAAAGCGCGTGCATAGACCAGGCAATAGTGGGGGCAAGTACCGGTCGGCTCGCAAGGGAGCCGTCCTTAATTACCCCGGTCTCGCCGACCCGATGTCGCCAGCCGCTGCGCGAAGAGTTGCCGAAGCTGCCCCAGATTCCTGTTCGCCGCTCGCAGGTTCTCATCAATCTCATCGAAGAGTATGGAGGAAGACGTTGCCGCATACACCGAGCTGACCCTCGGCTCGCCAGCAAGCCACGCGCACTCCTCCTGCAGCCTGGAATTGTCTTTCTTCAGCTCCTAGAGCTCACGCACTAAATTTTTGAGGACCAGTTGGCTCTGCCTCGACCGTTCGGGGATGCCAACCTCCGAGTCCAAGAAGATTTCCAAAGCGCACGGCGATGGAAGGGGCGAGTAGACGGCCTGTTCGGCATAGTCATCGACCCCAGATCGGTAAGGGAAGCCTGCACAGGGAAGTCGAGATAGCGAGTGGGAGGGGCGAGCGCCAGTTAGAATCGGACGCAAAATGAGGGGTCAGGGACATACCTTCAGAATCTCGGGGGGAAGCAGGAGCGGATATGTGCTTGGCATCCACCCCAATAGCCGCGGGAGCATAAGAGGGTTGTTGAGGGTGAAGGTGAGCCGGCGATACCAGCCCCCGCGAATCCGGCTTCATGATTTTGGTGACAAGGGGCGAGTCTCGCGGGCGCGGGTCAGAGGATGGCTCAGGCGCCTTGGCAGGTAGATTCTCGACCCTTGGTGTGGAGACCTCGCCGCCTTGGTCCTGTTCGGCGGTAAGATCCACAAAATCTTTATCATGAGGGGCCAGGGCAAAACGGTTGGAGGAGTCGGAGCTATTGGCCAAGGTGTTCTTTAGGTCAGCAAAGATGTGCTCGGCCTCGGGAGGAAAGGGCCTCGCCCTCTTGGCCGAGCCAAATTCAGCAAAGCGGCGAGCCGGGGCGTTCAGATCCGTCAGGGCCGCAGCGCGAAGGGCGATCTCCCCGCGGGATTTCGCGAGTCGCTCCATGACCTCTTTTGGGAGTGGCATCTCGGCAGGGCCTAAGTAAAGAGAGGGGCGGAGGTCAGTCGAGCAGGCAGGGCATGTATATATAGCCGCCGGTGGGTCCTACCAAGAGATTCCTTTCGTCTCTTGTCGCACTCGCAGGATCCTAGTGGGTTGGATGTTTCTTTCCGAGTTTGTGCCAACCTCGCAAAGAGCGGGGATTGTGTACAACCCCGTATCAAGCGAGTGGGCTAATACGAGCCGATCCGGCCGGCCCAGACCGCCCCCGAGCCCCAGGCAAGTTCAGCAGGGTATGCTGAGCCCATCATGCCGAGTATGGGCTCGGCAATCGTGGGGCCGAGCTCGAAGATCGTGGAGCTGAGCCCGGCGAGAGGAAGCCATTCATCGTGGGACCGATTTTTCGGTTTCAACACTTACAAACCCGTATCCAGCGAGTGGGCTAACAGGAGCCGATCCGGCCGGCCCAGACCGCCCCCGAGCCCCAGGCGAGTCCAGCAGGATATGCCGAGCCAAGCATGCCGAGTACGGGCTCAGCAATCGTCGAGCCGAGCTCGAAGATCGTGGAGCTGGGCCCGACGAGAGGAAGCCATTCATCGTGGGGCCGACCGAGTACGTGCTCGTCTAGAGCCAAGGGGTTGGCGAGTGCCAACGCGACCGTCATCTACGAGCAGGGGCTTTAGGCCCAACTTTCTTAGGCCTGAGGCGAGGCGAGCCGGACCATGGCATTGAGAGAGGCGAGCTCACTCGCCGCTTTTCACCTCGACGCGGGGGGGGGGGGGGGAGCCTTCTCGTGCCCGTACTCGCCGCCCCCGCTCAATGGGCTCTTCTCAGGGCCAGCTCGCCCTTCAGTTGCGGGGTGTTTTTACCATGTTACCCCCCTTTGGATTGCCTATAGTCCTCGAAAATAGTGATGGCTGGATATTTGCAGATCATCTTTTCCTATAAATAGGACCCAAGGGGTACCTCAAAAGACACGCTTGCTGGTGCCCGGTCTTCTAGCGCTTTCTGAGGTACCTTAGCTTCAGCACTTGGCTAAGGAGGGGAAGCGCTCTAAGATCTTCCGGGTGTGCGGTTGGACCTCCGTGCTGAAGCCTTGGGTCTATCCCCGGTCCTTTTCCCTTGTCACTTGGGTTTGTGAGTAGAGAAGTAAGTGTGCGATCACCCCTTCCGCAAGGGTCGAACTCCACAGGGACCGATTTTTCGGTTTCAACAAACACACTTTCCTACAAACCAAGCACGCTCCGTGCACATTGCGTCCTCCAGTCGGTAGAAAGTCCTACAGTCAACAACAAGCTCTCTGCTCTAGACTTCAATGCGCACAGTAAGAGACAAGATTTAGACAAAAAGACGCGCAGACCACACCCTCCAGCATCCAAGCAGCAACCAAAGACTCCATGGGGCACAGAGGGCGTCACGCTCCTCTGCGTAAGATGAAATACGTAACTCTAGGAGAGGTGGTCTATCACCCTCGAAGCCCTTCTCTTTATCCTCCAACAATTGTACTGAAAGGCAGTCTGTCATCCTCTTGTTCTCTAAAAAAGCTCTGTAACAACACAAGAAGATAGTGGAAGTTCTGTCAGCATAGCTCCATCCACGTGGTTTTTCACCCCTTTTGGGGGTTTTCACCCTTTTTGAACTCTACAAAAGTTCTTTCTACGGGTTGTACATAAAGTGCTTACACCCATTCGAGGTTAACTACGTTCTTCAAGAAGTGAATGAAGGAATATATAGCGAGCATCTGGGAGGGAAGACTTTAGCCCTAAAAATCCTTCGACAAGGGTTCTACTGGCCCACGTTGAAAAAAGATGCACTAGACTTCGCTCAAAAATGTGAAAGCTGTCAGCTCCACTCCAATGTTCCGCATCAACCTCCCGTCGGGCTCACCTCGCTCCAGAGTGCATGGCCTTTTGCTCAGTGGCAGATCGATCTGCTGCGCCCATTTTCACCGGCCTCCGGGCAAAGGAAGTTCATCATCCTATCTGTTGAATATTTCACTAAGTGGGTCGTGGCCGAACCACTAGCCAAGATTACAGAGGAAAATGCTACGCGATTCGTCTAAAAGAATATCGTGTGCTACTTCGGCATCCCCGCCGCCATCATTGCTGACAATAGGATGCATTTCACAGGAAAGGCCTTCACCAAAATGTGTGAGGACCTAAAGATAGAACTTCATCACATGGTCATGGCACATCCCCAAGCTAACGAACAAATCGAAGTCACCAACCGCACCATCCTAAAAGGCCTGAAGACCCACCTTCAAGAGGTGGGGGGGGGGGGAAATGGGTCGACGCTCTCCGCAATGTCTTGTGGGCCTACAGGACGATGACAAGAACACCAACCGGGGAAACGCCCTTCAACCTCTGCTACGAATCAGAAGCGGTCATACCCGTGGACATCGGAACCCCAAGCCCCCGCATCCAAGCTTTCTCCCCAACAAAAAATGAATCCCTCCTGTAGGGAACTTGGACTTGATCCAAGAAGTGACGGACGAAGCAGCCCAAAGAATCATCGCGTATCAAGGTCACATGGCTCGCTTCTACGACATGAGGGTAAAGCCAAGGCCCATCAATATTGGGGACCTTGTCCTAGAAACCTCGAAGAAATGGGAAAGGGCCCTCAGAAGGACAAGCTCTCTCCCACTTGGGAAGGGCCTTTTGTGTAATGACTCCACCCGTTAAATAACATATAATAGAAGGTCCGGTCGGGGCCCTACGCTATATGCCACAAACAGACGGCGAGGTCACAAGTTAATACAAAAATACCATCGCACCCTAACCCAGAGCATTCTAGCGGAAGTTTATTACTTGTAAGAACTCAACCAATGAATGTCCACTACATATATAAACAACCCATTTATATATAACACCAAAAATGTATACAAGCACACACTGCTCACAGTCTTAAGGTCTTACAAGTTTCTCTTTACAAAAGGTGGTTTCATACATCGGCACGCAGACCGGCCACACATGAAATCCAATTCTTCGCACGACCTTCAAGGGCCTACAAGCAGCAACAACAAGGGCTTCAGCCCTCTCAATCCAAGTCAGCTTGCAATACCTGCACATGGAAGTCCACCCCAAGGGTGATAAACAAAGCAACGGTCAGCATTCAGCTGACCAATTATACCGACCCTACCCCTTACCTGGGGCAGTGGTTCCTTCCCTGCATGCATTGTAATCACAATATATATCACAATAAGTGCACTCATGCACAACCATATCACAAACGCCGGCCTTCATTCTAGACGCTCCGTGCACTCAGGTCGTGCTTACGGTGTACCGAAATCCTCCACATCCCACCACCGGTTAGAGGTTAGTAGCTTGTTGGTTGGGCATAAGCCTCCAAACCCACGTTGGAGACCCCACGCACCCATCCCACTCAGAGGCGTTCACCTCACGGCAACTAGTGAGCACTATAGATCGACCTACACACGTAGTGCAACACGTCGGGAAGGCCCGCAGCCCCTCATTTGCAGTGCTACCAATCGACCGCTCACATCCTCTAGATCAACCTACCACTGTAGTGTAACAAGCCGGGGAAACCACCCCTTTGCATTGCTACCAATTAATCTCTCAACACCAACACACGATACCGCTTTCCTTCCAATCCATCTCTCCGCACATGCAGAGCATACAACCAAAGGAGTTATACAAAGCTTCCTTACCACAATTCACAAGCGTCCTTACAATCTCCGTAAGCTACTCGTTATATACACGGAGTCTTCTCCGATTCGCAATATAAGCATCACCAATCCAGACTACCCGTCTAGATGAGCTTCAGACAGCATGCTTATTCCGTACTACGCACTTTCGGATCTAGATGCAGACTCAACTCGCTGGAATCGCTTACGCATTCCACCTCTTTGTGAAGTATTTCATGCATATACATAAAGTAGTACTTCACTTGTCCAAGAAGGAGATCGTTACCCTTGATGACCGCTTCGGAGCCATGACAAACTGGCCGGTTTGAAATCACCGCGACGGCCTAGCCTCCACAACGCTAGCCTCGGATCTCGAGTCGGACCGCTGACGCTCCTCCGGTAGCCGAATCTCTTCTCCTTCTCCTCCTCCAAGCTCTCTCTTCTCTCTTCTCTTTAGAAGGAGAATGGTCCAAGGTATGAATAAAAACTTCATTCCAATCTGGGGTTAAACCCAGCAGGGAAGAGCTTGGGCCACAGGATCCAGGATGAAGGAAATGGATGGCCACAATCTGCCCTCAAATATCTATTTTTTTGGCTGACACGTCTTGTGACACGGGCGTGTCACGGGCCGTGTTCCCTAAGTGGTTAAGGAACCGACTCTATCCAGACTAGGACACGAGCTTAGACATGCCCGTGTCAACTCTTGACACCCCCGTGTCACGAGGCACACGCCCGTGTTGAGGGGTGTGTCCCTCAATAAGCACAGGATCAACACTCCCAAAAAGGACACGGCTAAGGCACACTCCCGTGTCCTTAGCTGTGTACCAAACACGCCCATGTGACACACCCGTGTCACAGGCCATGTGCCATACTCGACATAGCCCGGTTACCAACCCGAGAAGGACACGGCTTCGTACACGCCCGTGTCCCTGGCCGTATCACCTTGACACGTTCTGGGACACACTCGGGTCCCAGGCTGTGTGCCTCACTCGAGACACACTCGAGACTCGCTCGAGTACCCAGAGCTGGACACGCCCTGGGACATACCCATGTCCCAGGCCAGGTCACCCAGCCTGAACTCCAAATTGGAATTTGGGGTGTTATATTTCGTCATCACAACAGTGGTAAAACCTAGGATTTACACACTGTGAGATCCGGATGGGAAAATGCTCCCCCGGACTTGGAACGTGCAAAATCTACGTCTATGTTACTAATAAACTGTAATAAGTCGCACGGTTAAGGCGTCTCACTACCATATCTTTTTCAACATCAATACAACAAACTTTGTTCTAGTCTAGCAACGAAGCCCAGGCAAGATAGATGAAAGTCTTTCTACACCTTCCCAGTGAGACAGACGAAGGACTTTATATACCTCCCAAGTGAGAGTAGCGAAAGACTTTCTACACCTCAGGAGAGATCGACGAAAGCCCTTCTGTAACTTAGGCAAGACGGACAATGGTCTGTCTTCACATCCTAAGCGAGATGGAAAAAGATCCATCTGCACCTTCAATTGGATGAACCCTGGTTCTCCTCAGGCGCGAACGAACAAAGGTTCTTCGTCATCTCCATCGGGATGGACCCCGACCCTCCTGAGGCGCGAATGAACAATGTTTCATTGCCACCTCCACTTGGACGAACCTCGGTGCTTCTGAGATGCGAAGGAACAAAAGTTCTTCGCCACCTATACTTGGATGAACTACGGTTCTCTTGAGATGCGAACAAACAAAGATTCTTTGTCGCATCCACCCGGACGGACCCTGGTCCTCCTGAAGCGCGAACAAACAAAGATTTTTTATCACCTCCACTCGGACGAACCCGGATTCACCTGAGATGCAAATAAACAAAAGTTTTTCGCCACCTCAACTTAGACAAACCTCGATTCTCCAGAGATGCGAACGAACAAAGATTCATCGCCACCTTTAATTACCCGGATGTACAATCCCGTATTCACAGAGTAGGGTCCCCTCGGCAGGCGCAGGACCATCTTTATGTTTTTTAAGCTTTTGAGAGATTTTGCACTCTTGGTGGCCAATTTTGGCTTGGCCTTGGAAATATGCTAGTAGGGGAGGAAAAATCCGCAACTCCCTCCCCCCCCCCCCCCCGGTCCCTTTTTTGGGGTGGGTGAGGCAAGATGGCAGGCACCCCCACCCCCCCCCCCCCCCGGCTTGCCTTGGTACGAGGCAGGAGCGGCGAGACAAGCGCGACCTGATGCTTGCCCGAGCGTCCTGGCCTGCGAGCAAGACAGGAGCGGCCTGGTGCTTGCCCGGGCAGCCTGCCCTGCGGGAGAGAGAGGTGTGGCCTGGTGCTCGCCCGGGCGGCCAGCCATGCGGGCGAGATAGGCGCGGCCTGATGCTCTCCTGGGCGGCCTGCCCTGCGGGCAAGACAGGCGCGGCCTGGTGCTCGCCCGGGCGACCTGCCCTACGGGCGAGACAGGCGTGGCCTGGTGCTCGCCCGGGCAGCCTGCCCTGTGGGCGAGACAGGCATGGCCGGGTGCTCGCCCGGGCAGCCTGCACTGCGGGTGAGACAGACGCGACCTAGTGCTCGCCCGGGCGGCCTGCCCTGCGGGCAAAACAGGCGCGACCTGGTGCTCGCCCGGGAGGCCTTCCCTGCGGGCGAGACAGGCGTGACCTAGTGCTCGCCCGGGCGGCCTGCCCTGCGGGCGAGACAGGCGCGACCTGGTGCTCGCCCGGGCGGCCTTCCCTGCGGGCGAGACAGGCACGGCCTAGTGCTAACCCGGGCGGCCTAACCTGCGAGCGAGACATTCGCGACCTGGTGCTCGCCCGGGCGGCCTGCCCTGCGGGCGAGACATTCGCGGCCTGGTGCTCGCCCGGGCGGCCTGCCTTGCGAGCGAGACAGGCGTGGCCTGGTGCTCGCCCGGGTGGCCTGCCCTGTAGGCGAGACAGGCGTGACCTGACACTCGCCCGGGCGGCCTGCCCTGCGGGCGAGCAAGGCCTGCGGCCTGGTGCTCGCCCCTGGCGGGCGGTTTTTCTACGGGGGGTGGGGAGCAAGGTTCGGCCCTCGTCCACCCCTGGACCTCTCTTTGGGCCGTGCTTTTACCATTGCGCCCTCGGTGGGGGGGGGGGGAATTACCTCTTTTACCCCCCCCCCCCCCCCGGTGTGGATGTTTTCTATTGGCTCAAGGCCTACTTGCCCTAGGGGTATTTCAGACCTTTTGGTCCCCAGGCTTTGGAAAACTATAAATAGACCCTCTGGTTTCTTCTTCTTGGTAGAGTTTGAGAGCTCTCCAAGGTACCCAGATCAGCCATTGGTGAGGGAGGGGAAGCGCTCTTGTGACCTTCCGGGTATGTGGTGGGACCTCCACGCTAGAGCCGAGGGTCTGTTCCTAGTTTCCCAAGTCTTTGGTCCATGACATTCCCCCGAGTGTAGTAGGTGTGAGGTCACCCCTCTTTTGGGACCCCGAACTCCACAGAGACCAAGTTTTTGGTTTCAACACCAGACAGCCACCGGTACTCCTAAGGCGCGAACGAACAAAGGTCCTTCGATACCTCCACTCGGGCGGCCCCCGGTCCTCCTGATATGCGAACGAACAAAGGTTCCTCGCCACCTCCAAACAGACGAACTCTAGTTCTTCTAAAGGCACGAACAAAAGTTCCTCGCCATCTTCACTTGTACGAATCACAGTTCCTTTAAAACCCTGCACTAAGTCACCACTATACATGTAACAACAAGGGGCGGTTTGGAGACTACCAAGAACTCCCGCCTACTAACGGCAACGGGACCATCACCACACAAAATAGACGCTCAGAGTTGTAAGGAATCCGGAGCACCGAGAAGTAGAATCCGAATAGAGCAGTAAACAAAAGAAAAACAGAACAAACACACAAACACACAGATATACAGAGGTTCACCCAAAACAGGGCTACGTCCTCTCTCCCCTTCCCTTAACAGTTCTTGTAATCACCAAAAGAAATACAGATTACAAAGGTTTCAAGGATCTAAACCGATCCTACCTCAGCTTCTTCTTCTGGACAAGAAACAAAAGAGAATAACCCCCTTCTGGATCGCCGCCAACAATCTCCTCGTATGCGCCTCCAAAAAGGTATACCAGCCGTCAGCCGTCGTTTCGTCCGTATCCCTAAAAAAAGAGCCGGAATACGCCTTAAATAGGCTTCAGCATGACAGCATCGTCGAACGTCGGACGGCGTTCGACGATCGTCAAACTCGGCCCGAACGGCGTTCGACGATCGTCGAACTCAGCTCGAACGCCGAACGTCGAGCTGCGTTCGACGCGTCGAACATTGAGCTGCGTTCGACGTTCGACGGCGAACCTAGTTCAACGATCGTCGAGCTGGGTTTGACGAACGTCGAACCCAGTTCGACGACCGGAGAAAACATCTCCCAAAAATTTGGGTCGGGGGCGTTGCCCCCGCACCCCCACCGGGGATGCTGTCCCCTGGACCCCTGCCCGCTGTCCAGTCAGCGGGACCTCCATCGGGGGCGTCTGCCCCCGGACCCCCGCTGTCGTCGGCACCAGATATGTAGGAGGGGGATCACACTTCGATTCCTCTAAGCTCACCTGGGCTAACCCGGTGTGAGAAACAAGAGGATCGGAAGTGTTCCACAACCCCAACATTCTCCCACTTGTTGGACAGCTTCCGCAGATGAGAGCAACTCCTGCAATCTTCCTCTTCAACCCCACTGCTGTTGCACACCATTCAAACTTAGCAACAGGCACAGCCTTGGTAAGAAAATCAGAACTGTTCTCCTTGGTGTCAACCTTCTCCAGTTGAACCACCTGCTTCTCTACCTTTTCCCTGATGAAGTGAAATTGGATGTCTATGTGCTTTGTCCTAGCATGGAAAGCTGGATTCTTGGCTAACTGAATAGCCCCTTGACTATCACACCATAACTTCACAGGACCTTGCTCAAAGCCGAGCTCCCCGCACAACCTTCTCAGCCATATGGCCTCCTTACTGGCATGAGTAAGAGCCATATACTCCGCTTCCGTCGACGAGAGTGCCACCACTCCTTGCCGCCGACTCATCCAACTGATAGCACCACCAAACAATGTAAAAACATACCCACTAGTGGACCTCCTGCTATCCAGGTCACCTCCCCAGTCAGAGTCCACGTGTCCGACCACGTCCAGGACTCTTCCAGCTTCAGCACCTTCATAACATATAGAATAATTTAAAGTGCCACGAAGATACCTGAACACCCGCTTCACAGCATTCCAGTGCTCCTTCCCTGGTTTGGCCATGTACCGGCTCAGCACTCCCACTGCTTGTGCTATGTCAGGCCGAGTACAAACCATGGCGTACATGAGGCTCCCCACTGCACTAGCATATGGAACCTTCATCATGTCCTCCATCTCCTCATGTGTCTTGGGACACATCTCCGCAGATAGCTTATTCCCCACGGGCATAGGGGCACCAACAGGTTTGCAGTCAGCCATGTTAAACTTCTTCAACACCTCTTCGACGTACCTTTACTGCCCCAACCAAAGCTTCTTCTTGCTCCGGTCCCTGGTAATCTGCATCCCCAAGATCACACTTGCCGGATCCAAATCCTTCATTTCGAACTTGGCCGAGAGCAGCTTCTTCACCTGTTGGATCATTTTGACACTATTCCCTACGAGCAACATGTCATCTACGTAGAGTGTCAAGAAAGTGAAGTGCTCTCCCTTCCTTTGGATATAGATACAGTGGTCCGAATTCGACCTTTCAAAACCCAACTCCAGCATGTAGGTGTCGAACTTCTGGTATCACATCCTCGGAGATTGCTTAAGTCCATAAAGGGACTTCTTCAACCTGCACACCTGATCCTCCTTGCCCTTGGCCTCGAATCCTTCAGGTTGCCGCATATAAATCTCCTCCTCTAGATCCCCGTGAAGAAACGCCGTCTTCACATCCATTTGTTCAATCTCCAGATCATGCACAGCCGCAATGGAGAGAACCATCCTGATAGAAGTGAGCTTGGCCACCGGCGAGAAAATCTCGTCGTAGTCCACACCTTCCACCTGTGAGAAGCCCTTGGCAACCAACCTTGCCTTGTATTTCTCCACGGTGCCATCCGCCTTAACCTTCTGCTTGAATACCCATCTACTTCCAATGGCCTTCCTTCCTTTTGGAAGCTTGCACAGACCCCAAGTCTGATTCTTCCGCAAAGACTCCATCTCATCAACCATAGCAAGCTCCCACTGATTCGCATCAGCCCTCGACCTCGCATCCCAGGCTGAAGTGGGATCTTCTCCAAGCATATTCAGGCAATATTGTGCTCCAACTGCACCAAGGGAGTACCGGATTGGTGCCCTCCTTTCCCTCGTTGAGCGCCTCAGAAGTGGAGCATCAGCAACTTCCTCTTCTGATTCATCATCAAAGCTCACCTCATGCACACCATCAGATTCTGAATCCGAATCCGCACTCCTCCTGAACCCATAGCCAAGAATCCAAGAACCTGCCTCTGATACCAAATGTAAGGAATCCGGAGCGCCGAGAAGTAGAAATCCGAATAGAGCAGTAAACAAAAGAAAAACAAAACAAACACACAAACACACAGATATACAGAGGTTCACCCAAAACAGGGCTACATCCTCTCTCCCCTTCCCTTCACAGTTCTTGCAATCAACAAAAGAAATACAGATTACAAAGTTTTCAAGGATCTAAACCGATCCTACCTCAGCTTCTTCTTCTGGACAAGAAACAAAAGAGAATAACCCCCTTCTGGATCGCCGCCAACAATCTCCTCGTATGCGCCTTCAAAAAGGTATACCAGCCGTCAACCGTCGTTTCGTCCGTATCCCTAAAAAAAAGAGCCGGAATACGCCTTAAATAGGCTTCAGCATGACAGCATCGTCGAATGTCGGACGGCGTTCGACGATTGTCGAACTCGGCCCGAACGACGTTCGACGATCGTCGAACTCAGCTCGAACGCCGAACGTCGAGCTGCGTTCGACGCGTCGAACGTCGAGCTGCGTTCGACGTTCGACGGCGAACCTAGTTCGACGATCGTCGAGCTGGGTTCGACGATCGTCGAGCTGGGTTCGACGATCGTCGAGCTGGGTTCGACGATCGTCGAGCTGGGTTCGACGAACGTCGAACCCAGTTCGACGACCGGAGAAAACATCTCCCAAAAATTTGGGCCGGGGCGTTGCCCCCGCACCCCCACCGAGGACGATGTCCCCTGGACCCCTGCCCGCTGTCCAGTCAGCGGGGCCTCCGCCGGGGGCGGCTGCCCCCGGACCCCCGCTGTCGTCGGCGCCAGATATGTAGGAGGGGGATCACACTTCGATTCCTCTAAGTTCACGTGGGCTAACCCGGTGTGAGAAACAAGAGGACCGGAAGTGTTCCACAACCCCAACAAGAGGGAACCATATGCCTCATGCAGTCGATCCCAAGGCAAGGCAGTCAAGCTTAAAAATTTTCAGGCTCATCACTTTGCGGTTCACGACCTACAAAATTTTGGGGGCATTGATGGGGTTACCCTGAATTTTATAAGTCAAACCTGCAAGAATCAGATAAAGTCCGCATGAAACCGATCGGACAGGTCACACGCGCGAAATTGCAAATCCCAAAAGCGCCCAAGAAGGAGGAAGAACCCGCGCACGCGCACGGCTGGACCGCACAGGCGCGCCCGGCCTGCGCGCAAACGCGCACGCCTAGCCGACGCATATGCAGGCGCGCCCCGCATGACCTGCGCACTTGCACGGCTGCGCCCGCGTACGGCGCACGCGCGTCCAGCCCGTGTGGTCGCACACTGCCCTCCCGTGCGGCCTCACACCGCCACACACCGCGTGCATGCTCCCCGCCCGTGTGTCGCACACGCGCGCCGGCGGATGTCGCCGCCGGCGGATGTCGCCGCCGACGACCTCTGCCATTTATGGCCGCCTCCGATCACCACCGCCGTCGGGCACCTTGCCCGGGCCGCCCGAAATGAACAGGGGGCACTTTCGTCATTTCGCTAAATTTGGTGATCTAGGTGATCGAAATGGAGCGACGCTATTCGCTAGCACAAATTACGCCCTAGCGCAATTAGCACCACAACCCTCTAGAAAACTATAAATAGGCTCTCAGGCCTTCATTTAAGGACAATCAACTCCAGAGGCAAGGGAGAGCTTTGAGGTTTTCCGACGAGATCGTGAACTTAGATCGATCCCCCGCTTAGGAATCCACTTCGTTCTTCTCCTTGCAACAAGACTCCAACAAGTGTCAAGTCCCAACATTCACCTCCGCGAGAGCGCTCCCATCAAGATCCCGCTGCAACGAGAGCACCTCGTCAGAGTTCCAAAGACTTAGCTAAATTTCTCCGAGCCGGAACACTTTCATCGAGGTTCCGTGAACTTAGCCAAATTTCTCAGGCCGAAGCGCTTCCATCGTGACTCCGAGAACTTAGCTTCTTTTTCATCTTTTCTTTACTTTGCAATTGTAACGAAGAAGCAGTATATTGGCATCTGAGATCAAATCTCAATCCCTATAAAGTCAAAGGAACTAGTGAATTTTGGCTCGGCACATATACAACCACGTGATTTTTCACTCTTTTCGGGCTTTTCACGTCAAAAAATATTTTTTGTCATTTATTGTTTTTTACTTTGATTGTTTGTGCACCCAGTCCAATTCCGAGCTAAGGCGGGTCCAATTTCTTCAGATCAGGAAAAGACCGGACGACCCGCAACGACTATAATAATAAATTTTATTTTCCTTACAATTTGATCTTACTAAAGGTTAGTGTGTAGCTAATACTTTCTTACTAAAAGTTAGGCATCCGTGAGTAATACCTACTTATTAGCCAAGAATTAAGGTCCGTGATAAATACTTTATTAATAGCCTCAATTTTTGACTCACTACGAAAAAAATAGGACTAAAAGTTTTTTCTAGCATTGTGATATGTGATGTGTAACACTGACCTTAAACAATAAACATTAGCTACTTTGTAAATGCTTAAATTAAGATGATTGTTAACCGCAATTTGTTATTGGCTAGTCGCACTCCAAAATCTGCTAACTTTTCGCGCCTTTTCGAAATACGTCTTGTAAATGCAATTTCAGGAAAAGTGTTCAACACCAAAGTTGTAGATCTCGACGAGAACTTTCGTGTTGAACACTTTTCCTGAAATTGCATGTACAAGGCGTATTTCTGAAAGACGTAAAATCTGAGCATATTTCCAAAGTACGTCTTGTACATGTATTTTTAGGAAAAGTGCTTAACACGAAAGTTGTAGATCTCGACGAGATCTACAACTTTCGTATTGAGAACTTTTCCTAAAATTGCATGTACAAGACATATTTCGAAAAGGCGCGAAAAATTATGAAATTTTGGGATTCCACTAGCAAATAACAGATTTACGGTTAACAATCACCTTAATTAATAATGACTGTCAAAATATCAAAAACTTGGCAGGCCAGTCTCAAAATCTCAAAAACTAGCTGCCCTGTAATTATGTTTAACTGCAAGAAAAAATAAATAATTAATAGTTTATACACATATATTAATATGATGGGGCCCAAAATTGAATAATTGGGATGATCGTTTGATTTTAGTTCTGATCATCAGCAATAAATGGAGAAAAGAAAAAGAAAAAAATAGGCGAGTACATGTTAGATCGGATGACGAACAAGATTGATCCAATGACAAAATCATAACTCGCGCTCCTTCCTCTAGAAATACTATCGAGACCCAAAAATTATTTCCCAAAAATACACATGTTTCACAGTTCTAGCAATCGTTCCTTGTACGTAACTCTAGAAAGTTCAATATTAAAAAACGACCTGGTTGACAAAATTGGAGCATGCTCTTCCTGCATGTTTTCATTTCTAGAGCGAACGTGTTGGTGACTATGCGAATTGGTTAATAAATTTATGTTTTATTTGCATTAAGAATAGAAATTATGATTATTATTAACCGCAACTCGTATTTGACTATCTGCACCCAAATTTACAAAAAAATTTCATTTTCTTTTGTTTAATCACAACCTATGGGTTCATGTCAAATTGCGGTAGATGCTTTAATGGAAAATGGCTTTAGTATATCATTAAAAAAGTTTTGTGGTTAATTACTCTAAAGATTATTGTGAAGTTGTGATATATATCATGAGAATTTAGATAAATCCATACGAAACATATTTTGTTTCTAGTTGAATTAATTATAAATATCATCATTTGGGTAATTCAACCACCAACCGAGTTGAGTGCGCACATAGCCAATTTAAAATTTTTTTAGAGATTTCTATTGTTTGTTTATCAATTATTTGGAGGACTTTCGATCAAATGATCAACATTCAACACACATATATTAAAAGATTGTTTGATAGTAATTTCATTCAAGTAAATATGGAGTTTGCATGTTCTTTGTATTATGACTTTTTAGGTCTTGTATCTCTCAAAGCTTTACAATGCATAAAAGAGGAGGTTGATGTGGGAAAGTGTGGAATGAAATATTGTAGAGAAGATAAATGCACTCATGAGAGGGGAGTACTATGAGTTTGCCCTGTGAACATGAGTTGGTGTCTTATGTTGCTTAATCAAGAACAATTTCATTATGGTTTGTACAAGGACATTGGAAATAGTTATCATTACATATTGATGGGGAGGAAGTTGATATTGACAGGTCGAACGACATAAACAACGAACATAAAGCAATTATTCAAAAATTCAATTATTCAAATGAGATACAAAAAAGGAGTTAAAATGGAAGTTGCGAGAACTCATTGATCCATCAACAAGCCAAACAACTGAGCTTTTAATTAAATTGCATTTAAAAGATAGGCCTAAAGGGAGCTACAAGAAATTTAGTGACAACTTAAAATCCACAAAGTGTGATCCTTCTCATTTGAGTACGTCTTAATTGATGGAGGAAAGTGCAATTGAACAAAACAAATTAATGCTCTTCAAAAGTTGAATGCATGCAAGTGAACTATTTATAAAAATGTTAATCCCCTTCTTTCAAAGAATTTGTTGGATGATGTGCGGGAGCAGTTGCCTTCTCAATTATCGCATGATATTATGAAGGTTATCGATGTACATATTTAATTCATATTGACTAAATTATTTGACTTGACATTTTAAAAGATGAAGAGTTACTTTTTACAGTTTAATGCATGCTCAACTACTTTATTTGAAATTCTTATACTGATGATTGATGAAGCTACTAAAGAAATTAATGAAACAGGTAAGTGCCTTTTAGAGAATCTTGCAATACTCGTTCATATTTTTTGTCGTGTAATAAGTGGGTTTTCAGTACTTTGGTAACATTCATTTTCAATTTACCATCACCAGGTTTTTTTAGTATTTTGGTGACATTGAGTGGTCCTATTAGTAAGCATTAGTAATTTGGTGATATCCATCTTTATCATGAACAGATAAAAGAATGTTATACTAAAATTAATGCGGGCTTTATGTTATATCCCCCATTTCCTTCTCTGTCACACAACATGAAGAAACAACTTGAATAAAAAGCATTTACGATTGATTTTAATTGATTATTGATTTTAATTGTTTATTGCAGATGGAGGTTGTTTATGCCGCAGAGGCAATTGAAGTGATTTTTTGTATTTTATTGGAATGTTGTTCAATCCAATTGGAATTTTTTCACTATTTTTATTTCGACATACTCATCATGTTTGTGTGTTGATATAGGGTTGCAGGAAATATAGCATCGTCTTTGCTTGGGTTACATACTAATTTTTCCCTCTTTCTTATGATAAATCCACATATGTAGAAAATATCAAGCATATTTATATTATGGGCGGTGGAATAAGGTAAAAAAAATCCTACATGTTGTTTCCCCAAGAATAGCAGTAGCTCCTGCAAGCCTCAACAGTGTGGTAATCACAAAAATTTGATTACCTCTTATGCTTGCAATCCATATGCATAGTACATTGTTCTGCCTTATGAGGAAGTGGCATTGAAGTGATGATTCTATTTTTATTGGATCACCTATTCAATCTAAGTGAAATCTATTTGCTAATGATAAAAGTCTTATTGTCATTGTTTTTTGTTGGCATGCTTAGGGGAGAATATTGTTGGTACAAACATTACTCACAATGTGTGTGGAACAACATGCTTAAAGGATGTTGTGAATCTAACTGTCATAATATAATTTAGTCTATTTTCTATCTAAAGGCTGTCATAAGGCTTATGGAAACAATCATATTATGTTGTGAATCATTCTGGCATGGTTAGAATCATCGCTGTAATTTCATTTCAAACTGTGGTTGTTCTGCAAGTTTTAATGATAATATTTTTAGTGCTTTAATTGTTCTGCAAATTTGCCACAAGATTACTTGGAGTCTTTTTTCTGATGGATTAGATTAATTAGGAGTAATGTAAAACATGAATATCAAGGTGATGTGGTACAGATCTTCAGGGGTTTAAATGTGGCATGTTAAACTTATTCTATTTTATCCAAACTTCTTTGAATGTTGCTTATCTATATTTAGATATTTTGATGAAAGAATGGTCTATAGTATGAGCAGCACACTGGTTGAACAACCATTATTACATTGATATAAGATTCATCTCACTTCTTAGGAATGTTGTAAATGATGAATATTAAAATACTGGACATATCGCTATAGAGACTGCTGATAAACACAAGTGTTGATCTATGCAAACAGTAGATCATCTTCATCCAGATCAAAATCAAGTTTCTCTCCTCCAATCTCCATTTAATCTGTAAATAGTTACAACAAGAATATTATGAGATAAATTTCTATGAATTCAAACATTTGATATCAAAAATAAAGTGATTAATTCTAGTCGTAAAAGAATGTAATACTCTAACTAGGAAGAAAGAATCAAAACTCAGCATCTCTATCTAATTTACAAAAAATTAGAAAATTGATTTCAAAGAATCAAACCATGTTCCTTCGATTACTATGATTATTATTAACCGTTTCACAATTATGCTATATCATCAAGTTTGGAATGATACAGCAAGATGTGACTATTATATGATCAATTTTGGAATGATATAACTAATAATCATAATATAAGGTCACATATTAGCAACTTCAGTATTCTTTTTTGGAAAGATAGCCAAATAATCCTTTGAATGAAATAATTACGTAAGTCATCAAGTTTGGAATGACTGACAAATATTTATCTTTGGCTTTCAGCAGATAGCATCTGAAATACTTCAGTATACTCAACTCTAGATGCTTGAATATAAGCAGACTATGGTTCTAAACTTTAAGACATAAACAAAGTATTAAGTCCTGCTAAATGGACTTTAATCTCATCTCCGCTGATATTTTAGTTGTTAGAACCTTATATAAGCCCTTGGTAAAGATATCTGTTACATTATCTTTTGATCTCACGTATAAAAGGTAGATTATTTCTTGACTAGTGAGATAGGTCAAACCAGGCATATTTCATCCTGAGCTGTCTTCGCTTTCTATTGAATAACGTATTTGTAGCAATGGTCTTTGTGGCTTGATTGTCACAATATAACAAAATAGAGTGCATTTTCAGACTCGTCATTGGAATGTCTATTATCAGATCTTTTATCCACTCTGCTTCTTCTCCAGCTGAAGCGAGAGAATAGAGTTCTGATTCCATATAGGATAGTACAATGCACGTCTGCCTCTTTGACTTCGAAGCTACTGTTGCTCCTCCTAGTTTAAACACAAAACCACTAATAGATCTACTATCAGCAATTTCTGAGCATCAGGAGGCGTCATAATACCCCTCAAGCACAGGAGGATGTCCATTGTAACATAAATCGTTCTTCTCAGTGTACTTTAAGTATTGTATTAGCCTTTCTAAGGCATCTCAGTGATCCTTTCCAGGATTACCTGTGAATCTACTAAACATGCTGACCATAAAGGCTATGTCAGGTCTAGTGCAGGTTATAACAAACATAAGACTTTCTATGAGTTTGGAGTAATTCAAATGTTTAATAGGTGATCCTTCATTCGGTTTCAGTCTATTATTGTAGTTGTATGAAGTCTCAATCTTCTTGCTATTAACATAACCTCACTTCTCAAGTAGATTTCTAACGTAGTGACTCTGACTTAGGCTAATACTCTTTTCAATAAAGTTCATTTCCATTCCTAAGATGGTTTTCATCATACCTAAGTTTGTCATGCTAAATTGTGCTATCAAAAAAATTTCACGTCTTCCACCTTAGACTGATCAGTGCTCAGTATTAGCATGTCATCAATATGCAAACATATAGTTATAACTTTATCTAAACTTGTTCTTATGTACAGACATTTATGTAACACCCCAAATTTCAATATGGAGTTCAGGCTGGGTGACACGACCTGGAACATGGACGTGTCCCAGGGAGTGTGTAGCTCTGGGTACTTGGCTGTGTCGTGAGAGCCTGAAAAAAAAAATGAAGTCCACAGGCATTGAGAGGCGACACGGCCTGGGACACGGGCGTGTCCTAGGGCGTGTCCTGCTAGGGTTGGTAACCGGGTGGCATTGAGTGGCGTTGAGTGGCATTGAGTGTGGCACATGGCCTATGACACAGGCGTGTCACAGGGGCATTTTCGGCACACGGCCAAGGACACGGGCGTGTACCTTAGCCATGTTCTTCTCGGGAGTGTTGGTCCTGTGTCGAGTGAGGAACATGCCCCTCAACATGGGTGTGTACCAACTGACACGGGCGTGTCAAGGGCGTGACACGGGCGTTCTCAGCCCATGTTCTGGTCTGGGTAAGTCGGTTCGTGTACCACTTGTAGTACACGGCCTGTGACACGGGCGTATCACAGGCCGTGTCAGCCGTAAAATTAGACTTTTCAGGCGATTTGTGGCCGTTCGTTTCCCTCGTCCTAGATCTAATGGCCCAGGGTATTTCCAACTGGGTTTAACTCCGGGATTGACATGAAGTTGTCATTAAAACTTGGGTCTTTCTCTTTCTAAAGAGAAGAGAGAGAGGAGAGCTTGGAGGAGGAAGAAGAAGAAGCTTTCCGGCTGCCGGTGGAGCTCCAACAGTGCGAATCGAGATCCGAAGCCAGCGTTGTGGAGGCAAGCCCGTCGCGGTGATTTCTATCCGGCTAGTTTC
Source organism: Platanthera zijinensis (assembly GCA_039513925.1). Taxonomy (NCBI): domain Eukaryota; kingdom Viridiplantae; phylum Streptophyta; class Magnoliopsida; order Asparagales; family Orchidaceae; genus Platanthera; species Platanthera zijinensis. The sequence continues at coordinate 47,011,764 of CM077096.1, forward strand.
TCCATGGCTCTGAAGCGATCGTCAAGGGTAACGATCTCCTTCTTGGACAAGTGAAGTCCTACTTTATGCATGTGCATGGAATCCTCCACCAAGAGGTGGAAAGCGTAAGCGATTCCAGTGATCGAGTATGCATTTAGATCCGGAAGTTTGTAGTACGGAATAGGCATGTTGTGTGAAGCCCATCTAGATGGATATCTAGATTGGTGATGCTCTGAACCGGAGAAGACTCCGAGTATAAATTGATTAGCTTGCAGAGATTGTAAGGACGCTTGTGAGTTGGGAGAAGGATGCTTTGTATAGCTCCTTTGGTTGTATGCTCTGCACGAGCTGTATTGATGGAATGGAAAGTGGCACTGTGTGCCTGTGTTATGAGATGTATTACGAGCACCTTTGAGTGGATGGGTGCGAGAGGCCTCCAACAGGGGTTTGGTGGCTGATGCTCATGGCCAACAAGTTAAGAACCTCTGAGTGGGTAGGCCACCCAACAAGTTCAGTGGTAGGATCGGGTGAGCGGTCGATTGGTGGCAATGTAGCGGGGAGATTTCCCTTGGCTTGTTACACTACTTGGGTAGGTCGACTGATAGTGCTCATGGTTGTCGTGAGGTGCGTACCTCTGAGTGAGACGAGTATGTGAGGTCTTCAATAGGGGTTTGGAGGCTTATACCCGGTCAACAAGTACACACCTCGAATCGGTGGTGGGACCTTGAGGCGTTCAGAACACCATAATCGTGCTCTGAGTGCACAGAGCGTCTAACACGAAGGCTAGCGTTTGTGATGTGATGATGTGTGTGATATATACATATGTTGTGCATGCAGGGAAGGAACCATTGCCCCGGGTAAGGGGTAGGGTCATTATAATTGGTCAGCTGAATGTTGACCGTTGCTTTGTGGATCACCCTTGGGGTGGACGTTCTTATGCAGGTGTTGCGGGTTGATTGGAATGAGCGGGCTGAAGCTCTTGCTACTGCTGCTGATAGGCCCTCGAAGGCCGTGCGAAGATTTGGATTTCATGTGTGGTCGACATGTGTGCCGATGTATGAAGTCATATGTTTGTAAAGAGAAACTTGTAAGACCTTAAGGCCATGAGCGGTGTGCTTGTTTACATTCCTGGTCTTTTATGTAAATGTGTTATTTATATAGTGGTGGACATTCATTGATTGAGTTCGTGCAACTTAAACTTCCGCTAGAATGTTCTAGGTTAGGGTGCGATGGTATTTTGGTATTAACTTGTGACATCGTCGTCTGTTTGTGGCATATAATATGGGGCCCCGATCGGACCTTCTATTATATGTTATTTAACGGGTCTGGTTGTTACATTTTGGTATCAGAGGGCCTCGGTTTTCCGCTTTCGAATTCGTGGCCGAATTCTTTTGTCGGGTGGCGAGCACGTGTACGTGCGAACCGTTTTAACATAAATTAACTCAAGAATATCCACTAGGAATGTGAGGGTTTGGGCATGTTTGTCGTTTTGGATTGGAGGTTATTTATATCTTGTTCACGTATAGGTGACAAGGAGTGGAGCTAGGCAGTCTGAGCCCTAGCGTTCGGATGAGAGTGCGGCACCAGCTGAGGTGCCCACACCCCCTCCTTCTGCGGAAACCGTACGCTTAGTTGCAGAGGCGATATTTGTCGTGTTTCAAGCACAACCTATTGGGCAGGCAAGTCCTATAGTGGAGCCAGTTCGGGTTGGTTCGAGGCAAGAGCGTGTTAAAGCTCAGGTGTACGAGCGAGTGTCTGACGAGCAACTGAAGCGGTTTATGGATTTTCATCCACCTACGTTTGTCGGGGTGAATTCCCCAATGCAGGCGGAAGATTGGCTTTCAAGAGTGAAGAGAATCCTGACAGCGGTCAAGATTGATGAGGGGCAGAGAGTTACGTTAGCCGCCTTCCTACTGGAAGGAGAGGCGAGACTTTGATGGGATGAAGTCGAGATGCACCAGTTGGCAGGTAGAGGCCTGGGAGAGATTTCGATGGACGAATTCTTCAGATTGTTTTGGGCAAGATATTTGCCAGTATCGCGGAGAATTGTTATGGAGAATGAATTCCAACGTCTGGTGCAGGGTGAGAAGACTGTGGATGATTACTTGCATGAATTTACCAGGCTGGGGTGTTATGTGGGGTCGACTTTTGCGGAAGAAGCGCGAAAGATGAATATATTCTATGAGGGACTCCGAGATGAGTTGAGATTGGCTCTTCCGAGTTCAGTGAACCAAGGCTTCCAAACCTTAGTCGATACAGCTTGTGCGCTGGAGAAGGATGTGAAACGGGTGCGGGACAAGAAGAACTTGGCGGTGGAAAAGTCGTAGTTCAAAGTTTCGCAGTCCGAACAATCGGAGTTTAGGAAACGGGATAAGAAGAGGTTCAGGCTCGCTAAACAAACGTCTTCGGATGTTTCTTCGGGCACGACGTTTGGTCAAGGACGTGTTGAATCGCGTACCTGTTTCACTTGTGGGAAGTAGAGGCATATAGCCCGTTACTGTTGGAAAGGCACGTCAAAGAGTGAGAAAAAGACAGGCACGTCCTATGAGGAAAAGGGTAAGGCAGTGGCTGAATCATCTGCATCCCGGGCGCAACTGCGAGTGTACAATCTCGAAGTTTAGGAGCCGCAAAGCTCACATCATGAAGTACAACATCCTCGAGTGTATAACCTGGAGTTGCAGGAGGCTGTCAAGAAACTGCTAAGAGACGTGGATGAGCGGAAATAAAGCGGAGTGTGCACTTTACTGCTTTTGTGTTGTACTTTGTACATATGGTATGTTTTTGTGGTTGTGAAAACACTTGTGTTGGTGCGATGCCGTGGGGCGAGACAAGCTGCGGCCTCTGAGCGCGCAACCCGAATCGTCTTTGTTTTTATTACAACGGAGTGGTTGTGTTGGTATCTACGTTGCGCTAAATTTCGGGACGAAATTCTGTAAGGAGGGGAGGATTGTAACACCCCAAATTTCAATTTGGAGTTCAGGCTGGGTGACACGGCCTGGGACACGGGCGTGTCCCAGGGCGTGTCCATCTTTGGGTACTTGGCTGTGTCGTGAGATCCTGAAAAAAAATGAAGTCCACAAGCGTTGAGAGGCGACACGGCCTGGGACACGGGCGTGTCCCAAGGCGTGTCCTGCTCGGGTTAGTAACCGGGCGGCATTGAGTGGAGTTGAGTGGCGTTGAGTGGCATTGAGTGTGGCATACGGCCTGTGACACGGGCATGTCATAGGGGCGTGTTCGGCACACGGCCAAGGACACGGGCGTGGGCCTTCGCCGTGTGCTTCTCGGGAGTGTTTATCCTTTGTAGAGTGAGGAACACGCCCCTCAACACGGGCATGTACCAATTGACACGGGCATGTCAGGGCCGTTATACAGGCGTGTCTCAGCCCGTGTTCTGGTTTGGGTAAGTCAGTTCGTGTACCACTTGCAGTACACGGCCTGTGACACGGGCGTGTCACAGGCCGTGTCACAGGCCGTGCCAGCCGTAAAATTAGACTTTTCATGTGATTTGTGGCCGTTCATTTCCCTCATCCTAGATCTAATGGCCCAGGGTATTTCCAGCTGGGTTTAACTCCGGGATTGACATGAAGTTGTCATTCAAACTTGGGCCTTTCTCTTTCTAAAGAGAGGAGAGAGAGGAGAGCTTGGAGGAGGAAGAAGGAGAAGCTTTTCGGCCACCAGTGGAGCTCCAACGGTGCGACTCGAGATCCGAAGCCAGTGTTGTGGAGGCAAGGCCGTCGCTGTGATTTCCATCCAGCTAGTTTCTCCATGGCTCTGAAGCGATCGTCAAGGGTAACGATCTCCTTCTTGGACAAGTGAAGTCCTACTTTATGCATGTGCATGGGATCCTCCACCAAGAGGTGGAAAGAGTAAGCGATTCCAGTGACCGAGTCTGCATTTAGATCCGGAAGTGTGTAGTATGGAATAGGCATGCTGTGTGAAGCCCATCTGGATGGATGTCTAGATTGGTGATGCTGCGAATCGGAGAAGACTCCGTGTATAAATCGATTAGCTTGCGGAGATTGTAAGGACGCTTGTGAGTCGGGATAAGGATGCTTTGTATAGTTCCTTTGGTTATATGCTTGGCACGAGGAAAGTGGCACCGTGTGCCTGTGTTATGAGATGGATTGCGAGCACCTCTGAGTGGATGGGTGCGAGAGGCCTCCAACAAGGGTTTGGCGGCTGATGCCCATGACCAACAAGTTAAGAACCTCTGAGTGGGTGGGCCACCCAACAAGTTCAGTGGTAGGATTGGGTGAGCGGTTGATTGGTGGCAATGTAGCGGAGCGATTTCCCTAGGCTTGTTACACTACTTGGGTTGGTCGACTGATAGTCCTCACGGTTGTCGTGAGGTGCGTACCTCTGAGTGAGACGGGTATGTGAGGTCTTCAACAGGGGTTTGGAGGCTTATGCCCGGTCAATAAGTACACACCTCGAATCGGTGGTGGGACCTTGAGGCGTTCGGAACACCATAATCGTGCCCTGAGTGCACGGAGCGTCTGGCACGAAGGCCAGTTTTTGTGATGTGATGATGTGTGTGATATATACATATGTTGTGCATGCAGGGAAGGAACCACTACCCCTGGTAAAGGGTAGGGTCATTATAATTGGTCAGCTGAATGCTGACCGTTGTTTTGTGGATCATCCTTAGGGTGGACGTTCTTATGCAGGTATTGTGGGTTGATTGGAATGAGCGTGCTGAAGTCCTTGCTACTGCTACTGATAGGCCCTCGAAGGCCGTGCGAAGATTTTGATTTCATGTATGGCCGGCCTGCGTACCGATGTATGAAGTCATATGTTTGTAAAGAGAAACTTTTAAGGCCTTAAGGCCGTGAGCGGTGTGCTTGTTTACATTCCTGGTCTCTTATATAAATGTGTTATTTATATAGTGGTGGACATTCATGGATTGAGTTCGTGCAACTTAAACTTCCGCTAGAATGCTCTGGGTTAGGGTGCGATGGTATTTTGATATTATCTTGTGACCTCGCCGTCTGTTTGTGGTATATAATATGGGGCCCCGGCCGGACCTTCTATTATATGTTATTTAACGAGTTGGGTTGTTACAATTTATCTGATAGGCTAGATTTAAAACTCATGCCTTTAACACAAGTGTCAAATTTTTCGTGGCATAATTTATGTGATTGCTTTAATCCGTAGAGTGACTTAATCAACTTACAGACCTTATTTTCTAGACCTTCTATGACAAACTCTTTGGGTTGGTGCATATAAATCTCCTCAGTCAGATCTCCATTAAGGAATGCAGTCTTGACATCCATCTAATGAACGATAAAATGTTCAATAGATGTTAAAGTGAGAAGAATCCTAAATGTCGCAATGTAACAAATATGTGAGTATATCAAAGTAGTCTATACCACTCACTTGAGTGAATCTTTTTGCAACTAACGTGCTTTGTATTTAGCAATACTTCCATCAGGATTCAGCTTCTTTTCAGAACCCACTTACTACCAATAGTTCTAGCCCCTTTAGACAAGTCAACCAAGATCTAAGTGTGGTTTTGCAGGAGAGAGTTCATCTCATCATCTATGGCTTCTTTCCATAATAGAGAATCCCTAGATCGCATCGCTTTCTCATAGGTAGATGGATCCGCTTCAACTTGGTAAGTCACAAAGTCCGTACCGAAGCTTTTAGGCATTTGTTGTCTATTAGATAACCTTTAGATGTTAAATCACTAGTGTCTATGGGCTCAGTGTCAGAGATCCTTAGTTTTGGCTCAATGGTAGTCATAGTACTAGATGTTGGCAGACTGGAAGCGTCAGGTTTTTATCTTTAAGGAACTTATCCTTAAAAAAACTACATCTCTAGATTCTATTACAATATTAGTTGAGAGATCTAGAAAACTGTCTGCAGCACTATCCTACGCACATCCTAGATAGACGCATGTGTTTTTCCTATGTCCAATCTTAGCTCTTGTAGAGTCAGGTATCCTAACATAAATGATACAACTCCAGGTCTTAAGATTATCAAACCTAGGAGGTCTCTTAAACCAAAGCTCATTGGGTGTTTGTTTCAACTTAGCATGAGGAACTTTATTAAGAATATGATTTGACGTGAGGACTGTTTCACCCCAATAGGACGGAGGTATGCTAGCAGTTAATAATATGGAATTCAACATTTCTATTAAAGTCATATTTTTTCTTTCGGTGATACCATTGGATTGTGGTGAATACGAAGCAGTGGTTTCAGGAATTATGTCATTGCTGACAAGAAAATCTCTGAACTCCCCCGGGACATATTCACCTCCTCTATCACTTTTTAGCCTTTTTATTTTTATGTCTTGTTGATTTTCAACCCTATTTTTTAATATACGGAATTTTTCAAAAGCTTCATCTTTGGATTTAAGGAGATAAATGTAGGTAAATCTAGAGTAATCGTCGATAAAGGTTATTAGATACTTCTAACCTCCTTTTGTGACAAAACTTTTGTAATCACATATGTCGGAATGTATTAGCTCTAGTAATTGTGTGCTCCTAGAAACCTGACTAAAAGGTGTTCTAGTTATCTTTGTTTGAGCACAAATTTCATATTTGTCAAATTTGATTGTTGTGTCTAAGGGTATGTTGTGAGTTTTAGCTAGCAGTAGTAGTTTATTATAGTTCATGTGTCTTAATCTTGCATGTAAAGTCTTAGGATCTATTAGATTTGAGCTAACCTGATTCACTACTTCATTTGCTAGACTCAGCCTATACATCTCATTTACTATATAAGCACAACCAAAATTATGTGAGTGAACTATTAAAGTTACTCTACCACCACTAACGTTAAATGACATACCAGCATCACATAACATACTAATTGAAATTAAATTAGCAGCTAATGTAGGTATAAATTTAACATTTTTCAAAATTAAATGCATACCTAAGGAAAGCAGCAAAGTTGCATTTCCCACCTTCAGCACGTCAGCTACTCCACCATTTGCAATAGTGACTGTCTCTTTTATTGGAGTGACGTCCTACAGAAGCGCTGAATTGTTGTAGATGTAACAGGTAGCACCTGAATCGAGCCACCACTCTGTACTGGCCTTCCCATTGCCAACCATCGCAACAAATTCGGCAGGAGCAGTCTGATAAACCATATTCGCTTTATTATCAGGCTTTGGTGTACTGGATTCACCCCTTTTGGGTTTCTTGCACTCGGAAGCACAGTGACCCCACTTATTGCAGTTGTAGCACTTGCCTTTAAATTTCTTAGCCTTCCTGCTAGTGTAAGCAACTGCGGGTGCCCTAGGGTGTTGTCTAGTCTTTCTAGGCTTAGGCTTACGCTTAGGATGCGTGGCCATATTAGCTGTAGAGTTCTGCTTGCTAACCGTCTCCATAGCGTGCCTAGTATGGTTCTCATCCTCAATGTAGATGAAACGCTTGAGGTCTTTCAGACTGACCTGTGTTTTCTTCCGATATTTCTCAGTCTTGAGGGAGTACCATGTCGATGGCAGCTTGAAAATTATGGCTCCTGCAACGAACACATCTGGTAGAGGGATGTTCTCACTGTTCAGCGTGTCCACGAGAGACTAAAATTATGCAATCTGAGGAAGAATCTCCTTGTCTTCAATGAAAGTGAAGGCCATAAACTTGTCTACCAGGTGCGTCTTGGACATGTTCTTTTCTTCCCTGAATTGCTCCTCCAGGGCATCCCAAATCTCCTTTGTAGTTTTTATCTTGTTGTACGTCTCGGCCAGTATATTGGAGAAATAATTAAGGAGGTAATCACGACAGAAATCTTCGTCGTTGATCCAGTTATCCTCGTCCTCTCCTCCTCTATAAGACTCAAAATCGGACTACACAGTGTAAAAAATATTCAAGTATTTCATGCCGAACTGCGTGTTCCATTTCCATGCGCTAAACTCTGAGTTAGAGAATTTCTCCAACTTAATCATCGGCACAGGAGAAGAGAGGTTGCTACCCTTCGACATTGTGGGTTCCTTCCAAGAAACCTGGAGCTCCACCAGCAACCTAAAACGTGAGCAGTAAAACAAGAAAGAGATCACCTGAGCGAGTTGACGACGAATTCTTCGGATCCAATCCAGAGAATTTGTTTGCTCCTCCAAACCACAGCGACAAGTAGCAAACAAAAACCAATCTGCACAGTCTCCACAGAGGCACACCTTAGTCCACCAATTTGGATCCAAAAAATAGAGATCAACTATGTGAATCCTTTTCCAAACAGAGCCTGGATCTCCCAGCGGTGGATCTGCACAAGATCCCTTGACCTTTTCTTTGGAGAAGCAGATCCCGACCAACAACAGGGAGCGGCGATGCCTATCTTCTAGTGGCGACGAACAAGGAGAACTCCATCGATTGGCTCTACTCCAACAATAACAGTGCTGATTTTACCAACTAGCAGAGCAGCGGCAGGGATCCTCCTTCTCCTTGCGAAAACTGGACAGGGCGAGCCCCTCCACCAACGATGATGGCTAGGTCGGAAAAAGGTCATGAGCCTTCTTCTTCTTTGATCTTCTCCGATCCCGATCAACAATGCGATCTAGTAGTTGTGCAAAGCTGGCGACAGTAATGTACAACCCCGTAGTCGGGTGAGTGGGACCCTCCCCAAATGTCAGCCTAGGGGAGCTCTACGAGCGACGAGTTGGTGCAGCCCCGTTCGAAGATGTGCGGGTGCTCGAGCGTGCGTGCAGAGGCTTCATGTGCATGGGCTTTTATTATATATACATATATTACATTGTATATATTATATTATATATATTATATTATATATATATATATATTATATATATATATATATTATATATATATATTATATATATATATATTATACTATATATATTGTATTATATATACATGTGCACGGGCTTTTATATGATAAGGGAGGAAAAGGGTGGGAGAGCTCGGGGCAGAGAGAGATAAAAAGAAGAAAAAGACAAAAAATAAAGGAGGGCAGGGAGGGGCTCGGGACAGGGAGGCAGGAGGGGGAAAAAAGAGGAAAAGGCAAAGGAAAGGAGGAGGAAGAAGGGGTATCGGGCAGGAGAATGAGCAAAGTCGCCCCCTCTCCTCGTCGCCGCCGCCTAGGGCAAAGCCGCCCCCTCTCCTCGTCGCCGCCGCCTAGGGCAAAGTCGCGCCCCTCTCCTCATCGCCGCCGCCTAGGGAAAAGCTGCCCCCTCTCCTCGTCGCCGCCGCCTAGGGCAAAGCCGCCCCCTCTCCTCGACGCCACTCCCCGACTCTCTCTCTCTCTCTCTCGGCAAGGAGCAGGTCGAGCCCTGCATCCCTCCTCCTCCACCTCTTCCCGCCACCGGCTTCAGCAGCCCGACGCCAGCCCGGGCTCCTCCCCCCCATTTCTCCCGTCCAGGCCACCACATGGAGCAGGCCGACTCCAACGGGGCCGAGCTCTTCTCCGCCCCTCTTCCCGTCGCCGCCTCCAGCGGGGCCGAGCTCCTCTCGGCCCCTCTTCCCATCCAGGCCGCCTCCAGCGGGGCCGAGCTTCTCTCGGCCCCTCTTCCCGTCGCCGACCTGAGCAAGGAAGCAAAGGCTCGGCCGCCCGATCTCTCTCCCGCCGCCGCCGTCGCAGCAAGGCATGTCCGAGCTCTTCCCCCCTTCCCTCATCGTCGGCCACTAGGGGCAGCCTGAGCTCGGCTCTCTCCCAGCTCTCCTTCCTCGCCGCCGCCTGCAATTAGGTCGGTCAGGAGCTCCTCTCCCGGCGCCGCTTGGAGCTAAGCCGGTCGGGATCAACTTCCCCGACGCTGCTTGAAGTTGTGGAGGCCGGGATCGACTTCCTCAGTGCCATTTGGAGAACGATCGGCCTTGGAGAGGCTCGACCATGAAGGAAAAAATCACTTGGAGCCTTCAACTCTCCCGTGGAGGTCGGGTCCGAGCATGGACAACCACTACGGACGCTAGACATCGAGACTCGGGCGATATGCGCTGTTGCGGCTTCGTCAAAACACGCGCCAAGGGTAACGAAATTTCTACTTGGGCAGGTGAAGCCCTTAATTTTCATATTTGCATGGAAGCACCTCTCCACCGACGAGTGGGGGAAGGATGCTCTCCGACGGGTTGATGTGTACATCCCCGCAGTTGTTCGCATTTAGTATCCGGAAGCGTGAGTACGGATTTAGGCATGCTGTGTGAAGCCCATCCGGAAGTGTGAGCCGGATTGGTGATGTTCTGGGGTTTCCGGAGAAGACTCCGAGGAAGTTGTTTATTAGCCGCTTGCAGGTAATGCGCACCATAGCCCCAAAAAAGGGGTGTGCGCAATATGTTTGGCCCGTTTATGTTAGCCGACCGATGCCTAGTTGGCCGCCGCTCGTCGAGACGTTGACGTACAGGTGTTGTAGTACCAAGTGGGGAATAGCGGGCTTAAGCCCAAGCTTGTGCCGGCCCTTGAAGGCCTATTTTTGTTTATGTTGCCGGCCTGCGTGCCGAAGTATGGAATTTATATTCCTGTAAATTTAAATATCTGTGATGCTCTGTGGCGGCCCTAGAAGGCATATGTTATGATATTAGCGGCCCAATTGGGGGTGCGTAGAGTAGGGCTGTTGGGCGGTATTATGCCATAAAAAGGCGTGCGGGGAACAGTTTTTATAGACCCAGGGAGACACCTCTAGTTAAGGAGTGGATCTTGAGATCCTCCTTAGATGTTCCGGCCGGCCAAGAGAGCCCGCCGAAGGTGTCTTAGCTCAGCCCCTGGTTTGGGAGGGGAAGAGTTTGTTAGTCTTCCGGGTACGCGGTGGGACCTCCACGATGAGGCCTTGGGTATGTCCCTTGTGTTCCTAGCCTTGAGCCTAAATTGTTCACTTGAGTGTAGTAGGTGCGCGGCCACCCCTTCCTCAAGGGTCGAACTCCACAGAGACCGATTTTTCGGTTTCAACATTTTGGTGCGGTGAGCGTGGAGAGTGGCCAACACGGAAAATCTCAGGTGAATGTCATGGATTTAGAAGAGGAACCAAGAGACGACCAGGGTCATGCGCGGACATTCTGTATGTATGGTCCTCATACTCGGAGTTGTCTCCTCCCATAGCTGTTGTTGGGATCCCATAGTATTTGGAGTAGGATTGCACCTATTTGACATATGTCTCCACTTATTGCATCAACGAGAAACCTGGAGGTTATTATCTTCAAGATCAAGTAAGAGAGCGGCTGAGAGGTATTTGGAGCCGGAGTGACCTGAAAGGGTTCCCTACCTAACGGTAATATGTTATCTCTTCCTTGTACTTCAGTAGCGGTCAAGTTTTATCTTTATTACCAATTCGCCTCGAGCTTCTGAGGGCTTCAAGGGTTAGCCTCGCGATCGACTCCGGAAGCCAAGCGTCCAACCCGTTCCTTTTAAATAGCCTAGTTCGGACGATGGGACGGTGCCGCGGGACTTTAAGCGCTATTGTAAGACCGGGCCTCTGCACTGACGGCCGAGATCAGCTCCCCCCTTGCACGTCGGCCTATGTCCTCCCGATCGCACCTCTCCTCTGACTAGAGGAATTATCAGGAACGAGCCTAGACGCTAACCTCCCAGATTTGATAGAGGGCTGATCTCTCCAAACAATCACAAGTGAAAGACTTTTTTGTTGAGAAAACAGGATAACATGTAAAGGGGCAGGTTTTGGCCCAAGGGAAGATGTTGGTCTCGAGTGCGTCCTAGAGGACCCTCGCAGGAACATTACCCGTCACCCATGCACTAGCTCTCATCATCGAGTGACACAGCGGAAAGAGATCTTTGTCATTAGATCAGGATACGAGCCATCGACCTGTTCCTTCTAAATAGCCCAGTTCGGACGATGGGACGATGCCTTAGGACTTTAAGCGCTCTTGTAAGACCGAGCCTCTACACTGACGGCCGAGATCAGCTCCCCCCTTGCATGTCGGCCTATGTCCCCCTGATTGCATCTCTCTTCCGATTGGAGGAATTATTAGGAACAGGCTCGGACGCCAGCTTCCCGATTTGACGACTTCCAGATCGTCTCTCTTATGAAAAGAATGCGTCCTCCATTTGTAAAAGCATCGGTTCAATTAACTCTCCAATGCCTCTTAAGTAAGCAGGATGTTTCCACCTCGAGCAAAGTCAAGTCCTCGAGTAGTAGTGTGTTTCCCTATCACCAAAAATCAGGCTGAGTATGAGGCGGTTATAGCGAGACTGTGCCTTGCCAGAGAACTTGGGGTACATGATGTGAAGGTTATTACCGACTCCTTGGTGGTGTCCTCCCAGATTAACGTGGAGTTCGAAGTGAGGGAGCCTACCCTCCAGTTATACTCGGCAAAAGTTCCAAGTCTTCTAGCTCTGGGGTTAGGTCTCGATTCTCCCGCTGTCAGGCTCCCACCAAGCTGGCAGGGCAGGGGTCTCGATGGACGTCGTTATGACCCTAGGGCTGAGCCCGGAGGATGTTCAACACCTGTCCTCAGGCTCCCATCTAGCTGACTGGCCTGGTGGCAGCACCCGGGAGAGACAAATGTTCCAAGTCTTCTCGCTCTAGGGTTAGGTCTCGATTCTCCCGCTGTCAGGCTCCCACCAAGCTGGAAGGGCAGGGGTCTCGATGGACGTCGTTATGACCCTGGGGCTGAGCCCGAAGGATGTTCAACACCTGCCCTCAGGATCCCCTCTAGCTGACTGGCCTGGTGGCAGCACCCGGGAGAGACAAATGTTCCAAGTCTTCTCACTCTAAGGTTAGGTCTCGATTCTCCCGCTGTCAGGCTCCCACCAAGCTGGCAGGGCAGGGGTCTCGATGGACGTCGTTATGACCCTGGGGCTGAGCCCGGAGGATGTTCAACACCATCCCTCAGACTCCCATCTAGCTGACTGGCCTAGTGGCAGCACCCAGGAGAGACAAAAGTTCTAAGTCTTCTCGCTCTAGGGTTAGGTCTCGATTCTCCCGCTGTCAGGCTCCCTCCAAGCTGGCAGGGTAGGGGTCTCGATGGACATCGTTATGACCCTAAGGTTGAGCCTGAAGGATGTTCAACACCCGCCCTCAGGCTCCTATCTAGCTGACTGGCATGGTGGTAGCACCCGGGAGAGGAAAATGTTCTAAGTCTTCTCGCTCTGGGGTTAGGTCTCGATTCTCCCGCTGTCAGGCTCCCTCCAAGCTGGTAGGGTAGGGGTCTCGATGGACATCGTTATGACCCTGGGGTTGAGCCCGAAGGATGTTCAACACCCGCCCTCAGGCTCCCATCTAGCTGACTGGCCTGGTGGTAGCACCCGGGAGAGGCAAATGTTCTAAGTCTTCTCACTCTGGGGTTAGGTCTCGATTCTCCCGCTGTCAGGCTCCCTCCAAGCTGGCAGGGTAGGGGTCTCGATGGACATCGTTATGACCCTGGGGTTGAGCCCGAAGGATGTTCAACACCTGCCCTCAGGCTCCCATCTAGCTGACTGGCCTGGTGGTAGCACCCGGAAGAGACAAATATTCTAAGTCTTCTCGCTCTATGGTTAGGTCTCGACGTTCCCGCTCCCAGGCTTTCGCCTAGCTGGCTGAACCGGCGGTTTCACCCGGGAGCCCAGACGATTCTGTGTGGACATCGTTATGACCCTGGACATCGTTATGAAATTCGTAGTGACAATGCTCCCGCCGCAATCTCTGTGGACGATCGAAGTATTCATTTAACAGACCCCGAGCAGATCCCGCTGTCAGGCTCTCACCTAGCTGGTAGGGCTGGATGTCACTTGAGGGAGTCTATCCCAGACCCCGAGCAGATCCCGCTATCAGGCTCTCACCTAGCTGGCAGTGCTGGATGTCACTCGGTGGATAAAGATAGTTTGAAATTTGGGAAGAGTTCTGATACTTTGCAGGACACCGAGTGATGCTCGGTCCCGGGTAGACCCGCTGCCTGGCTCCTACTAGCTGGCAGGTCCGTAGGCTCGCTTGGGGGGTAAGGGACCCCGAGTGCTGCTCGGCCCCGGGTAGACTCGCTGTCAGGCTTTCACTAGCTGGAAAGGCTATAGGCACACCTGGGGGGGAAAGGGAGACAGTTTGAGGTTTGGGAAGAATTTGAATATTGTGCAGGACCCCGAGTGATGCTCGGCCCCGGGTAGACTCGGTGCCTGGCTCCTACTAGCTGGCAGATCCGTAGGCTCGCCTGGGGGGTAAGGGATCCCGAGTGATGCTCGGCCCCGGGTAGACCTGCTGCCTGGCTCCTACTAGCTGGCAGGTCCGTAGGCTCGCCTGGGGGGTAAGGGACCCCGAGTGCTGCTCGGCCCCGGGTAGACTCGCTGCCAGACTTCACTAGCTGGCAGGGCTGTAGGCACACCCGGTGGGCAAGGGAGAGAGCTTGAGAAGAGTTGATTTTCTGCTATGTTGCAGTGTATTAAATATTGCGTGCATCGCTGATGATGAGCCTAGGAGGAAAAACACGGGCTAGTGTTATTCGTGCTAGAGCCTCTAACGGGACTATGTGAAAAGTAAGCCCTGGGGTGGAGCTCCCTTTGTACCCAAATGGAGAATTCTCACAAATTTTTTCTTTGGGTCGGCTCCCACTCGCCGGATACGTAGGGTTGGATGATTCTTTCCGAGCTTGTACCAACCTCGAAAAGAGCGGGGATTATGTACAACCCCGTAGCCGGGCGAGTGGGACCCTCCCCAAATGTCAGCCTAGGGGCGCGCTACGAGCGACGAGTTGGTACAGCCCCATTCGAAGACATGCGGGTGCTCGAGCGTGCGCGCGGAGGCTTCATGTGCATGGGCTTTTATTATATATACATATATTACATTGTATATATTATATTATATATATATTATATATATATATTATACTATATATATTGTATTATATATACATGTGCAGGGGCTTTTATATGATAAGGGAAGAAAAGGGGGGAGAGCTGGGGGCAGAGAGAGATAAAAAGAAGAAAAAGACAAAAAATAAAGGAGGACAGGGAGGGGCTCGGGACAGGGAGGCAGGAGGGGGGAAAAAGAGGAAAAGGCAAAGGAAAGGAGGAGGAAGAAGGGGCATCGAGCAGGAGAAGGAGCAAAGCCGGCCCCTCTCCTCGTCGCCGCCGTCTAGGGCAAAGCCGCCCCCCTCTCCTCGTCGCCGCCGCCTAGGGCAAAGCTGCCCCCCCTCTCCTCGTCGCCGCCGCCTAGGGCAAAGCCTCCCCCCTCTCCTCGTCCCCGCCTCCTAGGGCAAAGCCGCCCCCCTCTCCTCGACGCCACTCCCTGCCTCTCTCTCTCTCTCTCTCTCTCTCTCTCTCTCTCTCTCTCTCTCTCTCTCTCTCGGCAAGGAGCAGGCCGAGCCCTGCATCCCTCCTCCTCCACCTCTTCCCGCCGCCGGCTTCAGCAGCCCGACGTCAGTCCGGGCTCCTCCCCCCCATTTCTCCCGTCCAGGCCACCATATGGAGCAGCCCGACTCCAACGGGGCTGAGCTCTTCTCGGCCCCTCTTCCCGTCGCCGCCTCCAGCAGGGACGAGCTCCTCTCGGCCCCTCTTCCCGTCCAGGCCACCTCCAGCGGGGCCGAGCTTTTCTCGACCCCTCTTCCCGTCGCCGACCTGAGCAAGGAAGCAAAGGCTCGGCCTCCCGATCTCTCTCCCGCCGCCGCCGCCGCAGCAAGGCATGTCCGAGCTCTTCCCCCCTTCCCTCATCGCTGGCCACTAGGGGCAGCCTGAGCTCGGCTCTCTCCCGGCTCTCCTTCCACGTCGCCGCCTGCAACTAGGTCGGCCGGGAGCTCCTCTCCCGGCGCCGCTTGGAGCTAGGTCGGTCGGGATCAGCTTCCCCGACGCCGCTTGAAGTTGTGGAGGCCGGGATCGACTTCCTCAGTGCCATTTGGAGAACGATCGGCCTTGGAGAGGCTCGACCATGGAGGAAAAAATCACTTGGAGCCTTCAACTCTCCCGCGGAGGTCGGGTCCGAGCATGGACAACCACTACGGAATCTAGACATCGAGACTCGGGCGATATGCGCTGTTGCGGCTTCGTCAAAACACGCGCCAAGGGTAACAAAATTTCTACTTGGGCAGGTGAAGCCCTAAATTTTCATATTTGCATGGAAGCACCTCTCCACCGACGAGTGGGGGAAGGATGCTCTCCGACGGGTTGATGTGTACATCCCCGCAGTTGTTCGCATTTAGTATCCGGAAGCGTGAGTACGGATTTAGGCATGCTGTGTGAAGCCCATCCGGACGTGTGAGCCGGATTCGTGATGTTCTGGGGTTTCCGGAGAAGACTCTGAGGAAGTTGTTTATTAGCCTCTTGCAGGGAATGCTCACCATAGCCTCAAAAAAGGGGTGTGCGCAATATGTTTGGCCCGTTTATGTTAGCCGACTGATACCTAGTTGGCCGCCGCTCGTCGAGACGTTGACGTACAGATGCTGCAGTACCAAGTGGGGAATAGCGGGCTTAAGCCCAAGCTTGTGCTGGCCCTTGAATGCCTATTTTTGTTTATGTTGCCGGCCTGCGTGCTGAAGTATGGAATTTATATTCCTGTAAATTTAAATATATGTGATGCTCTGTGGCGGCCCTAGAAGGCATATGTTATGATATTAGCGGCCCAATTGAGGGTGCGTAGAGTAGGGCTGCTGGGCGGTATTACGCCATTAAAAAGACGGGCGTGGAACAGTTTTTATAGACCCAGGGAGACACCTCTAGTTAAGGAGTGGATCTTGATATCCTCCTTAGATGTTCCGGCCGGCCAAGAGAGTCCGCCGAAGGTGTCTTAGCTCAGCCCCTGGTTTGGGAGGGGAAGAGTTTGTTAGTCTTCCGGGTACGCGGTGGGACCTCCACGCTGAGGCCTTGGGTCTGTCCCTTGTGTTCCTAGCCTTGAGCCTAGATTGTTCACTTGAGTGTAGTAGGTGCGCGGCCACCCCTTCTCCAAGGGTCGAACTCCACAGAGACCGATTTTTCGGTTTCAACAAGTAAAACGATGTCTTTCACCGTTTTGATCGGTGACAGAATGAGAGCTTCGTCTCCCTTTTCCCGATCGAGCAATGGTGGAAGAAAAATAGGAGCGATCAGAGTGGTCGTGCTTCTTTCACGAACGACAAGCGACGATGTAATTTCCTCCAGGCGGCGTGACCTAGGCCTCCGAAATTGAGCGGCGGGATCTTGCATAGAACGAGAGCGGCGAGGAGAAACACACGGGAGAGGGGGCTAGGGCGCAAAAACGAAAACCTTAGAGAATTTTAATGCTCTCGAAGCATCCCGTGTGGCCGTCTAGTTTGGAACGAACCTCCACGTTGCCCCCAGCAGGAGTATTTATAGGTGTAACCCTAAATCCCGAACGACGGATTATTGGATCCTTCTGGATCCTAAACCTAACCTGTTAAGCACCTGTCACATCTATTCAATATACCTCAACAAGTGTAAGATGTCAAAAAGTATTTGAAAGGAGTGTTAAATTTGGGTGATGTTTTTAGCAAACCTATTTCAGCTGCTAGCAAACAATTGCATTTGAAAATGACTATTTGAAAATCATTTTACTATTAGTAAACCACTACTTTTTTTAAAAAACCAATCATATAAAAAGTTGGATCTATTCATTCTTAAATATCAATTATAGTAAATATTTTTTGTTAGCATGACATGTAATTAATGTAAATCAAATTTCTCAAAGTACTCTAAATCTTCTTTAAATGCTTAAAATATCTTCAACTACTCCAAAACTTTTTGAAGTGCCACAATTTTTATGATCATATTTTGCAAAAATAAAGCATACAATATCAGGAGTCAAGATTAAATCTGTAAATTAGACAAAAAAGTCACAGAACAACTATAAAATCTCATAAGCAACTTGTATGCTCTGTTCACGAATGACACGCTCCACCTAACATTACATAAAAATTTAATAAAAAAAATTCAAACATTAAATAAAGAGGTAAATGTTAAACTTTGATCTCTTGAAATATGAGTCACGCCAACATTATATATAGCAAGTTGAAATCACTAACTCCATATCCGGTATGGATATCCACTTATCGTATGGAACAAGTGAGTTTTTGCAATCAAGATTGCTGATTAATTTATTTCTTTTTGTGCTTTCATAATTTACACCATACAAAATTTCTCTTATCACCAACTCATTCATTAAATCGGCTCTCGTTTGTTGCCAATTTTTGCCCATGCCTAGTGATTCACTAATCACACGAAAGCCACAATAGCCATCTGCGGCGACATTGAACACATCCGCCAAGTGATCTGAAATGCAAGACGGTAGTTCTCAACGAACACCATCATATAATTTATTGCTTCGCTTACTTCGTTCCCTTGATGACATTGACAATTTTCTGTGTGTTCTTCTGTCTTATTTCAAGATGTGCTCAAAAAGAGAGGGATTATGCTTTGTAGTTTTAAAGTCATCTTTGAACCTCTTTGTACTCCCTTCCGGTCTCCCTTTTAATTTTGTTGGCAAAAACGGCTCTTTTGTTCGGATTGTGCTAGATCCAGAATTTCAAACATTTTTTTTAATCTCTTTTTGTTGATGCTCATTAGTGCTTGCATATATTGTTATGATCCCCTCCAACTCAATGACTATATCTATGTCTTGGATGTTCTTATATTCTTGTGTATTTGACATTGTGTCACTTGCCAAGGGAAAAATAATTGGCTCACGCCAACATTATATATAGCAAGTTGAAATCACGAAATTCATATCCGGTATGGATATCCACTTATCGTATGGAACAAGTGAGCTTTTGCAATCAAGATTGTTGATTAATTTATTCCTTTTTGTGCTTTCATAATTTGCATTAGATAAAATTTCTCTTTTCACCAACTCATTCATTAAATGATTTAAATCGGCTCTCGTTTGTTGCCAATTTTTCCCTATGCCTAGTGATTCACTAATCACACGAAAGCCACAATAGCCATCTGCGGCAATATTGAACACATCCACCAAGTGATCTGAAATGCAAGACGGTAGTGTATAATTATTGAAGTGAAAGTGGGGGTTGATTAGGCAGACCGCGCGGCCTGGGTGGGCAGTCTGGCGGACTGGTGTGCGGCCAGAGCAGTCTGATGTTTGCGGCCTGGTGGTTTGTCCTTGGTGAAAGTCGTACAGATAGGTTGTTTATTCGCGGCTTGGGCGGTCTGGTTTGGAGTCCGCGGAGTTCGCTCTATGCGGACTGTTCTTGGAGCGCGCGACATCGGCAAGTGTTTGTGCCCTTGATCTCAGGCAGTGCGGTTAGGAGGTAACCGCGGAGTTCCCGACTAGGTGAACTGGTTTGGATCTGGCGGTCTGAGCGGACTGATAGCTCATGTCCGCGGAGCTCGCGCCAGAGGTGCATTGGTTGCTGGACTTGGTCACGATCTGTGACAAGTCCAGATTAATCGTAGAGTCCGCAATGTCCACT
Source organism: Platanthera zijinensis (assembly GCA_039513925.1). Taxonomy (NCBI): domain Eukaryota; kingdom Viridiplantae; phylum Streptophyta; class Magnoliopsida; order Asparagales; family Orchidaceae; genus Platanthera; species Platanthera zijinensis. The sequence goes on from CM077096.1 coordinate 47,030,957, forward strand.
GGTTGACCGGGCGGCTTGTGCCTTTGGTCGTGGACATTGTTAATTGTGGGTTGGTGCGGTGTCCGCTGATATGCGTACTGGATTCCTGTCTGGCCTCCTTTGATAGCAGGCAGATAGGATGGTGTCCGGCCTTGTCCGTGCGGACTGGGCGGACTGCCTTGTGCTAGCTACAAGCTGGGGTGGTGTTTCTATCTACTAGGGCGGTGACCACACTCCTCTCTGTGCCTATAAATAGGACCCCCCCTGTGACAACATAATTAACTGAATGAATAGTAAGTTGGACATGGGTTAATTGTTGTGGCCTCCGATTTTCTGTCCGCACCGTTTGAGAAGGATAACTGGTTTACTGTTTGCAGGTTATGCGGCTAGCACTGAGAAGCCAGGACTTTGGTGCTGACTGCGGTCAGGTATCAGTGAAGGTTGCGGTTTACAATCAGCTGTTAGCAGCAGGTCGCAGTTGCAGCCAATCGGTCTTCTCTCCTTCAGTAATTCCAATTCAATAACCTGTCCGCCGGTCTGGGAAATCTGGGCGGTCGGTTCTTCAGTTAAGCAGCGGCCTGTTTGCAATCTAACTAGTGGCTAGGCGACCTCAGCGGTCAGGCGGCTTGAAGTTTGCGGGCAGATCTTTTTCTGCTTGAATAACAGGTAATCCGCGCGACATCGCGGTCTCGGCGGACTTCGCTGTTCAGTTCGGCAAGGGTGGCGGTCTCGGCGGTATCGGCCTCTGTCCGCTAGGCTTCTACTTTTTGTTGTTCTCTGCTTCCTTGTTTATACTTGGCGAAATCATGTCTCGCCATGTATACCTCTTGTTGTAAAAAAGATTGTTAATACATGACCTGCTTATTACTGTCCTTGCATCTTATTTATTGAGCTTGGTTGTAGTTGGAGTGTTCCTGCGCCTGGTTTCCGTTTTCCGCTTCATCAAGGTGTCATCTTGATAACTTTAAATGTTTTACTTGGTATCAGAGCTATTACCTTGTTCATCTTGTGAAATTTTAACATGGTATCAGAGGGAACAAAGGCTTGAGCAGTGATCAGCCACCAAGTTTGCTCTTCTATGGAAGTTTGTTAAATCAGTGATAGTGAAATGGATAATGGGTTTGCAAAAGGTCTGGGTACTGAGCTTTTAACACCGACCAACTTCAAGAAGTGGAGGTCGTGCATAGAAAGTTATCTTCTTGGAGAGGACTTGTGAGAATTTATGTGTGGAGACAACATAACAAAGGTTACTGCTGCAACTGGGTCTGCTGAAGAGATAAGAGATTGGAGGAAAATGAATGCAAAGGCTGAGTTTACTCTAAAGCGAGCTATCTCACCATAGCTCTTTGATCACATCCTTGGATGTTCATCTACTTTTGAGATTTGAACTTCCCTTGATGGGTTGTTCAACAAGAAAAATATAGCTCGGCTACAGTTCTTGGAGAATGAGTTGGCGAGAGCCACTCAGGAAGACTTGTCTATCTCAACCTTCTTCCTTAAATTAAAGAACATGTGCACTGATATATCAGCATTGGACCCTGATGAGCCAATCTTAGAGGCGAAGCTTAAGAGGCACATCATCTGTGGCTTGCGAAAGGAGTATGTGACCTTTGCGACCTCTGTTCAAGACTAGGCCACTCAGCCATCGTTGCTAGAGCTGGAGAACTTGCTAGCTTCGCAGGAGAGCTTAGCAAGGCAGATGGCTAGTTTGACTGTTTCTGGAGGAGACAGTGAAGCTCTCTTCTCAGGGAAGAAGAAGAGATGGGACAAGAAAAAGAAACCTGTTGGCGATGGTCCATCAACTTCATATCAGCAAGAGAAGAGTCACTCTTCTAAGCATGGTGAGAAGAAAAAGGAAGGACCAAGCTGATACAGGTGTAATTTGCCGAGTAACATCAGACGAGACTGCAAGGTGAAGCTTCAGCCAGGTCATGTTGTAGGCAAGGAGGAGGCTAGTTCCAGTGCTGAGGGAGTTGGATGGTGGAATGCTTTCTTGACAGGCATGTGTGTTCGTGCTTTGTCTTCCATCAACTAATAAGATGACTGGATCATCGACTCAGGGTGTGGTCATCACCTCACCGTGGATGATTCAAAGTTCTCTTCGTTGTAGGCTTACTCAGGTAATGAAGCTATTATTACTGCTGATGATTCTGTGCATGTAGTCGAGAAGGATGGAGTTGTGTCTTTGGATAGTGATAAGGAGCCACTCACGTTAAGGAGTGTTTATCACGTACCGGGTATGAAGAAGAACCTCTTCTCAGTGACCAACACGATAGATGCGAGCTATCACGTTTTGTTTGGCCAACCGAAGTGAAATTTCTCCAGAATGTATCAGCGAAAAAGGCTGATGTTGCTCACATTAGAAGGAGAGTAAAGGACTTGTTTGTTCTATCAACAAGCTCCTATATTGATCGGATGAGGGCCAATGATAGCGCGGCTATCTGGCATGAAAGGTTAGGGCACGTAGGGATGGACAGGCTGAAAGTCATGGCTGTGAGAAGCCTTATGAAAGGCTTGCCTAAATTATCATCTTACGGTGATGGTCATGTTTGTGATGGATGTCAATTTGGAAATACACATCGACTTCCATTTGATAAATCACAAACTAGATCTAAAGCATCATTGGAGTGTGTTCATGGTGATCTGATGGGATCAACTGTCACTACCAGTCTTGGAGGGAGCAGGTATATGCTCATGCTGATTGATGACTATACGAGGTACACGTGGGTGTACTTCATGAAGGATAAGTCAGATGCTTTCCGGTTGTTCGTGTTGGAGTTACCATGGTGATCTAGAAGTGGTCAAACATGTAATCTCACTGCCAACGCGATATGAGCCTGCAGGGTCGCACATAAGAGCATGTGGAGAAATTAGAAGATTGACTGTGTTAGTAAATGTTACCAATCACCATAGATATGGGGTCTGGCAAAAGTTGCCAAGATGGTTCGTCGAAAATCATCGAGAATGAGTCATCGAGAGTGTCTCGACGACTAAGTCTAGATCGTCGAGAATGTCTCGACGACTGAGTCTAGATCGTCGAGAATGTCTCGACGACTAAGACTAGGACTACGACCAAGTCAGGATCGTCGAGATAGAGTCGTCGAGATTGTCTCGACGACTACGGGAAAGTCGTCGAGTATGACTCGCCGACTAAGGCCTCGATTCTCGACGATTCTGTCAGGTCATTCTCGCCGACTGATTCTCGCCGATCCTATGTGATTCTCGCCGATTGATTCTCACCGAATCTGCTGGATGATTCTCACCGATTCTGGATCCCTAATTATCTGGGTGGTCTGCGGATAGCGGTATTCCTAAGTCTATTTATGCCTTTGGTATAAATAGATACTTAGGGTTTTTCCGGATTTACACGATTGACCGATCCGAAGCCGACGGAAGAGTTCCGCCGCTCGTTCGCTTCGCCGAGTCCCGAATCCCGCCGGGCGGAAGAGTTCCGCCGCCGGAATCGCTCCGCCGACCTCCTCCTCTCCGGCGACAGTTGCTGGTGCTGCCCTTCCTGGCGCGGATCTAGCAGTCCGTGGAAGTGCGGAGGTGCGGTCGTTCTTCTACCCGACCCTTCGTGTGACGAAGCTCGGGAGTTCTCCCGCTCGTGTGGATTTCTGCAGAGACGTGGATATTATTCCACGTACAACTCGCCACCGACAGCACTCAATATTCGGAGCATCTCCGTTGAGTTGTGACTCAACGCCACTAAGGTAATTTTTGCCTAGTTATGTGTTTACTTCTTGATACAACGATCATGGCCAGATCCAGTTCTCTTGGGCTGTTCTCGTACTTTTCTTTTCCGCTGCGTGCACAAAGTGTTGTGCCAACCCTCACGAGAATACCCAACAGTGGTATCAGAGCCAGGTTGCGGCCATGATTATTGTATTGGAAGTTAGGGAATTCCAACCCGTGTAAACCTAGGGATTTAGAAGTGTTCTAAATGTCTAGATTTATTCCTGGAACATCAATTGTTGATGATTTTTCCAAAAGAAATCGGTGGTAATTTTGCAAAATTTGGTCGGGGCGCTGCCCCGCACCCCGCAGGGGCTCTGCCCCTTGATCCCGCCCGCTGATCGGTCAGCGGGACCACCGCCAGGGGCGCTGCCCCTTGGAACCCCTCCAGGAACGTCTGGGATTTCGTAGCAATTTCTAATTGTAGAAACTGTTGTCTCCTTAGCAGTAACCATCCCTCGAGATTGTTTTGGATTTTGAATCCAACATGGAGAGATGAGCTTGTCTACTGCTTTAAGTTGAGTTGCCTTTGCCTTTGTCCAATGCATGTAAATCTGAAGATTTGGAACAGTCCGGATGTTCAGATTTAGCCCTTCATATTATCAAATGTTGATAGTGTCAAGTTGTGCACATAAGGGATGCATGTGGCTTTTGAGAATTATTTTTCTTTAGATGTGCACTTTGATCAAATGTTGATCGTGGTTAATTGTTAGCCTATAATTTAAATCCCTTCATCAAACATTAAGTGTTCGGATGCCTTCCGATGGATGACACTCTTCCTGCCTCGATCGATGAAGTGTGGGCTTGCCAAAGCAAGGTGCATTAATCTATCTTGGTAAGGGTGCGAGCGGATAATTGTGATATCCCACTGTCGACATCGGGCCCCACTTAACTAGGTGACCTCAAAGGTTGAGCGCCTAGAGGCATAGGGTTGGCATGCACCATATGATGGATGCGAATAAAGAGTTATTCACCAACCATACAAGAATTGCATGAGGATGCAATTGGCAAGCGTTGCCTACCTAAATAACTACATCGTGAGAGGAAAGCCAAAGCTGACTCATTGTGTTGGTGAAATACGGATCTTGTCCACTAAGAGAGTAGCTCGCATGAACTCTCCGAATTGATAGTGAGGGCTATTAGTTCGAATAAAATAGTGGGAGTTTTAATTAGAGTCCAAATTAAAATAAATTGTATTTTGAAACTTTGGTACTGATTTTATTCTGCATGAATTCTTGTAGAATTCCATGGCAAGTGGTTCACACTCCACTTTGTCTCTGAGAGCCATCCTTGAGAAGGATAAGCTCAATGGGACTAACTACATGGACTGGTACAGGAGCTTGAGAATTGTTCTACGGCAAGAGCGAAAGCTCTATGTCTTGGAAGAAGAATCCCCCGAGGTGCCGACCGGGAATTCTTCCCGTGCTGATAAGGATGCTTACAAGAAGTATACCGATGATGCTTTAGACATCGAATACCTCATGCTTGCCACCATGAACTCTGAGCTCCAAAGGCAACATGAGAACATGGGGTACAAGGAGATTGACGAGCATCTCAAGAAAATGTTTCAAGGGCAGGCTCGTCAAGAGAGGTTCGACGTCACACATTTTGGGTATTGGATACTGGATGTGGTTCACACATTTGTACAAATGTGCAGGAACTGGAAAGGAGAAGATTGCTGAGTAAAGGGGAGGTGGACCTGCGTGTCGGCAATGGAGCAAGAGTTGCTGCTGTAGCCGTAGGGGTTTACCGTCTTTCTTTGCCCAGTGGGCTTGTAATAGAACTTGATAATTGTTATTTTGTTCCGGCCATAACTAGAAACATTATATCTATTTCATGTCTGGACATGATTGGATTTTCTTTTATAATTAAGAACAACTGTTGTTCCATATTTAAAAATGATGTTTGTTATGCTGTAGCCCAACTGTTTAATGGTCTTTATGTTTTGAACTTAGACCATATGATCTATAATGTAGAAAATAATAAAAGACTAAGAACAAATGACTCAAACCCTACGTATCTCTGGCATTGTCGTTTGGGCCATATAAACGAGAAGCGCATATCCAAGCTCCATAAGGATGGACTTTTGGACTCATTTGATTATGAATCATTTGAGCGATACGAATCTTGTTTATTAGGCAAAATGACAAAAGCTCCTTTCACTGGTTATACTGAGAGGGCTGAGGATCTCTTGGGTGTTGTACATAGTGATGTATGCGGACCCATGAGTTCCATGGCTAGAGGTGGGTATTTCTACTTTGTTACATTTACTGATGATTTCAGTAGATACGGATATGTGTATCTTATGAAGTGCAAATCCGAGACCTTTGAAAAGTTCAAAGAGTTCAAAAATGAAGTAGAGAACCAGTTGGGTAAAAGGGTTAAAGCACTCCGATCTGATCGAGGTGGCGAATACCTGAGTCATGAGTTCCGTGATCATCTGAAAGAGTGTGGTATTGTATCACAGCTCACTCCACCTAGAACACCACAGTACAATGGTGTGTCTGAGAGGAGAAATCGTACTTTGTTAGACATGGTACGTTCGATGATGAGTCATGCAGACTTGCCTGTTTACTTTTGGGGTTTTGCTTTAGAGACTGCTGCAATGATATTGAATCGCGCTCCAACGTAAACGGTTCTGAAGACACCATATGAGATATGGATTGGGAAGCGTCCTAGTATGTCGTTCATTAAAATTTGGGGCTGTGAGGCATACGTGCGACGTCAAATGCCTGACAAGCTGGAACCCAAATCAGATAAATGTTATCTGGTGGGATATCCTAAGGAAACGAAAGGGTATTACTTTTACCTGCCGTCTGAGGGCAAGTGTTTGTCGCAAGGACTGGCGTCTTTTTGGAGAAAGAGTTCTTATCTAGAAAGACTGAAAAGGTAGAGCTTGAAGAAGTTCAAGACCCACAGGTAGTGAATGAACCGAAATTGGATTCTGAGACAGGACTACAAAATGTTGTAGCTAGAGAACCTGCTCAAGAAGCACAAGTCCTACGTAGATCTGGTAGACCGAGGTTTGAGCCTGAGAGATATGGATTTCTCGTGTCTCAAATAGGTAATGTGTTGCTTATGGATCATGATGATGAGCCAGCAACCTACCAAGAGGCTATGAATGGACCGGACTCCGACAAATGGCTTGAGGCTATGAAATCCGAAATGGACTCCATGTATGCAAACCAAGTTTGGAACTTGGTGGAACCACCTGAAGGGGTACGACCCATAGGGTACAAGTGGGTCTTCAAGAAGAAGACCGACATGGATGGGAATGTACAGACATTCAAAGGGCGACTGGTGGCTAAGGGTTTTAGACAAATTCATGGTATTGACTATGATGAAACCTTTTCCCCTGTTGCCATGGTAAAGTCCATAAGGATATTACTTGCTATTGCTGCGTATTATGACTACGAGATCTGACAGATGGATGTCAAAACGGCTTTCCTTAATGGAAACCTCCTTGAGGAAGTGTACATGACACAACCCGAGGGTTTTGTATCCCCAAGTGAAGCCACTAAAATATGCAAGCTGAACAAGTCCATCTATGGACTGAAACAGGCCTCTCGAAGTTGGAATCTTCGTTTTGATGAGAAAATCAAAGAGTTTGGTTTCATCAAGAATGAAGATGAGCCTTGTGTTTACAAGCGAATCAGTGGGAGCATTGTTGTCTTCCTGATATTGTATGTAGATGACATACTTTTGATTGGGAATGACATTCCTACCCTGAAAGTTGTTAAGAACAACCTAGGGAACTGCTTTTCTATGAAGGACTTGGGTGAAGCGACTTATATACTTGGTATTAAGATCTATAGAGATAGATCGAAGAAGTTGCTGGGTTTGACCCAGAGTACATACATCGATAAGGTGTTGAAGCGGTTCAACATGCTTGAGTCCAAGAAAGGATTTTTGCCCATGTCTCATGGTGTGAATCTCTCTAAGGACCAGTGTCCAAAATCTTGTGAAGATAAGGACCGCATGAAGTTGATTCCATATGCTTCGGCAATTGGATCAATCATGTATGCAATGTTATGTACTCGACCCGATGTCTCCTTTGCTTTAAGTATGACTAGCAGGTATCAGTCAGACCTCGGTGAGTGTCACTGGATTGCAGTTAAGAATATCCTGAAGTACTTGAGAAGGACTAAGGATGTGTTCTTGGTGTATGGTGGAGAGGAAGAGCTCGTTGTAAGTGGTTACACGGATGCTAGCTTCCAAACTGATAGGGACGATTCAAAGTCTCAGTCAGGGTTTGTGTTTTGCCTGAATGGAGGAGCTGTGAGCTGGAAGAGTTCCAAGCAAGAGACAGTTGCTGATTCTACAACGGAAGCCGAGTATATCGCTGCAGCTAATGCAGCGAAGGAGGCTGTATGGATTAGGAAATTCATCGGCGAGCTTGATGTAGTTCCTAGCATTGTTGGTCCCGTAGTTCTCTACTGTGATAACAATGGTGCAATTGCACAATCTAAGGAACCTAGATCCCATCAGCGCTCCAAGCACATACTTCGGCGGTTCCATCTTATTCGTGAGATTGTCGAACGAGGAGATGTGAACATTTGTAGAGTGCCGACTGAGGAGAATATTGCAGATCCACTAATAAAGCCTCTCGCGCAGAGAAAGCATGATGGTCATACTAGATCAATGGGTATACGATACCTGAATGATCAAGTCTAGTGGGAGCCTTGTGGGTTGCATGTAAAGATATATTCTGTTGGCTGTTTATTGTTTATTCATATGATGAATTGTGTACCTAGATTTTCTTTTTACAATTAATGGCATATTCCGTTATTATGGTTTTTCTATATGATAGTTAAATGTTAACATAATGAATACCCTTAGAATGTTCGCTTCCATAGGACATCAAGTACGTGACTTGAATGTGAGAGCCTATGATTCATTTGAAGCTTCATTCTTAAAAGTCCCTGGTCGTGGTATCATCATAGGATCTAAGGGTAATGATGATACATGAAGACTAGCACGTGCGTTGACTGATGACCAGTTCTCACAGGTCATGATATTGTGATATCAAGTCATCACGTAGGTACTTGTTAGTGAACAAGTTGTACTGGACAGACCCAACCAGAGACTACTTTGTGGATTGTTATCTAATCGTGTCACAAGTAGGTCTCTATTGACGATGGTGTTGTGGTCCTTTGACCTGAAGTCACAGCATTCATCAAGTGAGGAAGAGCATGCTTTGATGCCATCTAAAGTCTTCCTTGAGAAAGGTTGATGATAAGGGTGGTTGTTGGGCACGTTACGAATCATTTGGATGTTTGTGTGTGAGCAGATATGGAATTTGTCCTCCTATATGACAGGAGTTGCATCCATGGGCCCCTTGATGGAACTGGACTGAGAAATGCATGGCCATGCTTGGTGGAGTCAATATGTGATATTGGCGTCACCATTCTCTGGATGTCCGTTCTAGATCAGGAAACTTGGATTGAGCTATTATGAGGGTGACACGGTCCATGCCTCTAGTTCTTTCCGGATGTAAGGGACAAAGGGACAAAGACAACGCTGATACATTGTTCATGAAGGCTTATGAGTTATAAACTCTTATTGCTTGGGGAGCAATGATGCATTGCTAGATGCCGCTCATTGTTTGTGAGGTTTATGGTTTGATACTTTCAAGATCAAGTGGGAGACTGTTGGAGTTACCATGGTGATCTAGAAGTGGTCAAACATGTAATCTCACTGCCAACGCAATATGAGCCTGCAGGGTCGCACATAAGAGCATGTGGAGAAATTAGAAGATTGACTGTGTTGGTAAATGTTACCAATCACCATAGATATGGGGTCTGGCAAAAGTTGCCAAGATGGTTCGTCGAAAATCATCGAGAATGAGTCATCGAGAGTGTCTCGACGACTAAGTCTAGATCGTCGAGAATGTCTCGACGACTGAGTCTAGATCGTCGAGAATGTCTCGACGACTAAGACTAGGACTACGACCAAGTCAGGATCGTCGAGATAGAGTCGTCGAGATTGTCTCGACGACTACGGGAAAGTCGCCGAGTATGACTCGCCGACTAAGGCCTCGATTCTCGACGATTCTGTCAGGTCATTCTCGCCGACTGATTCTCGCCGATCCTATGTGATTCTCGCCGATTGATTCTCACCGAATCTGCTGGATGATTCTCACCGATTCTGGATCCCTAATTATCTGGGTGGTCTACGGATAGCGGTATTCCTAAGTCTATTTATGCCTTTGGTATAAATAGATACTTAGGGTTTTTCCGGATTTACACGATTGACCGATCCGAAGCCGACGGAAGAGTTCCGCCGCTCGTTCGCTTCGTCGAGTCCCGAATCCTGCCGGGCGGAAGAGTTCCGCCGCCGGAATCGCTCCGCCGACCTCCTCCTCTCCGGCGACAGTTGCTGGTGCTGCCCTTCCTGGCGCGGACCTAGCAGTCCGTGGAAGTGCGGAGGTGCGGTCGTTCTTCTACCCGACCCTTCGTGTGACGAAGCTCGGGAGTTCTCCCGCTCGTGTGGATTTCTGCAGAGACGTGGATATTATTCCACGTACAACTCGCCACCGACAGCACTCAATATTCGGAGCATCTCCGTTGAGTTGTGACTCAACGCCACTAAGGTAATTTTTGCCTAGTTATGTGTTTACTTCTTGATACAACGATCATGGCCAGATCCAGTTCTCTTGGGCTGTTCTCGTACTTTTCTTTTCCGCTGCGTGCACAAAGTGTTGTGCCAACCCTCACAAGAATACCCAACAGTTCGTGGAGTTCAAGAAGCTGGTGGAGGGCCGGCTTGGCTTGCGGTTCAAGAAGTTGAAAACGGACAATGAAGGTGAGTTCGTTTCAACTGAGTTCTCCAACTTCTGCATGAAGCAAGGTATCCAAAGGGAGCTTACTTATGCACATACTCCACAACAAAATGGAGTAGCAGAATGGAAGATATGTCATTTGACAGAAACCTGCAAATGCTTGCTTCATGGAAAGGGTATTCCAAGGTCTTTCTGGGAGGAAGGAATGACATACGCAACTTATGTCATCAATCGGATGCCTCTGAGTCCGATCAACATGAAGTTTCCTCATGAGCTGATGTTCAAGGAGAAGCCCAGTGTTGAACACCTTCGGGTGTTTGGATCAACCTGCCACGTACACGTCTCGGATTTGGGTGAGCTTCATCACTTCCTTGGACTCGAGGTTGAGAGGAAGAAGAGTGGGATACTCGTCTCTCAAAAGGGCTATATTGAGCGGATCTTTCTTTGATTTTGCTTGAGGGAGGGAAATAGTAGCTCTACTCCTCTAGATTGTGGCCTGAAGCTTCGACGAGATGAGGGGATGATTCTTCCTAATCCCTTGGTGTTCCGAGATCTGGTTGGGTGCTTAATTTACCTGACGATTATGAGGCCAGACATTTCTTTTGTTGTATGCCGGGTTAGTCGTTATATGGCAAAACCAAGGAAACCTCATCTGGTAGCGGCGAGGAATATTCTAAAGTATGTGAAGTCTACTTCTGATATGTGACTCCTGTATAGGAGTGACACGGGTTTTTCTTTGCATGACTACACTGATGTTGATTATGGGGGAGACTCAGACGATCGAAAGTCGACGTCTGGCTATATTTTCACATGCGGATCAACAGGTATTTCATGGTGCAGTAAGAAGCAGGACTCGGTGTCCATCTCTACTACGAAAGCGGAGTACAAGGCTTTTGCCTTGGCAGCTCGGGAAGCCATATAGCTGAGGAGACTAGTAGAAGACGTCCATGAAGAAGTGCGAGTTCCAACTCTTCTTCGCGGTGATAACGAGAGTGCCCTGAAACTAGTTAATAATCCAGCTGTCACACACAGACCAAACATATAGAGATTGAGCACCACTTCATTCGGGAGAAGGTACGGAGTGAGGACAACATCACAGATATCTTCACTAAGCCGCTGTTGAAGGGTCCATTTGAACGGCTATGAGGACTGCTGGGTTTGGTCACCACTTCTCACTTCAAGAGGGAGTATTGAAATTATTGAAGTGAAAGTGGGGGTTGATTGGGCAGACCGCGCGGCCTGGGCAGACAGTCTGGCAAACTGGTGTGCAGCCTGAGTGGTTTCATGTTTGCGGCCTGGTGGTTTGTCCTTGGTCAAAGCCGTGCGAATAGGTTATTTATCTGTGGCTTGGGCGGTCTGGTTTGAGTCAGCGGAGGTCGCTCTATGCGGACTATTCTTAGAGCTCACAAGATCGGCATTGTCATGCGCCCTTGATCTCAGGTGGTGCGGTTAGGAGGTAACCGCAGAGTTCGCGATTAGGAAAACTTGTTGGGATCTTGCGGTCTGAGCGGACTGAGTGGATTGATAGCTCATGTCCGCGGAGCTCGCGCCAAAGGTGCACTGGTTGCTAGACTTGGTCACGATATGTGACAAATCCAGATTGATCGCAGAGTCCGCAATGTCTGCTGGTTGACCGGGCGGCTTGTGCCTTTGGTCGTGGACATTGTTTATTGCGGGTTGGTGCGGTGTTCGCGGACTGGCTTCCTGTATGGCCTCCTTTGATAGCAGGCGGAAAGGCTAGTTCCCGGCCTTGTCTGTACAGACTAGGCGGACTGCCTTGTGCTAGCTGCGAGCTGGGGTAGTGTTTATATCTATTAGGGCGGTGACCAAACTCCTCTCCGTGCCTATAAATAGGACCCCCCTGTGATAACATAATTAACTGAATAAACAGTAAGTTGGACTTGGGTTAATTGCTGCGGCCTCAGATTTTCTGTCCGCGCGATTTGAGAAGGAAAACCGGTTTGTTGTTTGCAGGTTGTGCGACTAGCACTAAGAAGTCAGGACTTTGGTGCTGACTGCGGTCAGGGATCAGTGAAGCTTGCGGTTTACAATCAGCGGTTAACAGCAGATCGCAGTTGTGACAAGCCGGTATTCTCTCTTTCAGCAATTCCAGTTCAATAACTTGTCCGCCGGTCTGGGCGGTCTATTCTTCAGTTCGGTAGCGGCCTGTTCGCGGTCTAACTGGCGGCTAGGAGACCTCAGCGGTCAGGCGGCTTGCAGTTTGCGGACAGCTCTTCTTCAACTTGAATAACGGGTAGTCCGCGCGACCTCGCGGTCTCAGCGGAGTTTGTTGTTCAGTTCGACAAGGGTGGCGGTCTCGGCGGTCTCGGCCTCTGTCCACCCGGCTTCTGTTTTTTGTTGTTCTTTGCTTCCTTGTTTGTACTTGGAGAAATCACGTCTCGTCATGTATATCTCTTGATGTAAAGAAGATTGTTAATACATGACCTGATTGTTACTTTCCTTACATCTGATTTATTGAGCTTGACTGTGGTTCGAGTGTTCCTGCGTCTGGTTTCCGTTTTCCGCTTTATCAAGGTGTCATCTTGATTAGAGCTGTCACTTAAAACCGAAAACCGAAAACCGAACCGGAACCGAATCAGAACGGCAAAGAACCGAACCGAACCATTCACGAATTATTTAGGTTCTAGTTTGAATTTTTGAACCATGAACATCATTGGTCCGGGTGTGGTTCTTTCATTTTATTATCCGGACCGGAACCGGAACCGGAACCACAACATACAAGTCTCAAGCGGTTCCAAGATTATTTTTAGACCCGATCCGAACCGGACCGAAACAGAACCGAACCTCAACCCGTTTATTATTATAATTTATTAATAATAATAATTTTATTATATTATTATTTTTTATAATTCATCTATAATATCTATACTTACTAGTATGAGTGAAACTGACGCAGTTTGATCTAAACCGCAATCATACTAAAAAAAGGTTGTTTTGGACTGAACAAAATCGTATCATATCAAAACTGTGCAATGTGGTTTGACATTGGTGCGGTTTGGAGTCGGTTTTTGCAGTACAATTTCGATTTTTACACTATTATATAATGTATTATCAATTTTACTCAAATATTTTCCTGAAATAATTAAAGTAACTTGTACTTATTGTCAATGATTGAAAAATCATAACCTCTCAAAGAAAATAATGCGGCACGGTTTTGTCGATTTGACGCCGCCAATTAATGCACTGCAAACTATGTTGTTTTACAACCAATGAAGTCACTCTACAATCAAACCATTTAGTACAGTTTAAAATCGGCGCGGTTTAAGATCAATGCGGTATGGTGCCGGACTTCGAAGTCCTTGCAAAAAAACCGAACGGATTTACATTTCTTCTCCGATTTTTTATTTTTGACCTCCCCAATTCATTTCGCCAAATTTAGTTTTGGTTCTACTTAGAACCGATTGGAACCAGACCGAACCGCATAGAACCGGACCGAACCGTTAATGGCCGATTTGGTTTTGGTTCTTGTGGAACCGTAATCGGAACCGTTGACATGGCGGTTCTAAAACCTATTCTGGAACCGGAACCATAACCAGAACCGGTCAAATCAAATAAGGTTTTGGTTCTAATTTAAAGAACTGTTACCTTAGTGGTTTGGTTCACGATTTTAGTAGAACCGGAACCGAACCGGAACCGTGACAGCTCTGATCTTGATAGCTTTGAAAGTTTTACTTGTTATCAGAGCTATCACCTTGGTCATCTTGTGAAATTTTAACAGGTAGTTCTCGACGAACGCTATCATATAATGTATTGCTTCGCTTACTTCGTTCCCTTGATGACTTTGACAATTTTGTGTGTGTTCTTCTGTCTTATTTCAAGATGTGCTCAAAAAGAGAGGGATTATGTTTTTGTAGTTTTAAAGTCATCTTTGAACCTCTTTGTACTCCCTTCCAGTCTCCCTTTTAATTTTGTTGGCAAAAACAGCTCTTTTGTTCGGGTTGTGCTGGATCCATAATTTCAAACTTTTTTTTTTCTAATCTCCTTTTGTTGATGCTCATTAGTGTTTGCATATATTTGTTATGATCCCCTCCAACTCAATGACTATGGCTTCGTTTGGGAGGACTTATTTTCAGCGGTCAACCGGTTACGACCGCCTGTACCGGGCCTTAATTAAGGCCCGGTACATGCGGTCGTAACCGCTTGACCGCTGAAAATAAGTCCTCCCAAATGGAGCCTATATCTATGTCTTGGATGTTCATATATTTTTGTGTATTTGACATTGTGTCTCTTTTCAAGGGAAAAATAATTGCTTCCAACGTTTATGTACTAACTATATCAGGTATGCCGTACTACCAACGGGATGTGGCAAGTCATATATCGGACTGCGATTAACCTTTTTTTTAATTTCCGGATTGCGGTTAATATTGGGGTGCGGCAAAAGTTGCGGTTAACAATCGGCTAAATTAAGTGGTTTGTCAATATGTGATGTGTTAATGCTGCCCTAAACTAGCTATAAAAACTAGCTGCTGTGTAAATGTTTAAAAATGAGGGATTCTTTAGTTTAATCTGAAATTGCTTGCAGTACAAAAAAATTTAGAAAACACATTTTTCTTACCTCCCTCATCCGGTAAAAACTCTGCCCTAGCCCTGCTTACCACATCTGCTCGACCTTGGCCCCGTCGTCGCATGTCAGCTCGCCCGTCGCTGCAGTCACATGTCCACTCACCTGCAACACTCACTCATCTTCTCTCCTGCAGCCTCCGTCTTAGCCCGCTGCAGTCGCCCTGCTTCTGCTAACTCTGCAGTCGCCCTGCTTCTGCTAACTCGAGTGAATCTCATAATTCCAGTATTTTTCTCTTTTAGCTTGATTTATGTTCCAATAATTCAAAGGTTTTCGACAGGATTTATGTGACAAGTCAATTTCAAATTACACTTAACGTTTTTTTTTAAATTTCCGGATTGTGGTTAACATTGTTGGGCTAGAGAGCACGCAAGTTCGACTAGAGCACTGACAAATTAGTTCGAGCAAGTGCATGCACGACCGCTTAGCGCCTTAGCGGTATGTCAATTCACAACACAACACAACACAAAACAAGAATAATAAAAGTGACACGGGAATTTAGCATGGAAACCCAATAGGGTGAAAACCACGGGACGATTGGAGTCCAACCCGGAAAGCCGCCACTAAAATGTATGAAACAACTGATAATTACAAGGATTTCCCTCCCCGATCCTTATAGGATCTTCACCAGCCTCACACTACAATACAATAAATAGTAACAGAAAACTGGAAGTTACCGACAGCGACGGACGAGACGGATTACACAAATCTTCTCTGAGATGCCTTTTCGAATCTTTGCCCAAATCTGCTTCAGATCCAATCCGTGTAGGTGAAATACTACTTGTTAACGTCGTACAACGACGTTCGGAAGCTCTCTCAAACTAAGATGATTGTCGCAAAAGTCTCTATAGAAATCTTTCAATTCCTGAGTTTAGAGAGAAGTAGATGTCTTACCCCTCCTACTTCATCCCTATTTATATGGCCAAAATCAAGGAGATAGATGTGGTAGATGACATGTGGATGAAGTTTCTATGAAGCTTTCTTTGGTCAAGAAACACATGTCGCCTTTAAAGGTCATAGACGTCTTCTCTTTTTCACACTAGTCATGAAACAAATGCTTGAAAAACATGATCAAAATTGATTAGTCTCTTTCACACTTAAGAGAAAATTATCTTAACAAATATTAGGATGCGACAAGCCAAAGTCAAGTTGTGGTTAACAATCGCCTAATTAATTAAGTGGCATGTTAATATGAGATGTGTTAATGCTGCCCTAAAACTATAAAAACTAGCTGATGTGCAAATGTTTAAAAATACTTGATTATTAACTGTAATTCAAAATTGACTTGTCCAGCCCCAAAATTAAGAAAACACCTATTTTTCCCATCTCCCCATCCAGTAAAAACTCTACCCGAGCCCCTCTCACCCCATCTGTTCGACCTTGACATCGTTGTCACACCTTTGCTCACCCGCCGTCTTCAGCGCATGTCCACTCACCCGCCATCCTCACTCATTTACTCGCCCGATGCCATACTCTTAGCCGGAAAAAAATTAGGTCCGCCAGACGGACAATGAACATGGTCCGCCTAACCAATAAGAGAGAGAGAACTTGGGAGGGCCCCACCTCATTTTCAAGTCTCCTATTGATGGGCACCTAGAGAAACCTCGGTCTGACAGACCTAATATTTTCGCCTCTTAGCCAGCTGCCGCCCCGCTTCTGCCAGCTCATGTGAATCTCGTAAGTTATCCACTCAAGCATTTATCTCTTTTAGCTTCGTTTATCTTCCAGTAAGTAAAAGGTTTTCGACCAATTTCTTTGTCTCCTTCAACATGTTTTATGTTAACAATAGCATATAAAAAGTCTTAGGGTTAGTTTGATTCAGTGGTGGCGGGACTAGCCGGCGGGTCCAGATGGAGGGTTCGAACCGGAGGGGGGAGGAGCTACTCCCGCCGGAGCTTTTTGCTCAGTTTTTCATGGCATGCGGGTTCAGACGGAGCAAACGCCGCCGGAGGCCGTTTGTTTACCCGCCGTCCGGCGGCGTTTTCTCCAAACGCCCGGCAAAAACGGAGCGCCAAATGAAGCCTTAGGCTACATTTGGTTCGGCGGTGGCGGGTGCATCCGGTAGGTCGAAATGCCACTTTGGGAACCGGAAGGGGAGAGGTGGGGGTTGAAATGGAGCGGATCGGGGCCGTTTCCTCCTTGCTGCGGGTGCAAGCGGAGCAATCGCCGCCGCCGGCTGTTTGTTTACCCATCATCCGGTGGCGTTTGCTCCAAACGGAAACGGCGAAATGCCGAACCAAACCAAACGGAGTCTTAGGGCCTGTTTGGGGGGACTTATTTCCCCGGTCAGGCGGTTACGACCGCATGGATCGGGTCATAATTAAGGTCCGACTCATGCGATCGTAACCTCCTGACCGATAAAAATAAGTCCCCCAAACGAACCCTTAGAAGATTTGTGTTCTTTAAATTGCCGGTGAAGAGTTTAGGCAGATCAAGTGAGAAGGAAAAAATCAAAGATAGGAGATAAAAGCTGCTCAGCTCATGCATTAGTGTCTATGCATTTAAATACAAGGCATAGAGAATTCTGCATATAGTAAAAGATTCTGGATTTCTACCTAATACATTTTTAATATTCTAATTTTAACATTATAGTTCTACTATTTTTAGAATACATCTACATTGCTGTTTGTGCACCAATTTCTCCTTTTACAAAAAAGGCGGCCAAAATATCAAATACATGGCTAGCCACGATAGGCATGTGGATGTACGGCTTCATTTGGGGCAAACGTCGCAGCACGGCGGGTAACAAAATGATCAGCGGCAGCGTTTTTTCCGTTTGTGCCTGCCGCGCCATGAGAAATGAAGAAAAACAGAGGGATTCCAACCACAACTTCCCCCTCCGATTCCAAAAGCCCTCATCCCACGGCCCCGCCACCGGAGCAAAACGTCAAACCAAACCAAACCAAACCAAACCAAGTGTTTCGCTTATCATAAACATTATCTTTATGGTCAAGTGCATAAAATCAGAACCACTAGGCTGGCGGTGCCCACGGGCCACCAATGCGCTGGCATTCAAGACCTTGCAGGAAACAAGCATTGCCTGCTTTCGCCGCCATCTAATTATTGTCGGAAGAAGGTCAAAGTACTAATCTAGAAAAATGCTTTTTATTTATGGTAATAAGTATATGAAGTCTCATTTTAGCTATGTGTGAGTCATGTATTTAAAAATGATTATATGTAGGTCAATTTCTGAACTGATTCATAGGTTTTATAGGTTTTTAATTTGACCTGTATTTATCCACGAATTGCATACATTCAAAATTGGTCTGCAAATAATACATTGATGCCATCATTACTGTCAAAGATTAGCGGGATTTGTTTGGCACGGTGGTAGCAGTGTTAAGCACGATTGTTATGATTCGTGATTCGTGACTAGCATATCTAAGGAACAACATTCATTTTTAAGCTCAAACAAGTGTTTTTTTTGGGCACTGCTATCCGCACCGCAATTTTTGCTATTCGCACCGCACTTTCTCCTAATTTTTCGTGCATTTTGAAAATACGTCTTTTAGATGCAGTTTTAGGAAAAGTGTTCAACACTAAAGTTGTAGATCTCGACGAGATCTACAACTTTCGTGTTGAACACTTTTCCTAAAAATGCATGTACATGCATTTTTAGGAAAAGTGTTCAACACGAAAGTTGTAGATCTCACAACTTTCGTGTTGAACATTTTTCCTAAAAATGCATGTACAAGACATATTTCCAAAAGATATGAAAAATTAGGAGAAAATGCTGTGCGAATAGCCAAAATTGATGCGGATAGCAACGCCCTTTTTTTCATGTTAAACGTATATTTTGTGATTGTGATATTTATGTCCAAACTCTTTTGCACCTCATCAAACGGACTCTAGAAAAAGGTGCTAAACTATTAAGTACTAATCAAATAGTCGTCTAAGTTTTAAGAACAATAGGACATTTTTTTTGAAAGATAAAAATAAAGTATGTCTTTTTATAAAATGCAAGCCTGACTTATTAGATCTTTTTCGATATATTAACGGGAAAAACTTTTGAAATTATTGTATGTTATATTGTCAATATATATGGATGTTTAGATTATCTCTGTATATTGCATCATATATGTTTAGATTTAGTAGCTTTATTTTTGTCCTCTACCATATATAAGTGTATATTCATGCAATCATGCATGTTTATATAATTATTTTATAATGTATATTTGTTTGCTATCCTTAAAAAATTATAAGTATTATTAGTTATGTTGCGGTCCACTTAACGCTCCTGACAGATTGGACTTAATTCGGTCATCTTAGCTCGTAGAGCGGTCAAGCACGCGCACAGTCACAGAACAAGTGAGGTAGTACATACGACAAATTTAGCGCGGAAAAACTCCTCAACTGGGTAAAAAATCACTTGACCAGATCTGTGTCGGTCAAACTCTGCTATGAGTTTTGAGTTGCAAATTTGCTATAGAATCGAGGGCGACAGTCTGCTATTCGTTACAATTGGGGGATGAGTGTTGGGATTCGAAGCGGTGCTGTAGTGCAGAATACCTGATGCTGGCACAAGTAATAATAATAGAAAACACAAAAGGCACAAAAATAACACCAGAATAACGTGGTTCCCGCTGAATGGGTACGTCCACGGACGGAAATGGCAGTCACAATCTCATTCAACACAAAATACCCAGTGTTACAAATGGGGATAAATTACCCCTATCCAAAATGAGATAAAAAAGTGACTCCCGGATACCTTGCGGCAAAACGGCCGAAGAAAGAGCAAGTTCCTCACGGCCAAGCACGGCGGCAACCCAAACTCCGACGGTGTCTCTACGACGACGGCGTCTCCTCCCAAAACGACGGCAAAGCCGACCCAAGAACGGCACATCGGCAGCCTCCCCCCCTTTCCCAAACGGCAGCAAGGCCGGCGGCACCTCTCCTCCACGGAATAGCAAGCACACCGATGCGGGGTGACTCCTCCAACAGCAGGAGGCGGCGAGAGCCCTTCTCCACGAACGGCTGGCGGCGAGAGAGAGAGAGGGCGAGGGAGCAGGGAGAGCCCGAAGGGCGCGGGGGCGGCGGCTTCCGATCAAGAAGAAACCGAAAAAGGGAGAGAGGAGAAAAACGGGGTTGAATCGGCTAGGGTTGCCCGGGCTGCAGGGAGAAAGACGGATATATATATATATATCTAATAATTAAACCAAATTAATTGAGCCGGCCGATTCAGAATTCCTGAAAGCCAAAGGCAGTAATTGCGAGGTTGCAACCTGCTTTTTCGAGGTTGCAACTTTTCTGCCAGAATTTGAAAATTGCAGAAATTCGCCCCTTAAAATTTCCTTGCACGCCCGGAGGATTGGTACGGGGTTGAGGAGTTAATGGAGGCAAAAACCTAACAAACTCCACCTGCCGAGATAACTCCAACCAACCAAGTTGCCACCAAGAACGATGCAAATCACATCAACTGAATCTGCTCCCGCCAAGGGCAGATAAAGTGAACTCCTTCAAACTGAGTGGTACACAAACTGGATTGACGTGACTACTCCAGAAATGCTCCACATGAAGCAAAGGTCTAACTGCTCCACCTCCAGCGGTTGTCTCCCAAAGCAAAAAGAAAATATCACAAACTCCAGAAATGATGTGCGCGGGGAGAAAAAGGATAAGTGCAAACACATCAACAATTGAATGCAGGCAAAACTGATCTCAACATGGATAAAGAGAACCCCTATACGAGCTAATCAGGAAATGTTGATTAGACACACACACTAAGTTCATGTGACGAAGGAGTAACAATGAAAGAGCTTAAGTACTAGGGTGAAACAAAAACATTCATACAACGGAGTAATGACCGGAGTAAATAACCCAAAGACAGGTTATAAGAAAGATAACAGGAATAACATGAACATAATGAGGGGAAAGGAAAGCAAGCAACATAGGGAACAAACGGAACAGGAAACACGAACATATAAGCGGAAAGTAGAAGAGCAGAGAGAAGGATGACCTAGATGAGGTTATCTCCCACATCCTCAAAGCACAAGGATATGTCAGACTTCCCCTTTTCATCACCAGTGCTCTTCCCTTTATCTTTGTTCTGAAGCTTCCAGCAGTCCTTGATCACGTGACCCTTCTTCTTGCAGTATTTACAGTATAAATCTGAACTGTCCTTTGACTTAGACTTGCCCCCTCTATCTGAACCAGAATGACCCCGAGAGTATAGAACGGAGTCTTCAGTAACACGAGAACCTGAAGACCGCTTCCGGATGTCATCTGAGAGTAGGGCCGCAGTCACCTCTTCCAAGTCCAAGACGTCCTTACTGTAGGTAAGGGTAGTAACCATGCTCTCATAGAGCTTTGGAAGAGAGTTCAAAAGGATCACTACTTTGTCCTCTTCATCCACCTGAATATCCATGCTGAGACACTCCGATAACAGTCTGTTGAAACTGTTCAGGTGGTCATGAATAGAGGATCCCTCCTTCATGCTAAACTTGTACAGCTGCTGCTTGAGGTAGATCTGGTTGGGGAGAGACTTTGTCATGTAGGTACTCTCCAACTTTGCCCAAATGCCAGAGGCAGTCATCTCTGAAAGAACTCCATAAAGCACGTCATCATGTAAGCAAAGTTGTATGGTGGACAGCGCTTTGAGATCCATGTCCTCCCACATACGATCAGAAACCTCAACATCCTTACTGGTCTTGCCTAGTAGGGCACGGTGTAAGCCTTCTTTTATAAGTAGTGCACGAACTTTGGCCTGCCATAGACCAAAGTTTTGTTTCCCGTCAAACTTGGCCACAACACCAGGAATAGACGAAGCCATCGAGAACGGAACGTAGAAACTGCACGGAACACAAAACTTGAGTTGGCGACCTCAGCAGTGCACAACTAAGGGGATAGCCAGCGGACCAACGGTCGTAAACTAACGCACCCAAGTGTACACTCGAGATCGGAAACAACTCGTCCTTTAAACAAAAGTGTAAGCCCGCAACCTCGCTCTGATACCACTTGTTGGGATTCGAAGCGGTGCTGTAGTGCAGAATACCTGATGCTGGCACAAGTAATAATAATAGAAAACACAAAAGGCACAAAAAGAACACCAGAATAATGTGGTTCCCGCTGAATGGGTACGTCCACGGGCGGAAATGGCAGTCACAATCTCATTCAACACAAAATACTCAGTGTTACAAATTGTGATAAATTACCCCCCATCCAAAATGAGATAAAAAAGTGACTCCCGGATACCTTGTGGCAAAACGGCCGAAGAAAGAGTAAGTTCCTCACGGCCAAGCACGGCGGCAACCCAAACTCCGACAGCGTCTCTACGACGACGGCGTCTCCTCCCAAAATGACGGCAAAGCCGACCCAAGAACGGCACAGCGGCAGCCGCCCCCCCTCCCCTTTCCCAAACGGCAGCAAGGCCGGCAGCACCTCTCCTCCACGGAATAGCAAGCACATCGGCGCGGGGTGACTCCTCCAACAGCAGGAGGCGGTGAGATCCCTTCTCCACGAACGGCCGGCGGTGAGAGAGAGAGAGGGCGAGGGAGCAGGGAGAGCCTGAAGGGTGCGGGGGCGGCGGCTTCCGATCAAGAAGAAACCGAAAAAGGGAGAGAGGAGAAAAACGGGGTTGAATCGGCTAGGGTTGCCCGGGCTGCAGGGAGAAAGCCGGATATATATATATATATATATATATATATATATTTAATAATTAAACCAAATTAATTGAGCCGACCGGTTCAGAATTCCTGAAAGCCAAAGGCAGTAATTGCGAGGTTGCAACCTGCTTTTTCGAGGTTGTAACTTTTCTGCCAGAATTTGAAAATTGCAGAAATTCGCCCCTTAAAATTTCCTTGCGCGCCCGGAGGATTTGTACGTGGTTGGGGAGTTAATGGAGGCAAAAACCTAACAATGAGAAAGTACACTTGTGCTTGGCGGGCGACAGACCGCCTCATGCAAAGCCTTAAGCTAGTTTCCTTTGGCGACGGCGAACGCTCTGGGCGACGTGCGGGTGCTAATCACGGTAGCGGAGCATGCTGAGTAATGTTGATGAGGACTTGCGGGATGTTGCGCGCAAGGACGCTTCTCTGATCGGCTCGCGAAGATGGCTCTTGGCAATGGACTTAGACGAATTTCTGGTGGAGAGACAGCGACTCGTATGAGAAATCCGGCAGAGCTCTGGTCTGAGGAGGGAGAAAGCAAGAAAAAGAAAGATGAGAAATGAGGAGGCATGAGGCTCCTTTTATAGCCTCTAGGAGATGGTTACGGTAGCTATGCGGCTATTTGCATGTCGTAACCACAGATATCCTTATTCTAAGCATGGCTTAGAGCGCATATTTTGCTCATTATGCTTGCTACTTATAGGCCATTAATATAATTAAAAATATTCCCCCACTAATCATAGTGGTTAGTGGATGGTTACCCATGA
Source organism: Platanthera zijinensis (assembly GCA_039513925.1). Taxonomy (NCBI): domain Eukaryota; kingdom Viridiplantae; phylum Streptophyta; class Magnoliopsida; order Asparagales; family Orchidaceae; genus Platanthera; species Platanthera zijinensis. The sequence continues at coordinate 47,054,402 of CM077096.1, forward strand.
AATGGATGACGACAATTGTGGCTGAACGATCAGATGGCGGGAAGGGCAACCATGCATGGACGACCACCTTAACGACGGACGGCGGACGGACGTCAGCGAAGGAGGAGTGCGGCCGCGGGAGGCAGCCACGGGGAGGGGCGGCCAGGGAGCGGCCACCCCATCTAGGAGGCGCTCTGCGACCGGGAGGAGGCCGCGAGGAGGGGCTCCCGGGGTGTAGCTGCCCTTTGCGGCTGACACCTCGTGGCTTGGAGGCGGCCACGGGGAGGGGCAGTTGTGGTGTGGCCGCCCCTTGCGGGCAGCGCCCCACGGCCGGGAGGCGGCCGTGGGAGGGGCATCCGTGGTGTGTCCACCCATTACTGGCTGCTCCCGGCGGCCGCAGGGAGAGGCAGTCGGGGTGTGGCCGCTCTTTGCGGGCGGCGCCTTGGGGCCGGGCGCAGGTCGCTCGACGTCGGCAATGACGGCACCGAGGGCCGGTCCTGATGGTGGCTTGGATGATGCACGTGGTGGGATCGAAGCGTGGGGGATCGTGTGAGGCGATCACACGTGCAGTAGTCAAACTCATGATCCCACTAATTTAGTGGGATCATAGGGAGTGGGCTAACCGCACCCCAATTCGCTAAAAAAACATTACGGCCCTATCACACGCCCCTAAAATTCATGGTGCTTTGAATCGAAGCGTGATAAAAGCGAGGATTTTTTTGTGTCTACTCTTGCAGTGATCATGACGCCGATGAATGCAAAAAGATCTTGCGTTAGCAATGGGTGACGATGCCCACACAAAGGTATATGGTTTATTGTTTTGAACAAGGTGTGTTCGGAGGTAGAGATGCACGAAGGTGAAGGCACGCGGACGCGTGACAGCGGTGGTGACAGCACACGAAGGTGGAGACGTACAGTGCATGCGAAGGTGGAGACGCACAGGGCATGGCTCCACGCGGGCACCTATGCTCGCGCGTGGGTGTTGCGCACCTGCGCGCGTGCTCACCTGGGCAGGTGCGCGCGCGCACACCCGCGAATGTGCACCTGCGCGCACGCGTGCGGGGTGCTCACACCCCTAAATGCGCGCACCGCGTGTGTAGCGGTGCGCACACCCGCATGCGCTCCCGGGCACGCGCATCTGGGTACCCGCACCTGCACGTGTAATGATGCGCGCACCCGCACTTGCATGCACGTGCCTTTGGCTTTTTCAGTTGTGCATATCTACGAGCTGCTTATCACGTATTTTGCGTGCGCTTTTTTCTTGTGATTTGGCTCATGTGTTCATGTGCGAGAGCTCTTTTGAGCGCCCAAGGCGTGATTGTCATTCCGTCTGGACTACACTACCCTGAGTGTAATTTTGACCTTAATTTTCAGGTCCTGAAGTGCAATACGCAAGCTCGCCCGATTCGATTACGTTCCAAACTTACCGGAGAGCAAATTGTAATTTGGAGAAAATGATACGAGTTACCTGCCGATCTTGGAGTAAGGATTCCCCGGATGAGGAAAGACTCTAAGACCTGTTGAAGGGTTGGTTGACTATATGCGAGACGATGATACGATCTGGAATCTTATTTTCGTCGTGCGAAGAGGTGGTTGACATCTTGAAGTTTTGTGGCATCTCTATGTCGCAATTTACTGCTCTTAGGAGACGCATCTCATGGGGATGATTGCTTTCTTCAGAGAGCATGACTCAAAGTTATCTTTGGACCTATTCAGATACATGTGCGATGTGCGTGCCGATGGCGGCGGACGCGTTGAGATTTATAGCAACAAGAGTTGGAATGACTTTGAGAGTCGAACGAATCTCCGCCATGGGAACGCCTTGTTTGGATATGTCATAAATTCTTTGATCCTACCAAAACTTTGGAACTCCTTACCCGATCGTTGTTGCCGTCAGATGGGGCGAGAACGGGACTTCTCTCCCGTATTGGGATTTACAAAGCCTTGGGAGTTGGTAAATTGCTTGTTCTCCATTTTTTTGTTCGTGGATCAGAAACTCTTAATGTTGAGTGAAATTTATGCTGCCCCCAAGTGTGTCGTTGAGGTTCATCCGATGCGTGACCAGAAGAGAAAGCTTACTTTGTTAAGCCATAAAGATGCGGATGCGGAGCCTCCATCTTCTTCAAGGAGGGATGTTTCTCTGGTTGAGAAGGTTCCTTCCGGTTCCCGAGATGAGGCTGCTCCTACTGACCCTGATGTGCAGGTGCTGGGATCTTCTGCACCCGAGTCCCTCTTTCGAATGTCCCTACTCCCCGAGTGCTTCTTCTTTGAAGGCGGTGAGTGATGTGGTAAATGCACTTCTTATCTTTTGTGCTTGATCATTTTGTGCAATTCTGACCTTCTTTCTCTTGATGATAGATTGAAGCTCACTTATATTGCGATTACGTGAAACAATTACTATGTGAGTTTGAAGGATGGTTACATGACTCTTCAAGAGAAATTTTGGGCGGCGGTGGCTCTCTTACTACTTTGAGAGAGGAGCAAGATCGAGATGTATCACAATTCTGATGGGTCGGATCAGTGCCGAAGGTTGAGCTAGAGGAGGCTCGTGCAACATTGCAGATGGAGAAGCCTTTGGTGGAGAAGACATCGCAGTTTCTGAATACTGCTCAGGAGGAGACGCTTGGAGATAGAGCTCGGGGCTTCGAAGGCTCAGGTGGAGCAACTTTCTCCCGAGGATAGGATATTCGAGTTGAAGGCCACTTAACATGCCCAGTACATGACTACATGCATGATCATTGCTTGATCGGCGAGGAGATTCGTGAGGAGGTCTGGACCAGGGAGGTAGAGCCCTAGATGGAGGATATTCGCGAGGTCGCACTTAGGCGTGGAGTGTCGAAGGCTTTTAACCTGGTCGCTAGGAGTCTGAAGTGTGACGTGTCTAGACTCAGCTTTATTGATATCTCTGATGACGAGGGATCGAGCCTTAGTTCTGATGTAGAGGCAGTCAACGAGTAGTGGCTTACACTTTTTACTCTTGTATGTTGATATACATTTACTTCCTTTAGTCGAGTTTGATATATGTTTGTCATCACACTTTGATGGTTATTGGTAGCGTGTTTGTGCCTATTTTTGCATGATATTGTTATTTCCTTCTTCTTGCTTTTGTTGTTATGATGATGCACCTTGAACAAATTGGAGCACACGCCCAGGAGGAATTCTGCGCACGCGCAGTTAGAGCAAAATTGTTCTAAGCGTGCAGTTAGTGCATAACTGTTCCGAGCGCGTAGTTAGTGCAAAAGTGTGTTGAAAATTGTGAAGTGAAAGTGGGGAGTTGATCAGGCAGACCGTGTGGCCTGGGCGGACTGATGGTGCAGTCTGGGAGGCCTGGTTGTTGCGACCTGGTGATGGTATCCGTCAGTTCGGCTAGTGGTCTTGCAGTTGGTTGTTCCCGGGTGTAACCTTGCAGATAGGTGGAGTATCCGCGGAAGGACGGACTCACTCTGATTCCGCGGAGGTCGCTCTATGCGGACTTTTCTTGGAGCTTGCGACTTCTGCTATTGGCCTCGCTCTAGTGGAGCGGATTAGTGAACCTCAAAGTTCGCATGTTAACGGTCTATCTTGGGAGTTGGCGAACTGGGTCCTTTTCCGCCGAGCTCGCGCCAGAGTTTGGTTGGTTGATGTACTTGGTCACAATCTGTGACAAAGCCCAGGGTGTTCGCAGAGTCCGCAATGTCCGCTGGTTGACCGGGCGGTTTGTGCCTATTGGTCGTGGAATTGTGTTGCGGGCTGGTGTAGTGTCCGCGGCCTGTACGGGCTGTTGCAGTGTTCGCATGTAGCGTGCGGACTGGTGCAGTGTGTGGGCTGTTGTTGTGCCCGCGTGTTGTGCAGCGTGCAGACTGGTGCAGTGTCCACCGGGTTGCGAACTAGCTTCTAGCCTTTGTGTTAGGCGGTTTGGCTTGGCTAGTGTCCGGCCATGTCCTTGCGGACTAGCCGGACTGCTTGGTGCTAGCTGCGAGCTGGGGTGGTGATTCTATCTTCTAGGGCGGTGACCACTCTCCTCTCTGCACCTATAAATAGGAATTTCCGTTACATCAACAGTAACTGAATGAACAGTAAGTTAAGCGTGGGTTAATTAATGCGACCTTGGTTTTCTTGTCCGCGCAGTTTGAGAAGAGTTAACTAGTTGTTGTTTGCAGGTTGTGCGGCTAGCACTATGAAGCCAGGAGTCTGGTTCTAACTGCGGTCAGGAATCAGTGATGCTTGCGGTTTTACAATTGGCGATTTGCAGTAGGTCGCATTTGCGACCATCCAGTCTTCTCTCCTTCAGCAATTCTAGTTCAATAACCTGTCCGCCGGCCTCGACAGTCTAGTCGGTTTGTTCTTTCAGTTCATTAGTGACTTGTTCGCAGACTCTAGCAGCTAGGCGAATTCTATTCATGCAGCTTGCAGAGAGAGGACAAGGTTCAGCAGAATAACGGGTTGTCCGCGGACTTCGCGAACTCCGCAGATCAGTGTTGTGCAGCAGTGACTTGGCGACCTCAGTGGACTCTACGGTCTCTGAGGCAGTCCGCCTGGCTTGAATTTCTTGTTTGCTTGTTTGCTTCTCCTTTGTACTTGGCGAAATCATGTCTTGCCATGTATGTATAGCCTTGTAAAGAAGATAGTTGATATTACAAGACTTGTTGTTGCCTTCTGTTGTCTCTGATTTACTTAGCTCAGTTTATAGTTCGAGTGTTCCTATGTAATGCCCCAAAACCCGAATACGTATTAGTCACTATGTTTAGAATACCCTTAGCTAAGCCCTATGAAAATTGGGGATGCATTGGTAGTGTTTTGAAGGACTTTTAGAGCCCTTAAAATTTCACATGGCTTGTGACACGGGCGTGTCCAAAGCCATGTCGGGTACACGGCCTGGGACACGAGTGTGTCCAGGGCCATATCCTTCTCGGTGTTTGGCCGTCTTTTTTTTGTAAGCAAGACACACGGCCTGTGACACGGGCGTGTCCAAAGCCGTGTCCTGCTCTGTGTTTGTCGGGCTATGTCGACTGGGCAATATGGCCTAGGACACGGGCGCGTCCGAAGCCGTGTCGGGCACATGGCCTGTGATACGGTCGTGTCACATGGCCGTGTCCTGTTCGGGCTTGGCGATTTCAGTGTCGATTAAGGCATATGTCCTGTGACACGGACGTGTCACAAGCCGTGTACGGACCCAGGAAGTTCTTTTTAAGTGTAAATCAAGGCCGTTCAAGAGGGATCCGACGACCCAGAATCCCTCCTGATGGTATAAGTCCGGGAAATGAGGGTGTTTAGGCCTCATTTCAATTGCCCCAATCTATTTCTAAGAGATAGAGAGAGGGGAGAGAAAAGGGAGAAGAAGAAGGAGGAATCCCTCCATTGTTAGAGCTTCGGAGCTCCGAATTGCGAGCCGAGCCCAGATCCGCGAAGGCGAGTCTGTTATGGTGGTTTTCATCTGACTAGTTTTCCATGACGCCGAAGCGAACCTCTAGGGTAACGATTCTCTACTTGGACATGTGAAGTCCTCTTCCTTTTTACATCGGAAACTCTCTCCCGTAAGTGGGAGGTGAATGTGAGGTATTCCTTCGGGTAGATATAGTTTATCCCCGTAGTTTTGCATATAGAGTCCGGAATCGAAGTACGGATGTAGGCATGGTGTGTGAAGCCTATCCGGACATGTTGGTCTGGATCGGTGATGTTTTCATTATGCATGTATTGCTGGAGAAGACTCCGTGTCGTTTGTTTTTCGGGATTTCTACGTGGTAGATTGCAACAGAGAGCCTTGGGGACTAACTCCAAGGTGTACCCGAAAAACATGGCAGAAGCGTATTTCTGCCATCTTGGTGGCCTGGGATCCAACCTTTTACATAATTGGGTTATGTAATATTGTTTGATCAGTACTTCGGGACTCGGGGAAGCTTGACCCGCGCCGATGACTTAAATTGACATGGCGATGTGAGCAGCGGGTTGAGTGGAACCGTACCCGCTCTATGCGGTTCGGTTAAAGAGACCTAAGGTACGTGGCACTTACCAATGGCATAGAGGGCGGGTCTTAGGCTTCAGCCGAAAAGACTTGTTTGCTCACAATGGTTGTCGTCCTAGGGGCGGTGGTGGACCGGATTCACCGTGAATGTGCCCTGAGAGCACAGGGTGTGTGGCCGTGCGTGCCTACGCCTGTGGTGAAGTGTACTTAAATTGTACTTTCACTATCATGTTTGGTTATACTAATGAAATGCAGGGAAGGAACACCGCTGCCCCGATTAAGGGGTGGGGTCGTTATAATTTGGTTAGTTTTAGCTGACCGTTGTCTTGTTTTACCACCATTTGGTGGTTTGTTCGTATGCAGGAACAGATGAGTCTAGTGGCAAGTAGCGGGCTGAAGCCCTTGATGTTGTGTTGGCCCTTGAAGGACAAAGCGAGATGTTTACTTTGTTATGCTCATGTGTGGTCGGCCTGCGTGCCGAAGTATGGAAAACATGTATTGTTTTAAGTAAATACTTGAAAGGCCCTAAGGTAGAGACTTTGGTGTATTTTGCTGTCATTCCTACCTTTGGTTATTGTGAACATTTATGCTATTGTATTTGGGTTCTTATAACTGTTTTAAAAGTTTCCGCTAGAATGCTCTGAGTTAGGATGCGTATTCCTTTGCTGTTAATTTGGTATTCTTATGTAATTCCACTAACTATCCGTAGAATATGGCTTGGGGCCCCGACCAGACCTTTTGTTATATTCCATATGACGGATGGGGGTGTTACAATTTGGTATCAGACTATGGCATCGGTCTTGCTTATTTGAATTCGTAGACGATTTTTTTAAGAGGTGGTGAGCACATGTATGTGCGTCATCGTTATAACATGAAAAGAACCCATGAATATCCACTTAGGAATGAAAATACACATGTTTGAGGAACCTGCATGTTCCTATGATTACTTTTTGCAATTCTGTTTGGTCACTTAATGGTGTGTTGTACGACTATATGTGACCAGGAGTGGCGCAGGGTAGTCAGAACACCCACTTTTTGAGGAAAATAGCACACCCAATAACATGCCTATAACCCCTGCTTCGACGAAAACAATAAGACTTGTGGCTAAGATGGTGTTTGCAATGCTAAACGCCCAACCAGAAAGGCAAGTGCAACATCCTGCCCCTATAAGGGAGCAGGTATCGCTTCGAACAGCAAAACCTGGGATGGTGGAACAAGTGGTTATAGAGCCTTTAATACCAAGAAGAGCAACAGAGAAGCAGCTCAAACATGTAATGAGCTTTAACCCTCTGGTGTTTTGGGGGACTGGAACCCCAACCCAGGCCGAAGATTGGCTCTCTCGGGTGAAGAGAATCTTGAAGACCACTGAAACGGAGGAATGGCAGAAGACCACCATAGCCACCTTCACGTTGGATGGAGAGGCGAGGTTGTGGTGGGAAGAGTTAGAGCTGCATCACTTTGTTGGAAGGCAACTCACTGATGTCTCGATGGAGGAATTCTCGAGATTATTCTTGGCAAGATAACTTCCCTCAGCGCAGAGGATCGATATGGAGAATCAACTCCAGAGACTGACACAGGAAGACAGTAGCGTGGATGAGTATCTCCACGAGTTTACGCGGTTGGGTCATTATGCTGGCTCTACGTTTGACGATGAGGAGCGTAAGACCAACTGGTTCTACGAGGGTCTGTGTGATGACCTAAGGCAACTACTCTTTGGGTCTATGACGCAGGGCTTCCTAACCCTGGTCAATATGGCCCGATCATTGAAAAAAGATCTGAACAGAGTCCAAGGGAAGAATGACTCGAGCGCGAAGAAGACGAAGTTCAAGGTGCCAACCTCCTGAATGTATAAGTTCCATAAGTGGAATAAGAAGGCTAGGACTTTGGGTCCAACCCCTTCTCTTGGTGTATCTGGGGAAATTACAGGCCGAACCCCGAGCATATGTTATAACTATGGGAAGCTAGGACACTTTGCCCGAGATTGTTGGTGCGGACGTACAAAGTCCGAGAAGAAACCTAGAGTAACTTATGAGTAGAAGGGAAGGCGTTGGAGTCAACCACATCATATTATGCCCCAGCCCAGCCTAGAGTGTACAACCTTGGCCAGCAGGAGGCCATAAAGCAGGCTGACGTGGTAACAGGTATGGTTTAATTTATAGCAGTTTAGCTTTAAATACTTACTGCCTTACGCGTGTTAGCTTATGACTGGTTGTGCAAGGCTTTGTATCGATCTTTGATTTTTCGGCGAGAGCACTGTTCGATACGTGAACTTCGCATTCCTTTTTGTCCAAATAGTTTGTATCGCGCATCAGAGAACCTTCTTTGATGATAAGGGACATATTGGATGTATTGCTACCTAACGGGTGCTCTATGCACGCGAATAGAATTTGTTGCATGAAGGTAGGGATTGAGAGCCACGATTATGACTTACAAGCGTCGATACTGCCGATAGTGGAGTTTGATGTGATCTTTGGAATGGACTGGCTATCGGAGTAGCGTGCGTACATTGATTGCAACTGTAAGGTGGTCATATTGGGACTTGATACAGATCTTGAGACAACATTCTCAGGCTTGAAGGGGTCAAGCAAGACTTTGATGTATGCTCTCCAGGTGGTTAAGGTAGTTCGTAGTGGTGCAGAGCTATTTTTCACTTTAGTGGAGGCTTTGAAGCCCAAGCCTAGTTTGGACAGCATCCTAGTTGTATCTGAGTTTCCTGACGTATTCCCTGAAGATCTCACTAGAGCTCCACCTCAGTAAGAGATCGAATTCACCATTGAGCTAGTGTTAGGTGTCAAACATGTGTCACGCTCTCTGTACCGATTAGCACCTAAGGAGATGGCGGAAATGAAAGTAAAACTTCAAGAGCTGTTGGAACAAGGTTATGTGCGTTCGAGTTCATCGCCTTGGAGCGTGTCGGTCCTCTTTGTTAAGAAGAAGGACAGAAGCTTACGAATCTATATTGATTATCGGGAGTTGAATAAGCTAACAGAGAAGAATAAGTATCCAATCCCAAGAATTGATGATCTGTTCAACCAGTTGGCCGGGTTAACTGTGTACTCAAAACTGGATCTGAAATCCGGATACTATCAGCTGAAGATAAGAGAAAGTGACATTCCCAAGACGGCTTTCAACATACGTTATGGGCATTATGAGTTCACCGTCAAACCGTTTGGGCTAACGAATGCGCCATCCGTGTTTATGGATTTGATGAACAGAACGTTCAGAGAATACTTTGACCAGTTCGTGATAGTCTTTATCGACGATATACTGGTGTACTCGCAGTGCGAGAATGATCATTTCAAGCATCTGCATATGGTGTTGGAGACATTGAGGAGGAACCAATTGTTTGCCAAGTTCTCCAAATGCGAGTTTTGGTTGTCCTCGGTAGCGTTCCTTGGTCATATAGTCAGTGGAGAAGGTATTGCGGTAAATCCGACAAAGATAGTTGTTATACACAAGTGACCTGTATTGTCTACGGTGGCAAAAATCTGGAGTTTTCTGGGGCTTGCCGGCTATTACAGGCGCTTTGTGGAGAACTTTCCGCGGATAGCATTGCCCCTCACTACTCTGACAAAGAAGGATCAGAAAGTTTGTTTGGTCTCCTGAGTGCGCACAAGCTTTCGAAGAACTAAAGTGTTGTTTGACCACAATACTTGTCTTATGTTCGCCTTGTGGTTCTGAAGGCTTTGAGGTTTACAGTGACGCCTCTGGGAGTGGTTTATGTTGTGTTCTGCATCAGCACTGGTCGGTGATAGCCTATGGATCACGTCAGTTAAAGGTGCATGAGAGGAACTACCTGGTCCATGACTTGGAGTTGGCGACCGTGGTATTCGCTCTTAAGCTTTGGAGGCATTACCTGTATGGAGTGAAGGTCGACATTTATTCAGATCACAAGAGCCTGAAGTATCTGATTGATCAAAAGGACCTGAACATGCGCTAGCGTAGGTGGATGGAGTTCCTTGGGGACTATACCTACAAGATTCATTATATTCCCAGGAAGGGGAATGTTGTGGCAGATGCTCTGAGTCGTAGAACTCATACACATGCTAACTGGTTGCAGATGCATGACGAGCAGCTCATTTGTGATTTGGAGGCTTTGGAGATCTCATGTGTTGATAAGGGATCTAGTGCTAATACATGTTTGAGTTGGACAGAGGTTCAATATGATCTCCCGGATAGGATTCCACAGGCCTTGGAGTTGGACGTAAGCTTGAAACGTCGCTTGGCAGAGTCCGTGGATGGGTCGAATGACCAGTTCTTTGTTGACAATGGCCTTGTATGGAAAGGTGGTCGGTTGTGCGTCCCAAACGTTGGGAAATTGCGAGAAGAATTGATGTACAAGATGCATTTTACAAAGTACTCAATTCACCCTGGGAGCACAAAGATGTTCAAAGACTTGAAGAGGCTGTTTTGGTGGCCAGGTATGAAGAAAGACATAGCACTATACATGACGAAGTGTTAGACTTGTGCCTTGGTGAAGGCCAAATGCCAGAAGCCAGGTGGATTTCTAAAGTCACTGCCTATACCGGAGTGGAAGTTTGATGACATCTCTATGGATTTCGTGCACGGTTTGCCGAGATCGCACAAGGGGAATGATGTTATTTGGGTGTGCGTTGATCGTTTAACGAAGGTGTCACATTTTATACCCAATAGGAAGGATGATTTAGTGGAGAAGCTGGCGAAGCTTTATGTGGATAACATAGTCCGTTTGCATGGTGTATCCCGGAGCATCGTTAGTGACCGTGATGGCTAGTTCATATCTAACGATTGGAGGCTCATTCATCAGTTATTGGGTACCAAGTTGAACTTCAGCACTACTTTTCACCCACAAACAGATGGGCAAACTGAAAGGGTGAACAGGACGATGGAAGACATGCTTCGTATGTGTGCGTTGGATTTTAGGAAAAGGTGGGAAGACGACCTTTACATGATTGAGTTCGCTTATAATAACAGCTACCAAGCCAGCATTCAGATGGTGCCTTTTGAAGCTTTATACAGAAGGAGGTGTCGTACACATTTGGCTTGGGTAGAAACAGGTTAATTGAAGCTTTATAAGCGAAGAAAGGTTGAAGATGCTACGTCAAAGATACGGTTGATTCGAGAACGACTACTGATTGCTCAAGATAGATAGGCCAAGTACTACAATATCAAGCATCGGAATGTGGAGTTTTTGGTGGGCGATTGGGTATACCTCAAGATAAAGCCGTTTAAAGGCGTATCAAGGATTAGACGCTTAAAGAAACTTAGTCCGAGATATGTTGTGCCTTTTGAGATCTTGGAGCGTGTTGGTGAAGTCGCCTATTATTTGGCTCTTTCGGTAGAGCTGAGTGGATTACATGATGTATTTCACATCTCGGTCCTATGCAAAGCCGTGAAAGAACCAGCGCAAGTGGTTATTGCGGATCAAGTATCAGTCGATAGTGGGCTAACAACGAAAGTTAGACCCATTCGGATCGAGGATACGGAGGTCAGACAATTGTGTAACAAAGCCATCAGGATGGTCAAAGTCCGATGGGACAATTGCGGTCGTGAGTAACTTTCGTGGGAGCGAGAGCAGACCATGCTTGAGGAGTATCCCGAGCTATTCTACTCAGGTACAATTTAATTTTGTGTACCTTTCCATTCTATAATTTCAGGATGAAATTCATTTAAGGGGAAGAGAGTTGTAACACCACAAAACCCGAATACATATTGGTCACTATGTTTAGAATACCCTTAGCTAAGCCCTATGAAAATTGTGGATGCATTCGTAGTGTTTTGAAGGACTTTTGGAGCTCTTACAGTTTCACACGGCTTGTGATAGGGCCGTGTCCTTCTCGGTGTTTGGCCATCTTTTTTTTGTAAGCAAGGCACACGGCTTGTGACACGGGCGTGTCCAAATCCGTGTCTTGCTCTGTGTTTGCCGGACTTTGTCGACTGAGCAACATGGCATTGGAACGGGCGTATCCGAAGCCATGTCAGGCACACGACCTGTAATACAGGCATGTCACATGGCCGTATACTGTTCGGGCATGGCGGTTTCAGCGTCAATTGAGGTACACGGCCTATGACACGGGCGTGTCACAAGCCGTGTACAGACCCAGGAAGTTCTTTTTAAGTGTAAATCAAGGCCGTTCAAGAGGGATCCGACGGCCCAGAATCCCTCCTGATGGTATAAGTCTGGGAAATGAGGTTTTAGGCATCATTTCATTTGGCGCAATCTCTTTCTAAGAGATAAATAGAGGGGACACCAAAGGAATAAGAAGAAGGAGGAATCCCGCCATTATTGGAGCTTCGGAGCTCCGAATCACGAGCCGAGCCCAGATCCGCGGAGGCGAGTCCGTTGCGGTGGTTTTCATTCAGCTAGTTTTCCATGGCGCAGAAGTGGGCCTCTAGGGTAATGATTCTCTACTTGGACATGTGAAGTCTCTTCCTTTTTGCATAGGAAACTCTCCCCTGCGAGTGGGAGGTGAGTGTGAGGTATTCTTTCGGGTAGATATTGTTTATCACCGTAGTTTTGCATATAGAGTACGGATTCGAAGTACGGACGTAGGCATAGTGTGTGAAACCTATCCGGACATGTTGGTCCGGATTGGTGATGTTTTCATTATGCATGTATTGCCGGGGAAGACTCCGTGCCGTTTATTTTTCGGGGTTTCTACGTGGTAGATTGTAATATGGAGCCTTGGGACTAACTCTAAGGTGCGCCCGAAAAACTGGACAGAAGCACATTTCTGCCATCTTGGTGGCCCAGAAGCACATTTCTGCCATCTTGGTGGCCTGGGAGCCAACCTTGTACATAATCGGGTTATGTAATATTGTGATCGGTACATCAGGACTCGGGGAAGCTTTACCCGCGCCGATGACTTAAATTGACATGGCGATGTGAGCAACGGGTTGAGTGGAACCGTACCCGCTCTATGTGGTTTGGTTAAAGAGACCTAAGGTACGTGACACTTACAGATGACATAGAGGGCGGGTCTTAGGCTTCAGCCGAAAAGACTTGTTTGCTCACGATGGTTGTCATCCTGGGGGCGGTGGTGGACCGGATTCACCGTGAATGTGCCCTGAGAGCACGGGGTGTGTGGTCGTGCGTGCCAACGCCTGTGGTGAAGTGTGCTTAAATTGTACTTTCACTATCATGTTTGGTTATATTAATGAAATGCAGGGAAGGAGCACCGCCGCCCCGATTAAGGGGCGGGGGGTCATTATAATTTAGTTAGTTTTAGCTGACCGTTGTCTTGTTTTACCACCATTTGGTGGTTTGTTCGTATGCAGGAACAGATAAACCTAGTGGCAAGTAGCGGGCTGAAGAACTTGATGTTGTGCTGGCCCTTGAAGGCCAAAGCGAAATGTTTACTTTATTATGCTCATGTGTGGCTGGCCTGCGTGCCGAAGTATGGTAAATATGTATTGTTTAAGTAAACACTTACAAGGCCCTAAGGACTAGACTTTGGTGTATTTTACTGTCATTCCTATCTTTGGTTATTGTTGACATTCATGTTATTGTATTTGGGTTCTTATAATTGTTTTAAATGTTTCGGCTAGAATGCTCTGAGTTAGGATGCGTATTCCTATGCTTTTAATTTGGTATTCTTATGTAATTCCACTAACTATCCATGGAATATGGCATGGGGCCCCGGCCGGACCTTCTGTTATATTCCATGTGACGGATGGGGGTGTTACATCCTGCACCTAGTTCCCGTTTTCCGCTTGATCAAGTTGTCAGTTTGATAGTTCTGAAAGTTTTTACTTGGTATCAGAGTTATCTCCTGATCAGCTTGTAAAATTTCAACAAAGTGTTCTGAACACGTAGTTAGCGTTGAAGTGTTCTGAGCGCGCAGTTAGTGCGGAAGTGTTCTGAGCGTGCAGTTGGCATGAAAATGTTTTGAGTGCATAGTAAGCGTAGAGGTGTTGAACCCGGGGTCCGCGCGACCTAGGAGATGGCAGTTCATGGACATCTTCCGAGCGCGCGCACCGAGGGACGTTTCACAGATGATGCACTCCCCGAGGCATCGGCCATGCGCGGCCGTTGGCCGCTTGACCGACCACACGACCATCGGCCGCCCGATCAGCCCCGCTACGCGGCAGGGCTATGTGAGGTGTGGCCAGGAGCTTGCTCTCGTGTACGAGCGCTCCCGCTGGTCGTGGGCACATATGACCCCCCCTGGTCGGGCCTCACTCTGGTATGGCTGAATAAGACTGATATTATGCTGTTCCGAAAGTACCCTCCCGCTTCATCACAAGAAAAGAAATTCAGGCTCTTCTTTCTCGCGATCTGCCCGATACCAAGTTTCCCCGCTTGAGCTTCTTCCCTCTCCATTCATCTCCAGCATCGTGTATGAATCTCAATCAGTGATGAATATCATTTCAGCGAAATAACCAGCGGGTCATCGTCTGTGTTCCAATTCATCCTGCCGCGGAAAGGGTGTCAAGGGTGATGAGGCGAAGCGCCACCGGAAGGTTATCCGGAACAAAATTCAGCTGATCACGACGCCGGCTATTTGCCGCTTGGATCGACATGGAGGTGTGAAGCGCATCAGCGACCTACATGGAGCAAGCTCGTGGGAATCAGTGGATGCCATGGACAGGGGTGGACCACTTCAATGGGGAAAAAGAACTGCAGGAAAAGGCCAACATGTGCCAACAAACCTGGAGTCAAGCCTGCCGAATCAGGTGAAGTAACTACTGGATTCTTCTGACGCAATTGATGAGCTTTTTGATTAGAACTCCTCACATTCAGTTTCTAAAAATGCTGCGTTGAAAGTTTCGGTGGAAGCATATCCTGTGCAGTTTGATGTTGATCCAAACTGCTCATCGGGTGTTCGATAAAATGTCGCAGAGAGAGATGCAAAAATTCTGCTTTGGCCAAAGCCTGCTATCCAACACCAATTCAATCATGACGCAAGACTGTATATCACTAGGTCAGTGGAAGCCGGTGGAAGTTCTGGTAGTCTTCCGTCGCTTGCTAGAAAATTGCACGTGAATTAACCTCTTAGTGCACAGTCAAATGATGTACTTGGCACAAACAACTACAAAATGAATGGAGTCATTGGTCTCGATGAAGGGACAATGCCTTGGTTAGTCGCGTTGTGGGGAAAAACTTTTCATTTGAATGGTTGGAAAAGCAACTACAGGCCAAATGGGCGCTTACGAAAGCTTTGTTTATGTGCTGGGTGTAGAGTATCCGTGGAAGAAGAGGGAAGAAGCTTGATGCAAACAATGACTTTCTCTACTGTGAGTTCCTAGACGTGCAATTCCTAGATGTTGTTCCAGAACTTGATTTTGATTCATGGAACTTTGGTTTTATTTCATGGGTATAATGGTTGCTTTTATATTGCATTCATATTTGCTTTGTTTTTCTTTTTTTAAAAAGTATCTAACTATCATAAGAGTTGTAAAAAAAATTGAATTAAAAAATCAAAATCTTTTATTTGGTGTTCGGGTAGAATGAAAATTCTAGATCCGTCACTGGTCATGAATGTTGTTTATGAACCACAGATGAAAAGACAGAAATCTTCATTTGGCACTTAGTATATGAAATTTTGATAAATTTAATTCCAACCTTTTGAACGGGAGTGATTTTATGATTATTATTTTAATATTGGATGGAAATTTTCAGTGTAAGAAATTTTGGTGTTCATTACGCCGCATGTAAGAAAATTTGTAGAAAATGAGAAAGCAAGGCCTGAAGTTTTTTGTTCTAAGTTCCTAGACGTGTCCAAACCATCTTAATCGAGCTTCTCGCATGTAAGAAAACGCTGCATGCAAGAAAACTCGTAGAAAATGAAAAAGCAAGGCCTGAAATTCCTAAGAGTACTGTTTTTACTTGTTTTTTGTATTTCTTATTTTCTTCTTTGATTAGAGATGGACTTTTTTACACATTTTGTTTATAAATTTTGGACATCACCTAAAATTTTTTGTTTTAATTTCTTTTACAATATTTTCCTAAAACAAAGTGCTCGTGAACAACCAAACATTTTTCCACATTTTACAATATTTTCTAATTTTTATGTCACAATGATCTACATATAATACATTTGTCTTATAATTGTAGACAAAATGTACTTTGTGTGCTCCATCGACGGAGCAACAGGTGTATAATATTTGGAAGAGTTATTTTATTGAAACAATGACTTCAGAAATGAGGCACATCTGAAAGCAGTAAAGTCAAGCAAACTGGATGACAAGGCCGACGTCATCCTAAAACACATGCCCGACGAGGCCCGGCTTCTCAAGGTCTACCGAGAGCTACCTGCGAGCACCCGTCTCAACGAGGGAATCACCGGTGGCCTAGACGAGGAGGACGACGGCGCTGGAGACGACTACATCGAGTTCATTTTGATTATTTATTTGTCTTCTACTCTTTTCAAATGCCAAATTTTGATTTTGATTTTTGTTAACGAACTTTGTTTTCATCCCGCTTTATTTACATAAGGGTGTTTATGAGTTGATAGGCGGGACTTTTTTTTTAATTTAGGGAGGACTGCAATGGTAATGCATGTGTTTGTGTCCATTGAAACTGTTTATTTCATATATACACTGTTTATTAACAATGTGTTTCAGCAAGCTTTGTTATAAATCATACAAGCGTGGCAATAAAATACCTATGAGATGCGTGGAGACGAGATTCATTTATTTTATGTTAGCAAGTTATTTTCCAATTTCAATTATCCTCATGATCATCCAAGTTTGCAGTGAAGTTATGAGCTGTTCTAGCAAGTTTGAAGTTGATGTCAGTCAACTGCATAATGACTTCTTCAGAAGCTTTCAGTTGCTCATTTAGGTGCTTAATGCAGAACCGATGTTCTTCATCTCCCACACATTTTTCTGAAGAGCGGCCAATCTCAAAGCATCCAAAGAAAGAATTTCACTGATCCTCGTACTCCATTCCTGATGGGAATTTGAAGCGTTCTCCAGCAGCTCAATTGTGTCAATGCTCAACTCTTTCTCCATTATTTCAATCTCTTGATCCTCTTTAACATAATTAACTGCAGCCTCCAACATTTTGGGAGCTTGTTCGTCGTTGTCAGCGTGGAAACCACTGTTGAAATTGGTGAAGTGAAAGTGGGTGGTCGGGCAGTCCGGGCGGTTTAGGCAGACTGACCGCGCGGACTGGTTATTAGTCCGGCGGGTTGGTGGTTGGCGACCTGCGTTGCTGCTGCGGGCTGTGTTGCGGACTGAGCGGACTGCGTGGACTGGATTGTGTCCGGCAGTGTTCTGTGTTCTGCAAGTGTTGCGCGCGGCATGTGCGGACTGGGCTTGGAGTCCGCTCTTCTTCTTTGAAGTTGCGGTAAGCGCGGTCTGGGCTTGGAGCTGGCGGACTGGTTTGGTATCCGCCGAGCTCGCTATCCTTTCTGGACTTGCTCTTGTGGAGTTCAGGGTTTCCGCAGTGTCCGCAGTGACCGGGCGGTGTGCCTGTGGTCTGGACATTGCGAGCTGGGCTGTTGTCCGCAGTGTCCGCTGTGACCAGGCGGGTTGCCTGTGGATGCAGACTGGTTCTTGCGAACAGGCGTGTTGTCTTGCCTTCGGCGGACTGGCTTTGTTCTCAGCTAGTGGCTCTTGCGTCCCGGCTAGTCCTGCAGTTTTCTACGGACTGAGCGGACTGCCCTGAGCTTCTCGCCATCTCGCCCGGACTTGTCTGTTTTGTTTCGGCCCATGCGGGCGGACTCGGCGGGATAGCATTACTAGCTGTGACCTTGGGGAGGTGACTCTATCTCATAGGGTGGTGACTACACTCCTCACTCGGACTATAAATAGGACCCCCCCGACACGTTATTAGAGATCAGAGTGAACAGTAAGTGAGCTTGTGCATAGGCTGCGGACTGTGTTTGCTTATCCGCGCGGGCTGTTTGCTTAACCGGTTTTTGTGTGCAGGTGGCGCGGCTAGCAGTGTTGAACCAGGAGTTTGGTTCTGACCTCTGTGGAGTTTGCGGGCTGCATTCGGCGGTTTCCAGCATCAGCTTTATCTCAAGTTCTTTTCTATCCGCGCGACCTCGCGGTCTCTGCGAGTAGGCGGCGGGTTCCTCTATTCAGCAGCAGTTCGGCGAATAACGGCAAATCCGCGTGACCTTGCGGTCTCAAGCGGACTCAGTGTTCAGATTGGTTCCAGTTCAGTTCGTGCGGTCTCAGCGACCTGTGCGGCTTCGGCGGTCTCGGCAGTTTCTGGAGTCTGTCCGCCCGAGTTGTTTTGTTATTTCTATTTTTTCTTGTACTGGCGAAATCATGTCTCGCCATGTATGCCTCGTCCTGTAAAGAAGATTAATAAAAATTTGATCCGTTTGCTTCTGTCTATGCCTTTGGTTATTTGAGTTGCTTCCTGCTTTCCGCGGTTCAAGTTGTGATCTGGGTAGTGCCGAAAATATTAATTTGGTGTTTGGGCTACCTTGCTGATCAACTTGAGAAAATTCAACATGGTATCAGAGGAAGGTTCAGTTGCTTGAGCGGTGATCAACAAGCCTTGTTGTTGCTCTGTGTGCTTCTGAAGGATAACCAAGTTTGTACCATGGACGGTGGTTTTGCAAGAGTTCTTGGTATTGAGCTTCTGACGCCGACTAACTTCAAGAAGTGGAAGTCGTGCATGAAGAGCTATCTTCTGGGCGAAGAGTTATGGGAGGTCTTCGGTGGGGATGATCAAGTAGAAATCACTGCTGAGTTTGGAACAGCCGAGCAGGTGAGAGTGTGGAGGAAGACAAATGCCAAGGCTGAGTTTGCTCTCAAGCGGGCGGTGTCACCTGAACTCTTTGATCACATTTTAGGATGTGAGTCTGCTGCTGAGATATGGACTTCCCTTGACGGGTTGTTCAATAGGAAGAATGTAGCAAGGCTACAGTTCTTGGAGAATGAATTGGCTAAGGCAACTCAGGGAGATCTTTCTATCTCCAAATTCTTCCTGAAGATGAAGAGCTTGTGTGTTGAGCTCTCTGCTCTTGATCCTGATGAGCCGATCTCCGAGGCTAAGCTGAAGAGGCACATAATCCGCGGTCTGCGGAAAGAGTATGTGGCCTTTGTTACTTCTGTTCAAGGCTGGGCTACTCAGCCCTCTCTTCTGGAGCTGGAAAATCTGCTTGCCTCGCAGGAGAGCTTGGCAAGGCAGATGGCCGGGGTGATGGTCTCTGAAGGAGCTAGTGATGCTCTCTTCACTGAGAAGAAGAAGAAGAAGAGATGGGAAGGGAAGAAGAAGCAGACTGTGGCTGGAGATGAATCTTCATCTTCTAAACAGCAGGAGGGGAGCTTTGCTCCTAAGAAGGACTGGAAGAAGAATCTGAAGTGCTACAGATGTCATCAACCAGGTCACTTCAAGCGAGACTGCAAGGTCAAGCTGCAGCCTGGGCATGCTGCAGGCAAGGAGGAAGCCTCCTCTAGCAAGGAGGAAGCTGGCTGGGGTGGAGCATTCATGACGGGCACTTGTGTCCGTGCTTTGTCCACCGTTGACATGGAGGACGACTGGATCGTTGACTCCGGGTGTGGCCATCACCTCACTGGAGATATGTCAAAGTTTTCTTCGCTGCAGGCCTACTCAGGTAACAAAGCTATTATAACTGCTGATAATACTATTCATGCAGTAGAGAAGGAGGGTATAGTAACAGTGGGTAGTGATAAGGGGCCGCTCACGTTAAGGAGTGTTTATCACGTACCGGGGATGAAGAAGAACCTCTTCTCTGTGACCAATGCGATTGATGCTGGCTATCACGTTCTGTTTGGGCCAACAGAAGTGAAGTTCCTTCGCAGCGTATCAGCGGTTAAGGCTGATGTTGCTCATATTGGAAGGAGAGTGAAGGACTTGTTTGTTTTATCAACAAGCTCCTATGTTGATCGCATGAGGGCCAATGATAGCGCTGCTATGTGGCATGAGAGGTTGGGGCATGTAGGGATGGATAAGCTGAAGGCTATATCAAATAGGAGCCTGGTGAGAGGCTTGCCTAAGCTATCATCTTTCGGTGATGGTCATGTTTGTGCTGGATGTCAGTATGGGAAGTCTCATCGTCTTCCTTTTGATAAGTCACAAATAAGAAGCAAAGCACCACTGGAGGTTATCCATGGTGATCTGATGGGACCAACCGCGACTGCTAGCCTCGGTGGGAGCAGGTATATACTAGTCTTGATTGATGACTATTCAAGATACACTTGGGTATATTTCTTGAAGGAGAAGTCTGAAGCCTTCCGATTTTTTGTGGAGTTCAAGGAGCTGGTGGAGGGTCGGCTTAACCTGAGAATTAAAAAGCTTAGAACTGACAACGGCGGAGAATTTGTCTCCTCCGAGTTTTCTAACTTTTGCAGGAAGCATGGAATCCAGAGGGAGCTCACTTGTGCTCATACTCCACAACAAAACGGAGTAGAGGAGCGGAAGATCCGTCATCTGACGGAGACTTGCAAATGTTGGCTTCATGCCAAGAGTATCCCAAGGTCCTTCTGGGGGGAGGGAATGTCTTGTGCTACCTATGTCATCAATCGGATGCCTCTAAGTCCGATCAACATGAAGTCTCCCTTCGAGATGTTGCTGAAGGAGAAGCCAAGTGTTGAACACCTTCGGGTGTTTGGATCAACTTGCTATGTGCATATTCCTGATGCTCTAAGGACTAAGCTTGATGCAAAGGCAAGGAAGCTTGTCTTTGTTGGCTATGATGAGCGGAAGAAGGGATGGAGATGCATGGATCCGGTGATGAAGAAGTTCGTGGTGTCAAGAGACGTTGTCTTTGACGAACTGACGTCATATGGAGGAAGCTCGGTTGAGCTACCGGAGAGCAAGGTTGATGAAGGTCAGGAGGTGGCTGAGGTTGCTGATCAAGTGGAGCTGGCTGTGTCACCAGCAGCTCCAGTTGCTTCAAGTTCTGGAGGAGAAGCTTCTGGATCAGGAAGCAGGGGAGCATTGCTCCAAGCTTACCGGAGAGCAGAGGTGAACCAGAAGAAGCAGCGGAGGTGGTGAGCAAGGAGCAGCCTCTTCGGAGATCAAAGAGGGTGATCAAGCCTCCAGCCCGCTACTGTGAAGGAAATACCGTGAGCTATGTCTCATGTTTCTTTGCAGTTCCTCTTGATGAGCGAGAGCCTGCTAGCTTCAATGAGGCCACTGGAGTCAAGGAGTGGGAAGATGCCATGAGAGAGGAGATGGATGCTCTCAAGAAGAATGAAACTTGGGATCTTGTGCCCAGAGTTGATGGCATTACTCCGGTGACTTGCAAGTGGGTGTTTAAGTTGAAGAAGAAGGCGGATGGGAGCATTGAGAGATACAAGGCTCGCCTGGTGGCTCGGGGATTCTCTCAACAGTATGGAGAAGACTATGAGGAGAGGTTCAGTCCTGTTGCAAAGATGACTTCAGTTCGGATGGTGATTGCATTGGCTGCTTGCCAAGGATGGAGGATGTGGCAGCTTGATGTAAAGAATGCCTTTCTTTACGGAGAGATTGACAAGGACATCTTCATGGATCAGCCTCTTGGATTCGTTTCTGAAGTTCATCCGGATTACGTCTGCAAGCTCAGGAAGGCTCTCTACGGGTTGAAGCAAGCTCCTAGAGCTTGGTATGGGAAGATAGCAAAGTATCTGCAATTCTGCGGATACCTGGCTTCAAACTCGGACTCTAGCTTGTTTATCAAGAAGAAGGTGGAGCTTCGAGTCTTGGTCCTGCTGTACGTTGATGATATGATCATCACGGGGAATTCTGAGGAAGAGGTAGCTAGGCTCAGAACTGAGCTAGCTATTCGCTTCGAGATGGAAGACCTGGGAGAGCTTCATCACTTTCTTGGTCTCGAAGTGGAGAGGAAGGAAAGTGGGTTACTCATCTGCCAGAAGGGATATGTTGAACGTATAGTGAACCGGTTTGGTTTGACTGAAGGGAAGACTTGCTCTACTCCTCTGGATCAAGGCCTAAAGCTTCGTCGAGATGAAGGAAGGATTCTTCCCCTGATCCTTTGGTGTTTAGAGCTCTTGTTGGGAGCTTGATCTACCTGACGATTACGAGACCTGATATAGCTTATGTTGTTGGTCGTGTAAGTCGGTTCATGGTAGAGCCAAGGAAGTCTCATCTTGTAGCGGCAAAGAACATTCTGAAGTATGTCAAGACAACTTCTGACATGGGACTTCTTTACAGAAGGGATGCGAGGTTCTCTCTGCTTGGGTACACGGATGCTGATTATGGTGGTGACTCGGATGACCGAAGGTCAACTTCTGGTTATGTGTTCATTTGTGGATCAGCGGGCATTTCGTGGTGCAGCAAGAAGCAGGATTCGGTATCCGTCTCTACTACAGAAGAAGAGTACAAGGCTTCAGCCTTGGCAGCTCGGGAAGCCATTTGGCTAAGGAGGCTAGTAGAGGACGTCCATGAGGAAGTGCAAGGTCCTACCTTGCTCCGAGGGGATAATGAAAGCGCTCTCAAGCTGGTAACCAATCCAGTTTGTCATGCCAGGACCAAGCATATTGAGATCGATCACCACTTCATAAGGGAGAAGGTGTTGGAAGGATCTCTTGTGGTCGGTCATGTTCGGAGTGAAGATAACCTTGCTGACATCTTCACCAAGTCGCTAGCGAAGGGGCCTTTTCAGCGGCTTCGTGGTCTACTCGGCCTGATCACCACTTCTCACTTCAAGGGGGAGTGTTGAAATTGGTGTAGTGAAAGTGGGTGGTCGGGCAGTCCGGGCGGTTTAGGCGGACTGACCGCGCGGACTGGTTATTAGTTCGGCGGGTTGGTGGTTGGCAACCTGCGTTGCTGTTGCGGGCTGTGTTGCGGACTGAGCGGACTGCGTGGACTGGATTGTGTCCGGCAGTGTTCTGTGTTCTGCAAGTGTTGCGCGCGGCCTGTGCGGACTGGGCTTGGAGTCCGCTCTTCTTCTTTGAAGTTGCGGTAAGCGCGGTCTGGGCTTGGAGCTGGCGGACTGGTTTGGTATTCGCCAAGCTCGTTATCCTTTCTGGACTTGCTATTGTGGAGTTCAGGGTTTCCGTAGTGTCCGCAGTGACCGGGCGGTGTGCCTGTGGTCTGGACATTGCGAGCTGGGCTGTTGTCCGCAGTGTCCGCTGTGACCAGGCGGGTTGCCTGTGGATGCGGACTGGTTCTTGCGAACAGGCGTGTTGTCTTGCCTTCGGCGGATTGGCTTTGTTCTCAGCTAGTGGCTCTTGCGTCCCGGCTAGTCCTGCAGTTTTCTGTGGACTGAGCGGACTGCCCTGAGCTTTTCGCCATCTCGCCCGGACTTGGCTGTTTTGTTTCGTCCCATGCGGGCGGACTCGGCGGGATAGCATTACTAGCTGCGACCTTGGGGAGGTGACTCTATCTTATAGGGTGGTGACTACACTCCTCACTCGGCCTATAAATAGGACCCCCCCCCGACACGTTATTAGAGATCAGAGTGAACAGTAAGTGAGCTTGTGCATAGGCTGCGGACTGTGTTTGCTTATCCGCGCGGGCTGTTTGCTTAACCGGTATCTGTGTGCAGGTGGCGCGGCTAGCAGTGTTTAACCAGGAGTTTGGTTCTGACCTCTGTGGAGTTTGTGGGCTGCATTCGGCGGTTTCCAGCATCATCTTTATCTCAAGTTCTTTTCTGTCCGCGCGACCTCGCGGTCTCTGCGAGTAGGCGGCGGGTTCCTCTGTTTAGCAGCAGTTCGGCGAATAACGGCGAGTCCGCGTGACCTTGCGGTCTCAAGAGGACTCAGTGTTCAGATTGGTTCCAGTTCAGTTCGGGCGGTCTCAGCGACCTGTGCGGCTTCGGCGGTCTCGGCGGTTTCTGGAGTCTGTCCGCCCGAGTTGTTTTGTTGTTTCTATTTTTTCTTGTACTAGCGAAATCATGTCTCGCCATGTATGCCTCGTCCTGTAAAGAAGATTATTAAAAATTTGATCTGTTTTCTTCTGTCTATGCCTTTGGTTATTTGAGTTGCTTCCTGCTTTCCGCGGTTCAAGTTGTGATCTGGGTAGTGCCGAAAATATTGATTTGGTGTTTGGGCTACCTTAC
Organism: Platanthera zijinensis; assembly: GCA_039513925.1. Classification (NCBI taxonomy): domain Eukaryota; kingdom Viridiplantae; phylum Streptophyta; class Magnoliopsida; order Asparagales; family Orchidaceae; genus Platanthera; species Platanthera zijinensis. The sequence goes on from CM077096.1 coordinate 47,078,234, forward strand.
TGATCAACTTGAGAAAATTCAACCACCACTTCTAATACTCAAAATATGATCAAGTTCAATGTCTTTGGTAATGTGCTCATGCATCAAGTTGGAGAATTTTTGGTTTAGTCTAACATCTTCATCAGATGTATTGCTCTTCCTTGAATCGAAGGCAATATCTTTCTTATTTTCTGTTTCCAGTTGGGTTGTGCTTCCCTTCGATCTTTTTTGCTTTGTTCTCTCTTGTTTTGCATAGCAAAATACTATCCACGGCAGTTTCTTCTTGTGCGAGAAGTCTCTCGGTATTTGATACTTCCTTCTGAAGCAACTTAATCGTTGCATGCAACTTTTTCAGCACCGTGATTCCAGACAAGGCCATGGGAATATGATCTTCATCTCTTACTTGGATAAATTGCATAGTTTGATGTGGTGCCAATACAATATTATACTGATAAAAGAATTCAATGAAGCAACTTTAATGTGTTTGATTTAACTGTTGTGAGAAAAATTCAGCGAGCAAACAAGAGAAACCTAAAAGAATTCAATGAAGCAGCTTTAATGGATTATCTCTTCTGAGATTTGCAAGCAGAGCATTAGAACTGAGAAACAGACATGAAATCACAAGAGAAACCTAAAAGCTTCTTTAAGGCTCAAATTTGACTGTCGTTGGGTCCATTGCCCACAATGTCCTGGATTTGAATGAAGTTAATATTATCATGATATACACATGTCTGTAGATGACTATGATAGGTCAGGTAGCCTAAGTGGCTAAGTCAGGTAAACATTTACCTAAGGTATGGGTTGACAGAAATCTGTCTAAGTCCACAGACGTTTAGTGGAGGAACATCACTCAACGGCAGATGACTTAGAACACTGAGTGTAGCCTATATTGTCATAGCCTAAGTTGGAATGAGCTAAAATGTGGCTAAGTCCACAGACATTGAGTGAAGTTAACTCACTCAATGTCATGCTACTAAATACAGAAAATTGGTTAAGGCAGAAAACATTGAGTGAGGCGTGTTCACTCAACGCTCTCAACGCTTATGTTATTGAATAAGCAGAAAATTGGCTAAGGAAAAAAGCGTTGAGTGAGGCATATTCACTCAACGCTCTCAACGCTTATGTTGCTGAATAAGCAGAAATTTGGTTAAGGAAAAAAGCGTTGAGTGGAGGTTACTGACTCAACGCTGTCAACGCCTATTGAAGATAGAATTTTGTCTAAGGGGTTTGGCGTTGAGTGATGCTTACTCACTCAACGTCAAGCAGCTGAAAGCTGATAAAGCAAGATTAGCATTGAGTGGAGCTGAATCACTCAACGCCTAGAATCAGACTTAATATTCTAAGTAGTTTGGCGTTGAGTGAAGGTGACTCACACAACGCCAAGAGACAGTGAATCTGTCTAAGTGTTTTGGCGTTGAGTGATGCTTACTCACTCAACGCCTATTCTCTGATGCTCGATTTTGGCTAGTCCGCAGTGCTGACGTCGGCAAAATCGACAAAGTCAACTAAGGTCAAATCAGACACGGGGAAGCTACACTACACGACAAAACTTATCGTGAAGCTGTTGTACGTCTTTTTCCATTAAAGCAAGGCGCAGCTAGAAGCTGCAAGTGGGCCCACCGATCTCTAAGAGCCGTTGATCGGCGAACTACAAAAGGAAGAGATAGGGCCAAGACAAAGATAACTTTTAGGGCATACATTATTCAAAAAGGACAGCAGCCGTCTTTATCTTCTTCATCATTGTTGCATGTGAAAATCTTGAAGCTCTCCAGCAAGAAAAGTTCAGTTAGCTGTGCAAGTCTCCATCTGCCACAGCAGATTCAGAACCTATTCTGAAGAAAGAAGAACCTTCATCCTTGGCAGGTTCAGTGAGCTATTTGAAGACTCAAGATCAAAAGATCTTTAGCCTTCAGCAACAAGTTCAGAAGTTATCTTCTGAGTTCCTCCAGCAAATCTTTTCCCTATTGTGAGGAGGGTTGGAGAAGAAAGTGTTTTGCTCAAGTGGTTGACACAGAGAAATTTCTGTGTCAAAGTTAATTAAACTATTTCTTTCTATAGGATCCTTCTGGATCTGAGCTGTAGGACCTTTGAGTCTGAGGTAGGGAAAATTTGCCTGAGCTGTAGGAGAGTGTTGCTCTCTGAGGTAGGTGAGTTTTACTCATTGAGAAGTAGGGCAGCTTTGCCTGAACTGTAGGAGAGTGTATCTCTTTGTGTTGTAGGAGCAAGCTTGCTCTAAGGTAGAGCTATCCTCCATAGCCTGAGTGGTAGGGCTTAAGTGCCTGAGGTAGGTGATACTTGTATCACTAAGTGTAGGCCTTTGTGGGTGAGGTGTAAGTCTTGGAGGAGATTAGGAGATCTTGAGGGATCTGAGGTGTAAGCTCCTTTGAGCATTGGTTTGGAGAAGTGCCTTGACTAACAGGAAGTTAGCAAGGTGGGAGGAGAGTGGATGTACCCATAATTTTGGGAAACCACTATAAAATACTTATGTGATTTTCTGTGTTTGCTTTTATTTTCTTAATTGTAGGTGCTAAGGACAAGCTTTAGATCACTACAAGATGAAGGCCTAAAGAAACAATCAAGTGATTTAAAAAGACTCTCAAAATACCTAAGCAGACCTATTCACCCCTCTAGGTTACTAGCTACCTTGAAATTAAATACTTTCAAGTGGTATCAGAGGGAGGTTACTCAAAAAGGATTTAACAATCTAAGTGATCCTCTAAGGTAGCTGCTGCTAAGTGGTCATGGGCTCAGGAGAGAGACAGAGAGAGCTGAGTTTAATGAAACTCCCCATCTGCATAAAGGAGAAGTTTGGAATATTGAAGGAGAGGGTGAGGCTATTCATGGAAGCCTATGATCTAAGAATTTTTTCAACTGTTATGGAGGGACCTGTCATTCTCATGAAGGTCTCTGTTCTGGATGCCAACATCCAGACACCAAAGACACTCTCTAAAATGACCAAAGATGAGGTCATACTAGCTGGCCTGGACAAGAGAGCACAGAACATCATAGCCAGTATCGTAGATGACTCAACCTTTCTGAACTTGGTTCACTGCCAGACCTCCAAGGAGATGTGGGACACCCTTGTGGTCTACATGGAGGGTACTGATAAGGTAAGAGATGATAGAAAGTCTCTGCTCAACCAAGAGTATGAGGTTTTCAGGAAAATCCTAAAGGAAAACATAACTACCTTTTATGAAAGATTTTTCAGGATCATAAATGAGTTGAAGACCTATGGAAGGGTCTTCAATAATTATGAAATTAATGATAAGTTTCTCAGATCTTTCACTAGAGACTGGGATTCTAAGATCTGTGCCATAAGAGAGATGTCCAAGCTTGTTGACACTCCTCCCCAAATATTTTTGGGAAGCTGCTCTCCTATGAGATGCAGTTGGCTGCCAGGAAGGAGGAGGATGCCTCCAACAAATCACTGGCCAAAAAAAAGTCCTTGGCCTTCAAAGCTGAAAGTACAAAGAAAGGCAAGGAAAGAATTCCTTATCCACCAAGGAGACCAGCTGAGTCAGACAGTTCTGACTTAGAGGCATTAGACAACAACATGTCTGATGAAGATTTTACAGCCTTTTCCAGACAACTCCAGAGGTTAATGAAGAAGAAGCATTAGAAGAAAAGGCCTTCCAATTCCACTCATCACAGAAAGAACTAGCCCAAGACTGACAGGTATGGTTCTAAACATAATAGATATAACTCCTTTAAAGTTATTTGCTACTATTGCAGCAAGCCTGGGCATATGATAGCTGACTGCCCAGAGAAGAGGAAGGAGACCGAGGAGAAGAAGCAGCACCAACACAAAGGAAAGAAGGAAAAGTCCTTCATGGACAAGAAAGAAAAGAGTTGGACAAACTCATCATCTTCTGAGTCTGAAGAAAAGGAAGACTATATTGGGCTAGTTGCTACTACTGTTAAAGATGAAGCTATTGCAGTAGGAGAAGTCAATCCTCTAGGGAAGATAGGAATCAGAGCCCCTCTGACACTGTCAGACAGTGAGTCAGAGGTGGATGAAGATGTCCACAGCTATATAGGGCTAATGACAATGATAAATGAGAAAGGCAACCAGGATCAGCCTGGTCAGAGCAAGGTACATCTATCACCTAACTCTGCTTATCTATTTGGGTTTGAGACTAGTCCTTACACAGAAGCCTCTTCAACCTGTGGTGAAGAAGATTTTTGATCTGAAGGAGATGTCAATCAACTGATTGACAAGTATGGAGAACTTCTGAATGCCTTCAAGAAGGTCAAGAAGTTATTTAAGAAGCAAGCTAAAGAAATCTCATCTCTTAAGCTTGCAGTTGCCCAACAGACTGTAACAACAAATCTATTGGACCAGAAAGCTAGGGAAATTAGCCAACTGAAGTCCCTCTTGGACATTCAAGTAGCCTCCATCAAGCACAAGAATTGTCTCATTAGGGAGCTTTAAGATAAGCTTGAGAAGAAGAAAAGATTAGTGGTTAGCTATTCTAAGACAAGTATTGTCCTCTCTTTGATAGACTCCTCCTCTCAAAAGGGCAAGAGGGGGTTGGAATTCAAGGGAAGCACAAGAGTTTCTCCTTCCAAAAGGAAGGGAAAAGCTCTAGTTCCACCTCAGCCTATTGCTTCTAAGCCTCCCATTCTTTTCAGAAAAGTTTTGATACCTTTTAATAGGTATGACCAAGAAAGTTCTTATGGTCACTAAGAGAGAGGTTGTTCATCTGGAGTGAACAAATATGTTCACTATCACGATGAAAGTTTTGGTAGGGTGTGTGTAGTCAAGGCTGCAAATGAGAAATTTCAAATGGCCCAATCTGGACCATTTATCTTTGGTGCTTCTGCACTAACTCTCAAGAATGTTGCTGCATCCAAGGCTCAGAATCTAACAGCAATGGTTCTGTCTAAGGGCAAGTCTATGAATCAGGCTGATCCGGGTATATCTGAATCCATCAGAAGCATGTTTTTTGAAAAGAAGCTAGCTGCTGCTAGCACTCAGGGCAGACCAAATCAGCCAGTTATAAGACTTACCTTCAGTCAAATTCTGGCTGAAAGAAATCAGAAAAAGGCTGCAGCACATCTTCCTCCTGTCAAGGTTGCTGCTCATCAAGCTATAGGGCCTTCACAAAAAATAAGATATAACATACATGATTGTTGGTGTTGTGGTAAGATAAGGTATTTTTTCATTGACTGCTGGCAGAATCCCAATGTGGCCAGAGCCAGGGTCAGTCCACCAGTTAGAAATTCTGCTGGTGGACATGTTAAGTTTCATGTTAATATGCACATAGGACCCAATAGATATTGGGGTCCTAAGGTTAAGTAATTGGTATATTGCAGGATAGTTCAAGGTACCATACCCCTATATAGTACTTGGAAAGTGGCTATTCTAGGCACATGACTGGAACAATGCGCAACTTGAAGGAGTTTAATCCAGTAAAGGATGGACCCAAAGTCATCTTTGGAGGTTCAGATAGAGGTATAACCAGAGGGTATGGTAAGATCACCAATGACATAGTCATCATCACAAAGGTGGCTTATGGTGAAGGGTTGCAGCACAAACTTATAAGCATAAGCCAGCTTTTTGATCTTGGCTATGTAATTGTCTTCCACAATGATGAGTGCTTAATTAGGAGGTGAAGTGACCAAGATGTTATTTTGATAGGCACTAGGAGTGAAAATGTTTATTGCTTGAATTTTCTACGTCTAGACACAGATTCTCCTATCTGTTTGGTGACAAATGAGAAAGTCTCCTACTATGTCCAATGACATAAGAGACAAGCCCATTTGAATTACAAGACTATTGACAAGTGCTTCAGTCAAGAGCTAGTTAGGAATGACCCCAATGTGAAGTGATCTAAGGAGGGCATTTGCTCTGCTTTCCAAAAGGGTAAGCAGACAAAAGTATCATTCAAGGGTATTAGGACCAAAGACTCTATGAAGTGCGTATACCTCTTGCACTTAGACCTATTTGGTCCAATGCCAATTCACAGTCTTGGTAGGAAATTCTACACCCGTGTGGTAGTTGATGACTATTACAAGTTTACTTGGGTGTTCTTTCTTAAGAAGAAGGATGAAACCCTTGATGTCTTCATAAGGTTTGTCAAGCAAATTCAGAATGAGCTTGACTGTTCTGTGGTCAAAATTAGAAGTGACCATGGGATAAAATTCCAGTCTGATAACATGATAAAGTTCTGTAAAGAGCATGAGATTCATCAAGAATTCTCTTCTCCTAGAACACCCCAGCAAAATGGGATAGTTGAGAGGAAAAATAGGACTCTCATAGAGGATGGTAGAACACTGTTGAGTGACACATCTCTCCCAAAATATTTCTAGGCTGAGGCAGTAAATACTGCATGCCATGTTCTCAATAGAGCCTCTATCACCAAAGGTCACAAGAAGACTCCCTATGAGATCTTGAAGGGCAGAAAACCAAATCTGGGCTATCTCAGAATCTTTTGTAGTAAATGCTTTGTGCTTCACAATGGCAAGTCCTATATGACTAAGTTTGCTGTCAAATCTTATGATGGAATATTTGTTGGGTACAGCAATCATAGAAAAGCCTATAGGATCTAAAAACATGAAAAGCCAAGTTGTAGAAGAATCAATTCATGTAGTCTTTGATGAGTCTACCATGATTAAAAATAGACTGCCTAGTTTATCTTATAGTACTGCAGGTACAGAACAGATGATGGACAAGCTGACCATCAAGGAAGCATCACCAGTCATCCAAGATGATATGGATACTCCAGAAGATCTACTTGGCACACTGGGAGTGGATGAAGATCAAAAAGAAGATGCCCCTGTTGCTGAAAGAAGACTGCCACCTGTAGTCAGACATATGAGAGAATATCTAGCACACTAGATTATTGGTGAGGCAAGTCATAGAGTAATGATAAGGAGCAGAAGTCAGAACACAACCATTTATATAAGCTTTCTATCCCAAGTGGAGCCCAATAAGTTTGAAGAGGCCAACATAGACCAACATTAGATTAGAGCTATGCAGGAGGAACTGAACCAGTTCAAGAGGTACAGGGTCTAGAAGCTGGTTCCAAGACCTCATGGTTATAATGTCATTGGAGTCAAGTGGATCTACAGAAACAAGTTTGATGAAAATGACTTTATAATTAAGAATAAGGCCAGACTAGTAGCTAAGGGGTACATACAAGAAAAAGGGATTATTTTGATCAAACCTTTGCCCATGTAGCAAGATTGAAGGCCATGAGGTTATTCCTTGTATATGCAACACACAAGGGATTCAAGGTCTACTAAATGGATGTGAAGTCAGCCTTCCTAAATGATGACTTAAAAGAAGTCTATGTTGAGCAGCCTCTAGGTTTTGTAATTTCTAACTCACCTGATTTTATTTATAGACTTAGGAAAGCTCTATATGGGATGAAACAAGCCTCTAGAGCATGGTATGCGACATTGTCTAGTTTCCTCATTGAGAACAAATTCTCAAGGGGGAAAAAGACAAGACCTTATTCCTAAGAGAATCTAAGGGTAAGATCATCCTAGTCCAGATGTATATAGATGACATCATCTTTGGATCTACTGATGACAACCTCTGCAAAAAGTTTGCTAAACTCATGCAGGGGAAGTTTGAGATGAGTAGTATGGGTGAACTTAAGTTCTTCTTGGGCCTCCAAGTAAGACAGACTAATGATGACTTGTCCATATCCCAGTCTAAGTTCATTAGGGAGTTAATCAAGAAATTTGGCATGGAGAATTCCTCCACCATGAGAACTCCCATGGGGTCAAGTATGCCTGTAGGCAAAGATGAAGCAGGAAAACCTGTTGATGAAACTTTGTATAGAGGGATAATTGGCTCCCTTCTATATCTGACTACAAGTAGGCCAGACATCATGTATGCTACATATGTTTGTGTTAGGTATCAGGCTTGCCCCTAAATAATCTCACTACTCTGCAACTAAGAGAATCTTGAGATATCTTAAGGGCACTGTAGATCTTGGCCTTTGGTACACTTAGAATGGGGAGTTTGAACTAACTGTCTATTCAGATGTAGATTTTGCAGGCTGCAAAGAGGATATGAAGAGCACATCTATCACCTGTTAGTTCTTGGGAGGGAGACTGGTATCTTGGAGTAGCAAGAAATAAACTAATGTGGCAATATCAATTGTAGAGTCAGAGTACATCTCAGCAGGAAGCTGTTGTGCTCAGTTGCTATGGATCCAATACCAACTTCAAGACTACAATCTCTAGATAAGTAGAACTCCCTTATTCTGTGATTATACTAATGCAATCTCTATTGCTAGGAATCCTGTCTCCCATAATAGGATTAAACACATAGAGATTAGATATCATTTCATTAGGGAGCATGCGGAATGTGAAGATATCACCCTTGAGTTTGTCCCGACAGACAAGCAAGTGGCTGACATCTTCACTAAGCCACTAGATGAAATCAAGTTTAACACCTTCAAATTTGAGTTGGGTATGTTAAACTTAGTATAGCTTCAGTTGCTCCTCATTTAGTTGCAAACTATTTGGATTTATGCAAATAGGATGGTCCTTTAAAGAAATGAAGATTCTCAAATTGAGGGGGAGCAAGTCAAGCAATGCTGTCTAATTGAGGGGGAGTAGGTGATAAGATGATCAGTTTATCAGGTGCATCCTTCCTGCTTGTTGAGACAGGGCGGTCTGGCAAGTTGAGACCGGGCGGTCTGACGGTTTGGCGACTTGTCCCAGCAGTTTGGTAGCCGGGTTAGAGACCGGGCAGTCTGGCGATTTGTCTGGCGGACTGGAGGCTCCTTCCAGCGGCTTGGTGTCGAGATGTTGATGGCTGGTGTCTAGCGGTCTGAGCGATCTGGCGTCTTGTCTATGGTGTATTGGAGATATTGGCTGTTTGTCCTCCACATTGTAGTGGTCGTGCGGTTAGGCTAACTGCGTGGCTTGTGAGACTTATGCGGCTTGTATAGTTGTGTGTTCATTTAACTATTAGTCTCACATTGTTTATTTGTAATCTCTCTTCTCTCCTCCATTCTATAAAAAGAGAGGTCATACCTTTGTAATAGATATCTTTTTGGATAATAAAATTTTTGTTACTCCAATTTTTCGGTCTCTTATTTTCTATTCGCACACTGCTATTTGCTACAGTCAAAAAAGGGGAGAGGATAAGATGATCAGATGATCATATAAGCAAGACAGTAGCAAGGCAACGACAATTCACGGGAAGTAGATGACAGATACAGTAATGTATTCTGCAAGCAGGAAAGTGTGGTAACTATAGATCACTTCTCAATTATTTAGTTTTCTTTTATTATGCCTTGTGCTGCATGGTTCTGTGTATGTCATTGTCTTTGCTTAAGAGTTTTTGAATTTCTCAAATATGGGGAGATTGTTGGGTCCATTGCCCATAATGTCCTGGAATTAAGTGAAGTCAATATTATCAATGATATACACATGCCTGTAGATGACTATAATAGGTCAGGTAGCCTAAGTGGCTAAGTCAGGTAAATACTTACCTAAGGTATGAGATGACAAAAATCTATCTAAGTCCACATGCATTGAGTGAAGGAACATCACTCAACGCTAGATGACTTATAACGTTTAGTATAGCCTATACTGTGATAGCCTAAGTTGGAATGAGCTAAAATATGACTAAGTCCACAGGCATTGAGTGAAGTCAACTCAATCAACGTCATGCTACTAAATACAGAAAATTGGCTAAGGCAGAAAGCGTTGAGTGAGGCGTGTTCACTAAATGCTCTCAATGCTTATGTTGCTGAATAAGTAGAAATTGGCTAAGGCAGAAAGCATTGAGTGAGGTGTATTCACTCAACACTCTCAACACTTATGTTGCTGAATAAGCAGAAATTAAGGCAAAAAGCGTTGAGTGGAGTTTACTGACTCAATGCTGTCAACACCTAGTGAGTACATAATTTTGTCTAAGGGGTTTGGCGTTGAGTGATGCTTACTCACTCAACGCCAAACAGCTGAAAGCTAATAAACCAAGATTGGCATTGATGGAGCTAAATCACTCAACGCCTAGAATCTGACTTAATATTCTTAGTAGTTTGGCGTTGAGTGAAGGTGACTCACTCAATGCCAAGAGACAGTGAATTTGTCTAAGTGTTTTGGCATTGAGTGATGCTTACTCACTCAACGCCTATTCTCTAATGCTCGATTTTGTCTAAGTCCACTGGTGCTGACATCAGCAAAATCGACAAAGTCAACTAAGGTCAAATCAGACACGGGGAAGCTACACTAAATGACAACTTGCTGTGAAGTTACTGTACGTCTTCTTCCGTTAAAGCAAGGTGCAACTAAAAGCTGTAAGTGGGGCCCACCGATCTCTAAGAGCCGTTGATCGGCCAACTACAAAAGGAAGAGATAGGGTCAAGACAAAGATAACTTTTAGGACATACATTATTCAAAAAGGAGAGCAATCGTCTTCATCTTCTTCGTCATTACTGCATGTGAAAAGCTTGAAGCTCTCCAGCAAGAAAAGTTTAGTTAGCTGTGCAAGTCTCTATCTATCACAGTAGATTCAAAACTTGTTCTGAAGAAAGAAGAACCTTCATCCATTGACAGGTTCAGTGAGCTGTTTGAAGACTCAAGATCAAAAGATCTTTAGCCTTCACTAGCAAGTTCAGAAGTTATCTTCTGAGTTCCTTTAGCAAATCCTTTCCCTACTGTGAGGAGGGTTTGAGCAGAAATTATTCTGCTCAAGTGGTTGACACAGAGAAATTTCTATGTTAAAGTTAATTAAACTATTTCTTTTTGTAGGATCCTAGGATCCTTCTGGATCTGAGCTGTAGGACCTTTGGGTCTTAGGTAGGGCAAATTTGCCTGAGCTGTAGGAGAGTGCTGCTCTCTGAGGTAGGTGAGTTTTACTCACTAAGAAGTAGGGCAGCTTTGCCTGAACTGTAGGAGAGTGTATCCTCCATAGCCTGAGTGGTAGTTCTTAAGTGCTTGAGGTAGGTGATACTTATATCACTGAGTATAGGCCTTTGTGGGTGAGGTGTAAGTCTTGGAGGAGACTAAGAGATCCCGAGGGATGTGAGGTATAAGCTCCTTGGAGCATTGGTGTGGATAAGTGCCTTGACTAACGAAAAGTTTGCAAGGTGGGAGGAGAGTGGATGTACCCATAATTTTAGGGAACCACTATAAAATACTTGTGTGCTTTTCTGTGTTTGCTTTTATTTTTAAATTGCAGGTGTTAAGGACAAGCTCTAGATCACTATAAGTTGAAAGCCTAAAGAAACAATTAAGTGATTTAAAAAGACTCTCAAAAGACCTAAGCAGACCTATTCACCCCCCCCCCCCCTCTAGGTTGCTAGTTACCTTGAAATTAAAGACTTTCAACTGTTTTACAAAGTATCACTCTGATTTCATTAAGATAGTGACACTCTACTTGCTAGCTTATGAACGAATTTAGGATTGATTTTCTCTTCATTTTAGGAATGCTTTTTACTCATCAATTCATCACAAGTTTGCAATCTAACTCTTGTATTTTCTGTTTATCCATAGTCAAAATTCGTCATAGATTCTGAGCGGTGGAGAAGAGTAGTCAGATACTAAACCAATACATGCGACCCCGTTCAATGATGGTAACATATTCAAATACGTAGGTTAAGAAGAGTAGTTAATGTTGTCATGGATTTTTTCTCTCCATCTAAGTTAAAATTTTATCAGTCATGTTTGTATGAACAACCTATATTATTCGGTATCAGGTTGATATTTTGTTAGATGAGAATGTGGATGGAGCTAGGTCTATGATTCTATTACAAGGAACTTCACAATTGAACATTTCATGCTTCATTTGAATTGGATGTCACATTATCCAGATGAAGGAAATTAGCCTGTGCATATCAAATGACAAGTTTTAATCATAGTTTCTGTAGTTGAAAATTGAAATTAACTTATAAATAATCATCTATTGCACTCGTACCATACTTCTAAAATTGTGGGTGCAGAAAAGATGCAAATAATTGCATGCTGCTCCTTGTTTATTACCCACCTAATTCTCTGGATTGTGGATGATTCTCTGTGGATTTTTTTAAGCAAGATGCAGCACGCCCGATTTACCTTTTTCCCTTCTTGTTTTGTTAGGAAATCACTTTTGTCTGTTTTTTATGAAGTCATATTGTATCTTGTTACATATAAGCTCTATTGATTCATTCTTTTATGGTGGTTTGTTGGAGTATGAGGTGAATAATGAGCTTGTTAGTTTTGGACTATAATATCAGCTATTTAGTTTTGAATCATGGAAGCAACATCTCTTCAAATGTTGGGGGTGAGGTTGAGTTCAATAATACCTTCTTAGAGCTTGCATTAGAAGGAACTCCATGTGATTGCTACACCCTTTTAGTTATCGATGCTTTTCATGTTATGCTAACCATCAATTTTGCCCAATTTAGTCATCAAATTGAAGATAACCAAAGCCCAAATATTTTTGCTCTTTCATCGGATTAACTTTTCATATGATTTTGTATTCGACAAACATCTTAAAATTTCATAAAAGATAAGAGTTATATTTTCACACTCAAAAGGAGTGGGTGTGAAATCAGATGAGTTATTCTAGTCATTTATAATGTACTGCTTGCTAACACAATTATTCTGCAAATAGCAATAGTTATCTTTCCTACGCTAGATGAGTAAGTCTCGAGCAGCTAAACGACTACAAAAGCCTTTTATTTCACAGGTATTACAAGATCATCGAAGTCGATCACATGTTTTAATAGTGAATCGTGAGAGAGCGGGAGTTCAGTTTTATCTTCTCTATGACAACATTTTTGAGCACTGCAGAAAGTATGTGTTGAGGAAAACCACGCCGCCATTATAGCCCATCATTCATCATCATGCTTGGCTGAAAATTACGTTGTTTGAGAGTGTAGGTGTTTAAGATCAGGTTGTTGTATAGAGTTAGTTTAAGTTATTCTCATGTGCTTGTCTGCTTCATGATTTTGAGAGCACCCTTTTTTAAATTCATGCACATTTTCGTTGGTGCAGGCGATTTGTATACATAATTTGTTTTCAATAAAAGACTACCAGAGCTTTATTATTGATTCTTATATGTCATAATATTTGTGTATTGTTGTGACTTTATTCAATTGTTATACTTGTTATTGATAGTGACTTTGAGCTCTGTTTGGCGTAGCTAGAGCTGCAAATGAATCGAGCTCATCAAAAATAACAGCTCGAGCTCGATGAGCCTGTGTCGAATGCTGATCCGTCTAAGGGTTAGTGACAATAATCAGTTTCCATTTTTGTTCCATTTTTGTTTTTTTAATATGAAAGGAAATATGGGATTAATTTGATATGCAGTGGAGTCATGGTAATATTGAGGGGTTAAATCTATTCTATAGAGTATGGACCCAAAAGTGTTTTGTATCTCTCTTTATATGCAGCTGAAACTATGTATTTATTTTCTTAATTTTTAAGCAATTTCATGCTACGGGCCTTATGGATTTAGTGGGTTTAAATCACTTTGTTAGTTTTTTTTTAGTAATTATGACAGAAAGGGCATGAATAATAAAAAAATTGGTCCAAAAGTTCAATTGAGCTTGATTATAGTAGCTGAACTTTCATTTTTGTTGTCGAAAATATAAATAACTAAAACAATAAAATCATCCTTGATTTCAGCAGCAATTACGTTTAAGCCATTGACATGGTATTGCCGTCGGCGAAGAATCGGGGGGGGGGGGGGGGGGGGGGGGGCTTGTGGATAATGCACTTGGTGTATAAACACCATGCCATATCATGACCGTGATGTCGACATCTCCTATCTAGTTCTACTACTCCGTTTATAGAATCTCGAGTACAAAGAACGATTTTTGCGTTAAGAGATACCAGATGAGGTCTTCTTATTACAATTACTTGCTATGGATCTTGGCTTTTTATTGCACCACAGTGTCATTGACCAGGTTGTCTATGGGCTTATCAATTGCAAATTTAGATGGGCAGTCCAGTTTTGCTCCCTTTGAGGTTGGTATGATTAGTTTTTCTCCGATTATTTACATTTTTTTTCAAGTTTTCATGTTATCCTTGCCAATTTAACCAAATAGCACAATTGCGTTCCTTACCGCAATTTTCAACCACCCATCACCACTCAACCCCTGTGTTTCTAATTTCAATCAATAAACACACCCAAAAAAAAACTATGGATAAGAATGATTCGTTGATTTCCATCGATTTATAAGGGAATTAGTCTATTTTTACTGAGAAATACAAACCACACTCTCCGACCGAGCCCTGTGGTTTTCCTCGCCCTCTTTCTCCCCCGCTCCCTCCTTTTTCCCCCTCATACCAGAGAGGAACCCGGCAGCCCCCCCCCCCCCCCCCCCCCCCCACACACACACACACATCCCTAAGGGGTACTCCGCACCCAACCTTGAATTATAAATTAAATCATTTTGTGGCATGTAGTGACGGCGACTCAATACATAATAATATAAGTACTGCAGGACAGCAGCAGGCAGCCGCAGCTGAGATTCTGAGAGAAGAGATGGCGGCCACGGCAATGACTACTGAAATAGAGAAGAGATGGTCTCTTCGTGGAACAACCGCTTTGGTCACCGGCGGCACCAAAGGCATAGGGTTAATTATTTCTTCCTCCTCCTCCTTCAAAGCTATCTCCTTCTTCTTCTTCCTCCTAGCTAGTTATTAATTATTGTTGCGGCCTCCTTTAATGGCAGGAAAGCTATTGTTGAAGAGTTGGGCGGGCTTGGTGTGAAAGTGCACACCTGTGCCCGGAACAAAGCTGACCTCGACGCCTGCCTCCAACATTGGAAACTCTCCAAGCTTGACGTCACGGGATCGGTTTGTGACGTCTCCTCTCCGGCTGACCGCCAGAACTTGATCGACACAATTTATGCTTCCTTCCAAGGAAAACTCAACATATTGGTAAGAGCCGATCGTCCGATTTTAATCCATCCATCCATTTAAAAATTAAAAGAATATTTAAAAAGATTAGACTCTCCTTACCGTATCTCAACTGCGATAGTGCACGGGGAAGTAAGTTGCTATGCCCCGCACGATATTATCTGGGCCATGACATTATCCCGACGCGCTTCCGCTATTGCCGCTCGTAAATCCCGAAGTATTATACTCCGCTTACTGCTGTTTTTGCAGCAAGCACGGGATTTGCATGTAGAGGTGAAAACTCATATTTATTGTATGTAGAAAATTTTTGTTTATATGATAGACATATTTTTTAAAATAAAAAATATAAATATAAATTTTAAAATGAGAATTATTTTAATAAAGATGAATAAAATTGAAAAATGAATGTTTAATCAAAATTTTTCTCTAAAAGGTGATTGTTATTAGCACCACAGTTTTGACTAGTTGCATCGCACTTTCTCCTAATTTTTTATGTCTTTTAGAAATACGTCTTGTACATGCATTTTTAGGAAATGTTTTTAATAAGAAAGTTGTAGATCTCGACGAGATTTACAACATTTGTGCTGATCACTTTTTCTCAAAATACATGTACAATGCGTACTTTGAAAATGCACCCAGATTTCGCGCCTTTTAGAAATACGTCTTGTGCATGCATTTTTAGGAAAAGTGTTCAACACAGTCGAAATCTACAATTTTCGTGTTGAACACTTTTACTAAAAATACATGTACAAAAGGTATTTCCAAAAGACGCCAAAAAATAGAAAAAAATGCGATGTGACTAACCAAAATTGCGGTGCTAATAACAATCACAATTAATAAATATATGAAATCCGTGCGCAGGTTAATAATGCAGGGAACGGACACTTCAAAGAATACTTGGAATTTACAGGAGAGGACTTCAAATTCATGGTGGCGACGAATTTGGAGTCATCGTTTCATCTCAGTCAACTCTCTCACCCTCTTCTCAAAGCCTCTGGCGCCGGCAGCATCGTCTTCCTTTCCTCCATCGCCGGCCTTGTCGCCGCTCCAGGCGCAGCAATCTATGGCGCCACTAAAGGTATTCGGTAGCAGAATCGTGCAGGCATATGTATTATATCTATATCTATATTATTCTAAAAAGATTTATCGTGGTCTGACAATAGTGTGAGTTCAAAAATAGGGAGAAAATAGATGACCGTCGGATTTGATTGTTTTAATTCAGAACCGTTGGATCTGAGGCTGCAAATAACAAATTTGATTTGCAAATAAAACAATACCCAAAAACCTCAAATATTCTCTCTCCTCAAACCCGATCCCACAACCCCCCCCCCCCCCCCCCCCCCCCCACCCCCGTGTGTTTTTCGTCCACGACTGCCCTCCCCCCTTTCCACTGCCCTCACATATTTATATAATATATTATATTGGCGGGCGAAGCCCGCACCTGTCACTGGGTCTGTCGCGCGGGGCACGAGGGCCGGAGGCCCGTGTCTGTCACTCGTATATATATATATATATATATATATATATATATATATATATATATATATATATATATATATATATATATATATATATATATATATATATATATATATATATATATATATATGGGGAGATATCATGTGCGGGCTAGCTTAGGTGCGGGCGTACGGGCATGGGGATTTGGGGGTCAAGGAGGCTCCAAATCAAAAAGTGATCAACATGAAAGTTGTTCGGATCGCCGAGATCTACAACTTTCATGTTGATCACTTTTTGATTTGAAGCCTCCTTGACCTCCGATTTGAGACCCGAAAATTTAAAAAATTTAGGTATATATATATATATATATATATTTATATTTATGATTATATATCAATATTCAGATACAATTGCTTCATTACAATTAATTTCAGGTGCAATAAATCAGCTCTCAAGAAATCTTGCAGTTGAATGGGCTAAAGATAACATCCGGTCCAACTGCATCGCACCCGGTCCAGTTTCAACTCCCCTGGCAGATGCGGTGAGCACTATTTACATTTCTTAACCGCATTTCAGTTGCGGAGTAATAGGTTTTTATTAGGAAATTGTTAAAAACACCGTATTTTTGGCTAGTCGAACCGCTTTGTTAAAAGCATCGCACATTTTCACATATTATTAAAAGCACAGCACATTGTTAATCGCACCGCAGTTGAGATAAAGATACCACACTTAAAATTTGAATAAAAGGAGGTCCGATGAATGTCAGGAGATGGATCGAGCGAGAGGAGTGGTTTTTACTAAAAATTTAAGAAATCTAAACAGAAAGGCCGGAGAGAAGCACAGATGGTGAATAAAAAGGTCAAACAATCTACCCGGGTAGCATCTAATTAGACATCTCTGCTCGTTCTTCGGCAACGGCCACCGCTCTCCGCTCGCCGGTAGTGGGGAACACACTCCGTTGGAGATGGTACTAGAGAAGCGGAAGGCTCCACCGGTGTTGGTGTCTTTAGAAGCCAAGCATCATAGATTAGGAGAAATTACGGTGCGAGTTAGTGCGGTGCGCCTTGTATTTTTTTAAGAGTATTTTTAACATTAAATTAGAAGAAATTGCGATGCGATTAGCTAAAAATGCGATGCGATTAGCTAAAAATGCGGTGCCTTTAACAACTACCTTTAATTAAGGCTCAGTGTGACACGGTGGTGGCGGTCATAAGCGCTTGAGTTAAACAGTCATTCGTTTAGGATCACCTAACAAACATCATTTGTTTGCATATAAAAGTGAATGAAGTTCTTTAGGTGGGTGTTAACTAATGACAATTTAATTAACCCCTATGTTCGTGACCGCCATCACCGTGCCAAACCGAGCCTAAATTAGTGGCCTAACTACGATTATTGTAGCTTTAATTTAAAGTTAATTAAATTGATTTTTTTCGATAAAAAATCAAAATTGGTAAATATTAAATGCATACACTCGTTAGTCAGTGAAGGAACAATGCTTAGTAGGCTAGTAGCATTACATTAGACAATGACAAGTAATTGTAGTAATAAAGTGTAGTAGAAGACAACGACACCTACTTGTAGTAATAAAGTGATCTTCTGAAAACAGTGAATAGTCTCTTCAATGTATTAGACTATTAGTAGTTTTCCCTACAAGAACTTTTTCAACTCAAACAGCTCTTTATGAATTTTTTTACCAAAAAAACATCTTTTCCACGCTAACATTTGTAATGGGGAGAAAACAAGAGTAACTATAAATCTATCAGAGTAAAAGCAATGAAACTGTCACTAGAATCAAGACATGAAGTACGAAAAAATAATTCAATAATTACTTAAAAGCAATGAAACGGTCACTAGAATCAAGACATGAAATACGAAAAAATAATTCAATAATTACTTGATTTAGGCTCCGTTTGGAGGACTTATTTTTCCCGGCCATACGGTTACGGCCGCATGAACTGGACCATAATTAAATCCAGTTCATGCGATCATAACTGCTTGACCGGTGAAAATAAGTCCTCTCAAACGGAGCCTTAATGGGTTATTTAACTCATTTTGAATCAAACCAATCACAATGTTAAAAACCACAACCTGCAAATGACTATTATTTGTAAAATATCGCCCAATGCATTTTGATTTTTTTTTGCTGGATAAAATTTATCATTTATGTTTGGAATCGAACGGCAATATTTTGTTTTCCACACACAAACATGATACTTTCATGATAAGAGTCTCCTGTTGAAGATCAAAATTTCTCATAATGAGTAATAATTGTTATGATATTTTTAAAAAATTTATTACATTGATGAGGTTTTTATCTTTTTCCATGGCTTGTGATAATTCACGTTGACGAGGCCGTCGTGAAATTTATAGAAAATTGAGGTGCATATTTAACCCACTTCTCATGATCCGCATCAACTTAGTGAGATCATGGATTTGACCACCATATGCATCAAGCAACCGCCACGGCCGCTGGCGTCAGGAGGCCCGGGACCGTCCGGCCCCAGCAGCGCAAGCACAGCCGCATCGCAGCCACTTCTCCCCGCGGCCGCCTCCCGTAGCCGCGGGGCTCCGCCCGGAAGGGCGGTCGCACCGCGGCCGCACCTCCCTGCGGCCGCCTGCCCCGCCACTGCGGGACGTCACCGGCAAAGGGCCGCCCCTCCCCGTAGCGGCCTCCTGCGGCCGCGGGTCTCCGCCCGGAAAGAAAGACGCACAACGGCCGCCCCTCCCCGTGGTTGCTTGACCGCGGCCACGGGGTGCCGCCGGAAAGGGCGGTCGCACCGCGGCCGCCCCTCCCCAGGGTCGCCTCCCACAGCCGCGGGGCTCCACCCGAAAGGGGGGCCGCACCGCGGCCGCCCCTCCCTGCGAAAACCTTCCCGCGGTCACGGGGCGCCATCGGCGGACAGCCGCGCCACGGCCGCCCCTCCCTGCGGCAAAGTCCTTTCCCGCCACAACCAACCATTTTGCCGGCTATGGTCCCTCCTTCGATGGCTGACCTCCGAATTGATTGGTCGCCCTATCAGCGTAGTCTGATCATCCCCTCGCGATCGCCACCGTTTATTACAAAAATTACCACCCACGTAACTACCCACTAACCCTCATGGTTAATTAATGGGAAATATTATTTATTTATTAATGACCTACATATAGTCAAAATCATGATAATCATTTATGCCCGAAACTATATTGAATACGGTCTTCAATTAGTAATTTTGGATGGTTATGGTGTGCGAATAGCCGCGTAACCAGCGTAACCACCTCCTGGAGCCTATAAAAAGGACACATGACCTCCTTTATTTCTAACCTTTCTCCTCCCAATTTTCTTCTTCCTCAAATCGGAACTCTGTCGAAATTGTCCTACGAGCCTCCTCCACCAGTCGGGCGACCCGCAAATCCTTCTAAGTTCACGACATTCCTGAGAAGAGGACGTTCTGCATGTCATTTCGTGAAGCCTCCTACGTGTGCAACACCTCTCAAGTCATCATTGACGCATCTTTGAGCCCCCGAGTACGAAGTTTGATAGCTAAGCAGCGTCCTAGAACGCTTGTCTCCATCGAAGAATAGAAAAGAACCAGCATAGTGTGAGGAGGCATGTCGCCCAACAAGCACTCTACAATATCTCATCTCACTGTTGTAACGATGGGCGGTTTGTCGCCCTCGGTTCTCCGCACAATCAGTAAACAACCGTCAATAGTGAAGTTTGACTGACACCGTACTGACCACGTGGTTTTTACCCATTTGAGTGGTTTTCCTTGTTAAAATTGCATTGTGTGCTTCTGCTTATCTTGTGACTGTGTGCGCTCTCGACCGCACCACGGGCTAAGACGGTCTAGTTTAGTCCGGTCTATCAGGAGGGTTGAGTTGGCCGCAACACACCTTTTTCGATAAGATGTTTTCTTATCATATTTAAGTGAAAGATTAAAATAAAATTTCTAATAATTTTTATAAAATCGCTGGCAGTTACTCTTTGATTTCCATCTACGTGGAATAATTTTAAGAACATTAACAATATAAGAAAATATCCTAATGAAATTCAAAATATTACCATAATGTGAACTTCACCGTATATCTCCCATCTTCTTAATTAAGTTGTTGTTTTAACCCTCCACTTTGTAACTTTTTACAAATAATTGCTTCAACAATGGTTTCAATTTCTAATTCACCGCGTCGTTTACAAAAATCCCAACATTCAATACACTTAGTGCTAATATAGTAAAAAAAATCTGCCAACTTCAAAAAGTCTCTTTGCAACTGCTACTAATATTAATTATAGCAGGTGGAAAAAACAATGAAGAAAAAAAAGAATTGTTATACTCCATAATCAAAATTTTAATTAAACCACTAAATAAAGCTGTAGTATTTGAAACATGGAAAATTCAAGAATTTTTTTGATAAACTAATCACCTCATTTCTCCATACATCTTTCGCAAAATAGTAGCCATTTGTTTTTATGAGATATTACGAGATTTGTTAACAAATATTGCAAAATATTCTTGACCAATGTAATCAATGATTTTATTGGTTGTTGCAATTGCCGAAACAAACTTCATTTGTATCTTTGACGATGCTAATAGACAATTATTTGGAGCATTTTTCAAAAAGTTCCAAAAATATCTCTTGTTTGCTGGTTTATTAGATTCATCATGTACACGAACAAATAGTTCTTATCGTAAAAGGAATCAGACACACCCAATCAATGCATTTAAAGGAGTGTGATATTCAATTGTATGTTTGAGTTCCTTCTTTCCAATCAACACTATTTGAATGCTTTGTTTTTTATTCATCAAATGTACACAATCTTTTAATGACATTGTGATCATTATCGTGTTTTCCAATGTGCTTTCCAAAAACGGTCTTATCCTTCGAGTGCCTAAATCCACGGCTAACAAGTGTTAGATCACAATCAATTCGTGGGAGTACCTAACAATATTGAAAAACTGTTGTATTTTTATTCTGATTATACGCTAACCAACCCTTAAATTCGAGGAACAATTGTTTTCTGTATTGTCAAATAATTCAATCTTTGTAAAATTCTCTATTTGTAATTGTCAAGTACCTTTTTAAGATAAAATCTTTAAATTCTATCTTGGTTGATCGTTTATATGAAAACTCAATATTGGTTGTCTTAACCTAGGATCAAAAAATAAGCCTTCCACACAGTTTAGTCGAAGGCTCTTAATACATGAATTTGAAGGCGACTCTTCCATGTTTTGACTTATTTGAATAACTTTTCAAAAAAAAAATCTCCTTAGCTGGTCTTTAAATTAGTGCTCCCTACTATATTAACTAAAATTCAAAATTGAAGCTATATAAACTTAAAATTATTGAAGCTAAGATTGAATTTAAGATGAGGCATACAATTAAGATGTATATGATGCTAAGAATTTCGGCATTTAATGGCAGTAACATGCCTTGTATGATGAAATTATGATGAAGCACAAATTAAATTACCAGCATTTAATTTAAAGTAAAGTATCAAAAACTTCTATTTGCTATATACTTTGATGGGATTTCCTAAAAAACTCAAAGTGATCGGATTGGACCAAATGGATCACTACTGCAACCGGTCATGGAGATGATTCCAGCAAGCCAGTTTTGTGCAAATTCGAGTCTTTTTGACCACTCAAACAACACCATAATATTTTGCGTAGAAACATGCTCGAACCACGTTGGCCCGAGCCGGTCATCCCTTTCCTCAAGCCAGGGCAGAAGCCCCAGTGCAAGGGGAGGGTAGGGGCGACATCCATTGTTGCACCCACTATTTCTGTTGCCAATCGCTGGTCATAAAGCCTTGAGTGGGTCGCCTAAGTACCCCTCCTGTTGGATCTTGAGGCACCCTTAGAGGGGGAGGGGGGGGGGGGGGTGAATAAAGGCCAACAATAATTTTTACTTTTAATTTTTTTACATAGCCAAATATAAATGGAAATCAAGCAAATTTTTTACACAACCAGAAATATATAACAAACACTTACAAATTTATAAGAGAATTGAAATGAACTTTTATTTCATAAGTGATATAAAACATTATCAAGAGATTTCAATAAAGCTTGAAATCAAACGCTATGATAAAAAGTATTTTTTTAGAATTCACAGGTTCTTCTTCAACGGGCCGGCCGACGAAAGCTTATCTCTCCACAAATACACGGGAGTTATCAGGCTGAGGATGCACGGGATGAAGGCTCCTGAAGGTGTGTAACATCAATTTCTCGAAATCCATCCCTTATATAGTTTTTGCACTATCGCCCGACAATAGGTAGGTATTGCCCACGATATCTCTGTTTGTTGCCACATGTCTCACTCTACAATAACCGTGCCGGGAATGAGGAAAATGTGTGCGGTCGTAGGCTTATCGCGTCGCGATAGCTGGATATCACCTAGCGATATCATGGAGTTATGCACTTCGTGTTAACCGTTGAGAACATAATCCACATCATGACTTACATCAACAAGCTATTGCCGGGCGATAGAGGATATCGCTGCTCTGTAACATTTGTTGTACGTCACCCATCCTAAATCATCAGAGGGTTGTACCTATTATATATGCACGCCACAAACGCATTATGATCAAATACAATCGGAATTTGTTATTTTCAAACTAAGGAGTGCGGAATGCCTTCTCCAACAATCTCCCTCTTTTGATAATGATAAATCCACAGAAAGAAATCATCTAGGATCTATAGTAATGTTTATATAAGTACATGAAAGTGCACAAACTCCCCTAAATCGATGACTTTAAATTCCTTTTAACTCCATGTTAATTTGAACTTTGGACTTTTTAAATTATTGTTGTGTTAATTTGAAGGTTAAACGTGAACTCCCCCTAAATGTGAACTCCCCCTTAATTGATGTGTAGATTTCTTTCGATATTCTCCCCCTTTTGGTATTAGCAAAAAAAGGTGAAGGTAGGAGTGTGAAGCGGAAACATAATATAATAAGGTAGGAAGAAATTGAAAAGAAATATAGAGTGAAGATTAGGATGAACTATGCTTTACATAAGTAGATAAGAAAATGTCTATTTAGTAAGAAAAAAAAAGTGAACAATGTGGAAAAAATATGAAAACCATAAAGTAAACATAAATATTGTGACATTCATGCAAAAATATCAAATAAAAGAATGGAAGTGAAGATATAAATGTAGAAATTATTTTCTGTCCAAATCTCATTAGAAGAAATTTTATACTAGATAATGAGGTATACAAGGTGGGTTTTGGTAAATGAGAACAAGTGAAATAATTAAAAATCACATGAAATTGTGAAGTGTAAACACATAACATTGAATATGCATAGACAACTTTTTACTCATTTATGAATTCTTTGCACGTTATTTGAAAGAAAAATAGCCACAAAAGTGTGCACACGGTAATTTACGATTCTTTCCAAGGTGCACAACCTCACAATGCTCATTAAGACTTATCAGGAGGATGAGTAGTGTTCGGTGGAGTATCCTGAGCATATTATTTGAATAACTTTTTTTTACTCTTTTGGTTTAATCATTTAGGACTCCGAATTAACTTGTATAACACAACATATATAATTTTTTTAAAAGCCAAGTCTTTTAAAAAAAATCTGCAAAAACCAATGATAAACAAGTTGTGTTTTGTATTTCAAATAGTTAACGTAGAACAAAGACACATTCGTGTAGATTGAAAATTTGTAAACACTTGTATTATACCAAAAAATGTAAGTGTGAAGTCATTTTCAAGTATAAAATATTACTCGAACTTAGAGACATGCAAAAATAATTTAGAACATGTACTAATTACAAATCCATTATAAAATAGAAGATATTCTAAGCATGAAATTACATACACAATGTTATATGAAACTTTAAAAATGAAAATCACATTTGTACAACTTTTGAAAGTGGCAAATCAACAAAAACTTGACTGAAGAATTTGAAGCATACAAGAAACAAGTGGTGATAGAAAAATACGAATGTTGAAGCAGAAAGACACTATCGCGAGCAATATCAATATCACGCTGCGATATTAAAATTTATATAAAAGCCAGATCTGAATCCGGATTTCAGTGCACCCCTTATTTCCTAAAACCCTATCGCGAGAAAGGAACTGTCGCCGACGGAACTCTCAAATCCAAGGTAATTTAATTTCTTGTGGTTCTCTTGAAATTTTTTAGGGATCTTGTTTTTGAAGTTGATTTTGAAAATCCTTTGTGATCAAAAAGAGATTTTATGTAAAAAATTGCAGTTTTGATGATTTTTGAAAGAATTTTTTAAAAACAAATTAGGGTGAGTTTTTCATAGATCTTGTAGATCTATAGCATATATGGAGTTATGTGAATTTTGTAGATGTTATAAGGTTATTTAAAATGTAGATTTGTGTTGGGTACATTGGTAATTGTACCAGATTTAGAGAAGCCTCACTTAAATCAATGGCATACATCATCTTGTATTGATGTCTGTTTAAGTTTATTTGTGCAGGCTAAGTAATGCAGGAATTTGTATAAATATAAAAGCGTCGATACACTCGGTCAGTGTCGACGCTGGTGAAGAAGCTGTGTCGAGAACAAGAGCAAAACTATATCGACACACAGGACTTGTGTCGACACACAGAAGTTCAGTCTACACCAGCTGTGTCGATATATAGATATCAGACAACACAAGCTGTGTCGACTTAAATGATCATAGTCGACATCTTGAATGCTGAGTCAAAGATCAACTGTGTCGACACTCAGGACTAGTGTCGACACACTATGACTAGTAGTGCTGACAGTAAGCTAAAGCTGATATGTCAACACCCAGGACTTGGGTTGATAACTATTTTGAAGAAAAGCTGTGTTGACATTAAGGAAGTTGTGTCGACACATTCTACATTATCTATGTCGAGACTATGAAGAAAAGTTGTGTCGACAGAAATTGAAGTCTGTCGACTACATCAAGCCAATGTGTCGACATCCTGATAGCTGTGTCGACACATTCATAATCTGTGTCGACACATTTTGAAATCAGTGTCAACACATTGTGAATAAGATCTGTCTCGACTCTATCTGCTGTTTTGAAGACCAAGTTGCAGATTCCCAGATCTAAGAAGTGACAGCTGGCATAATTGTCAAAGCTGTCAGATGTCAGAACTGTCAGATGTCAGTCAGCTACCGGTTCAGTTGGTTACCTCTGCTGTGTTTCTATAAATAGAACAATGCTATCGAAGAAAAACACACAGAAAATATACAACACAATAACACAGAGACAAAGAGAAATCTTGGGAGATCAGTAAGGATTACAGAATCATTTTTGTAATAAGAAGAAGGAGAAGAAGGAAGCTGATTCAAGATCACCTCCATCTGCTCAAGAGAGATTCAACCTAGTTCTCTATTTTCAAGAAGCTTTGAAGAAGCTAAGTAAGGTTGAATCAGATCCAAAGCTGCAAGGATTAGAAGAAGACGAATCTCTCAAGATTTGGTCAAGAATACTTTACCCCATTCTCTCTCTCTCTCTAGGTAAAGAAATTCTTAAAACATTATAATCACGACTGTAGGATCTATATTGATCTGAGTGTAGGAAATTCTATTTTTCTGAGTGGTAAGCCTGTAATTATAAGGGTTGAGGTAGGGCATGTTATCTGAGGTAGGAGTTGGAAAACTCTGAAGTAGGGTTCTTGGGAAGAATCTGAGTTGTAGGATCTAGAAGAATCTGAGCTGTAGGACTTGAAGAAGTCTGAGTTATAGGAACCTAGAAGGGTTCTGAGTGGTAAGATCTATGGATCTGAGAAAAGTGGAAGTTGGGCCGAATCTAGTTCATTGCTAGATTAGTGAAGGGGGAAAGTGGATGTACCCAAATATTGGGGAACCACTATAAATTTGTGTGTCTTTGTGTTATGTTTGCTTACTCTCAATGTTTGTGATGCTTGTATGGTTGGATAACTAGATTTGCTATTTAGAAATCCTAAAATTGCCTATTATAAAAAATTGAACCTATTCACCCCCTCTAGGTGATTAGTTGTTCATTATTGAATTCTTTCAATTGGTATCAGAGGGAGGTTGCTCAAAACTTGACTTAACAGTCATAGCTTATCTCCAAGGCAGTTACAGATATTCAAAATGGGGTCAAGTGAGAATCAGAAAGAGCTTTGTTCAATGAAACTTCTCATATGCAGGAAAGAATTTTAGTATCTGGAAAGAAAGAGTCAGATTGTTTATGGAGGCATCTGATCCAAGAATTTATATTACAGTTCAAGAAGGTCCCTTTTATAACTATGAAAACATCTGTTCTTGATGCAAATAAATCCACTCCTAAGAGCTATGAAGAAATGACTAAGGATGAGATCATCTTGACTACTATGGACAAAAGGATACAGAACATAATAGTTACTATCATAGATGATTAAACTTTTCAGAATCTGGTCCATTGCAAAATATTAAAAGAAATGTGGGACACACTGGTTGTCTACATGGAAGGAACTAAAGAGGTTAGAGATGACAGAAAGTCTTGAGTATGAGAGCTTTAGACAGGCCAAGACTGATTGCATTGCAGAATGCTATAAGAAATTCTTTAGGATAGTGAATGAACTAATGACTTATGGAAGGGAATTTAGTACATATGAGCTAAATGACAAATTCCTCAGGTCATTAACCAAAGATTGGGATACTAAGATTTGTTTCATAAGAGAAGTGGCCAGATTAGCTGATACACCTCCACCAATACTGTTTGGTAAACTGCTGTCGTACAAAATGCAGTTGACAGCAAGGAAAGAGGAAGAGAAATGCAATAAGTCTTCAATCAAGGATAAGTTTGTGGCTTTCAAAGTTGAGGCCACAAGAAAGGGTAGGAGAAAGTCTCCTTCTCTTCCCAGGAAGGTTGCTGAGACAGAAACTGAAAGCTCAGACACCATCACATCAGATGGTCACAATTTTGATGAAGACTTTGTTGCTTTCACCGGACAGTTCCAGAGATTTGTAAAGAAAAAGAGCTGGAGAAGCAGACCATCCACATCTTCTTACCCCAAGGATGATTACTACAAAGGAAAGAAGAAATCCTCTAAAGAGGACAGGTATGGCTCAAAAACTAGTAAACAAACTTCTTTTAAAATAGTTTGTTATTGCTGTAGTAAACCAGGACATGTCATAGCTGACTGTCCTGTGAAAAGAAAGGAATCGGGAGATAAGAAGAAGCACCATAAAGGCAAGAAGGAAAAGTCCTTTGTTGCCCAGAAAGAAAAAAGTTGGACTGATTCATCTTCATTAGAATCAGAAAGAGAAGATGATGTTGAGGCCTATATTGGGCTATATTCAGCAGAAGTAGATTCTGTGGAGATTGAATTCCTGCAGATGCTGGATGACATCAATTCAAGGACAAAAGACAGTCATTGCTTTGGTCTATTGGGAGTTGATGAGGAAGGAGATAGCCAGGATCATCCTGGTCCTAGTAAGGTACATTCCTCACCATCTGGATCTGTATATGTAACTAGTCCAGAATCAGAAGCATCAACTCAAAAATAAGATGATGGTTCTGAATCTGAGGGAGACATCAATCAACTGATTGATGATTATGGTGAGCTCCTGAAAGCATTTAAGGAAAGCAGGATCCTAGCCAAAAAGTTGGCAAAGGAGAATGCTTCTCTGAAATTGGCTGCTTCAAACTCAGCAAAAGTGCTGGATCTGAAGATAAAAGAAGTTAGTAAACTGAAGAACATAACTGTTATTCAGATGGGCACTATTACTTTCAAGAATGATCATATCAGGAATCTTGAAAGCAGACTTCAAAAGGAGAGGGAATTAGTGGCTAAATTTTCTAAACCTAATACAGTTTTACCTTTAATAGATTCCTTCTCCATCCAAAAGGGTAAGAAGGGACTAGGTTACAAAGGTAGAACTAGAGTTGCCAAATCTAAAAGTAAAGGCAAAGCTTCAGTACAACCACTAGCCTCAATGCCCCTTATATCTTTTAAGAAGATTGATCAGCCATCAAACAGGCATGACCATGAATGCATTTATGGTCACTGTGAGATTGAGAGTGACAAGGGTGCAAGTGACTATATGGCAGCTCACCAGAAAACTCAACTTGCCCATTCTGGATAATTTGTGTTTGGTGTCCCAGCCCCATCACTCAAATAAAAATAAGCAGTTCACTTACAAGGTCTTACAGACCAGAACCAAACAAAGGGGAAGTCTGATAGCAGGACTAATATGGGTATCACTGAAGCAATCCGGAGCATTTACTCTAAAAAGAAGAATGTTGTTGTTAAGACTCAGGATATCCCAAGTACATCTGTTGATAGACCAATTCCCAAGAAGGCTTTGACTGATAGACTAGGAAAAGGAACTGTTATACCATCAAATTTAAGAACTAAAGACAACAATACTGTCAGATCAGTACTTAAGAGGAGGTATAATAAGTATGAGTGCTGGTGATATGGCAAGGTGGGTCACTTTACCATTGACTACTGGTTCAATTATAGTGTCAAGAGGGATAGTCTACCTGTCAGTAAAGCTGCAGGTAGGAAGATGCATTTTCAGTCTAACCAATGCCTAGGACCGAATAAAAATTGGGGCCCTAAGGGTAGATAGTCTTGTTCTATGCAGGTGAGTCCAATTAGTCATACCCCTATATGGTACTTGGACAGTGGTTATTCCAGGCACATGACTGGAACAAAGAGCATGCTAAAGGACTATACTCCAACTAACAATGGACCCAAAGTCATTTTTGGAGGTTCAGAAAGTGGGATTATAAAAGGTTTTGGTAAGATTACAAATGGTCTAGTCACTATCACACAAGTGGCCTATGTGAAAGGTTTGAAACATAATCTGATAAGCATAAGCCAATTATGTGATATTGGCTATAATATTTCTTTCCTCAAAGATAAGTGTCAAATAAGAAATTCTAATGACCAAGGGGTCATCTTATCTGGCACTAGAAGAGGAAATATTTATTGTCTAGATTTTGAATGTATGAGATGAGATTCTCCTATTTTTCTAGTTGCAGATGAGAAAGCCACTCACTGTGTACAATGGCACAAGAGGCTAGCTCATCTAAACTACAAAACAATAAGAAAGCTCTTCAGTGGTGAACTAGTCAGGAATGGTCCTAAAGTTAAGTGTGTCAAGGAGAGTATCTGTTCAGCATGTCAAAAGAGCAAGTAGATCAGATCCTCTTTTAAAAGCCTTGATACCAAAGATTCAGTGAGGTGTATTTACCTTATACATATGAATTTATTTGGTCCTATGTCAGTTCATAGTCTAGGTAGGAAAGCCTATACATTGGTAGTAGTAGATGACTTTTCCAGATTTGCATGGGTGTTCTTCCTAAGGAAGAAATATGAAACACCTGATCTTTTCCAGACCTTTGTTAAGCAGATACAGAATGAATTTAACAGTATAGTGGTAAAAATCAGAAGTGACCATAAGACTGAATTTCAGTCTGAATGCATGACAAAGTTCTGTAAAAGTATTGAGATTCATCAGGAGTTCTCCTCACCTAGAACACCTCAACAAAATTGTATTGCTGAAAGGAAAAATAGAACTCTAATAGAGGCTGGTAGGACTCTACTAAGTGACACTTCTCTTCCAGAATATTTCTGAGCAGAGGTAGTAAACACTGCATGCATGTTCTCAATAGGGCCTCTATCACTAAAAGTTATAAGAAGATTCCCTATGAGATTCTGAAGGGTAGAAAATCAAACCTATCCTATTTTAGGATCTTTGGTAGCAAGTGTTATATACATAACAATGGTAAGTCTCACTTGACTAAGTTTGCTGCTAAGTCCCAAGAGGAAATCTTTGTTGGGTACAACAACAATAGTATGACATATAGGGTCTATAACTTGACTATACAAGTTGTAGAAGAATCTGTCCATGTAGTTTTTGATGAATCCATGCTTATTAACAATGAGCTGCCTAGCATTTCAACTAGTTCTACAGGTTTAAAGGATAAAATGGAGAAGCTATCCATTAAAGAAGTCAAGATAGCAGAAGAAATTACAGAAGATGATGGATGCTGTCAAGGGGGAGCTCTAGAACATCAAGCTGATAATATTCTACAAATGGAGGTTGAAGACACTGAAGAACAGGCTGCTGGAGAAAGGATGCCTCAAGCAATGAGACATCTAAAAGATCATCCAGCTCACCAAATCATTGGTGATGCTAGACATGGTGTAATGACAAGGAACAAGAGCATGAACACTGCACTATGTTCAAGCTTTCTGTCCCAGGTTGAACCTAAAAGTTTGAGGAAGCTATTAAAGATTCTTACTGGATAGGTTCCATGCAAGAAGAACTGAACCAGTTCAAGAGATGCAAAGTATGGAAACTTGTTCCTAGATCAGAAGGACACAATGTCATTGGAACAAAATGGATCTACAGGAATAAGTTGGATGAGAATGGAATCATAATAAAAAATAAGGCAAGGCTGGTAGCTAAAGGTTACAGGCAGGAAGAAGGGATAGACTTTGACCAAACTTTTGCTCCTATAGCAAGGTTGGAGGACATAAGACTATTCCTTGCGTATACAGCCTATCAAGGATTCTATGTCTACCAGATGGATGTCAAATCAGCATTTCTGAATGGAGACTTGAAAGAAGAAGTATATGTAGAACAGCCATCAGGTTTTGTTGATTCTCATTTTCCAAACTATGTCTATAGACTTAAGAAAACCCTTTATGGGTTGAAACAAACTCCTAAGGCTTGGTATGAGACATTGTCTACCTTCTTCATTGAGAATAAATTCACAAGGGGGAAAATAGACAAAACTCTATTCCTTAGGGAATCCAAAGGCAAGATCATACTAGTTCAGATTTATGTTGATGACATAATCTTTGGATCTACTGAAAACAATATTTGCAGAAAGTTTGTTAAACTAATGCAAGGGAAATTTGAAATGAGCAGTATGGGTGAGCTAAAGTTCTTTCTAGGACTTCAAATAAAACAGATTGATGATGGCTTGTCCATATCATAGTCTAAGTTCACCAAGGAGTTGATAAAGAACTATGGTATGGATACAACATCCACCATGAAAACTCCAATGAGGTCAAGTATGCCTATATGTAAAGATGAAGCAGGAAAACCTGTTGATGAGACCTTGTATAGAGGGATAATTGGCTCCCTCCTCTACTTGACTACTAGTAGACCTGACATTATGTATACAACATGTGTTTGTGTTAGATATCAAGCATGTCCTAAAGATTCACATTATTCTGCTGTAAAAAGAATTCTGAGATATCTAAAGGGCACACCAGATCATAGTCTTTGGTACCCTAGGAATACAGATTTCCTATTAACTGGATTTTCAGATGCAGATTTTGCAGGATGCAAAGAAGATAGGAAAAGTACCACAGGTACTTGTCAGTTCCTAGATGGAAGATTGGTGTCATGAAGCAGCAAAAAGCAAATAAGTGTTGCAATTTCTACAGCTGAGTCAGAGTGCATTACTGCAGGAAGTTGTTGTGCACAATTATTGTGAATGTGACATCACTTAGAAGATTATGACATCAAGCTAAGTAAAACACCTTTATATTATCTCTACAAATGCTATTTCCATTGCTAGAAATCTTGTTTCACATAGCAAAACAAAGCATATTGAAATTAGGTATCACTTTATAAGAGAACATGTAGAGAAAAATGACATCTGTTTAGAGTTTGTCACTACAGATAGACAAATAGCTGACATATTCACTAAGCCTCTGGATAAAACTAAGTTCAATAACTTTAAGATTGAGCTAGGAATGCTAGATATTGAATAAGTCAATGTAT
This sequence comes from Platanthera zijinensis, assembly GCA_039513925.1. Classification (NCBI taxonomy): domain Eukaryota; kingdom Viridiplantae; phylum Streptophyta; class Magnoliopsida; order Asparagales; family Orchidaceae; genus Platanthera; species Platanthera zijinensis. Next base: position 47,110,187 of record CM077096.1, read on the forward strand.
AAACTCATTAAAGGAAAAAAATTCACAGATATTGGCTAAGTTAAGAATTCATGTTGACATCAACAATAAGTTGGTCTACATTAATTGTTGTTAGTGTCGACACTGCCAGAGCTTAGTGTCGACATTAAAAGGAAAGTGTCGACACTACCAGAGCTTAGTGTCGACATTAAAAGGAAAGTGTCGACATAATGTTGTCGACATCTTATATCTATGTGTCGACAGACTTCTGTCAACACCTTAAATCAAGGTGTCGACACAACAATGTCAAGTCTTATATGTCGACTCCTATAGAGTGGTGTCGATATATAATAGTGTTGGATCCATATCATCCATGTCGAGATGTTAACTTCTGTGTCGACACAAGGTGTCGACACACAATATTTGGTCATGTCGTTTGACCTTCCAAATTTAAAACCCTATAAATAGGTTAAAACGAGAATTAGTCGACCACGCAACTTAGCTTTCTCGAAACATTGAACTTCTGTGTCGAGAGCTAGATCTCCTCTCAACCATCCTCAATCTCTCTTCCTTCAACATTCAATGGCGCCAAAGTTGGAAGAAAACATCAACGAGGGTTACGAACTGGTTCGTAACGCCTTCAACGATGCTTCTCAAGAAATTCAGAAAGTCATCACCCTAGTCACTGACGTTGGACTAGAATTTATGGTCTCAGAACCAACCAAGATATGGAAGAAAGAAATAATTGAATTCTTCTCCAACGCAAAGCTGGATTCAACTGGAAATAAGATTAGGTCAACAGTTCTTGGGACGAAGATAAAGCTTACTTCTAAAAGTCTGAGCAAGGTACTCTAACTATCATCGCTCAAATAAGAAGATGAGGTTGATTCTGACAAGATAGAAGAGGGACTTCAATGGTGTGGTCTGAATGAAACCACAAAGATTGGATCCTCTATGAACAAAAAAGGGATGAATTCCCAAGGGAAATTTCTTTCTGAAGTGGTTGGAAAGGTTATACTATTCAAGACAGGGGGACATGATAGGATATCTTCCTTCATGTTCAGCCTAATGATAAGGTTAATATTCAATCTCAAGACTGACTAGTCGACAGTAGTCTTTGACAGGATCAAGGAAGGGATCAAGAAGCCTAACCTAGGCAGTATCCTGAGTTTGTATCTAGTCTCAGCAAATCCAGAGATACTAAATCTAGCTGTAGGAGCTAAAATCAATCATATGAGGAAAATGGACACTAGAATCTTGTCAAGATGGGACAGGGTACTGACCAAGGAGACTCTGGCTCCTGTGCAACATCAAAAAGAACTAAAGAAAAGGAAATCAACAGCAAAGATTGTGGAATCATCTAGTGATTCAGAAGAGGTTGTGGTTTTCAGTTCTGATGAGGATGTAAATGAAGTACAATCTCAAAGGGAAGATGATTCAGTGCCACATCCTCAAGTGTCCTCAATTCCAAGGGAGACTTCACAGAGACTATCATAGAGAGTGAAGCAGCTCATCTCATTATCCTGGAGGTTCTCAAGGATATCAATAAGGATGCTGCTATGGTAGATAAGCCAGAGGCACAAACTGAGCTAGTTCAAGTTGTTGAGAAAGAGAATTTTATTTAAGAAGCTGATGTCCAGGGGGAGAAGACTGGTGCTACTGAGGACAATGTTCCTCCATCTGATACTTTGTCAGATGTCCAGAAGGACAACCAGGACATACTTTAAGAAGATGCATAGATTGAGGGGGAGGTACCAGACCTTGACTCAGTACATTTTCCTGATAACCAACCTCATGCTGTGGATGTAGCCAGTTCCTCTGAATCAGAAGCTGAACAAGAAGCCTCAGAGCTAAAGAAGAGAAAACTAATAGAAATAAGGAAGAAAAGCATGGGCTATAAGAAGGCCTTGCAGACTGCCCCACCAACACCAGCTCCTGTAGTGGACTACAGTTCACTTTTGGTGAAACTGCAAGAGAAGATGGATGAGCAAAGAACTACTCTTGAAAAATATGTGGATGAGACCCACATGGACCTGCAATTTCAACTGGCATAAGATATCAAATCCATCAGATTTGAAGTCAATCAGAATAAAAAAGAGATGACAGATTGCTTCCATAAATGAGGTAATGTTGTAGTTTACTTAGCACAACAACAACAGGAGATTAAGACTGTAGTAGAGGACATTGCAGTCAAACAAGGTTATATCCTAGAAAATCAACTAAGAATGAATGAAAATCTTGTAGAATCTCATAATGCTATTCTAACAAAGCTTGAGAATAGTGTCACTGCTATAAAGACTGAAGTGTCCAAGCAAATCAAGGAAGATTTAGCAGCTGTCCAAACAGCAATCTAGGCATCTCAAACAGCTATTTCTGATCAATTGAAGAAGTTCAGTACCTATTACAAAGAAGGAACAAATTATCTAGCTGATCAGATAAGGTTTCAAAAGGATGATATGAGAGATCATGTAGAAAGAGAAGTCATAAAGGGGGAGAGAGTATTAGTAAAAACAAGCTCAGATCATGCTAAATGGATATCAAATAGCATCAGAGCAACTCTTTTGTATCCACCCCTTTGTGATGATAACAACACTACTGAATCTGGAATTCAATCTACTTATTTTGAAGGGGTTCAACAGGAAGTAGCTCAAGTTATGTATCCTCCTTTTGATTTTGAAGAGATCCAACAGGCAGTTCACCAAATGTATAGCTCTTCACAGGAGGCATAAAATATTATTCTTAAAAAAGTTGATATGCCTGCAGTTGTAGTTCAAAGAGAAAAAGAAGCTCAGTTGTCTAAGAAAAGGTTCAGAGAACAGGTAGAATTAAAGCCTGATTTTGAACAATGGAGTCCAACCTCTAGAAAGATTATTATGACTGCTTGGAAAGCTGTGAAAGATAATATGCATGATAGAGACAAATGGTATTCTGAACAAGAATGGAGTAAATATCAGGAGCGACAAGATGTCATATTTTAGTTCAGAAGAGATCTTAAAGCTGGAAAGATACCTGCTAACTCAGTGGAGCCTAACAAGTATTTCCCAAAGCCTTTTCATTACTTTGAAAGGCAAAAGATCAAGGCTGAAGAGCTTAAGAAGAAGGATCAGAAATGAAAGAAGCTGAATGATGACATAGAAGCTAATGTACAAGCTAGGATTCAACCTAGCAAAGGAATTGTGATCAAGGAACCCAAACTAACTGAGAGTCTTTTATGTCTTAAAATTTAGAACTATGTAATAATGTTGTTCTTTTTAGACATTCTTGAATTTTATAAGTCAGATATAATTTGAAATGATAGGATAATTTCTTAGCTGAGTAAATCTGTTTGATTCTATCTGTTTATATGTTACATGTTTCTGTGATAGATATGCTAAACTTTGTAACATATATATTTTCTGCCTAATGATTAACCATGTCTGTGTTTGTTAGTATACCATTAATTTTATTGGTTATTATAATGGTGTATATCATTGACTTGTGGTTATGACTTCTCCAAATAAGGGGATATTGTTGGGTACATTGGTAATTGTACCAGATTTGGAGAAGCCTCACGTAAATCAATGACATACATCATCTTGTATTTGATGTTTATTTAAGTTTATTTGTGCAGGCTAAGTAACGTAGGAATTTGTCTAAGTATAAAAGCGTCGAGACACTCGGTCAGTATCGATGCTTGTGAAGAAGTTGTGTCGAGAACAAGAGAAAACTGTGTCGATACACAGGACTTGTGTCGACACACAGAAGTTCAGTCTACACCAGCTGTGTCGACACACAGGACTTATGTCGACACACAGATATCAGATAACACAAGCTGTGTCGACTTAAATGATCATAGTCGACATCCTAAATGCTGAGTCAAAGATCAACTGTGTCGACACTCAGGACTAGTGTCGACACACTATGACAATTAGTGTTGACAGTAAGCTGAAGTTGATATGTCAACACCCAGGACTTGGGTTGACAACTGTTTTGAAGAAAAGCAGTGTCGACACTAAGGAAGTTGTGTCGACACATTCTACATTATCTGTGTTGAGACTATGAAGAAAATCTGTGTCGACAGAGATTGAAGTCTGTCGACTACATCAAGGAAATGTGTCGACATCCTGATAACTGTGTCGATATATTCATAATCTGTGTCGACACATTTTGAAATCAGTGTCAACACATTGTGAAGAAGATCTGTCTCGACGTTGTCTGCTGTTTTGAAGACCAAGTTGCAGATTCCTAGATCTAAGAAGTCACAGCTGGCATTACTGTCAAAGTTGTCAGATGTCAGAACTGTTAGATGCCAGTCAGCTACCGGTTCAGCTAGTTACCTTTGCTGTGTTTCTAAAAATAGAACAGTGCTTTCAAAGAAAAAACATACAGAAAATATACAACACAATAACACAGAGACGAAGAGACATCTTGGGAGATCAGTAAGAATGACATAATCATTTCTGTAATAAGAAGAAGGAGAAGAAGGAAGCTAATTCAAGATCACCTCCATTTGCTCAAGAGAGATTCAACCTAGTTCTCTATTTTCAAGAAGCTTTGAAGAAGCTAAGTAAGGTTGAATCAGATCCAAAGCTGCAAGGATCAGAAGAAGACCAATCTCTCAAGATTTGGTCAAGAACACTTTACCCCATTCTCTCTCTCTCTCTGGGTAAAGAAATTCTTAAAACATTGTAATCACAACTATATGATCTATATTAATCTGAGTGTAGGAAAGTCTATCTTTCTGAGTGGTAAGCCTGTAATATAAGGGCTGAGGTAAGGCATATTGCCTGAGTTAGGAGTTGGAAAACTCTGAGGTAGGATTCTTGAGAAGAATTTGAGTTGTAGGATCTGGAAGGATCTGAGCTGTAGGACTTAAAGAAGTCTGAGTTGTAGAAACCTGGAAGGGTTCTGAGTGGTAAGATCTATGGATCTGAGAAAAGTGGAAGTTGGGCCGAATCTAGTTCATTGCTAGATAGGCGAAGGAGGAAAGTGGATGTACCCAAATATTGGAGAACCACTATAAATTTGTGTGTCTTTGTGCTATGTTTGCTTACTCTGAATGTTTGTGATGTTTGTATGGTTGGATAACTAGATTTGCTATTTATAAATCCTAAAACGGCCTATTATAAAGAATTGAACCTATTCACCCCCTCCCCCCTCTAGGTGATTAGTTATTCATTATTGAATTATTTCAATTTGAATCTAGAAGATGGATTTCAGGTTGAAGAAGAGTTTCGGGTGATAGCGACATTCACTGTCACCCGGCGATAGTGATATTTTGCATTTAAACATTTTTTTTGTTTTTTTATTATATAATGGTAGGAAATGGCTTATAGCTCAAAAACATGCAAAAGTTTCGCCAGTAACCCACACTCGCTGTATCAATCGTATCCGAGAAATGAGAAGGAGACTATTGGAGTATCAAAGATAGTGGAATTTGACTTGCCACGAGATGCACACATCTATGACTTACTCGTGCAACCAGGTATAATGTCCTTCATTATCCCAGACATGTTTAGCTTGACGTTAGTTAAAGAATTTTATAACCATTTGGAAGAGCCGTCTTACACTGAGTTAAACAGAGGACTATAGTCTCACATTCAAAAAGGATTAGTAGAGATAATGCATGATGATTTGCAAAATGAATTTGGACTAATAGATTGTAGTAATGTGTTGGACATAGTAGAGAACTATCGAAAAGATAGGGACTAGACACAATCCAATCTGGTACTTCATTGAACGGCCATAAAAACACTCATCCAGTCAATAGCTACCCTCACTCCTGATGCATATATGGTGCAGGATATTCTTATGAATACTGTTTTGTTGAAGGCTGGTGACACAAGGAAGATTACCTCACAACTCAGTTTATTGACATATATGATTTTGGAGATATAGTCGTTTGATGCAGCAGATTTAATGTTGTTTGTGATCCGATACACATACAAAATGAAAGATCCTATGAGGAAGAAGATCAATACACTATCATTTGGGAGCGTTATTCACCGAGTGTTATATCAGAAGTATAGATGGATTCACCAGAATCTCTATGTGGATGACTATTCCTCCTATCTACAACACTGAGTCAATAAGGTTCCCATCGGGACATGGAGAAGCTTCCTCTTCAGCGAGACCGACTCATGGTGAAGCCTCGACATCTACTAGACCGCTAATTCCTCAGGGAGGATCTATTCCAGAAAAGGTGGATGATTTGAATGATTTAGTGGAAGAGCACAAGGCGGACACCAAGGGAAGGCTGATTGGGATGAAGAAGTTTATGGACTTCATTGCTCGAGGATTGAAGCTTAAACCTACCCCGACTGAATAGAAAGAGTGGGAGAGTCTAGTGGTGGATCCTCCAAATCATTCAATCTGTCGCGTCCGCTATCGCCCGGCGATAGCCGCTATCTCCCGGCGATAGCCGCTATCGCCCGACGATAGTCAGTATTTTATGTTTTTTATTCTGTGAATGTTTGAGTGTTTTAAGACTTCTAGGAGACTTTTATGTATGTTAAGACAATTTGAGATGTTTAATTATGTTGAACAATTATGTTTAATTATGATAATGTGTGGTAAGTTTCTCTTAATATTGTTTAATTTTAGTCTCATTATTAGGTTTAATTTTTTTTATAGATTTAATTTTTCAATTTGAATATTTAAGACACATAACTCTAGTCTTAGTGTTGAAAAACGTGAATCAGGAAGTAGTTTAGTGAAAATATCGATAATTTGTGAATCGATTCCTATAAAGTTTATTTTTATATTATCCTTTTTAATTTGGTCTCTAATAAAATGATGTCGGACATCGATGTGTTTAGACCGAGAATGATGTATTGGATTATAGGTTAGATTAATTGTACTTTTATTACCACACCTTAATTTTATGGTTTGTTGATTTACCCCAAAGTCTTCTAAAGTTTGTTTCATTCATAGGGCTTGTGCATAACAACTATCTAATGCAATATATTCGGGCTCGATGGTGGAGAGGGCAATAGAATTTTATTTCCTACTCTATCATGAAATAAGTGAAGGGCCTAAAAGTGACATGTGTCACTTGTGCTCTTATGATCTAAAGAATAACTAGCATAATCTGAATCAGAATAGCCACGTAAGATAAAATAATCATTATGGGGATACCATAAACCTAATTTAGAAGTATCAATAAGATATCTAAAGATTCGTTTAACTGCTTTTAAATTTGATTCTTTAGGATTAGCCAAAAATCTAGCACATAAATAAACTGCAAACATAATATTAGGTCTAGATGCAGTTAAAAATAATAAATAACCTATCATTCATCTATATTGAGTTTGATCAATAGATATTTCACTTTTATCTTTTCCTAATTTTAATGAAACACTCATAGGAGTACTAGCTTGCTTAAGATTTTCAAATCCAAATCTTTTAAGAACATCATGAATATACTTTGATTGACAAATAAAATTATCATCATGTTTTTCAGAAATTTTAAAACTTAGAAAATATGTGAGTTCTCCTACTATGCTCATTTCAAATTCATTTTTCATAACCATTACAACATCAGTACATAACTCTTCATTAGTTGCTCCAAATATAATATCAAAAACATAAATTTGTAATACTACCAAATCATTATTAACATACTTAATGAAGAGTGTACTATCTACACTACCTATTTTATAATCATTCTTTAACAAATATAAAGTTAATCTTTTATACCATGCATGAGACGATTGTTTCAAATCATAAAGAACTTTTTCTAACTTATAAACATGATCAGAAAATTTTTCATTCACAAAACCAGGGGGTTGTTCTACATAAACTTCTTCCTTAATATACCCATTTAAAAATGTAGTTTTCACATTCATTTGAAATAATTTAAACCTTTTGAATTAGCAAAAGCAAGAAATATTCTAACTGCTTCAAGACGTGCTACATGTGCAAATGTTTCATCAAAATCTACCCCCTCAATTTGAGCATATTCTTTTGCTAAAAGCCTAGCTTTGTTCCTAGTGATTCTATATTCACTATCTAGTTTGTTTTTGAAAATCCATTTAACTCTTACAACAGGATGATCGAAAGACATCTCTATAAGTTTCTAAACCTTATTACGTTCAAATTGATTTAGTTCATCAGTTATAGCTAAAAACCAAGATTCATCATTTAGAGCGGTTGAAACATTTTTTCGTTATATATTGGAAACAAAATATAGGTTTGATAATAAATCATGTAAAGAAGAACATGTACTCACCCATCTTGATTGTTCTCCAATGACCAATTCTTGTGGATGATCTTTTGAAAATCTTAGTTCACTTGGAGGCACATATTCTTTCACTTATTTCTCTCTTTCTTCTTATCTTCTTCTTGATCTCCAAGTACTTCTTCACCATCCTTTTCCAAAAGAGGAAGAGGTTCTGCATCGTTTTTTGTAGGATTAGTTTCTACATAAGGAACAAACTTATCAAATTTTACATGAATTGATTCTTCAACTATTTTTGTTCGTTTATTAGAAACTCTATAAGCCATACTAATTAAAAAATAGCCAATAAAAATTCCTTTATCATATTTTTCATCACATTTACCTAAAACATGCATCTTTTGTATTCAAAATGAAACACTTACATCCAAAAATTCTAATATAAGATACATTAAGCTTCTTTGGAAAATGTAGCTCATATGGAGTTAGTTTTAAAAATAGACGTAGCATGACACGATTTATAATATAACAAGCAGTACTAACAGATTTAGCCCAAAAAGATTTAGGTATTTTATATTCAAATAGCATAGTATGTGCTAGTTCTTGTAGATTTCTATTTTTCCTCTCTACTACACCATTTTGTTGTGCTGTGCGAGGAGCGGAAAACTCATGCTTAATTCCTAACTCATTACAAAATAAAATAAATCTATCATTCTCAATTTCACCTTCATGATCCAACCGTATGCATTTAATTTTTAAATCAAGCTCATTTTGAATATGTATGCATAATTTTCTAAATTCAAAAACGCATCAGATTTGGAAATTAAAAATACAGTATAACAAAAACGTGAATAATCATCTATTAAAGCAAAAGTGTATTTTCTACCTTATAGACTTTGTGTAGTAACTTGACCAAATAAATCCATGTGAATTAATTATAGAGGTCTCATAGTAGAAATAATATTTTTACTTTTGAAAGATGATTTTGAAAATTTTTCTTTTTGACATGGCGTGCATAAAGACGATAGCTTTCCTTCTAGCAAAAGTAAACATTTTATTAATTTATTTTTGAAAAGTTTTACAATTAGTTTTGCACTAGAATGACCAAAGTGCATATGCTATAATTTTAATTCATCATTCTTTGAAATTAAACATTTTAGTGAAGATTGAAAAAGATCATGAAATGTCATCATATAAACATTGTGAATTCTAGGTGCAGTTAAAATAATTTCTTGTGATTTTGAATCAATAATTTTGCTCATGTTTGTAGATGATTCAAATAAAATATTTAAGTTTTTATCACATAGTTGACTTATTGAAATTAAGTTATGTTTCAAACTATCTACAAGTAAAACAATTGAAATTATAAAGAAAACGTTATCCACTACACCGATGCCCAAGATCCTTTCTTTCTCGTTGTCGTCAAAAGTAACTATTACTCCATTCTTCAATACTATGCTAAAGAACTTTGATTTGTTGTCCGTCATGTGCTTTGAATATCCCGAGTCCAAGTACCACATGTCTTCCTTGTCCTTAGCCTGCCAACACACCTAGAAAGAAGATGAGAGTAAAGATCTGGTTACCGAAGTGGTTTTTCTCATATAATAGGTGGAATCCTTAGGTACCCAGACTTGTTTAAATAAATTATGGCCTTTCTTTTAGCAGGAGTCAATAGTTTGTCCAAACTGATTACATTTGGCACAAGTGATAAAATGTGATAACGCATTTTCCAAGATTGGTTGAGAACTCTTATTGGAAGTAGTATATTCATTATAAAAAGCATTTATCTTTTTAAAATTCCATTTTCTGGAATTTTCGTTATCGCTGGCGGTAGTAGTTATTGTGGGGCGATAGCTTCCAGCAACTTATCCAAGTCCGTACTTCGCAGATCCATGTCACTGGTTGGCTAAAATCATATCCGGGGATTTTTTGTCAACTCTAAACTTTTTAATATCCATATTCAAATCATGGATCCAGGATTTCAAAGCGGTGTTTTCTGTGAATAACATGACACACCAGGTTGCAAAAGCCTTTTTACCATTTCTACTTGAGATGATAAAATTTCAGAGATCTTTCTAAGTCTCTTTTTTTTCTTTCATAAGAGAATCAACATTGGATTAAGATTTAATAAGAGCTTCTTCTAATTTCTTTACCCTTGTCAAAGAGTGATCACACTCTTGACAAGTAACTTTCTCCTTCTCAAGTACTATCAATTCAATAGATAGTTTTTTATTTTCTTTTAACAAAATTTTATTTTCAAATTTTAGCAAATCAATATCATTTAAACTCTTTTCAAAAAATTGCAAGTTTGTAAAAATTTAGAATACAATTCATCATAAGTTGGAGGAGTTACCCATTACATTCATCTTCAGATGGTGAAATACTCTTTCCCAGCTAGCACATGCTGGCTTCCTCATTATGTTTTGAACTTGATCAACTCGAACCTTCAGATGAAGTATCATCCCAAGTCTCCACCTTCAAGACCTTCTTATTGTTCTTTTTATCATATCTCTTCTCTTTTTGTTCATTTAGATATTGTGGGCACTTACTTCAAATATGTTCAATCTTTCTACAATGATAACACTCTGGTGGCGGACACTCTTCATCATCCTCAACATCAACTTTTCTTTTTTCCTTTCTTAAACTCATATTCCTTCTTATTAAAATACTTTTTGAATGAATTTCTCCTCTCTGAGTTCCTCATAAATCTCTTGAATTTCTTTACAAAAAGGTTCTCCTCATCCTCTTCATCATCTTCATTAGTTTCACTCTCTACTTCCTTCTTGTATTTCAACGTCAATGCCTTCTTTTTCAATTGTCTCACACTCAGAAGATTCTGAGATAGCGTTGGAACATACTAAATATCATGGATGTGATTTATTGTTCTAGCTTTTGATCTCAAGGCAACCACACCCTTGCCTTCAATTATTCTTATATTGTCATCTCCCATGATGACTTCGGATTTCTCTGATTCATCCAATTAGACAAAAGAATTTTTGTTGTTAGGCATGTGGTTTGAGCAACAACTGTCAAGGAACCACACTTCATTTTTAGACGTAGCCGATTTTAATCAGGAATAAAATAGGGATTCATGGTTATTTTAGAAATTTCCTTCATCTTTTGTTTTGTTTTCTCGATGCCAGCAACCTCTTTGTAGATGGTATGAGTTTTTGCATCTTTTACATTTTGAAAATAATCTTTTGTGTAGTGTGTGTTCTTATTACACAACTTACAATTGGGTTTGGAGCCTTGATCGCGCCCCTTGTCTTTCCCATACTTATTCCAGGAGCCTCTTTCATCAGTGCCTTTGACTTTGAGGTTTTGACTCAATACATTAGTATTTTGCTTTGTAGGTGAAATCGACAATCTACTCTGAAATGCTTGCTCTAACTGAATATCTTTTCTTTTCATTCTTGCCTCATATCCCTGTAAAGAACCGATGAGTTTTGTAACAGTCATTTTATTTATGTCTTTGGCCTCCTGTATCGCAGTCATGACATGTTCAAAACCAGGGCTTAGACTGCCCAAGATGTGTGAGACGACCCTCTTCTCAGGGAGTTCATCTCCATACGTTCTGATTTGATTTACAATCATGCAGGTTCTCGAGACATACTGCTACACAGATTCTGCTTCTCTAATTGAGCTAGTGTCAACCCCCGCCATAGAAGAGTTAGCTTAATGGAGATAACACGTTCATTTCCTCTGTATTCCTCCATTAATATGTCCCATGACTGTTTTGTAGTCTAGACATCGATGATGATAGGTAGAATGGATCAACTCACTCCTTGTTTGATACACATGAGTGCTTTAACATCTCTTCTCTGAGTTTCTAAGTCAGGTTGACCTTTCAACACTTCTCCTTTTTTGTCTGTTGCCTTTTCATTTTCAGTCAATGACGAAGTAGATGGGATCTGGTATCCATCTTGGACCAGATCTCACAAGCCCTGAGACACAAAGAAAATTTTTAGTTGCTTGCTCCAGTAGTCATATGAGTCTCCTTCAAAGATTGGAATTCCTGTCTGCGTGTACATGCGTGAAGGTTTGTGAACTTCCCGGTGTCGCCATATGATGAAGCAAAATAAGAACAAAAGATCACACAGTGATTCGAGATGCTACACTAGGGCTTCTGATGGTGCGATCTTTTCGCTTGGATACCATGTTAGCATTTTTGAGCCTAACTAGATGAAATTACAAGGAAGAAGATGAGGGAAGAAGACTGGAGAAGAAGCACCGTTCGCTTCTCCAGTTCGACAGACATATATCAATTTAAAAACACAACAGACAAAAGCAACGCCCCCTTACTCTGTCACACAGAGGATAAAGTAAAAAAGTAGTGGCAGGCTCAATTGTTTGTTTTTTCAAAAACAAACAATTGAGTAATTTGTATATATATATATATATATATATATATATATATATATATATATATGAGTAATTTTAGAGAGAGAACCAGTTCTCTGAACCTTATATAGAAAACCAGCAAATTGACCCCCAAATGTTTGTTTTTTCAAAAAGTGATCAACATGAAACTTGTATATATATATAGTTCGGTTTGACTTTTTTCGGGGCTCAAATCGGGGGTCTAAACGGTGTTTTTTCAAAAAGTGATAAATATGAAAGTTGTAGATTTCGATGAGATCTACAAGTTTCATGTTGATCACTTTTTGAAAAAACAAACATTTGGGGGTCAATTTGCTGGTTTTCTATATAAGATTCAGAGAACTGGTTCTCTCTCTATAATTACTCTATATGAGTAATTTTAGAGAGAGAACCAGTTCTCTGAATTTTATATAGAAAACCAGCAAATTGACCCTCAAATATTTGTTTTTTCAAAAAGTGATCAACATGAAACTTGTAGATTTCGATGAGATCTACAACTTTCATATTCAACACTTTTTGAAAAAACACCGTTTAGACCCCCGATTTGAGCCCCGAAAAAAGTTAAACCGAACATATGTATATATATATAGTTCGGTTTGACTTTTTTCGGGGCTCAAATCGGGGGTCTAAACGGTGTTTTTTCAAAAAGTGATAAATATGAAAGTTGTAGATTTCGATGAGATCTACAAGTTTTATGTTGATCACTTTTTGAAAAAACAAACATTTGGGGGGTCAATTTGCTTGTTTTCTATATAAGATTCAGAGAACTGGTTCTCTCTCTATAATTACTTTATATGAGTAATTTTAGAGAGAGAACCAGTTCTCTGAACCTTATATAGAAAAGCAGCAAATTGACCCCTAAATGTTTGTTTTTTCAAAAAGTGATCAACATGAAACTTGTAGATTTCGATGAGATCTACAACTTTCATGTTCATCACTTTTTAAAAAAACACCGTTTAGACCCTCGATTTGAGCCCCGAAAAAAGTCAAACCGAACATATGTATATATATAGTTCGGTTTGACTTTTTTCGGGGCTCAAATCGGGGGTCTAAACGGTGTTTTTTCAAAAAGTGATAAATATGAAAGTTGTAGATTTCGATGAGATCTACAAGTTTCATGTTGATCACTTTTTGAAAAAAACAATAGAGTAATTATAGAGAGAGAACCAGTTCTCTGAATCTTATATAGAAAATCAGCAAATTGACCCTCAAATGTTTGTTTTTTCAAAAAGTGATCAACATGAAACTTGTAGATTTCGATGAGATCTACAACTTTCATGTTCATCACTTTTTGAAAAAACACCGTTTAGACCCTCGATTTGAGCCCCGAAAAAAATCAAACCGAACATATGTATATATATGGATTTTGACTGGCTCGACGAGACCTACAACTTTCATGTTGAACACTTTTCCTAATTTTGCACGGATTAGCCGGATTTTGGACCCGAAAATATCTGGGCGGAACGTGACTCGTTCCGCCCAGATATTTTCGGGTCCAAAATCCATATAATCCGTGCAAAATTAGGAAAAGTGTTCAACATGAAAGTTGTAGGTCTCGTCGAGCCAGTCAAAATCCATATATTACATGTCCATTTTGGTGCCCAAATGAGAGAGTTCGCACAGTTCGCACGAAACTTCTCTTCTCATATGAACGCGGCCCATATATACATATATATATGTATACATATACATATATGTATATGTATACATATACATATATGTATATATATGTATATACATATATACTATATATACAAAAGAATATGGGCAGTCGTTGCGATTGCACGGTGTAACACTTGAGGCCCCTCCAAATGATCCTAACCGTCCGTTTTTTATTATAAGGTAATACACATATTACATGATGAGGCCAAGTCCCTTTTAAAAATCACTTTGGGTGTGATTAGCCAACTCCCCCCATGATCCCACTATCTAAATGGGGATCATGGAGAAAACGCCACACACACGATCGTCGCACGCGATCCCCCACGCATCGATCCCACTTCGCCCACCTTTCGAGTAACCACCACCGTCGGCGCCGCGCGGCTCGCGCTCGGCCGCCCCTTCCCCGCTACCACCTCCCGTGACTGCGGGCGAATCCCGCAAGGGGCGGTCATGCCCGACGGCCCCTTCCCCACGGCAGCCTCCCGCGGCCGCGGGCTACGCCCGCAAGGGGCATCGCTCCGAGCCGCCCCTTCCCTGCGGCCGCCTGCCGCGGCCGCGAGCTCTGCCCGCAAGGGACGGCGCGCCCGGCCGCCGCTTCCCCGCGGTCGCGGGCTTCGTCCGCAAGGGGCGGCGCGCCCGGCCGCCCCTTTCCCGCTGTCGCCGCCCGCATGCACCGCCTTTTCCTCCACCGAAGAGCAGCCTGTTACCTGTCGTGAGCCTAAGACTCTCTCTCTCTCATCTCCAAAGTGTAACGAGGAGCGGCCTTTTGCGCTCGATTCTCCGAGAAAGCTGTAACCGCAAGCAAATAGTGGAGTTTGACCGGCACAGACCCGATCGTGTGATTTTTTTTACACAGTTGAGTGGCTTTCACGTCAAAACATCGTGTGTGCAATGTATCTCTCTAATTGACTGTGCGCGCGCTCGACCGCTCCTTGAGCTAAGACAGTCCAAATTAATCCGATCCGACCGGGACATCGAATTTAGCCGCAACAATACATTTATAAAAGAACCAAGAAGAAGAGAACTAGGTTATATTCTATTACTTCCGCCCCTGAATAAAATATATGTTCTTTTACAATTAATTAATAAACATATATGTGCAGTTCTTTGCTTCGAAGGTGGTTCCTTCCATAGAAGCCTTTGGAATTCCGATGGGACGCTCCGGCGAACCTACGGAGGTGGCGGCACTAACGGCGTTCCTCTGTATGCCGGGGGCATCTTACATCACCGGCCAGGTCATCGCAGTTGACGGAGGTTTAACTGCGTCCGCATGAACTGGAGCTGAAGCTAGGAAGATGCCGACAGGCTATATATATATTATTAAAAAATAATTAAATGCGCACGTGTCTTTGTAATAATGCCGTGAGAGCTACTTGTTTGAATTACTACTCGTGTTCATTTGTCTGCTTGTTGCAACTTGCCAGCGCTTGGGTTGGACATCTATCATATCACTGCTTAGATTGTGTTGGAAAGTGACCATTCTAATTATTAAGTAAATGCTGCTTTATTAAAAAATATATGTTTCATTTTTCGTAAATCTGAAAATAACTATTTAATATCATTTTTGCAGTCTAAATTTAACCGTCTTTGTTGCGGATCGCTCAACATTTCTGGAAGATCGAATTAAATTGAACCGTCTTAAGCCGGGAGCAGTCGAGCTTGTAAACAGTCACAGAATGTAGAAAGTTGGAAAAGGAACTTTTTAACGTGAAAAATCCGTCAACTTGGTGAAAAATCACGTGTCCAGATTTGTGTTGGCAGAACCTCCACTACTTGCTAGTTGTTGTACAGGACTTTTTGAGGAACTCGAGGGAGACATACCGTCTCTCATTACAATTGTTTAGTGGGAGAGAGAAAGAGTACTGTCTCGGAGGGTGACATGCCACCTCTTAATGTCGGAAGGTGATGTGGCCAGCTTTGACAGGGCATCTGCTCGAGAATTCTGTTCCCTGGGGATATGAAGGATCTGAACCTGCGGTATCCTGAGAAGGAGGGACTTTACAAGTGGGAGGTACTGAGCTAGCTGTTCGTTTTTTTCTTCGTAGTCCCCTTCTATTTGGAAGACAATGAGCCAAGAATCTTAGTAGACTATCAATCCTCTGACGTGGCAGTTGATGGCGAGTCTGAGTCCCGCAAATAAGGCTTCGTACTCGGCGACGTTTTTGGTGGCGAGGAATTTCAACCGGAGCCCATACTCCAAAGTGGTAAGTTCTGGGCTTACGAGAAGCAATCCTGCTCCTACGCCTTCGAGCCCAAACGCTCCATCAACTTACAGAGTCCACCGCTGATCGGGCTCGACTTGCGTGCTCTCTGTCTCTTCTGGTAGGGTATTTTCAACAACAAAATCGGCCAGGACTTGTGACTTGATGACGGTGCGTGGCAAAAAGTGGATGTCTAATTCGTCTAACTCTACCGTTCACTTGACCAATCGGTCAGACGCTTCTGGTTTCTGGAGGATTGCGCGCAGAGGTAGCTCGATCAACACTTTGATTGTATGGGCTTGGAAGTAAGGACGAAGCTTCCTGGCTGAGAAGACGAGTGCTAGGGGTGTTTTGTCTGCAGCTGGATACCGAGTTTTCGCATCTGAGAGGATCTTACTGAGGTAGTAGACGGGGTGCTGGATTCCCCCTTCATCCCTTACCAACACAGAACTTAGCGCCACAGGTGTGACGACGAGGTACAAAAAGAGTGTTTCTCCGGGAATAGGCTTTGACAGAAGCGGAGGGGAGGCCAGGTATTGCTTTAAAGCCTCAAAGGCAGTCTGACACTCATCTGTCCACTAGAACCCTGCAGTCCTGGATCCTATGAGAATATTGAAGAAAGGGAGGTACTTGTCTCCGGCCCGTGCCAAGAACCGATAGAGCGCTGTAATTCTCCCATTCAAACGTTGTACTTCTTTGAGGGTCTGAGGCGGTGACATCTCCTCGAGATCTTTGATCTTTTCTGGGTTAGCTTCTATCCCCCGTTGCGTTACCATGAATCTTAGGAACTTCCCCGACGTAACCCCGAACGCACATTTATTGGGGTTAAGCCTCATACCGTACTGAAGGAGGATTTTGAAACACTCTTTGAGGTCTTCTAGGTGATCACCTTGATAAATGCTTTTAACTAACATATCGTCCACATACTCTTCCATAGACTTGCCAATGAGATCCTTGAAAACTTTGTTCATGAGCCGTTGATAGGTTGCTCCCGCGTTTTTGATCCCAAAGGGGATCACTTTGTAACAGTAGATTCCTTTATCAGTTCAGAATGTTGTGTGCTCTTCATCTGCAGGATTCATCCGGATCTGGTTGTAGTCGGAGTAGGCGTCCATGAAGCTGAGGAGTCGATGCCCGACGGTTGAATCGACTAACTGATCGATCCTGGGAAGGGGGAAGCTATCCTTAGGGCGGGATTGATTGAGGATGGTGTAGTACACATACATCCTCCACTTCCCGGAAGACTTCTTCACCATGACAACATTGGCCAGCCAGGCGAGGTACTCTACCTC
This sequence comes from Platanthera zijinensis, assembly GCA_039513925.1. Lineage (NCBI taxonomy): Eukaryota > Viridiplantae > Streptophyta > Magnoliopsida > Asparagales > Orchidaceae > Platanthera > Platanthera zijinensis. Next base: position 47,127,835 of record CM077096.1, read on the forward strand.
CCGGATGAACTGGGCGTCGAGGAGCTTTTGTACATCTTCTTCAATTGCTTAGAGCCGTTTCGGGGAAAAGTTTCGCTTCTTCTGTATGACGGGTTCGCAATCCGGGTTTATGTTGAGAGAATGTTGGATGACTTGAGGATCTATGCCAGACATATCTTCAGGAGCCCAGACAAAGATGTCCTTGTTCTTGCAGAGGTAAGCTGTTAGCTCCTCCTTTTCATGTTGTAGCAGGAGGGACCCAAGCTGGACGATACGAGTAGGAACTGTTGGTGATAGGGGGACTTCGATCAATCCTTCGATAGGCATTCCCCGCTGCAGGATCGCCTAATCACATGGATCAAAGTCATCAATATTTAGAGTCGTGTCTTTGACGGGCTGCGCTTGCTTCAAGTAACAAGTCCTAGCAGCCTCTTGATTCTCGCGCACAACTCTGATCCCTCCTGAAGTTGGAAACTTCATCGCAAGATGGGGAATTGAGGGGATGGATTTGAAAATGGACTGGACTGGTCTTCCGAATATTGCATTGTAGGCTGAGCTTGAATCTACCAAAACAAACTGGACTTCATGTGTCGCCTGCCTTGGGAACTCTCCCATAGTAACTGGTAGGGTAATCACTCCCAACACCTGGACTGGATGGTTGTCGAATCCGTACACTGGTCCTGCAGCTGGTGTCAGATGCTGTCTGGAAAGCTTCATGTTCTGACGGGTGGAGGAGAACAGGACATCAACTGAGCTTCCATTGTCGACGAGGATTCGCTTGACATTATAGAAGGGATCCTCAATCACGGCGCTGATTACGAGAGGGTCTTGGTGAGGTGTTCAGAGCCCTTTGAGGTCTTCATCTTCGAAAGTTATGGTGGTATCTTGCCTACACTTTTTTATCTTCATGAGTGCCCCATGCGTGCATACCGAGAGTATTTGAGTGAAAAGAACGGGTGATCCGATGATGGTGTCGATGTTTTTGACCATCTGCCTACCACTGGCTCCTCCTTGCGGGGCATTTTGCTGATCTCTGGGCGGCCTAGGTGGGTACTGCTGGTCTTGTAGGCGTCCCTGTAAAAATCTTCCGAGTAACCCTAGGAAAACAAGACGCTCGATTTCTTCCTTCAAGCGGGCACAGTCCTCAGTAGTGTGCCATGTGCTTCGATGAAACTCGCAATACTTGGATTGGTCATTCCTGGGGTTATGAGCCAACTGCTTAGGCCGATACATGGCCGACTCATTCTGGATGGCGTAGAGTACGTTGGTGCGCGTAGTATTGAGGGTAGTGTAATCCCGAGGTGGCTGATCTTTCTGATGGTCACATCGGCGTTGCCCGTTCCGACGTTCTTCTCGGAATCTTCCTTCTTGGTGTTGAGGGACCGGCTCCTTCTCCCTCTTGCACTTCTGATTCCCATCGAACTGTTGACGATGAGTTTCAATGGCCTCGTCGGTTGCGATCTGCTCCTCTATGCGGTGTACAAGGTCGAGGTAGCTAGGGACGGTTTCCCTCATTAATGCTGAATAGAAGCCGCTAAGACGGATACCCCTAAGGAACACTCCTCTTAACAGCTCTGAGTCGACACTTGGGATTTGGCGAGCTTCCGCAGAGAACCTGTGGAAGAAGTCCTTCAAAGACTCCCATTCGTTATGGCGGATACCTGATAAATGGGAAGGGTCGCAGACGATCCTTCGATTTGCTATGAATTGATCTGCGAACACTGTCTCGTTAGCTTTGTGAATTTGGCTATGGTGCCCACCCTCAAGGAGTGAAACCATGTGCGGGCCTGCCCCTTGAGAGTGGCTGGGAATACTTGGCAGAGTAACTGATCAGGTGCGTTGTAGATCCTCATAATGGTAGTGAAGTGGTTGACATGTTCCAACGGATCGTCTGTTCCGTCGAACGTCTCGATATTCGGCAGCTTGAAACCATGAGGGATTGGATGAGCCAAGATTTGTGGTGCGAGGGGGAGCCTTGGCAGAGTGGTCGGCGAGTATGAATATCCTGTCGGCCCGCTTGCCGGTATTCTTCTGCGATCACCTCCCAAATTTCTTCCTTAGTGAACCTCTCGAGTGGGGGAAGTCGCTTGCCGGTATTCCTCTACAAGCCGGGTGAGTGGAGCTGGCGGCATCAGAGTATTCTTTGGGCGCCTCTTGTCTTGATGGAGCTTCTTGCTCCCCACCATGATTTGGCAGCAGCGGGTTAATTGGTGCTAGAGGAGGAGCAAGAGGCGCTCCCAGATTCCTGAGTAGAGCAAGCATTTCAATTTGCTGCTCTTCCATTTGTTGAACTCACCCCTCGAGGGTGGTGACGGGCGCGAATTCAGCTTCTGCTTCCAGCGGTACGCTCACGAGTGAGCGGGAGCGTGCCGACTCAGTGCATCCACCAGGGACAGATCCTTCAGCAGTGCGAGCGCTTCTTTTCACTGTTGAAGCAGAGCTTGGACGTTGCAAGGAGGGAGGTATTGTCTTCTGAAGGATGTTGGGAATAGTGGTTCCCACAGACGGCGCCAAACTATTGCGAACTAACTCGACGTCCCGGTCAGGCCGGAATTCTTGGACTGTCTTAGCTCTCGGAACGGTCGAGCACGCATACAGTCAATGAAAATAGAAAGTTGACACAATAGGTTTTAACATGGAAAAATCCCTCAACTGGGTAAAAAACCACGTGACCAGATCTGTGCCGGTCAATGTCCACTATCAGCTTGCGGTTACAGTTATGCTCTGAGAATCGAGGGAGACAAGCCGCTTCTCATTACAACTTGGGGGTGAGAGAGAATTCCTGACTCGCAACGGGCAACAGGCTGCGCCGAGGGAGTGCTGGATTCTGCTTGGTGGTCGGTGTGCTTGAGCGCTGGTGGTGGTCATCTTCTTCCCTTCTCTGCGTACTTGGGGACTTGGGCGTTCCTCTGGCTCGTAGGCGGCTTGAAGATTACCCGAGGGAGGAGTTCGGCAGAGCTCTGGCCTGAGGAAGAAGAAGACCGGGGGAGCGAAAATGTGAGAAATGAGGAGGCATTGAGCTCCTTTTATAGCCTCCAGAAGGTGGTTATGGCGGACCCCCCACTAACCTGGTGGTTAGTGGGTGGTTATCTGCGGATCGGACGGTGACGGAGACTCCGTAGCGATCGGACGATGGCCAACCTGCAAGCGGCGGCGGCGGTCTGACAGCCATGCGGTGGCGAGCGGCGGGCGGCGGTAGCTATCGAAAGGGTGGCCCCCCATGATCCTCCTATTGTGGAGGAGATCATGGGAGGTGGGTTGACCGGTCAAATCCATAATCTCCATAATGTTGGATCTAGTGGACAACCTTAGAGGGTGGTGAATAAGGTTTTATGAGTTAATTGAAATTTTGAATTATTTTTGTCCATAAAAACTAGTTCTGGAAGCTACCGTGAGGCACTAACTTGTTAGCGCGCGGCGGTAAGTCACAGACCTCGTTTTCCTGGGTAAATCTCTACTTGGAGATTTATGCACTCTTCAGAGAAACACCAGCTGACATCAACAACATTACAAATAATAAAAACAGCAGTCCATGAATTTTATTCAAACTAAATCAACAACTATTTTTACAGTTACAACTTGATCTTCATGACGCTGGAGATCGGAGGCGGTGAAAATAAAATCTCTTTTTTGTTTTCTATACCGACCCACTACCCGGACTGGTTGGCTCTCTCCCTTTCCCTCCAAGAAAGGTCTTCGAGCCGGCTCTTCACCTCCACACAAGGAAGGGTCTTAGAGCCCCGCTAGATCCACCGATCTAGACGTCCCTATCCCCATGATGATTTTCCACGGAATCCTACCCCGGATTCCGACGACCTTCCCCGATCGATTTCTCACGAAACCCTTCCCGAATTTCGACGACCCTCCGGTCGATTTTCCTCACACAAAAAACTAGACAAAAAGAGTTTAAAGTAAAATACAAGGAATAAGAGAAAACTCCCCTCTAACTAGAACCCTTGGTGTTGATGACGATTCTTTTGCAAGGGTTCGATCTTTGTGGCTTGAGAGTCTTCCTCTTTGATGTTCTTCAGATCTGCAAAGGCATGCGCTTGATGAGAGTTTATATAGCGAGGATCCTTCACGTGAAACTTAGGACGTAGGCTTCTAGATCATCATGTTGGTAGCCTTCAATTCGTGTGCATGAATTCCTTTTGATCTCCTCTGAAAAACTCTCCTCCTCAATAAGTTGGGATGACCCCTTTCTTCCCTTTAGACGGCTAGGGCAAACTCCCCTTTCAAATTTCATGAAAAAAACCCCACTAGAAACTCAAGTTTGGGCTATTTAAATAGAGAGAGATGTGCAGGAAGTTACCGCGGGGCAGTAACTAGTTGTAGCGCGGCGGTAACTTCCAGAGAACAAAATCCCAACTTTTTTTTCATGTGCTTGCAACCGAACAACTCCGGCCTCCTATTCGTTGCACTCCTTGGCTCGCCAGAGATCTTTGTGCTTGCAACCAATCGACTCTCCGTAGTCGTTGTCATTCTTGGCTCGCCGGAGTTCTTCGTGCACGAATGGGAGAGAGACGACTTTCTTCCTTTTAGACGAAGATGATCGGAACGGACGCAAGGAGGTGTCCGAAACCTCAAGTGCAGGAACTTCTGTCTAACTTTCGTCTGGATTTCCTTATTCAATCCGGGCATAGAAACCAAGGCGGCATTTTATACGTTTTCATGAAAATAGGCTACTGCCGGCGGTAATATTAGCGTCCGGCGGTAGGTTCGCGCGCTTGTTGTGGCAGCTGCCGTCCAAATCTGGAATAATATTCAAAACGAATATTTGCCGTTTTATCGTTGCAAGCGCCGACGGTTATAGCTTCCTCCGCGCGGTAATGTTGGACGCAACGATTCGAGAACAGCGCGTCGATATTCGCCGATCGGCAAGCGCGACGCGGTAGGGCTAGAGCCGATTTCTTCCAGAGCGCTAAGTCCAAATAATTCATTTCGGTAGAGCCTGCGGCAGTACTAGCGTCAGGAGGTAGGCCAGCGCCTCGACGAATCTGGCTCGACGTTCGTCGAAGGACTAGCGCGGCGCGGTAAGACTACCGCCAATTTCTTCCCGAGCGCTAAGTCCAACTAATTCATTGTGGTAGCGCCTGCGGTAGAACTAGCGTTAGACGGTAGGCCAGCGCCTCAACGAATCTGGCTCGACGTTCGTCGAAGGCCTAGCGCGACGCGGTAAGAGATAGCGTTTGGCGGTAGCATCCATAGGAGCCTTTTTCCTTTGCTTGCATCTGTCAACTTGCACACTCTATCAACACACGACATGATCAGATACAACCTGAGAGTTGATATTCTCAAACACAGGGAATGTGAAACATCGGTTCCAACACATAATAGGAGGATCATGGGGAAAGAGTGGTTAATGCACCCTCAAGGCTTTAAATGGGGCTTCATCCCCATCAAAGATAATGAGGCGCAATGACTCATGAAGTTTATTTTCCAAGAACCAAATGACAATCTATCTCAATGTGTTTTGTTCGTTCATGATAAACGGTGTTGGAGGTGATATGGAAGGCGACTTGATTGTCACAAGCCAAAGGAATTGACGAAAGATTCTTTATTTGTAAATCACTTAATAAGTTGAGAAGCCAACTTAACTCACAGCAGACTGAAGCCATTGCCCAATATTCTGATTTAGCTTGGATTTAGAAGCTGTGGATTGTTTCTTGGATTTCTAGGAGATGAGATATTAGCCCAATAGAATACAGAAGTTAGTTATTGAATGCCTAGTCATTGGACAAGAGGCTCAGTCGGCATCGCAAAATGCAGACAGTTGTAAATTGGAATCTGCTGCAAATTAAAGTCCTTGTTTGATTGTACCTTTAACATACCGCAGAACTTTGTGATCCATATGTAAGTGAGGTTTTTGAGGAGTGTTCATAAATTGACTCAAAATGTGGGCATAATAGGCTAAGGCTCCGTTTGGGGGGACTTATTTTTACCGGTCAAGCGGTCATGGCCGCATGAAACGGAGCTTAATTAAGTCCCGGTTCATACAGTCATGACCGCTTGACCGGTGAAAATAAGTCCCCCCAAACGGAGCCTAAATCTGGTTGAGAAACAGTCAGATAAATCAGACGTCCTATAATTCTGTGATAGACTGTGGGATCAAGTAATAACTTTCCATCATGATTAGAAAGATGATGATTTTGCTCTGTGGGAATTAAGCTTGGTTTGCCATCAGATAAACCTGCGTCTGTAATGATATCTTGCACATATTTTTGTTGATGTAGGAATAAGCCTTTGTTATCTCGAAGTATTTCCAATCCTAAGAAATAGGAAAGTGATCCCAATTTTTTTAAAGGGAATTGTTGATGCAAAGTTTTTGTCATGTTAGCAATATTAGTTTGATGTGTCCCGGCAAGAATGATATCATCTATGTATGCCAATAAGGCCATAAAATGCTCTTGATTTTTCATGATAAAAAGAGAGTGATTACATTGAGATTGTGTGAAACCAAGAGATATGAGAGTGTTTGAAAAGTTTGAAAACCGTTGCCTGGAGGATTGTTTAAGTTCATAAAGCAATTTCAGGAGACGACAAAAAAAATTATGTTTATCTGGAGAGGTAAATCCTGGAGGCATGCACATATATACTTCTTATAGCAAGTTTTCATGAAGAAATGCATTGTTGACATCTAGTTAGTATAGATGTCATCCCTTGGAGACTGCCACAACAAGAAGAGTCTGAACGGTGGTCATCTTGGATACGGGCGCAGACGTGTCCTGGTAGTCAAGACCTTCTATTTTGGTGTAGCCTTTAGCCACCAATCGGGCTTTATATGATTCAATTGAATCGTCAAGCATGTGTTTTAGTTTATAAATCCATTTACATCCTACAAACATGCTTTCCTGGTGGTGGGAAAGTGTTATCCAAGTCTTTTTGTCTTCTAAGTCTTGAATTAATTTCTAATTGCATGACATTTTTCCAATTCTCATCTTGGTAAGCATATGTAAGAGGTTCTTTGCTCAAATCTTACTTCTATCTCGTACAAAATCAGTTCAATACTTATAACAAAATTTTTAGAACTGATAATGGTTCAGAATTTTGTAATCACATTCTCAAACAATTTTTTGTAGACCACAACATCCTACATCAAACTAGTTGCTTTTATACTCCTCAACAAAGTGACATTCCTGAACGTAAACATCGTCATATCCTTGAGATTGCTTGGGTTCTACAATTCCAAGCATCCTTACTTATAGAATTTTGGGGGGAATGTGTTCTTATGACCACATGTCTTATTAATAAAATTCCTTCTAGTGTGCTTGATCATAAAACTCCATATGAACTTTTGTTTAAAACACCTCATATTTACTCTTGTTGCAAATCGCTCAAGGCCCCTGGTAGACCAGACTAAATAGAATCTCCTTAGCCCGGGAGTGGTCTAGCGCGCAAACAGTCACAGAAATAGAAAAACTGGAAAAGGAATTTTTTTAATGCGAAAATCCGTCAACTAGGTGAAAAACCACGTGGTCGGATCTGTGCCGGTCAAACCTCCATTGTTTGATGGTTGTTGTACAGAGCTTTATTGAAGAACTCGAGAACAACAAACCGTCTCTCGTTATAATTATTGAGAGAGAGAGAAAGAGAGTGGAGGAAGAGCTCAGAGGGTGACAAGCTACCACTTGCGGAATTAAGTATTTTTTTGTGAGTTGTCAGGAGCGATTCACTTGTTGCATCTTGAAGTCCTCTACAGGTGCTCAAAAGCGGGACCAACTTGTTGTGCTAGTTCCGATGATTTCCGGGGCTTGGAAGCTCGAGTGATGCGCTCGACGCACCCTATCCTCTGTGGTTTGTCTCATGTTGTGCTTAGAGGAGTCTAGAATGGCTGATTTCCTAACGCTTGATGGGCTTGTTGCTGAGTTGAGGGCGCTGGAAACACGGAGCGCGCTGCTCGCCTAAATGTAGTCAAGCGGTCCTTGACGGGCTCTGAAGCTGGTCTTGTCAACTGCTGGCAGTGCGGGGCGCATAAACTTTGGGAGCTCTGGCGGGCCCGATCGGCTGACATTGGGGAGGCATGCGGTTGGTTCGATCGACACGCCGACGGCTGATGGCAAAGGGCAATTATTGGTCCTCTTGTGATCTTTAGAGTGTTGGATGTATCTTGTAGGAGGCTTCGGCATGCAAATTGGACTTCAGCGGTCTTGACGGTAGAGAGCGTGGAGGCGCAATTGGAACAAGGTGCGCAAGGAGGAGGCACGCGTGGGAGCGCGCAAGGAGGAGGCGCTCACGGGATCACGCATGGAAGAGGCGTGCACAGGAGCGTGCATGGAAGAGGCGCGTGCGGGAGCGTGCGTGGAAGAGGCGCGTGCGGGAGCGTGCGTGGAAGAGGCGCGCGCACGAGCTCGCATGGAAGAGAAACAAAGAGAGAGAAAGTCGTACGAGGAGGAAAGAGAAAATCCGTAGGAGGATTTTCAGGCCAAGAAGAGAATGAAAATGAAGGGGAATGAGGGTCTATTTAAGGATTCTAAGAGGGGTAAGCCGACAATTTCCCCCGATGACTACCAGACGGACGAATAGGAACGCTCTGTTTAGAGCACGCAGATCACAAATTTTACGAAAAATGATGAAACCACCCCAAGGCGATTTAAACCTCGAACGGAAAAATAACCGCCCCACCGGTGAGGGGTGGGCCTGGCAAGGCCTCCGGCCGGCGGCCAATGTCGGGCGGTCAATTTGGTTGCCCAACTTGGGCGAAGGGAAGGACGCTCGTCATGAGGGGTGGCGCCGAACGACGGGCAGCCAACTGACCACCCACTTGCGGCAAACGGGTAGGCCGCCCCTGTCAGGGGCGGCAACCGAAGACGGGCGGGCGGTTGGCCTCCCATTTGCGGCAATAGGGAGGCCGCCCCTGTTAGGCGCGGCGGACGAAGACGGGCGGCCGGTTGGCCACCCGTGTGTGGCAACAGGGAGGCTTCCCTTATCAGGGGCGGCGACCAATCGACCGCCTGTTTGCTGCAACAGGAAGGCCGCCCCTTCAAGGGCGGCAGAAGGGGACGGGCAACCAGATTGGCCTCCCGTCTAAGGCAAGCGGGGGGCCGACCCGGTTTAGGTGGCGGGAGAGAGGGGGGGGGGGGGGGGGGGGGGGGGCGGCCCCGTCCTGAGCGGTTACGTGTCGGGTGGTGATGATGACGACGATAGCGATGACGATGACGACAATGGCGGCGGTTGCTTTGGCGGTTACACCTCGGATAGTTACGTTGTTAGTGGGGGCTCTTTGGATAACCGCACCCCATGCATGAGGTGCGACTAGCGCTTCTAAGGAGACCCCATCAACTCTGATCACTTGCTTAACATGGTATCAGAGCAGTGGCAATTCAAACCAACTTACATATCATAATCTTTCTAAAATCTTCAACAATGAGTACAAACTTGGAGGTATCCAACCCTGATAAAGAAGAAAAGATTTCAAAGAATTCACAATCCTCATTACCCAGTTATTTTAATTTGCAAAACTCAGATGCTCCATGAACGATGCTAGTTAGTCAAGTATTGGAAGTAACATCCAATTAAATTCCATGGAGACGTTCCATGGAAATGGCTCTTGCGTGAAAAAATAAGCTAGGGTTTGTTGACGGATCCCTACAACGGCCCGCCGATGGAGATGCCAATCTTCAGAGATGGGAACAAATCAACAAAATGGTGATCTCTTAGATCATCAGTGTAGTCTCCGAAGATATTGGTAATTCAATTCTTCACGCCCATACAATGCGCCGCTCTCATGTGGAAAAACCTACAGCGGCGATTCTCCGCAAGCAGAGGATCCATGATCTATAGTCTTCGGAAAGCTATATCCATCTGGGCCAAAATGGACTGAAGATTGAATAATACTACACAAAACTGAAGCAATTGTGGGATGAGTTAGAAGCCATAATGAAGGCATGGGAAGCCCAACAAGAGGAACAAAAGTTAATGCAATTTTTAATGGGACTCAATGATATTTACAAACCGGCAAGAGGACAAACTCTATTAATGAAACCCCTACCAAGTATTGAAGATGCCTACTCCATGATTCAACAAGAAGAAAGACAAATGAGCTCCTCTCAATTCATGTCTATGGAAGAAATGACTGCAACCCTCATGTCTGGGGAATTTTTTTTGGTATGAGTAGCGTTCCCTCCTCTAGGAACGCTTTTAAATTAATATTATGCGGACCCCACCTAATTTTCACTTTCCCGCTGTTGAGTTGCAGAACTCTCTTCTTCTTTCCGCTTTGGTGCTAGGTTTTTTCTTTTTTCGACCTACACTTTCATCTCCTCCGCCCTTTATCTCTTCCCCCACCGCCCGCCGCCTCCTCTCGAGGCCTCGTTGCCTGCACCGACATCTATTTAGGTATTATCTTTAAGTTCAAAGGGTTTTCCGAGCTTTCTTGCCTGCAGCAACATCCATTTGGAGTAGGGATCCATGGAGAAGGGGGGTACATAAATGGGGTTCAGCCAGGGGCGGATCTAAGGGGGGGCCGACGGGGGAGCGAGCCCCCCCAAGGATTTTGGTAAAATAGATGATGAATTTGTGTTCCTCTCATCGAGCCAGTGGATTTTGACTACTTATACATCAAATACGGTGTCCGAATAAGAGAGAAAAGAGTCCAGAAAGGTGAAGACATTTAATTTTTTTTGTTGGAGGATGAGAAAGTTGACATGAGATGTAACTGATTTAATTAATTTTTATGAAGATAACATATATAAATCTAGTTAAGATAGCTGCAAACAATTTTGACCCTGCGAAGTCCACATTTTTCTTTACTCATAGCTTCTTTGAAATCTTTGAAATAAACACTATCGTCATCTTCAACACGATATAACACGACGTCTTCTTTACTTAACTCTTGTAATCTTATTTATTTTCTCAGTGTCTCCTTTATTATAACCTAGGAGTACACGAGATCAAAATCAATGAATTTTGACTACGTGTTTCTTTAACTTTTTGAATAGTTTGGGCCCCTTTATTGAAATTCTCATTCTCTGCAGAAGCATGCGTTCATACTTTTACTTTGAGTTCGTTTTAATATGAAGTTCTCTTACTTTAAAGAGGAACTTTCATATGTTCTTAGGGGTGTTGACGAATGACGACGACAATGTGGTCAGTCGAATGTTTAAATACTGATGATAATACTTTATACTTTTATTGCAACTCATACTTTGTAGTAATTAAGCCATCTTAAACATTTTCATTGCAATCAATATATTTTTCTTGGATTTATTTACTTCATCAAACAAATATTTAACTTGAACAAACAATTCAAATTGAAATTGTTAATCCTTTTTAAATTATCACATTTCAAATTATTGAAAAGTTATTATTATGTATATTGCAACAAAGATCAGACCAGCATCACACAATATTCCATTTATTCTAAAAACTGATAAAAGACTGAGCTCAGATGTCTCTAAATAGATAAGTTACAATAAGAAATAATTCTTTTTTATGACTCAATTGTGATATCTCTACATGTGTAAAATTTGGTATAGACGTTGATCATAAAAAAAAATTCTTCGCCTTTTGATTGGGCCCCCCTAGTCAAATTTCCTGGATCCGCCCCTAGGTTCAGCAGTGATAATATGTTCAACATTGAACATATGACTGTACATACAGTTGTACATTGAACATAAAATACAGTTGGATTACTACTAAAAGTTAAATACAGTTGTATATTGAACATAAAATACAGTTGTACTGCTACTTAAAGTTAAATACAGTGGTCTAATGAAAATAAAATACAGTTGGTCATCTAACTTAAACATACGACTGTACATACAATTGTACATTGAACATAAAATACAGTTGAACTACTACTAAAAGTTAAATATAATTATACATTGAACATAAAATACAGTTGGTCATTTAACTTGAAAAAACTCTAGCACAATAACTAACTAGACATACAATCTCACATTAAACTTGATGAAATACTGCAGTCATATTACCCAAGTCTGATCTGCAGCCATACTACAGATCTTCAAAATAATAAAAACTTAAAACTATTTGCGGCGGCAGAAAACACAGCTCATGTTCGTAGTTCTTCACAAGCCCGATCTCCAGTCTGCAGAGCGATGAAGTCGGACCTAAAAGTTTGCTGAAAATGGAGGAGTACCAGGCGAGAAGGTCACCGCAGGAGAACGCAGGTCTTCAGTCGCCGTCTAGGTTAAGGAATGGCGGAGGTCGCCGCCTAGGTTAAGGAATGGCGGAGGTCGCCGCCTAGGTTAAGGAAGGAATGACAGACGAAAATCGCGGCGAAAAAAAACACTCGGGGGAAGCAGACGGGTGGGCCCAACGTTATTTGAAATTCTAATTTAAAAGCGTTCCTAGAGGAAGAAACGCTACACATACCTAAAAAAAATTCCATGTCTGGACCTAATCTGTATCATGGACAGCCTCAAAATTCTACCACGAATCAGCGAAAAAATTCTCAAAATCAACCTGGACTATGTTAAAGAAATGATCAAAACGTGTCCTGGTAGTCAAGGCCTTCTGTTTTGGTGTAGCCTTTAGCCACCAGTCGGGCTTTATATCATTCAATTGAATCGTCAAGCATGTGTTTTAGTTTATAAATCCATTTACATCCTACAAACATGCTTTCCTGGTGGTGGGAAAGTGTTATCCAAGTCTTATTGTCTTCTAAGTCTTGAATTAATTTCTAATTGCATGACATTTTTCCAATTCTCATCTTGGTAAGCTTCAGCATATGTAAGAGGTTCTTTGCTCAAATCTTACTTCTATCTCATACAAAATCAGTTCAATACTTATATCAAAAATTTTAGAACTGATAATGGTTCAGAATTTTGTAATCACATTCTCAAAAAATTTTTTGTAGACCACAACATCCTACATCAAACTAGTTGCTTTTATACTCCTCAACAAAGTGACATTCCTGAACGTAAACATCGTCATATCCTTGAGATTGCTTGGATTCTACAATTCCAAGCATCCTTACTTATAGAATTTTGGGGGGAATGTGTTCTTATGACCACATGTCTTGTTAATAAAATTCCTTCTAGTGTGCTTGATCATAAAACTCCATATGAACTTTTGTTTAAAACACCTCATATTTACTCTTGTTTTGGATCGCTCAAGGTCCCTAGTAGATCAGACTAAATAGAATCGCCTTAGCCCGGGAGTGGTCTAACACGCAAACAGTCACAGAAATAAAAAAACTAGAAAACGAATTTTTTTAATGTAGAAAACCCGTCAACTGGGTGAAAAACCACGTGGCCGAATCTGTGTCAGCCAAACCTTCATTGTTTGATGGTTGTTGTACAGAGCTTTATTGAAGAACTCGAGAACAACAAGCCGTCTCTCGTTATAATTATTGAGAGAGAAGAGAATGGAGGAAGAGCTCAGAGGGTGACAGGCTACCACTTGCGGAATTAAGTATTTTTTTGTGAGTTGTAAGGAGCGATGCACTTGTTGCATCTTGAAGTCCTCTACAGGTGCTCAGAAGCGGGAGCAACTTATTGCGCTAGTTCCGATGATTTCCGGGGTTTGGAAGCTCGAGTGACGTGCTCGGCGCACCCTATCCTCTGTGGTTTGTCTCATGTTGTGCTTAGAGGAGTCTAGAATGGCTGATTTCCTGATGCTTGGTGGGCTTGTTGCTGGGTTGACAGTGCTGGAAACACTAAGCGCGTTGCTCGCCTAAATGTAGTCAAGCGGTCCTTGACGGGCTCTGAAGCTGGTCTTCTCAATTGCTGGTGGTGCGGGGCACATAAATTTTGGGAGCTATGGCGGGCCCGGTCGGCTTACATTGGGGAGGCATGCGGTTGGTTCGATCGACACACGGACGGATGATGGCAAAGGGCAATTATTGGTCCTCTAGTGATCTTTAGAGTGCTGGATGTATCTTGCAGGAGGCTTCGACATGCAAATTGGACTTCAGCGGTCTTGACGGCAGAGAGCGTGGAGGCGCAATTGGAATGACATGCGCAAGGAGGAGGCACGCGCGGGAGCGCGCAAGGAGGAGGCGCTCACGGGAGCACGCATGAAAGAGGCGTGCACAGGAGCGTGCATGGAAGAGGCGCGTGCGGGAGCGTGCGTGGAAGAGGTGCGCGCACGAGCGCGCATGGAAGAGAAACGAAGAGAGAGAAAGTCGTAGGAGGAGGAGAGAGAAAATCCGTAGGAGAATTTTCCGGTCGAGAAGAGAATGAAAATGAAGGGGAATGAGGGTCTATTTATAGATTCTAAGAGGGGCAAGCCGGCAATTTCCCCGATGACTACCAGACGGACGGATAGGAACGCTCTGTTTAGAGCACGCAGATCACCAATTTTACGAAAATGATGAAACCACCCTCAGGCAGTTTAAACCTCGAATGGAAAAATAACCGCCCCACCTGTGAGGGGTGGGCCTGGCAAGGCCTCCGGCCGGCGGCCAATGTCGGGCGGCCAATTTGGCCGCCCAACTAGGGCGAAGGGAAGGACGCCCGTCATGAGGGGCAGCGCCGAACGACGGGCAGCCAACAGACCACCCACTTACGGCAAACGGGGAGGCCGCCCCTGTCAGGGGCGGCAACCGAAGACGGGCGGCCGGTTGGCCTCCCATTTGCGGCAACAGGGAGGCAGCCCATGTTAGGTGCGGCGGCCGAAGACGGGCGGCCGGTCGGCCACCTGTGTGTGGCAACAGGGAGGCTGCCCTTGTCAGGGCGGCGACCAATCGACCCCTATTTGCTGCAACAGGAAGGCCGCCCCTTCAAGGGCGGCGGAAGGGGACGGGCAACCAGATTGGCCGCCCATCTAAGGCAAGCGGGGGGCCGACCCCCTTGGGGCGGCGGCAACTCGGTTTTGGCGGCGGGAGAGAGGTGGAGGGCGGCCCTGTCCTGAGCGGTTACGTGTCGGACGATGATGATGACGGCGATAGCGACGTCGATGATGGCAGTGGCGGCGGTTACACCTCGGGTAGTTACGTTGTTAGTGGGGGCTCTTTGGATAATCGCACCCCATGCATGAGGTGCGACTAGCACTTCTAAGGAGACCCTATCAACTCTGATCACTTGTTTAACATGGTATAAGAGCAGTGACAATTCAAACCAACTTACAGATCGATCATCATCTTTCTAAAATCTTCAACAATTAGTACAAACTCGGAGGTATCCAACCCTGATAAAGAAGAAAAGATTTCAAAGAATTCACAATCCTCATTACCCAGTTATTTTAATTTGCAAAACTCAGATGCTCCATGAACGATGCTGGTTAGTCAAGTATTGGAAGTAACATCCAATTAAATTTCATCGAGACGTTCCATGGAAATCGCTCTTGCGTGAAAAAATAAGTTAGGGCTTGTTGACCGAACCCTACAACGGCCCGCCGATGGAGATGCCAATCTTCAGAGATGGGAACAAATCAACAAAATGGTGATTTCTTAGATCATCAGTGTAGTCTCCAAAGATATTCGTAATTCAATTCTTCACGCTCATACAGCGCGCCGCTCTCATGTGGAAAAACCTACAGCGGCGATTCTCCGCAAGCACAGGATCCATGATCTATAGTCTTCGGAAAGCTATATCCATCTGGGCCAAAATGGACTGAAGATTGAATAATACTACACAAAACTGAAGCAATTGTGGGTTGAGTTAGAAGCCATGACCTCCATTCCATCCTATATATATCTACAACTCAATACCCAGTAATGAAGGCATGGGAAGCTCAACAAGAGGAACAAAAGTTCATGCAATTTCTGATGGGACTCGAATGATATTTACAAACCGATAAGAGGACAGACTCTATTAATGAAACCGCTACTAAGTATTGAAGATGCCTACTCCATGATTCAACAAGAAAAAAGACAAATGAGCTCCTCTCAATTCATGTCTATGGAGGAAATGACTGCAACCCTCATGTCAGGAACCAATCTGTATCATGGACAGCCTCAAAATTTTACCATGAATCAGCGAAAAAAGTCTCAAAATCAACCTGATTCTGATACTATGTTAAAGAAATGATCAAAACAAATAAAGATTGAAGAATGAGAAAATTTTCCTCTCATGCTCCAGGATTCTCTCTTGTTTTTTTTTTATATTACAAATAGTGGTCCTAGCTACTACAGGAGAAAGATGCTCCTTTATACATATACAAGAGTAGAGAGTGGAAAACAGAAAAAAATAATAACTAACTTATTTGAAAATAATTTAAAATAACAGAAAACATTATAATTACAGATATGTCCATTTATAAATTTTAACAGGCTGAAGCTTGGAAGATGCCGACAGGCTATATTATATAGGCAAAATTATCAAATTGGTCCCTAAACTTTGGGTACTTTTTCAAATCAGTCCCTAAACTTTCAAATGATTCAAATAGGTCCCTAAACTATTAAAATCACTTCAAACTAATCCCAAAGGATTTTTAATTATTATAATATTTTATTTTTTTTAATATATTATTTACTCCTCCCCCGCTTCTCATTTCCTCCGCCCGATACCAGCTGCTGTAAAAAAACGGTCTTGCTCGTCGATCTTTCCGACCCTGTACAAGGTCTCGCAGTTCTGCTCGCCGGAGCTAGGGGTGCAAACGAGTCGAGCTCGAGTCGAGCATGGCAAAATTTCCAAGCTCGAGCTCGAGCTCGAAGAGCTCATTTATTCCAGCTCGAGGTCGAGCTCAATGCCAACTTATCGAGCTCGCGAGCTCGAGCTGCTCGCGAGCTTTTTAGCTAATGAACTTTATTTTCTTATATTTATATTTATATATATATATATATAATTTTAAAATATATAAATAAAAAGCTCGCGAGCCAATAAATAAAAAGCTCGCGAGCCGGCTCGCGAGCTCATGAATAACAATAGATGAGCTCGAGCTTGACTCGTAATCGAGCTCGAGCTCCACAGGCTCGAGCTCGAGTCGAGCTTTTTTCGAGCCGGCTCATCGAGCTTTCGAGTCGGCTCAACTCAACTTGCACCCCTAGCCGGAACTCATCCATCCTCCCCGCCGGTGACATTATTAAAATAATAAGTTTCTTTCATTTCTCTCGCTGTCTTCTATTTCCCCGGCTGGTGTTTTAGGGTATTTTGTTCTGCTCGCCGGATTTTGTTTTAGGATTTTGCTTACAAGACATATTTCGTTATAAAACAAATGCAATTAATGTGAAAATTATTTTGTGCTAGCTTATACTGGGTGGTTTTGTTTGAGTAAATTAGAATGCTTAATTTATTTTTATAATTTTATAATCATTTTTTTAGAATTATCTAATATTTGTAATATTGCATTGAAATAAAAATTTAATTAAATAAAAAAAAGAAACGAAAAATCACTTTAGGATTATTTTGAAGTGATTTTAATAGTTTAGGGACCTATTTGAATCATTTGAAAGTTTAGGGACTGATTTGAAAAAGTACCTAAAGTTTAGGGACCAATTTGATAATTTTGCCTATTATATATTATTAAAAATATTAAATGCGTATGTGTCTTTGTAATAATGCCGTGCGAGCAACTTGTTTGAATTATAACACGTGTTCATTTGTCTGCTTGTTGCAACTTGGCAGCGTTGTATAATTAATTAGAAACTGAAAAGTCAGGGTGTATGACGCATGATGCATGCGTTAGGGTACTTAGATTTTGTTGGAAAGTAACCTTTCTAATCATTAAAATTTTATTTGAAAAACATGTTTTGATTTTCGTAAATGGGTCACCCATAATTTATATAAAAACCGAGCTGCGATTAATCAGAATCTCATAACCCACACTAATTCCGCCACCGCCCCGAGCGCGATTCGAGCGCCCGATCCATGCGCGATCTGTGCACGCAATCCTTTCACCATCACGCACACAACCAACCAACCGCGACTGACGAAACGACCGGCAGACGCCGCCCCCCGGCGAGTCGCCCCATGCTTGGATGGTGCTCCCGCGGCCGGCCTCATGGCCAACCGCGGTTGTCCGTCGCGGACGGCGCGGCTGCACAGCCGCGACCCCAAGGCGCGGGTGGCGCTGCTGGCACTGCAGCCATCCTCCCTGGCCAGTGCGTCTGCGGCCGACCTCCCTGCTGGCCGCGGCCGCACCTCGCAGCCGCAAACCCGCAGCCGCAAACCCGCTGCCGCTAGGGGCGGTCGGCCTCCCCGGTTGGTGCGCCTATGACCGACCTCCCGATCGATCGCGGTCACGCCTATGACCGGCCTCCAGACCGGTCGTGGTCGCGCCTCTTGAACCACGGGCCCACGGCCGCAAGGCGCGACTTGCCTTCCCTGCCAGCACTCCTATAGTCGGCCTACTAGCCGGTCGTGGCCGCGCCTCGGATCCGCGAGGTGCGGCCGGTGCCGGCAGCCGGCCTGGCTGGCCATGGCCGCGGTGGTCGCAAGTATGTGGCCGCAAGGCACGGTTGGTGTCGCACGCTCGGCCTCCCCGACCGGCCGCGCCTCTCCCTCCTCCCCCGGCGGCCACTTGTCATCGGGGGCTTGTCGCCCAGAAAGCACCAACAACGAACCCTCTCCGCCGTCCGATCATCTCTCTTCGATCATCACTGCTCGTTTCACAGATAACCACCCTCATAACCGCTGGCGTAACTACCATCATGGGTGGATGTAAATAACAAAAATAATTACAATCTGTGCGTAGTAAAATCATAAAAAATAATACGCGTCTTAAACAATATTAGAAATTGTCTGTAATTTATAATTTAGGTGATTACGGTCTCCGGATAACCATGAAAATTCTGAACTACCCCCGTGATCTATAAATAGAACCTCAGACCCTCTCTCATTATAACTTTTTCGCTCCTAGTATTCTCCTCCTACATGTTAGAGCTCTGTCGGAATCCTCCTACGATCAACCTCCCTTCGAGCGCTTTGAAGATTCGTCAAAGTCATCGATGTTCCAACATGCAAGGCATTCTGCCAGCCTTCTTCAGTAATCCTTCTACGCGTCACCCTCCAGCATTTAGAGTACGGGTAACGACCGCGAGCGCTCTACACCACCAGAGAAGACCAATGTTAAGATTCGCGAGCGGTGGCCTGTCACCCTCCGAGCGAGTCTCGTGTCTCTCTCCCCCAAGTTGTATGAGGAACGGTCTGTCACCCTCAATTTCTCCAAAACCATGTAAACAGAAGCAAATTGTGAAGTTTGACTGACACCGTACCAGTCATGTGGTTTTACACCCTATTCAAGGATTTTTCATGTTAAAAATCTACTTGTCAATTTCTCTACTTACTTTTTGACTGATTGCGTTCTCGACCGCTCCGCTGTCTAAGGCGGCCAAGTTTAGTCTGCTCTACCAAGAGCTTCGAGCGACCCACAATAATTTGGCATCAAGTATGTGAGTAGAATTCCCCAAAATTCGAAGAAGATCCAAAAGACAGTAACCTCTGCACAACGGAACTCGCAACTTGAAACCATGGCAAGGACTCACGCAACCCAAGGATATTCCCTAGAAGGATGCATCAACCCCGATCCTTTCCACACTCTCATTAGCGCACCTCAGGTGTAGGAGGCAAAGATCATGCCCATGACCGCACTAACAGGGTGCGCCCATCCCTTATTTAACATGCCTAGTGACTAGACTCTCACAACGCCCAACAAGTGTTTCTAATGGTCTCCTTTGTACATGTAACCAATAGAGTTAATTACTTGCTCTTCATAAACATGTTTATTGTGTTGGTGGGCGGCGCTAGCATCCGGACTACAAAATAAGGGTGTTGTTATTAGCAAACCTACTTTTGTTTCTAGCAAACCAGAAAAAAACAGATTCAGTCATTTTTTGCATTTTTTTCTTCCCAAAAATTACTACTAGCAAACCAATCTTGCTTTTTGGAAATTTTTGCATTTTTGAATTTTGAGCCCCAAATATTTCTCATTTGAAAAAGTGATCAACATGAAAGTTGTAGATCTCGATGAGATCTACAACTTTCATGTTGATCATTTTTTTGATTTGAAGCCGTTTAGGCCTCCAATTTGGGCCCTAAAAAAGACATGCACGGAACGTACAGATTTTCGGCGTGATTTTTTTTGGAGCCCAAATCGGGGGTCTAAACTACTTCAAATCAAAAAATGTTCAACATAAAAGTTGTAGATCTCGTCGAGATCTACAACTTTCATGTTGAACACCTTTTGATTTGAAGCCGTTTATGCCCCCGATTTGGCTCTCGAAAAAAATCACGCCGATCTCGGCGTCCGTACATATGTACGACGTAACTTTTTTCAGGGGCTAAATCGGGGGTCTAAAGTGTTTCAAATCAAAAAGTGTTCAACATGAAAGTTGTAGATCTCGTCGAGATCTACAACTTTCATGTTGAACACCTCTCATGAAATTATACGTATAAGACGCAGTTCAAAAGGACGTATATATTCTTATATACACTTAACTCGTATATACAACACATTCTTATAGGAATTAGAAATCAAATATATTTCTAAACCGATCGATATTTTGTTTAAAGATTTTGGTGCAGATAATGATATTTTGTAGAAAAAATAGTTTTGGACATACTAAACATTTGCGGCATTTTGACTCATCTATAATGCTAACATAAGTGGTTGAATGAAAACATTTGAAATCATTTGTAATGTCATTATATGCAGCGGGTTATTTTGAAAGAATGAATGTTTTAAACAAAATTTAATTTTTTTAAAAAAATTTATATTGATTTGCTAGTAACAAAATGGTTTTCAAATAGCCATTTTGAAAATTGAGAGTTCGATAATAGTAATGATTTGCTAGAAATCAAATTGGGTTTGCTAGTAACAGCACCCCAAAATAAATAAATATGTTAATGTAAAATGCCACATCACAGTCAAAGTCAAACCTGATATTCAATTTTTTCAACAACTTTGACCGGTCCTCACCACTCTTGCCAACCGCCACCTACAACCTCCATGTGGTTATGGCAACCACCTAACACCTCCATGTGATTATGGCAACCACCACCTCTTCTAGTCTATAAAAGGAGAGACCCCCCATGGGTTTGAAACACACCAGATCCGAGAAGAGGAGAAGAGGAGAGGAAGAGAGAGTTCAGAGGCGGCGGCTGTCCAAGGCAGCGGCGGCGGCGTTCGAAGGGAGAAGCGGCGGCGGCCGGCCATCATTCCGACGGGCGGCTCGGGAGCAAGGTGGCTCCGGCGAAGTCGACGACCTTGGAGGTCGACCCATCGGCGGTGGAAATCTCAGGCGGAGGATTCCAGGAATCGGCGATGGCAGGCGGCGGCGTAGCCTCCAGACAGTGATCGGACAGAATTTTTGGCGCGTCTCCGATCTTTATGATCTCAGTGTAACTCTGTATCAAACTCCCTATCATTTTTAATGGATCTTCCCCAGTGCTTTTCCCGTAGAGTAGGAGCTTCTCTCCGAACCACGTAAAAATATCTATGTCGTCTGTGTGCTTGGTTTCTCGCTCTTTTATTATTGCGCTATTACTATTGCTCGCTCATTCCGTTGCGTTGTCCATGACAACACGTGTTACGGATTAGGACCAATTTCATAACAATTGGTATCAGAGGGAGGTTCCAACCTTGGACCTCCGTGAGCAATAGCAATGACAGCAAAATTCGAGATTCCAAAGTACGATGGAAAAATCGATTTTGGTTTATGGCAGAAAAGGATCAAAGCAGTTCTCGTTCAGCAAAATCTCCATAAGGCGCTTCTCAGCAAGGAGAAATCCGGGAAGAAGGATGACGAATGGGAGGAGTTGGATCTGAAGGCCATCAGCACAATCCAGTTATGCCTAGCGGATGAAGTCATGTACAATGTAGTCGATCCTGAGACTGCAGCAGATCTGTGGAAGAAACTGGAGGAGCTTTACATGTCCAAGTCGCTCACGAACAAACTCTACGTCAAGAAGCAGTTGTACAGCTTGAGGATGTCAGAGAGTACTCAGTTGTTGGAGCATATGAACGTGTTCAACAAGCTCACTTCACAGTTGCGAAGTATGGAGATAAAAGTCGAAGAAGAAGACCAGGCTCTTTTGTTGCTGTCTTCTCTACCGAAGTTATTTGATCATCTGGTCACCACAATTCTTTACGGCAAAGATACTCTGAAGATGGAGGAGGTGATGACAACTTTGCTCTCAAATGAAACTAGGAGCAAATCTGGCCCCAACACCAGCGAAGGACTGTTTGTGAAAAGCAGCGAGCCGGCTAGAGGCGGATCAAGGGACAGAGGGAAGAAAGCAAATCGATTCAGATCCAAGTCTAAGATCCAGAACAACAAGTGTCACTACTGCAAAGAAGAAGGGCACTGGAAAAATAATTGTCCAAAGAAAAAGCTTAAGGAGAAGCGTCAAGAGCCACAGCAGGCGGCCGTGGCATTAGACCCAGAGAGTGAAGCAGATGTACTTCATGTACGTTCCACTATTGACTCTTGCAACTCCTGGATCATGGACACTGGATGCTCCTATCACATGTGCCCGAACAAAGAATGGTTCCATAGCTTCAGACAATATGATGAAGGACGTGTTCTGATGGGGAACAACTCAGAGTGCAGAACAATGGGGATTGGCAGCATCAGAATCAAGATGTTCGATGGAACAGTCAGAACGCTCACCGATGTCATGTACGTACCAGATTTAAGAAAAAAGTCTGATTTCTTTAGGTACTCTGGAGGCGGCCGGCTACTCCTACACCGGTGATGGCGGCTATTTGAAAGTCAAGAAGGGAGCTCTGGTGGTCATGAAAGGAGAGCGCTGTGGTACCCTCTATAGGCTCATCGGCTCCACCATTACTGGCGACGCAGCAGTCTCTACGACGTCAGACGAAGACTCCTCTCTATTGTGGCATGCCAGGCTTGGCCACATGAGCGAGAGAGGATTGCTGGAGCTGCACAAGAAAGGTCTACTGAAAGGGATCAAGACGTGCAAGCTAGATTTCTGCGAGACGTGCGTTCTCGGGAAGCAGTGCAAAGTAAAGTTCGTGACGTCAAGCAAGTACTGGAGTACATACACTCGACGTTTGGGGGCCAGCCCCAGAGCCATCACTTGGAGAAACCAGATACTTCGTAACCTTCATCGATGATTTCTCAAGGAAGGTATGGATCTATTTTCTCAAGCACAAGTCTGAGGTGTTCGAGAAATTCAAAATCTGGAAGACCAAAGTGGAGAAGCAGACTGGGAAGAAGGTGAAATACCTAAGATCTGATAATGGCGGCGAGTACACCTCAACGGAGTTTCAAAACTATTGCAATCAAGAGGGAATCACTCGTCATCTCACCATTCCTGGTACACCGCAGCAGAACGGCGTCGCAGAAAGGATGAACAGAACCTTGTTGGAGAGAGCCCGGTGCATGCGTCTATTTGCAGATCTTCCGAAGTCTTTTTGGGCCGAAGCGATCAATACGGCTTGCTATCTAGTGAATCGATCTCCATCAATGTCACTAGATCTAAAGTCTCCACAGGAGGTTTGGTCAGGTACTTCCGTTGGTTACTCCGATATTCACATTTTTGGTTGTCATGTGTAACACCCCTATCCGTCACATGGCATATAGCAGTAGGTCCGGCCGGGGCCCGACGCCATATACCGCAGACAGACCGTGGAGTTACGCATCGCATTATCATACTCACAATTTGAAAGACAACGTCCTACGCAACACCTAGCGGAAGCATTTTAGGTTATTAAAAAGAACCCAACAATAAGCATGAATGTCCACTAATAATAAAACCCATAGGAATGAAACGATTAAAAATACACAAAACAGTCCTCGGCCTTAAGGCCTTACAAACATTGTTCTCTTAACCAAATAGTGTCTTTCATACATCGGCGCGCAGGCCGGCCAAACATGAATATGAAAAACAAAACTAAATCTTCAGCCTTCATGGGCTAGCGCTGCAACTTGGGCTTTAGCCTGCTATTTGCCGCTCGGCTCCGCAGCAGCACCTGTAAGAAGCAATCCACCGAAGAGGTGGCAATTTACACGAGTAACCGGTCAGCAATGCTGACCAAATTATAACGACCCCGTCCCGCAGTTGCGGGACGGCGGTGCTCCTTCCCTGCATAACAACTAACATAGCAATATATAAATCTATATAACTATTCGCCACAAGTGTCGGCACGCACGGCCGTACACCCCGTGCTCTCAGGGCACTAAATGGTGAATCCGGTCCGGACCCGGTCCGTTCCCGCGATTCCACCGTCGTCTCGTGGACGACAATTCTCGTGAGCAAATAGCCCTTTCAGCCGAAGCCTAGGCCCGTTTCCAGCCCCCCGGGAAGTCCCATGTACTTTAGGTCGCTTCTACCGAGACCACTTGGAATGAGTAGAGTTCCACCCGCCCGTTGCTCACTTCACCACGGCCATTTAGCCATCGGTGCGGGCCAAGTTTCTCCTCATTCCCACAATCGATCAAAACACGCACATAACCCCGTTATGTACCGATTTGCCCTCCAAGGCAACATCGTGGCGGCAATGCGATTCCGCCCAAGCTTTCCGGGTGCGCCTCGAGGTTAATCCCCAAGGATCCCTGTATGCAATCTACCGCGTAGAAATTTCGGAAAACTGAAATCATCGGCGCGGAGTCTTCTCCGACCATGCAATGCAACAACACCGATTCGGGCTAAACCCGAATAGGCTTCACACACAATGCCTACGCCCGTACTTCGATTCCGGGCTCTAACAACGGGGACTTTACATATCTACCCGAAGGGATTCCGCTCCTCGACGCTTACTCGCGAGAGGGGGATTTCCCCATGCAAAGGAAGAAGGGCGACTACACATGCCCTATGAAGAGGATCGTTACCCTCGCAGATTTTCGCGCGCCCGTCATGAAGAAGTAGACGGTTGAAAAGCTTCGCCTCGCTCTTGCCGTCGAGGATCCGGTCTCGGATCGAGATTCGGTGCTCCGGTGCTCCGCCGGCGGCCGGATCTCCTCTTCTCCTTCCTTGCTCTCCCTTCTCTCTAAACTTTTAGAAAGAGAGTCTAGGGTTTGAAATGAGGGTTTAGAACCCTTCAACCCTAAATTAAAAGTTTGGGCGGACCATCCTAGGCCGTTAGATGAGATTTGATGGAAAATCGGACGGCCACGGAGTCATTTTACGGATTCTGCACCCGTCCGCACGACCAGTGGCGCACGGTCAGTGGTCGTGCGCCCTATGTCAGTGATCGTGCGTTTTCGTTAAACAGGGATTTGGCATTATATTTTCTTTATGCACGACCAGTGGCGCACGGTCAGTGGTCGTGCGCCCTGTGGTCAGTGATCGTGCGCTAAGGGAAAAACTGCACAGTTCAACGCCCTTCCGCCGACGGTTACTCTACCGCGAGGCGTTAACTCCCACCGACTCCAGGACTGAACATGGGGTGTTACAACTCTCCCCCCCTTAAAAGAATTTCGTCCCGAAATTACGAATAGCAAGTAAACAACTTAAACTTAAACGGTACCTGAGTTGAAGAGTTCGGGGTACTCCTCGAGCATGGTTTGCTCTCGTTCCCACGATAGCTCCTCACGACCGCAACTGCCCCATCGGACTTTCACCATCCTGATTTCTTTGTTCCGAAGCCGCTTGACCTCGAAATCTTCGATAGAAATGGGCTTGACTTTGGTCGTCAACCCTTCCTCAACCGGTACTTGATCAACCGCTAACACTTGCGACGGCTCTTGCACCGCCTTCCGCAATACTGAGATGTGGAATACGTCATGCAAACAACTCAGTTCCACAGATAATCTCAACCGGTAGGCCACTTCTCCGATCCGTTCTAGAATCTCGAATGGCCCAAGGTATCTCGGACTCAACTTTTTCAAGCGTCGAACCCGTGACACCCCCTTGAACGGTTTGATCTTCAGGTATACCCATTCGCCAACATTGAACTCCACGTTCCTATGTTTGGCATTAAAATACTTAGCCTGCCTGTCCTGAGCTATAAGCAAGCGCTCTCGTATCGTTTGCACCAAAGAAATCGCATCTTCGATCTCCTGACGATTGTAAAGTTTCGACTCACCCGTCTCCAACCATGACAACGGCGTGCGACACTTTCTCCCATAAAGAGCTTCGAACGGTGCCATCTGGATACTTGCTTGGTAACTGTTATTGTACGCAAACTCGACCAAGTATAAGTGATCCTCCCACCGTTTTCCGAAGTCCAACGCACACATGCGAAGCATGTCTTCCAATGTCCTGTTGACTCGCTCGGTCTGGCCATCCGTCTGCGGATGAAACGCCGTGCTAAACTTCAGTTTCGAGCCCAACATCTGATGTACTAGCCTCCAGTCATTGGACGTGAAGCGTCCATCGCGATCACTCACAATGCTGCGGGGCACTCCGTGCATTCGCACAATATTATCCACGTAGAGTTTTGCTAACTTCTCCACCGGATCATCCTTCCTCATCGGAATGAAACGCGACACTTTTGTCAATCTGTCCACGATCACCCAGATGGCGTCGTTTCCCTTCTGCGATCTTGGCAATCCATGCACAAAATCCATAGATATGTCGTCGAATTTCCACTCCGGAATGGGTAAGGACTTCAAGAAACCTCCCGGCTTTTGACATTCCGCCTTCACTAGGGCGCAGGTTTGACACCTCGCCACAT
Source organism: Platanthera zijinensis (assembly GCA_039513925.1). Classification (NCBI taxonomy): domain Eukaryota; kingdom Viridiplantae; phylum Streptophyta; class Magnoliopsida; order Asparagales; family Orchidaceae; genus Platanthera; species Platanthera zijinensis. The sequence continues at coordinate 47,154,238 of CM077096.1, forward strand.
ACAGCGCTACATCTTTCTTCAGTCCTGGCCACCAGAATAGTTTCTTCACGTCTTTGTACATTTTTGTACTCCCCGGGTGGATTGAGTACTTGGTATAGTGAGCCTCGTACAACAATTCCTCCCGTAGATTACCCACGTTGGGGACGCACAAACGATCGTCCTTTCTGAGCAATCCGTCCTCCATCATAAATTGGGAATTTGACCCATCCAAAACACCATCCATGAGTTGCTTCATAACATCATCCACAGCTAAAGCCTGCCGAATCCTATCAGCCAGGTCATACTGCACCTCTGTCCAACTCAAACGCGCTTCGGCGCCCGTTTGTCTATCTACACAGAAGATCTCCAAATCCTCTAACTCTTGAATCAATCGTGCATCATGCACCAACAGCCAACTAGCACGTGCGGGAGTTCTGCGACTCAACGCATCTGCCACCGCATTGCCCTTCCCCGGCACATAATGAATTTTGAAGGTGTAGTCCCCCAGGAACTCCATCCACCTCCTTTGCCGCATATTCAAGTCCTTCTGATCCAGCAAGTACTTCAAGCTCTTGTGGTCGGTGTAGATATCAACTTTCACACCGTAAAGGTAGTGTCTCCACAGCTTCAGTGCATGTATCACGGCCGCTAACTCCAAGTCATGGACCGGATAATTCCTCTCGTGTACCTTCAGCTGCCGCGAGCCGTAGGCAATCACACTCCCACGCTGTAGTAGTACACATCCCAAGCCACTCCCCGAAGCATCACTGTAGATTTCGAATCCCTCGGTCCCACTCGGCGAACATAAGATTGGCGCCGTGGTCAACCGACCCTTTAACTCCTCAAAAGCTTGTGCGCACTCCGGCGACCACACAAACCTTTGATCCTTTCTTGTCAACGACGTGAGAGGTAACGCTATTCGCGAGAAGTTCTCTACGAAGCGCCTGTAGTAGCCGGCAAGTCCTAGGAAACTTCGGACTTCCGCTACCGAGGAAAGAACAGGCCACTCCCGTATCGCCACTATCTTCGCCGGATCTACCGCAATCCCTGCTCCACTAATGATGTGGCCAAGGAAAGCCACCGAGGATAACCAGAACTCGCATTTGGAGAACTTAGCATAGAGCTGGTTCCTCCTCAGTGTCTCCAACACCATGTGCAGATGCTTGTAGTGATCATCTTCGCTCTGAGAGTATACCAGGATGTCGTCGATAAACACGATCACAAACTGATCCAAGTACTCTCTGAATGTTCTGTTCATCAGATCCATAAATACGGACGGCGCATTTGTCAGTCCAAACGGCATAACCGTGAACTCGTAATGCCCATAACGCGTGCTGAACGCCGTTTTAGGGATATCACTCTCCCTGATCTTCAACTGGTAGTACCCAGACTTCAGATCCAACTTCGAATAAACTGTAGACCCCACTAGCTGGTCAAACAGATCGTCGATCCTCGGAATCGGGTATTTGTTCTTCTCGGTGAGCTTGTTCAACTCTCGGTAGTCGATACACAGCCTCAGACTTCCATCCTTCTTCTTGACGAAGAGGACCGGTGCACTCCAAGGTGACGAGCTTGGACGCACGTACCCCTGTTCCAACAGTTCTTGCAATTGGACCTTCAGCTCTGCCATCTCCTTCGGCGCTAGCCGATAAGGTGAGCGGGACACAGGTTTGGCACCTGGCACCAGCTCTATTGTGAAATCAATCTCTCTTTGGGGTGGAGCCCCAGGGAGATCATCGGGAAACACGTCAGGATACTCCGAAACCACCGGAATACTATCCAGACTCGTCTTAGGCTTTGCGGCCTCCACTAACGTGAAAAACAGCTCTGCTCCAGCCCGAACCGCCTTGACCACCTGAAGAGCAGACATCAGTGTCTTGCTCGCCCCTTTAATGCCCTCGAACGTAGTCTCGCGACTAGTATTTGCCCCCAGTTTTAACTTCCTTCCGACTGCAGTCAATATAGGCTCGCTGCTCTGAGAGCCAATCCATCCCAAGGATCACGTCAAACTCCACTAGCGGAAGTAACGACGCCTGCAGATCGAATTCCTGATCCCCAATCTGAATCTTCACGAGGCATACTCTATCTACGCGCATAGAGCATCCATTGGGGAGTAGCACATCCAGTTTGTCCTTAGCCATCGAAGAAGGGACTCCGATGCGCGATACGAATTCTTCGGACATAAAGGAGTGCGACGCTCCCGTATCAAATAATGCCCTTGCTGGGCTATCGGATATCAAAACGAAGCCTGTCACCACGTCAGCCTGTTTGATGGCTTCTTGAAGGCCAAGGTTGTACACCCTGGGCTGAGCTGGAGTATGGTGAGATGCGGATGACTCCGCCATCTTCCCTTTCTCCTCATAAGTTGCTCCTGGCTTTCTCTCGGACTTTGGACGTCCGCTCCAACAATCACGGGCAAAGTGCCCTGGCCTCCCACAGTTATAACAAGCACCTGGGGTGCGCGCTGTCGTTGCTCCCGAGGCGCTAGAAGAGGGGGCTTGACTTGACGTCTTGGCCCTCTTATTCCACCTCTGAAACTTTGACTTCGTAGCGTTCGGCACCTTGAACTCGGGCTTCTGCACACCCAGCTCTTTCTTTCCAGAGATTCTTGCCAACTCTCGCTCCAACGATCGAGCCGAGCCGACCAAGGTTAGAAATCCTTGCGTCAACGGCCCTGACAGAAGTACCTTGAGATCATCTCGCAGTCCTTCATAGAAACGGTTCGTCTTCCGTTCCTCATCGCCAAAAGTAGGAGCTGCATAACGACCCAGCCTTGTGAACTCATGCAGATAATCATCCACATTTTGACTCCCTTGTTGCAGTCTGAGGAATTGATTTTCCAGTTCTATCTTCTCGGTCGACGGTAGGTACCGCGCCATGAACATTCTCGAGAATTCTTCAATAGAAACCTCTTCCAACTGTCTTTCGACTAGATGGTGTTGCTCCACACCGTCCCACCACAGCCTTGCCTCGCCATCCAATAAGAAAGTGGCTATGGCGGTTTTCTGATCCGCTTCGGTTCTGGTTGTCGAAAGGATCCGCTTAACGCGTGATAGCCAATCCTCCGCTTGCGATGGGGTTCCACCCCCGAGAATATTGGCGGATTGAAGCTCATCACGTGCTTCAGCTGACAATCCGTCGTACGCCTTGGTGGTCTAGGCTCCTCAGCCACCACAGGCACTGTCGCTCTCGCAGGTTCTTGCTCAATCTCCGGTGCTGGACGTTGTACCTGCCCTGCAGGTTGGGCATTTAGTGCGGCAAGCACCGCCTCGGTAACCAGCCGAATAGTTTCAGCAGATGGAGGTGTTGCAGGCGCCTCGCTTGGTGCCCTACTCTCCGCTGAACGTGTACGGGCTGACTGCCCTGCCCCACTCCTAGTCACCTAGATAAACAAAACCGACAAATAAGCGACATGCACATTGCTAAAAAGCAATCATTTGAACATTTAACTTGTTCAAAACTGTGTATTTTCATTCCTAAGTGGACATTCATGGGTTCTTTTTTCATGTTATAACGATGACGCACGTGATAGTGCTCACCACCCCTTAAAAGAATTCGTCCGCGAATTCTAATAAGCAAGACCGAAACCGTTAGTCTGATACCAATTTGTAACACCCCTATCCGTCACATGGCATATAGCAGTAGGTCCGGCCGGGGCCCGACGCCATATACCGCAGACAGACCGTGGAGTTACGCATCGCATTATCATACTCACAATTTGAAAGACAACGTCCTACGCAACACCTAGCGGAAGCATTTTAGGTTATTAAAAAGAACCCAACAATAAGCATGAATGTCCACTAATAATAAAACCCATAGGAATGAAACGATTAAAAATACACAAAACAGTCCTCGGCCTTAAGGCCTTACAAACATTGTTCTCTTAACCAAATAGTGTCTTTCATACATCGGCGCGCAGGCCGGCCAAACATGAATATGAAAAACAAAACTAAATCTTCAGCCTTCATGGGCTAGCGCTGCAACTTGGGCTTTAGCCTGCTATTTGCCGCTCGGCTCCGCAGCAGCACCTGTAAGAAGCAATCCACCGAAGAGGTGGCAATTTACACGAGTAACCGGTCAGCAATGCTGACCAAATTATAACGACCCCGTCCCGCAGTTGCGGGACGGCGGTGCTCCTTCCCTGCATAACAACTAACATAGCAATATATAAATCTATATAACTATTCGCCACAAGTGTCGGCACGCACGGCCGTACACCCCGTGCTCTCAGGGCACTAAATGGTGAATCCGGTCCGGACCCGGTCCGTTCCCGCGATTCCACCGTCGTCTCGTGGACGACAATTCTCGTGAGCAAATAGCCCTTTCAGCCGAAGCCTAGGCCCGTTTCCAGCCCCCCGGGAAGTCCCATGTACTTTAGGTCGCTTCTACCGAGACCACTTGGAATGGGTAGAGTTCCACCCGCCCGTTGCTCACTTCACCACGGCCATTTAGCCATCGGTGCGGGCCAAGTTTCTCCTCATTCCCACAATCGATCAAAACACGCACATAACCCCGTTATGTACCGATTTGCCCTCCAAGGCAACATCGTGGCGGCAATGCGATTCCGCCCAAGCTTTCCGGGTGCGCCTCGAGGTTAATCCCCAAGGATCCCTGTATGCAATCTACCGCGTAGAAATTTCGGAAAACTGAAATCATCGGCGCGGAGTCTTCTCCGACCATGCAATGCAACAACACCGATTCGGGCTAAACCCGAATAGGCTTCACACACAATGCCTACGCCCGTACTTCGATTCCGGGCTCTAACAACGGGGACTTTACATATCTACCCGAAGGGATTCCGCTCCTCGACGCTTACTCGCGAGAGGGGGATTTCCCCATGCAAAGGAAGAAGGGCGACTACACATGCCCTATGAAGAGGATCGTTACCCTCGCAGATTTTCGCGCGCCCGTCATGAAGAAGTAGACGGTTGAAAAGCTTCGCCTCGCTCTTGCCGTCGAGGATCCGGTCTCGGATCGAGATTCGGTGCTCCGGTGCTCCGCCGGCGGCCGGATCTCCTCTTCTCCTTCCTTGCTCTCCCTTCTCTCTAAACTTTTAGAAAGAGAGTCTAGGGTTTGAAATGAGGGTTTAGAACCCTTCAACCCTAAATTAAAAGTTTGGGCGGACCATCCTAGGCCGTTAGATGAGATTTGATGGAAAATCGGACGGCCACGGAGTCATTTTACGGATTCTGCACCCGTCCGCACGACCAGTGGCGCACGGTCAGTGGTCGTGCGCCCTATGTCAGTGATCGTGCGTTTTCGTTAAACAGGGATTTGGCATTATATTTTCTTTATGCACGACCAGTGGCGCACGGTCAGTGGTCGTGCGCCCTGTGGTCAGTGATCGTGCGCTAAGGGAAAAACTGCACAGTTCAACGCCCTTCCGCCGACGGTTACTCTACCGCGAGGCGTTAACTCCCACCGACTCCAGGACTGAACATGGGGTGTTACATCATGTGTACACACTGATGCATGATTCGGAGAGGACAAAGCTGGATGCTAAGTCCAGAAGGTGCATCTATCTCGGCCAGAAGGCCGTCACAAAAGGGTTCAAGTTGTGGAATCCTGAAACCAAGAAGGTGGAGGTGAAGCGCGACGTCATCTTCGATGAGGCTTCTATGCTGAAGAAGTCTCAGTCTCATACCAGAGAAGCAGAAAGGACTCCAGTCTCACCAGTGCAGGTGGAGCTGGAAGAAAGTGACAAAGTTGACGACCATGATGATTCCTCCGACTAGGAGGATACAGATGTTGCACAACCTACTGATGCGGAACCGTACACGATTGCTAGAGGAAAGGCGAGGAGAGAGGTTAGACTACCTCTCAGGCTACTAGACACTGTGGCATATGCTTTTCAGGTTATCTCCTCAGATCCCAGTTCCTACCGAGAAGCTGTAGAGAGCAAAGACTGTTCTCAGTGGAAAGCTGCTATGGTGGAAGAGATGGACTCACTTCAGAAGAACCAGACTTGGGACTTGGTCAATCTACCCAAAGGAGCTAAGGCAATAAGCTCCAAGTGGGTGTTCAGGAAGGAGTCTACATCAGGCAAGGACCAGTGGAGGTACAAGGCCAGATTCGTTGCAAAGGTGTTCGCGCAGAAGAGAGGTGTTGATTTCGATGAAATCTTCTCATCCGTGGTGAAGCATTGTTCCATACGGATGCTGCTTGCTATAGCAGCGATGTGGGACATGGAGCTGGAGCAGATGGATGTGAAGATGGCTTTTCTTCACGGCAGCCTAGACGAAGAGATCTATATACTGCAACCTGACGGGTTCGTTCGACCCGGTGACGAGAAAAAGGTGTGCAAGCTGAAGAGATCTCTCTGCGGCTTGAAGCAGGCTCCAAGGATATGGAACAAGAGATTTGACACCTTCATGACCTCACATGGTTACAGCAGGAGCCAGTACGACAGCTGCGTCTACTACAGATTTTTGGCAAATGGAGATATACTGATCTTGATGCTCTACGTCGACGACATGCTGATTGCTTGCAAGTCAGCTCGGGAGATTCAAGTTCTGAAGCAGACGCTACATGCTGAGTTCGAGATGAAAGATCTTGGTCACGCACAGAAGATCCTTGGGATGGAGATCAAGCGCGACAGAAAACGAGGTATGCTTTGGCTTTCTCAGACAGGTTATATCAAGAAGGTGTTGGAGAAGTTCAGTATGACGGAGTCGAAAGCAGTTTCAACTCCTCTGGGACAGCATTTCAGATTATCTTCACAGCAGTGCCCAAACTCAGAAGAGGAACGTCAAAAGATGCTCAGGGTGTCGTACGCTAGTGCGATATGATGCTTGATGATGAGTTGTAAATATACTTATTTTTTAGTGTATTTATTTTGTCATTTTAATTTATTTTCATAGTTTTTAGCTTGTTTTATTCAATAAAATGTTCCTTTTTTATAAAAATATATTCTAACTTAGCTTTTTTATTTTTCTGAATTTTTTCAGGAAAATAATTTTTTCGGCCCTGTCACGCCCGTGTCACCCCCCGACACGGGCGTGTCAGGCTCTCAAACGCAACCAGCAGTCAAAACCAACAAATTCACTGTTCCGAGCCCAACACGCCCCCGTCACGCCCGTGTCCAAGTACTGTCACGCCCGTGTCGATGTCGGCACACAGCTCTCCGTCAACTGTCAACGCTGCCGACATCGAACAGCCAGCTGTCCCAGTCACGCCCCGCTGTCACGCCCGTGACAAGCTTGTCACGCCCGTGACCGCCACGTGGACCGCCCCGAAGTCAAAGCGCACGTCAAATTGCCAGAGCCAGCTCCCTGTCACGCCCTCCTGTCACGCCCGTGACCTGGGCGTGACCGCCACGTTTTCAGCCGAAGTCAAGCCTCCAGTCAAATCACCAATCAAGCTCATGAATAGTACTGTCACGCCCCCCTGTCACGCCGTGACCTAGGGCGTGACCAACCCGATTTTTTGCCTATATAAAGGCAGCTGCTGTATGCAATTCTTGTCTCTTTTTTTGGCCATTTTGCTAAGGGGTTATGCTGCCCATTTTTATTCCAAATGCTATGTAAGAGAAATTTCTCCCCTCTCCTTAGCTTTTGTTATTTTTTGTGTCTTGTAACTTGTTCTTTTAATTAATGAAACGTGTTTTTTCTTCTCTTAATATGTGTTTGGAATGGATTTAAGCAACTCTCCTTTTAGCAATCTTATTTCTTATCTTCATCTTTTTCGTGTTTTTTTATGTTTTATCTTTTAATGCTTTATAACTTAGTTAGATTTAGGATTTTATCGCATTTTCTAGCCGTTACGCTGCCCATTTTATTTTCATATTCCGCACCCGTTTAGCTTTAGTTTATTTTTATTTGCACTTTTTATGCATTTCTACCGCATTCTAGCGGTAGAAATGCAGTCATTTTAATTTTCCGAGCACTTAGCTTTTCGTTTTAATTTTCAAAACTTTTTGTCCGGTTAATTTTTATTTTCACTTTTTATGCATTTCTACCGCATTCTAGCGGTAGAAATGCAGTTGTTTTAATTTTTCAGCAACTTTGTTTTTTTCCTATTTTTTTTTTTGCAAGTGTGCGTGCGTGTATGAGTTAGATTTTACAGCTTTATTTCAATTCCTGTAGAGTGTGTGTGTATGCATTTATTTCCGCCTACTCGTTAAGAGTTAAATGGCGCTCTGCTTTCATTTCCCGCCCACTCGTTTGAGTGGGACTTGTCTTTTTACTGCTTTCATTTTCTTCCTACTCACTTGAGTAGGAAAACTTTGTGTGCGTGCGTGTGTTTACTTTCCTGTAGAGTGCGTGTGTGTGATTTTACTTTCCTGTAGAGTGTGTGCGTGTATGAGTATAAATTTACCCCCGCCCACTCGCTCGAGCCGGGATTCGCATTTACTGCTTTCTTCAGTCCTACTCGTTTGAGTAGGACTTGCAATTTATTGCTTTCTTACTGCTTTCTTTACAGCTTTCTTTAATGCTTTCTAGTGTAAGCGTCCCCATTCCGATGAGTGGCTAACCGCCCTTAGCCCTCGATATCGAAGAGCATTGGGACAGATAAAATGGCTTTAAATAATTAAAGGTCCTGTTTTCTATTTAATTAAATTTCTTAAGGTTTGCCCCGGGTTAACGACGCGTAGGACCGCATATCGATGTGCGGGCTCTACTTCCGTTATCCATACGCAACGCCGAGAGGCCGGTGCGTATGGACCGATCCCCCTTGGGTAAAGAGAGCTTCGCGCTAACCCTCGAGAGAGGAGGCGCGCATCTCTACCGGATTGGGTTCCCCACCCAATAGCGGGGTTCTTAGCGTAATGCGGGCGTTAAGAGGAATCCTTCGTCGGTCTAGCGATCGGTCGAATAGTCTTAGCGTTCAGGTGAGCGATATCCCTAGACCAAGGTGAGCTCATATCTAAGGAACCTCCACGGCCGAGTCTCCGCCTTAATTAATTTGAAATTTAGGATCTCTTTTTATTAAAAGTTATTTTAGTTCAATTCTCTTTTTGATAGCGTCGCGCTAAGTTGGTCATCGGCTTTCTGCACTTCATTTATTTCCGCACTTTATTTTATGCTTTATTATTATTATGCATTTTATATAAATTTTTATGCCATTTTCCTTGTTATAAAAATCAAACTAAATATTTTCGGTAGAATAATAGGTATTTCAGGGAAAGAGTAGAAATAGCTAAGCCGGCCCCGAGAACAATACGACCCCGATATTCCACACGGGAATATCCTGTACTACACGCGATAGGTGCACTTGCCTCCCTCTCGTTAAAACTCGGTTTCTAATAAAACAAAACGCTCTTTTTTTCTATATAAATAAAATCTCACTCATCTTTTCATTAAATAAAAAGAGCCGCGTTTTAACCATCAAGTTTTTGGCGCCGTTGCCGGGGAAAATTTCGACTTACTATTTTGAATTCCTGAAACCTATTAATTTTACCCTTTATTTCTACTAATATATATATATATATATAAAATAAAAATAAAATAAAAAAAATTTGACCAAACAAAAAATTTTTAGTAATAATAATAATAATATCATTATTAATATTAATAATAAATACTAAAAAAAAAAAAAATTCAAAAACTTAAAAACATAAAAAAACTTAAAAACTTTAAAACTAAAAAAATAATAAAAAACTTAAAAACTTAAAAAAAATGATGATGAAATTATTTTTTATTTCTTTTCATCCAAAAATTTAAAATTCAAAAAAAAAAATATATATATATATCTTTCATTTTTATTTCGCCTTTAACCTATTTTCTTTTTTTTTATTTTTATTTTCAAAAAATCAAAAACTAAAAACATAAACTAAAAAAATCTAAAAATTCAAAAAAAAAAAAAAAATAATAAAAAAAAAAAATAAAAAAACTAAGAAAATTTTTTATAAAAAAAAAAAAAAAAAAATTAAACTAGGTATTTATTTTGTCGTTTCGGCGCGCTTCACATTTGTGAGCGCTAGGGGATCGCATATCGGTCGCGCTCCTAGCTAAGACGTTAGCTTACGAGTCACACTCACTCGCGCCCCCTATCACCCGCACATTTTTCGCCGAATTTTTCTTTTTCGTTTTTTATATTATATTTTTGCTATTTCTTTTAACTTTTGCAGGGTTATTCTTAACGGGCTTCCCCGAACGCGGTTTAGGGAAGATTTCTAAACCCATGTTTTTAATTTTAAATTTTGTACATACTGCTTAGATTTTTAATATATCCTGTTCCTCATACTTAGTGCAACATTGGGGACAATGTTGGACTTAAGTATGAGGGTGTTTCCTATTTTCTGTCTTTTTATTTCAAGCACTTAATAAAAAATTCCAAAAAATTTCAAAAAATATTTTCATGCTTTAAATATTAATAAAATTTTCAAAAAATGAAACATCGCTCCGCGACGTTCGACTCATCGAACCAACCACAAATAAGAGTCTGTTCGCGGGCGATCCTTTTTACTTTGTAAATATTCTGTAAATATTCGCGTCTCTTTCCTCTTTTCTTTCCTATCTTGTAAAAATTTCTCTCCTCTTGTAAATATTTCCGAAAATTAAAAAAAAAATCAAAAAATTTTATATAACTCAAAAACTCAAAAAAAATTGCATAACCTTTAAAAAAATTTCCAAAAAAATGATAAAAACACCAAAATATCAAAAAAATTTAGAAAAACTCATAAAAATCAAAAAGATTATTTTGTAAAAAAATAATTCGAATCCCTTATTTCTTAACCTCTTTGCTCTCCAAAATAATCGTTTCGAGTTTATTTATAAGTGAATTTTAATTAATTCTTTATTTACTATTCGTTTTTTAATTGTAGCTCGATAGACTTAAATTTCTGGGGTTAAGATTTTAAAGAATTTTTTATGGCTTTTTCTTATTATAGGAAACTTGTTTTTCTCATTTTCACTTCTTATTTTTTGAAATAAATCACATTTTTATGTTAGAAAATAACATTCATGGATTTCATATTATTTCTACTTATGCTTTTAGAAACGTAGGAACGTTCAAATTAAAAAGGTTGCTCTTGAAATTTTTTATTAAACTCTAGTTTTATTCTAAAAAATTCATCCCATCCACCTTTTTTCATGCCTTAATCAGTATGATTCTCCACTCACCCTTAAAAGATCCTGTGTCAATGGGGATAAGATTTCATCCCGCAAACATAGGCACCCAATAATTAAAAAGATTATATGTTATGGAGTAAGAGGATAAAATTCATTACTCCTATACATATACATTGAGTTTATTTATATTTATGAAGAAATGAAAAAATGTGTTAGGAAAATAAGATTTCATTTTCCTAATTATTCAAAAAATTTATTATGGAGGTTCGAGGAAAAAATTACCTCGCCTCAAAAATCCAAGCCTTCTTCATATCCGCCAATCCACTTAGCCTAATTTTCATGATTCTAGAATTAATCTAAAACTTTTTGAGAGCATAATTTTTAAATCGAATTATTTCCTATCAATTTCTTTTCAGCGAAAGTTTTTTCGATAATTTCAATCCATTTTTTGTTAGACTAACAAAAATAATTTTCGCTTTCCTTTTTCTGTTTAGAAGTATTTTTTGAAACAGTTCCTCTATTTATAACATTTTCATAATTTAGGATTTAATTCCGAAACCCCGGAAATTCATTTCGATCTTTCGTACAATTAAATCAAGCGGTAGTTAAATTTAGGATTCTTTTTAATTCCTTATAGGTTTATCTCCAACTTTTGCTCTGGAATAGCAAAAGCTTAAGTATGGGGGTATTTGATGAGTTGTAAATATACTTATTTTTTAGTGTATTTATTTTGTCATTTTAATTTATTTTCATAGTTTTTAGCTTGTTTTATTCAATAAAATGTTCCTTTTTTGTAAAAATATATTCTAACTTAGCTTTTTTATTTTTCTGAATTTTTTCAGGAAAATAATTTTTTCGGCCCTGTCACGCCCGTGTCACCCCCCGACACGGGCGTGTCAGGCTCTCAAACGCAACCAGCAGTCAAAACCAACAAATTCACTGTTCCGAGCCCAACACGCCCCCGTCACGCCCGTGTCCAAGTACTGTCACGCCCGTGTCGATGTCGGCACACAGCTCTCCGTCAACTGTCAACGCTGCCGACATCGAACAGCCAGCTGTCCCAGTCACGCCCCGCTGTCACGCCCGTGACAAGCTTGTCACGCCCGTGACCGCCACGTGGACCGCCCCGAAGTCAAAGCGCACGTCAAATTGCCAGAGCCAGCTCCCTGTCACGCCCGTGACCTGGGCGTGACCGCCACGTTTTCAGCCGAAGTCAAGCCTCCAGTCAAATCACCAATCAAGCTCATGAATAGTACTGTCACGCCCCCCTGTCACGCCCGTGACCTAGGGCGTGACCAACCCGATTTTTTGCCTATATAAAGGCAGCTGCTGTATGCAATTCTTGTCTCTTTTTTTGGCCATTTTGCTAAGGGGTTATGCTGCCCATTTTTATTCCAAATGCTATGTAAGAGAAATTTCTCCCCCTCTCCTTAGCTTTTGTTATTTTTTGTGTCTTGTAACTTGTTCTTTTAATTAATGAAACGTGTTTTTTCTTCTCTTAATATGTGTTTGGAATGGATTTAAGCAACTCTCCTTTTAGCAATCTTATTTCTTATCTTCATCTTTTTCGTGTTTTTTTATGCTTTATCTTTTAATGCTTTATAACTTAGTTAGATTTAGGATTTTATCGCATTTTCTAGCCGTTACGCTGCCCATTTTATTTTCATATTCCGCACCCGTTTAGCTTTAGTTTATTTTTATTTGCACTTTTTATGCATTTCTACCGCATTCTAGCGGTAGAAATGCAGTCATTTTAATTTTCCGAGCACTTAGCTTTTCGTTTTAATTTTCAAAACTTATTGTCCGGTTAATTTTTATTTTCACTTTTTATGCATTTCTACCGCATTCTAGCGGTAGAAATGCAGTTGTTTTAATTTTTCAGCAACTTTGTTTTTTTCCTATTTTTTTTTTTGCAAGTGTGCGTGCGTGTATGAGTTAGATTTTACAGCTTTATTTCAATTCCTGTAGAGTGTGTGTGTATGCATTTATTTCCGCCTACTCGTTAAGAGTTAAATGGAGCTCTGCTTTCATTTCCCGCCCACTCGTTTGAGTGGGACTTGTCTTTTTACTGCTTTCATTTTCTTCCTACTCACTTGAGTAGGAAAACTTTGTGTGCGTGCGTGTGTTTACTTTCCTGTAGAGTGCGTGTGTGTGATTTTACTTTCCTGTAGAGTGTGTGCGTGTATGAGTATAAATTTACCCCCGCCCACTCGCTCGAGCCGGGATTCGCATTTACTGCTTTCTTCAGTCCTACTCGTTTGAGTAGGACTTGCAATTTATTGCTTTCTTACTGCTTTCTTTACAGCTTTCTTTAATGCTTTCTAGTGCAAGCGTCCCCATTCCGATGAGTGGCTAACCGCCCTTAGCCCTCGATATCGAAGAGCATTGGGACAGATAAAATGGCTTTAAATAATTAAAGGTCCTGTTTTCTATTTAATTAAATTTCTTAAGATTTGCCCCGGGTTAACGACGCGTAGGACCGCATATCGATGTGCGGGCTCTACTTCCGTTATCCATACGCAACGCCGAGAGGCCGGTGCGTATGGACCGATCCCCCTTGGGTAAAGAGAGCTTCGCGCTAACCCTCGAGAGAGGAGGCGCGCATCTCTACCGATTGGGTTCCCCACCCAATAGCGGGGTTCTTAGCGTAATGCGGGCGTTAAGAGGAATCCTTCGTCGGTCTAGCGATCGGTCGAATAGTCTTAGCGTTCAGGTGAGCGATATCCCTAGACCAAGGTGAGCTCATATCTAAGGAACCTCCACGGCCGAGTCTCCGCCTTAATTAATTTGAAATTTAGGATCTCTTTTTATTAAAAGTTATTTTAGTTCAATTCTCTTTTTGATAGCGTCGCGCTAAGTTGGTCATCGGCTTTCTGCACTTCATTTATTTCCGCACTTTATTTTATGCTTTATTATTATTATGCATTTTATATAAATTTTTATGCCATTTTCCTTGTTATAAAAATCAAACTAAATATTTTCGGTAGAATAATAGGTATTTCAGGGAAAGAGTAGAAATAGCTAAGCCGGCCCCGAGAACAATACGACCCCGATATTCCACACGGGAATATCCTGTACTACACGCGATAGGTGCACTTGCCTCCCTCTCGTTAAAACTCGGTTTCAAATAAAACAAAACGCTCTTCTTTTTCTATATAAATAAAATCTCACTCATCTTTTCATTAAATAAAAAGAGCCGCGTTTTAACCATCACTTGATGTACGCCATGATCAGTACCAGACCATATATCGCTCAGACTGTGAGCGTAGTCAGCAGATACATGGGGAATCCAGGGCGACAACACTGGGAAGCGGTCAAGTGGATTCTGCGATACTTGAAGGGAACTCCAGACGTCGGACTACTATTCAGAAGGAGCAAGGATGTTGGTGCTCTAGAGGGCTTCGTTGATTCCGACTACGCCGGTGACCTCGATAGGAGAAGATCTATCTCCGGGTACATCTTTCTTCTAGGTGGAGGTCCCATCAGTTGGAAAGCCACTCTTCAGGACAACGTTGCTCTATCGACGACAGAAGCAGAGTACATTGCTGCAGTGGAAGCCGCAAAGGAACTCATCTGGCTTAAAGGTCTCACTAAAGAACTCAGGATCACTCAGGAAGTGGTGAAGGTGCACTGTGACAGTCAGAGTGCGATTTGTCTTGCCAAAGACCCGATCTACCATGCAAGGACAAAACATATTGATGTGCGCTACCACAAGTTGAGGGAGTTCGTTGGAAGTGGAGACATTTTGTTGCTGAAGGTGCCCACGGAGGACAATGTTGCAAACATATTGACCAAGTCAGTGACAGGAGTCAAGTTCAAGCACTGCCTTGACTTGGCTCATATTTGTGCATGTTGATTAGGGTGACCCCAAGGAGAGGGGGTAGTTATTTCGGAGGGAGAAGATCCAAGCTCAAGGTGAAGTACTTCATGCGTGAGGCGTCAAGGTGGAGATTGTTAATGTAAAATGCCACCTCACAATCAAAGTCAAACCTGATATTCAGTTTTTTCAACAAGTTTGACCGGTCCTCACCACTCTTGCCAACCGCCACCTACAACCTCCATGTGGTTATGGCAACCACCTACAACCTCCATGTGATTATGGCAACCACCACCTCTTCTAGCCTATAAAAGGAGAGACCCCCCATGGGTTTGAAACACACCAGTTCCGAGAAGAGGAGAAGAGGAGAAGAGGAGAAGAGGAGAGGAAGAGAGAGTTCAGAGGCGGCGGTTGTCCAAGGCAGCGGCGGCGGCGTTCGAAGGGAGAAGCGGCGGCGGCCGGCCATCATTCCGACGGGCGGCTCGGGAGCAGGTGGCTCCGGCGAAGTCGACGACCTTGGAGGTCGACCCATCGGCGGTGGAAATCTCAGGCGGAGGATTCCAGGAATCGACGATGGCAGGCGGCAGCGTAGCCTCCAGATAGTGATCGGACAGAATTTTTGGCGCGTCTCCGATCTTTATGATCTCAGTGTAACTCTGTATCAAACTCCATATCATTTTTAGTGGATCTTCCCCAGTGCTCTCCCCGTAGAATAGGAGCTTCTCTCCGAACCACGTAAAAATATCTGTGTCGTCTGTGTGCTTGGTTTCTCGCTCTTTTATTATTGCGCTATTACTATTGCTCGCTCATTTCCGTTGCGTTGTCCGTGACAACACGTGTTACGGACTAGGATCAATTTCATAACATAAATAAAAATTCAATAACAAGCATCAATGAATTCCACGGCCCAAATGCGTTTGTTGTCTGGATTGCACACAGGTGCAGCAGCAGCAGCAGAATAAAGCATATATGTGGACATACAAATATATGATCATGCGTCCAATAATAGTCATTACCATAAATGTTTTCCAATCCAAGCATACGCATAGCTAGCAGCAAAAGAAAAGAGAATTACAGCTTGAGCTGCAGCAACTGCATCAGCGGCCATATTATATCCAAGCGGCGGAAGCCTTTAGGAACCTGCTTTTTAGTATGCCATCAAATAAAACCATGTATAAATTGTTTTAATATTAATATGATAATATAGGAGTGATAGGCATGGGGCTCCGTCTCCACGGCCAACCGCCACAGTACTCCGATCACGACAGTGCATGGGGCCCTCAATATCCTGCGTGACAGTGCTTCGGCCATGACATTGCCCCAGCTTGACGGCACTCCAGCCGCTCGCAAACCCCCAAACGCTATGCTCCGTCGGCGGCTCGTTTTTTCCTTGTGCATGAGGGTTTGCGAGCGGCGGTGAGAACACATTTTTTATTGTAGGTAATAGATTTTGCATATATAAGAGCAGATATTTTAAAATTAAAAAGCATATAGAGATTAAAATTTTTGTGATTAAGGAGTAAAATCAAAAAGTTGAACGTTGACTAAAAGATGTTTTTCCCTTTTATTATAATATAGATACCTCGATGATAAAGTGGGCCCATAGTTCATGTGACCTGTTCTCCAAAATGCCCTTCAGAATGGTGAGACCCAGACGCTTAATTGCCTGTGATATTTCTAAGAAGAGCCTGTAGTTACTGCATCCCATCTTCAAAATCAACATCTTTGTTAATTATACTAAAAAAAGTGTCATAAATACATAAATATGCTTTTATTTTTATTTTTTATATTAAGGCTTCGTTTGGTTTGGCGTTTCGCCGCCTCCGTTTGGAGCAAACGCCGCCGGACGGTGGGTAAACAAACGGGCGCCGGCGACGTTTACTCCGTTGGCACTCGCCGGACCGAGGAAAAGCCATCAAATCGGAGCTTTTCCATCCCCCCCTCCCGGTTCGACACCTCCGTTTGGACCCGCCGGCTTCTTCCGCACCGCTCAATCAAACGAAGCCTAAATCTACTTAAATATATACTCATTCACCTCTACAAGCATTTGATCAGGCTGGCCCAGATTCTCAATAATCAGGGGAAATGCCACCAATTTATTTCCCAGCTCGCACGCCCGATTTGCTGCCGTTTCCGGAACATGGGGGGTGCTTTGGACAATCAGTCCCTCCTCTCCAACCTGAATCAATACGCGCCCACAGATAATGAAGTTGTTTAAGCTTGAAAAAAATGAGATCAAAACAGCAAAGAACACCAAGATTAATGGGATTCACCTAAACTGAGATCAACAACCATGAAGAGGGAGGGGAGGGAGAGAGCGGAACTGTTAATAAACAAGTAACACTACAACTACTGCTAAAATAAATAGCACATATCAGCCATTCCTGAAAGAAAGTCAAGACTTTGGATTCATTCATTAGTTAATGATTTTGGTGATATTAAAACAATTTTACTAAACATGAGAAACTTAATAGTTATTATCATTCAATGATATTTAACTTTTCAAGACTTGCTAAAAAATTTTGTATTATCTAAATGAAATATTAAGTACATTTCACAATGTTATCTATTTGTAATTATTTCACATACTTGTTAGTAGTGGTCATTGTGTGTTATTAATGTTATTTTGAATAGTCTTCAACTTTGTTTTGGGATAAGCATGACTTAGTTTCTGTTTGGGGCAGCGGTTGTTACACCAACACAGTCCTTAAAGAATGGCATGTAACGGCTATCAAACTTTATTTCCGCAGGTATATCTCTAAAATGATGATTAATTGGTTGTATAACAACAACTGATATGAATTAAGACCCTTGATAAAATATCTACTTATAGTTTCAATCGAGTGTTATGTTAATCTCATTAAACTTCCATGTGCTAATATGTACAGTGTAATAGCCAACATTTCTCATGTACTTGTGCATTGTGATCCTTGTAACCTATGATCATGTTCTAGCTTTCGAAGTAAATCAATAAATATACGTTTTGACATTCTAAATGCGTCATGAATCCTATCTGGGTGCTCTTCAAGTAACTCTTGTAAGAACATAAACTAGATCTAGGGCAAAACCCTAGTGCGCAGCGAAGAACCAGAGATCGGTATAGGAGTTTATACCTCCAGCCATTAGGGCTTTCTTTTGGACGAACGACTTCAATCCCAAACCTAAAACTGGGAGCACTCAAGGTGCGGGTCGCTTGCTGAGGATGACGAAGTAGCAACCTTCAGGAAGCCGGCGGAAGCAGCGATCTTGCTCGAAGACGGCGGAAGCACGGCCAGGCTCTGCTCTTGCGGGAAGAACGGCGACGGGATCGGGACGGCGGACTGCGTCGGATCCGGCGGGATGACGATGAGGAAAGGCGATCGGCAAAAACCCTAAATCCGCGATTTTCCGCACCTCGTGGGAGAGACGACTCGGGCTTCTGGAAGTTGGGGGAAGATTGAACCGAATAGAATCATAAGTGATGGGCTTATTTTTCCCTTATATACCCCACATCCAGGGCCTTAAACAAAACCCTGAACGATCGCGACCGTCCATCCTCCCATCAAGAGGATCGTGACTAGAAACCCCGATCTAACTAAAACCACACGTCACTCCTGGGCCCTATATGAGTCACCACTTTATACTAATCACCCTAACGAACTCATGCGAGTTGAATCAAATAGGTAATCTAACATTCTCCCACTTGATTCAACAGGTGAGAGTTCCTCTTATCATTTAGAAAATAATTTATTTGTCTTCTAAAAATAAAATAACACTAGACTCATAGGGTGATAGTGAACAACAAAGAATTATCGTATGACCATACAAACTAACATAAAATAACAGTAAATCCTGGCCCAAACCTTATCTGAAGTCTTTACACTTGTATAGGACGTTACAACTACATGAATTGTGGCGGTTGTATCTAAATGGTGGATATTTCCCTTCCACAATTACAGTGTAATCATAAAACCCTACCAAGTGATTTATGTGGCGTCAATCCTTATGAGTGGAAACTCCCACTCTTTAACGCAATATAATATCTCTATCATTACTTTAGTGTGCACAAGAGATAAAAGAAAACTGAAAATACTGCATTAATCAAAAGGAGAGCTACAATGAAAAGTCATGACCACTTAACCATCAAATGAGTCCACAAGTCTCATTCTTTCAACATGACTTTTAAACAACTTAGGTGGGAGCCTCTTAGTCATGAGATCTGCTATCATGAGCAGTGTGCCTATATGCTCAATGATGATTTTGCTCTTCCTCACGTTCTCTCTAACCACCAAAAGCTTTATATCAATGTGCTTGCTGCAACTCCCACTTTTATTGTTCTTAGCAAAGAACACTGCTGCAGCATTGTCACATAGAAGTTTCATTGGCTCAGGAATTGTATCCTATCACCCTAAGCCCTGAAGAAAAATTCTTCAACCATAACGCTTGCTTAGTTGCTTCATAGCATGCAATAAATTATGCCTCCATAATCGAGGATGCAATAAAAGTTTGCTTGGTACTCTTCCAAGCCACTGAACCACTAGCCAATATAAAAATGTAGCCAGAAGTGGATTTCCTCGAATCTTGGCAGCCTGCAAAGTCTGCATCTGGGTATTCGACCAGGTCCAGATGGTCAGACTCTCTATATGTAAGCATGTAATCTTTTGTCCCCTAGAGATATCGCATAACTTTCTTGGCAGCTGTCAAGTGCTCTATCCCATGATTACTTTGATATCTTCCCAACATCCCCACGACGAAAACAATGTTTGGTCTAGTGCAAACCTCTAAGTAGACCAAACTGTCGACCGCAGACGCATATGGAATGTTTTTCATGGATTCCAATTTCAGAGAATTTTTGGGACATTGTGACAAATTGAATTTGTCACCCTTCACAATAGGAGCTATTGAGATGGAACAATTTCTCATATTGAACATTTCCAGAATTTTATTGATATAGGCCTTCAGAAATAACCCCAAGATCTTTCTAGATCTATCTCTATGTATCTCAATTCCTATAACATAGGAAGCCTCCCCTAAATCTTTCATATCAAAATTCTGAGAGAGAAATTATTTAGTCTCCTATATCATTCCCAAATTATTACTTGCTAGCAAAATGTCATCAACATATAAGACTAAAAACATGAATCTGCTCCCACTGACCTTAATGCATATGCATTGATCCACAATATTTTCCTCGAATCCAAATGAGGTAATAACGTTGTGGAACCTTATATACCATTGTCGTGAGGCTTGTTTAATCCCATATATTGATTTCTTTACTTTGCATACAAGGTTAAGGCCGTTCTATAAAACGAAACCTTCAGGCTGACTCATGTATACTTCCTCTTCAAGTTCCTCATTTAAGAATGTTGTTTTGACATCCATTTGATGTTAGCTCTAAGTCAAAATGAGCTACGAGGGCCATGATAATCCTTAGTGAGTCCTTCTTTTATACCTGAGAGAAGGTGTCATGGTAATCTATGCCCTCCTTTTGAAGGAACCCTTTGATGACAAGTCTTGCCTTATATCGTTCGATGTTACCAGAGATATCAACTTTTGTCTTGTAGACCCATTTGGAAACTACAACCCGAAAATCTTCTGGTAATTCTACTAGATCCCATACTTGATTGTTTGTCATTGAGTTTAATTCATCATTCATAGCTTCATACCATTTTTCAGAATCTATACGGCTTACGGCCTCTGAAAAGGTGATGGGGTCTTGATTGAGTCCAGACATGTAGTCGGTCTCTTGCAAATATACAACATAATCAGCTGGAATAGCCGACCTTTTGACTCTAGAAAATCTCCGTAGATCTGATTGATCTAGTGGTTGTGGTGCAGTCTCCACTGGTGGTGGTTCCTGAATGACTGGTTCACGAGCCACATCTTCATGAGAGCTCTGGAATCTGGATAGGAGGATCATTGATCACTTCTTCATAAGTTGGGATCCGAATAGGTAGGTGTTGAGCCACAACAGGTATGAGCCCACCAGGTTCAACACCACTACCTGAAGGTGCAGTCTCCTGCACCTCTTCTATCACAATTTTATGAGTACGGCTCTCATCAGTGTTAAATTCCTCAAGAAATCTGACATTCCTGGCTTCTACTACTTTAAGAGTGTGAGAGGGCAATAAAATCTATAACCCTTGAATTTTTCTGCATAGCCAATGAAAAAACCACTGACTGTTCTTGGGTCTAATTTCTTTTCATGTGGGTTGTACACCCTAACCTCTACTTGGAAACCCCATATGTGCACATGACGCAAACTGGGCTTCCATCCATTCCATAACTCAAAAGATGTTTTAGGAACCGACTTGGATGGAACCCTGTTTAAGACGTACACAGCCGTTTTCAAGGCATCACTCCACATGCGAGGAGGGAGAGATGAGACACTTGTCATGCTCCTTACCATATCCATCAAAGTACGATTCCTTCTTTCGGCTACAACATTTTGTTGTGGCGTGTCTGGCGTCGTATATTGAGCTATAATTTCGTGTTCCTGAAGGAATCTAGCAAATGGACAAGGTCTTTGGCTTCCTTTTATGAACTTACCATAATATTCACCACCCCTGTCAGATCTCACGATTTTGATAATCAAGCCAGACTATTTCTCTACATCTGTCTTATAGACCTTGAAATCATCGAGTGCTTCAGATTTGTCATTCAGAAGGTATAGATACATGTATCTTGGGAAATCGTCAATGAAAGTAATGAAATACTCTTGACCATTCATACAAGGGGCGGTAAATGGTCCACAAATATCAGTGTGAATTAGCATTAGTTTTGAATCGCTTCTTCTAGCTCCTTTACTGGACTTGCTAGTATGTTTTCCCTTTATGCATGCTTTGCAAGTTCCAAAATCAGTGAAGTCAAGTGTCTGAATGACACCTTCACTAATCTTTTAAGGCGCTCTATGGAGACGTGTCCTAATCTCCTATGCCATAAGCTAGATGAATTGTTGTTTTTCACATTGATATAACTACTGTTATCATGCATTGTTGTGAATGATTGTAAATAGTTTAAATCTATATCTAAACTATATAATCCATCTGTCAATATACCAGAGCCAACAGTTACAGAATCTTTAATAATCAGAAAGGAAATGTCTTTAAACTGAAAATCAAAGCTCGTAGGTGCTAGTCTGGATACAGATAATAAGTTTTTAGAAAAACTCGGAATATAAATGTCTTCTCTAAATCCAAAATGTATTTGGTCTTTAGGATGAGCCTGTATGTCCCTACACCTTCAACAGAAGACGACATCTTGTTCCCCGAATAGACGCAGAGTTCTCCTTCACCGGGTTTCCTTAAGCTTTAAAACCCCTGCATGACAGTAGAGACATGAATTGTAGAACCTGAATCAATTCACTATGTGTTATGAAAATTATGAGAATTCACAAAATTTGATTCATAACACACTAAAGATGTCATACCTCCAGTTTTAATGAGTCATGCTTTGTACTTATGACAATCCTTCTTCATGTGACCTTTTTTCTTGCAGAAAAAACAAGTTGATAGCTTTGAGTTATCCGTTTTCTTTATGGAAACTGCTATCCCCTTGTCTTTATCCCTTGAGTCACCCTTAGGTTTTGAAGACTGCCCTTTCTTGTGTGACACAAGATTCACCGATTCCAATTTCTCCTGCTTCATCCTACCTTGCTCTTGAACACACATGTTCAAAAACTCATTTACCGACCATTTTTCCTGATGTGTCATATAAGACACCTTAAATGCGGTGTAGTCAGCGGGCAATGAAGTCAGAATAAAGTGGACCAAAAAGAACTCTGAAAAGTCGACATCTAAAGCCTTCAGCTGAGCAGTTATGTCTCTCATCTCCATAATGTGGCCCCTTACGCTTTCTGTTCCTTTAAGCTTCATGGAACAGAGCTTTATCATTAGGGTATTGGCCTGAGCTTTATCCGAGCTGACGAACTGTTCATCAATGACCCCCATCAATTATTTAACAGTTTTGCATTCGGGGATAGATCCCCTTATGCTCTGACTAACGTGAGTCTTGATTACCATTATACTGAGACGATTGGATCTTTCCCATCGCTCGTACAAGGTACGGTCAACTGGTGTGCTCTCCGTCGTGGGGAGAGTTGGCTCCTCCGTACGAAGAGCCAGATCTAAATCCATGCACCCTAAGGCTAGAAGCACCTTATCTTTCCATATTTTATAGTTATCCCCGGATAGAGTGGGGATGAATTGAGTTGGGTCGATTACAGTGTTAAAAACTGCAAAGAAAAACATAAAGACACATGCTTATGGTTAATTATTAAAGCAATGAAAGCAATGAAAAATTAAAGAGTAATGAGCATAATGAAAGACTTTATTTAACAATTAACTCATGTTAATTGTTAATGATAAGAATTCAGTCTCCCTTTGGGCAAAGACTGTTATCGCATTGGATTTTATCTCACTTTATTTATGGGTAATGTTAAAAGCACTCCAATAATGGCTATTGGCACACCATAAAACTCCCCAAATACCTCTAAAAACCCTAACAGCTCAAACCCTTAAAGCCTTTAACCGCACTCCACCTGACGACGCTCCACATCCCGCTGTTTGGCCTTCTTCTCACCCGCTCCCAAGTGCTCGTCGGCGTCGCATTGCGATCTACCGCTCCAGGCGAGGCTTCCGACGTCGGCGTTTCACTACTTCCGTGGTTTAGGGCTTGCCGCTACCTCCCGATCGCACGGAGGAGGAAGGTCGGTCCGCCTTCCCCCACCCCCTCCCTCATCTAGTCACATTATGCTGTTTTAACTTCATTTCTACCTCCTTCGTGCTTATCACAACATCGGCGAGTGTGATCAGCGAGCCCCTTTCCGTCGACAGTCCTACCTCCCTGCTTGGGGTAGTAGCAGAGCAACATTCTGTAAATCAGGTATTTCCTAACTTCCTGCTTGAGTTATCATACTATCTCCAACATCTCATCTCTATGCTTGATATTTCCTATCTCCTCCTTGATTGATTGGACACCCTCACTGCTTATTTTCAGTTGATTATTAATTGATTTCTTAGATATTTTTAGGTATTTGGCTCCAGAGTATGCTCAGAGTGGACAAATTACTGAAAAAGCAGATGTATATTCCTTTGGAATAGTGCTTTTGGAGCTTGTAACTGGAAGAAGAGCTGTAGATATTAACAGGCCAAAGGGCCAGCAGTGCCTGTCTGAATGGGTGAGTCTTTGGATGACTAGAAATTATATGGAGTAACAATTTTTGTAAAACTATAAATTTTTTGTGATCTATGCCGATCACTTTCGGTTAGTTTTTAGCTGCATTGCATAAAAGACCTGGCATAAACATAATATTGCAGAAAATGTATAAAAAAGAGTAATATTTGCACATTCACATCTACAATAGTTTTTTGATCATTAGGAAATAGAGATGAGCACTATTTCTGTTTTGGTTCCAAATGAAATTTGAATTTGAACTGAGTGAGTCTGAAACTCAAATATTTAGTTCAATTCTTACAGAAATTTCACAGCACATGAAAACAAACACTTGTTTCATACCTGCAGTTTTGAATGCATCACTAAAGAATAAGATAGTGAGCTGAAGAAAGCACTTCGCAAACTAAGAATTGTTGATACTGGCAGTGAGCTTTTGCGAAGGCAGTCTCACTAAAGAATAAGATAGTGAGCTTTTGCGAAGGCAGTCTCACAAACAAATGCAGTTTTAAAAGGAATTTTTGGATGTATTTGCAGGTGAATATGATGTTTGTATAAACTAAGAATTGTTTTTTTTCCTCTACTTACAGTTGCAAGCTTGGAGAGTGCAGAATCATTCTTGCTGAGGAAGGTGCAAAACATAGACTGCAGAAACTGCAACTCAATTTCCCAAGGTTAATTAATGAATTGTTACAAGTTTCCTAAAACAAACTAAATCTAATGTGCCTTCTTCTATTGATTCAATTGCTAAATCTAACTAGCAATTACATAATTTATTTGTTGCAGACCTTTTTTGTGAAGCTTGCTAGTAATTGGCAGACCTTTTTTGTGAAGCTAGCTGTTTTCAACCACCAACCGCAGGTATGAAAATCCTGGTCAAAGCATCTTTCAAATGTTAGCCAATTTATTTCCTAATGCACATGCAATTTTATAGGATGGATGTAGGCATGCATTTTGATACTGGCACATTTTTTCCAAGTAAAGAAGAATTAGTTCAATGAGTTCGCAATATTGCCACGGGGTTGGGATTCATTGTTACCATTCAAAGAGCGGATAAGATTGATGGTAGGCCCAGACCAAGGGTTTTTCTAGATTGTGATAGGAGTGGTTTCCCGAGAGATAATCAACAGAAAAAGGGCTATGTTAAGAGAAATATAAGAAAAACAAGCTCTAAAAGATGTGGTTGTCCGTTTGCTTTAGTGGGACAAAAAGAATCGGAGGTAGATGAGTGTAAAGTACAAGTCAGGTGTGGACTGCATAATCATAGTTTTGTTCATCTTGAAGCACACAGTTACGCAAGTAGGTTAAATTCCGAGGAACAAAAAATAGTTGCGGATATGTATGCTTCTGGTGTAAAGCCCAGAAAAATATTATCAGCGTTAAAGAAAAGAAATTCCTCAAATACATCTGTCATGCGAACAATTTACAATGAAAAAGTTAAATTATTTAAGGAGTTGGAAGGAACGTCTCCTATTCAGTTTCTTTACAAGTCCATATCTGAGGCAGAGTACACTAGTTTCAATGTGGTGCACCCGATTACTGAAAATTTGGAGTCATTATTTTTTGCTCATCCAACATCGGTTCAACTAAGTAACATGTTTTCCGATGTTTTTATCATGGACTGCACGTATAAAACAAACCGATATCGATTGCCGTTGCTTTCTATAGTAGGGATTACCTCCACAAATATGACATTTTATGCTGCGTTTGCTTTCATATCAAGTGAAACGGAGGACAGTTACACATGGGCCTTGAACTGTTTTAAAACAGTGTTATCTCCTACATCATTGCCTAATGTATTGATAGTTGATAGAGAGATTGCACTATTAAATGCCATTAAATTGGTTTTTCCTGAAGCAAAAATCATTTTATGTCAAGTTCATATTAATAGGAATGTCCTTGCGCACTGTAAAAAAATGTTTACACAAGGAAAGGAATTTGAAGCGTTTATGTCTGAATGACAACTATTAGCTTACTCACCCATCGTACATGAATACAACGACCGATTGAATTCCATGTTAATGAAATACTCGGAGAAGTACTCGAATGTTTTGCAGTATGTGTTAACAACTTGGATAGACCCATACAAGGAGTACTTTGTTAGTGCATGGATTGATAAATATTTGCATTTTGGAAATTCTACCACCAACCGAGTGGAGGGCGGTCACAGCCATTAATTCTTGGAAGTTTCTATATGTAATTTGTCAGCTATATGGAAAACATTTCACCAAATGTTAACATTGCAGCATACAGAGATAAAACGATCATTTGGGCAGAGTTCCATACAGGTGAACAAAGGTTTTAGGGGATCACTATATACTAATCTACTTGGGCATGTTTCAGTTGCAGCTTTGGAAGCAATAAAGAAAGAGGAGGAGTTGGTTAAGAGTGGTCAAGCGGTGGACTCTACAAATTGTTTACACAAAATGAGGTACATAATGGGATTACCATGTGCTCATGAATTAATTCCATATGTACAACAATCTTCGGGTTACCCATTATGGATGGTTCATAAGCATTGGAGGAACCTCATTTTGAGACCTTCATCGGTTGAGGCAAAAAAAAAAGAGGAAGAGGTTGACTCAGTTGGGATCATACAGGTTGAATTGGATGGCTTGCTAAAAAAATTTAACAATGTAAGTGATGCCCAAAGAAATGAAATGAAGAAAAAGCTACGGGAAATATTGGAGCCTACGACGAGTCAAACCTTAGAACCACGTTTGCCTATTAAATTGAAAGGGAGACCGCGTGGAAGTTACAAAAAGTTTATGGACAAATACAAATCTACAAAGAGAGAGCTCTCATTGTTTGAACATGTATTAAAGGGGGAAGAATATCCAAAGAGGAAAAGGGGGAAGTTAATGCCAAGAAGAAACCAAAATAAGAATAGGTTTCTTGAATGTATTCGGGAAGAAATGCCTGCATATATTTCTTCTCATATTATTGATGTTGTAAATGTGGTTGGAGACGGGCATTGCGGTTACATGGTGATCGGTTTAGCATTGGAAATGGGTGATAACTGGTTGCAAGTGAGGAAAGATCTTATTGAAGAAATCAACGCAAATGAATTTCTATATAACAACATGTTTGGGAGTTCAAGACGATCAGAGCTTCTATTATCTCTGGATTGTTCTTCAATTCCTGCACCGTTGGACAAATAGATGACGATGCCGGATATGGGATTAATTATTGCTTCACGTTACAATGTGGCGGTTGTTCATTATTCTAAATTCTAGTCTTTTACATTCCTACCTTTACACTCAGCTCCCCCATTAAATCAGAAGACTATCTTTATTAGATTTGTTAACGACAATCATTTCATACAATTGTTGATGAGTGAGGATTGCCCACTACCCCCGGTAATATCTATGTGGATGAGGTATCATGCTTCAGTTGCAGAAGGGTGGGACTTGACTTATGTTTCACGGGTTAGAGTGGGGGTTAAGAAAGAACAACTGGAAGCAATAATTACTTTGACTGGACCTTGATCCTAAGGTATGTATTTTTTCTTTTTCAATTCAATATACAACATTTATTGTTAATTTCTCACAACATATCTTCACGTGCAAATGCTTATCTTTTTGTTGCATTGAGCCTTCATTACAATGCATAATTACAACATATTAAGGTATACGATTGCGATTAATTTTTTATTTTCCTTGGCTTATCTTTTTTAAGCTTCTATAAGATATTTAACTTGTGCTCATTTTTAATTACAGTTGATTGGATATGGAGGTCATTTGGATATATTTATCGGCCTCAAATGAAGATGATTGACATAGACAATTGCGATAAATCTTCTATTTTGTTCTCTTTGTCTAACATATATTGTATTTTTGGAACATATTGCAATTACATTTTGGAAGCATGATTGGTCTGTACCTCATTTTGGGTATATAGCAATTACATTTTGGAAGCATTTAATAGTTAATTTTTGGCGCTCATTTTAATTTTTTTTTTATTTTGGTGTGTTAATAACCATATGGTCTGTAAATATAATATTTGGTGTGTAATTAACATTTGGCTTTCAATAGCCAAATAAGGTGTGCTTTTAACACTACCCTTATTTATATATAACTAGGAAGGAATATACCAAGGTTAATGGAATCTCGTACCTGTGGGCATAGAGACCTGTTAATCTTGGTATATGCCTCCTACTATAACCCAATTAAAATTCTACAATGTTATTTATTACTTCCCTGTGGGGCCGGGTAATCCAAGAATATAATCGCAATGTGCAAAAATTAGATCGAGTGATTTAAACACACCCCATGATGTGTTCCCTGTAAATCACTTTATCGGGCTTATCAGAATGCTTTGGCTACTCCTGAGAAACTCGATAAACATTATTTTAATTATTGCACTGGAGACAATTGGAGCTCAAAACCAAAGAACCCGAATCCAATCACCAAACAATGCCTCCATGAACTATTACTCTGCATCCCCAAAAGCTTGATGTTGAAGTGTTCCCCTCCTTTCTTTATCCTTGCACCTCCATCGCCATATCAAAAAGCACCAAGGAACGTCAGAACTGAAGTGCACGGGATCCTTCATGAGGTCTTGAGCACATGGCGTTGGCGGGCATGGAGATTGGATTCGGATCAAGAATATAGGGTGTTCGTTTCCGCAATACAATCCAGATTGATGGAAATTAATTACATCATAATGAAAAAATATTACATTCATCACAGAAAAACAGCAACGAACAACCCCAATAATCTTACAAACGCAATAATGAGCACCCTACAAAGAAAGGCTCAGCTGATTTTGGAAGAAATCGCCCAGATTTTTTTTTGAAAACCATCACAAATTTTGGAAGAAATCTTCACATATTTTTGAAAACCATCACATATATTTGGGAAGAAATCTTCACAGATTTTTGCATGAAAAAAGGCGGAGATCAAACTACTAAACCTGCCTCTGATACCAAATGTAAGAACATAAACTAGATCTAGGGCAAAACCCTAGTGCACAGCGAAGAACCAGAGATCGGTATAGGAGTTTATACCTCTAGCCATTAGGGCTTTCTTTTGGACGAACGACTTCAATCCCAAACCTAAAACTGGGAGCACTCAAGGTGCGGGTCGCTTGTTGAGGATGACGAAGTAGCAACCTTCTGGAAGCCGGCGGAAGCAGCGATCTTGCTGGAAGCCGGCGGAAGCACGGCCAGGCTCTGCTCTTGCGGGAAGAACAACGAAGGGATCGGGTTTAGTAAACCCTAAATCGCAAATGGAGAGCGATGCGGAGGCGGAGTTCTGGACGGCGGACTGCGTCGGATCCGGCGGGATGACGAAGAGGAAAGGCGATCGGTAGCACCTCGCGGGAGGGATGACTCGAGCTTCTGGAAGTTGGGGGAAGATTGAACCGGATAGAATCATAAGTGATGGGCTTATTTTTCCCTTATATACCCCACATCCAGGGCCTTAAGCAAAACCCTGAACGATCGCGGCCGTCCATCCTCCCATCAAGAGGATCGTGACTAGAAACCCCGATCTAACTAAAACCACGCGTCACTCTCGGGCCCTATACGAGTCACCAATTTATACTAATCACCCTAACGAACTCATGCGAGTTGAATCAAATAGGTAATCTAACAACTCTCTCAACCATTTCTTACCTATTTGAGTAGACGGTGTGCATGGTCTTATCTCGTGCATGCTATTATTTATCTCAACAATAGTTAAAATAGTTATATCGAAGAATTCAACGAACACGTTCTAGAGATAGACGGATATATTCTCCAAAATCTTCACTGGAATATATCCAATACCTAAGCTGTCAAAAAATATATCCAATAATAAATGTAGCAACACTTGTAATTTATAGCCAATATCACAAGCACATAAAAATTCATGAAGATGAAAATCCTATCCAAACAGCACAAGCTAGGGTATGCTTGCTTTGGAAAATATGTCATGATTTGTGAATCAACTGAATCTAAAATTACTGTTAACAAGAATTCGATATCCAATCTTGAACATGGATCTGAAATCCAATCTAAAATTATTAATAAGGCACAGGGAAATTAAGAATAACTAAAATAGACTCATGAGAAGAATAGTTTCATCTAATTCTTGATGTGAGAAAACAGTGAACTTGCAAATAAACATGGCTTTCCTCGAACCTGATTTTTTTGATCATGTGTTCTCTAGTTGTTTTCAACATGAATCCACTACAAGGAATTCAGACTCTGAAATTCAGCCCTAAAAATCAATTTGAAACTCTGATCACACAGGAAGAAAGAAGCAGAAAACGAAGATCGAAGATAGAAGATGGATTATGCTTACTGATAGGTCGACAGACAGACGTCAAAAGCAAGAAGATAGGTCAACGGTGAGGTCTACGGCAGATCTGGTGACGCGAGACGAATCTATAGTATGTGGACTTATGATGTCCTAACCATAAATGCAACACACGTGAGCATGTGATGAATGTAATTGACCGACGACAAATCCTAAAATGAAGATGCAAATGAATGCAAGCACACAATCCAATGGACTAACGAAGGATAATCCTATTGTGATGCACATGAGATGACTCAATCATTCCAGTACTTTCCGACGCGCAATTAATTAAACAAATTATTTTTAAAATCTCATGTAAGCGCCACAATTGATTACAAATACTGTAATGAAAGTAAGCAGACAACAATCACAAGTTAATTGAGAGTGCACTGAAATTAAAATGTGAAGCGAATAAATCTTTTGCAAACCAATAGAGAAATACAACAATCAAGTTAGTTCAAGCCAAGTATTACTAGCAATACAAGATATCCACACAATGTGAAGAAATAAACACTTGAAAGTAAAGTGTCACAAAGTAATTGAAGCCGGTGGTGAAGGAAAAGCTCTGATGGTGACGGTGGTTGTCCGAGAGTGAAGATACTGCAGTGTGGGAGCTGTCGGAGAGGGTTAGTGGCTGTTTGGTCGGCTGGAATGGCCTGGGAGGGCTGTTGGAAGAAGGGAAAAGACTGGCATGGTGTTGAAGAAGCACTAGAGTGGATATACGGAGGGGGTATTGCTGTGGAAAAGGAAAGATGGTGGGGCTCCAGGATGGTGATTGGGAGGGGATTTATCAATGAAAAGGGGCCGGACAATAGGGTTTGACAACGGGAAGGGGCTGGAAATCAAGGTTAGACAGCGGGTAGGGTTTGGAATGTTGGATGCTGTCGCGAGGAAGGTCAAGAATGTTACGGGGAGGTGTTGGGAGGCTGGGAAGAGGGTTGTAATGTAGGAATCTGCAGCGGGGAGTAGCTATGGGTGGCTGTCGGGATGGAGGCCGTAAGGGGGCCGGAGGAGGGCTGGATAGGGGAAAAAGGGGGATGGAGACTGTTGGGGGCTTGGGGAGGTGACTGTATGCGGGGGAAGGGAGGGGGAGGCCAGCGGCTGTGATGGGAAGATGCGGAAGCGGTTGTACTGCAGGGAAAAGGGGGCGGCGGAAGCAGTTAGGGCTGGAATGGGCGGTTGGAGGTCAGAATGGGACTTACGATGGTTGTACTAGGGGTGGAAGGGGCGGCAAGAGAAGCGGCGGGAGGCGGCGGATGGTGGAGTCGGCACCCCCGGAGGCGGGATCCAGCGGCTTCGTACCGCGCGAAAGGCTTGGCGTCGCTTGAAGCCCACGATCGAGCGGTCTCCAATTTCTGAAATTGTAACCTTCAATGGCCTCCTCATGTGCCTGCTAGTGAAATATAAGGGGGGAAGGGAATTAGGTTAAAGTTATATGATGGCTACGATCACCCGACGGATAATTTAACCTAACTTTTAATACACTAGTCAGAAAAATAAAATAAAAAATATGAAAAATCGAGTCGGTCGCGATCACGGTCTGCGATCGTCTATCTGATGGCCCAGAAGTCGTTGATCTCCATCATCTAGGCTTTCGAACGAGAAGCTCCTCACAGATAGATGACGACAACGATGATGACGACTACGGCAGACCCAAGTAGTATCGCGCGACTCGTGATGTTTTTGCATACGAGGAATAGAAGCTGTATCAGATCGCATGACTCACGATGTAGGACATCAATACTCTCGAGTCTCGCCTGCGTGATGCGTCCCGATTGGGATCAGGAAGAAAACCTGTTGATAGGATGCAAAAAAGAAAAGAAACGTGATTTTATGGGAGCTAGACGCGGGGGATCAACAGCTCTCCAAAAATCCTCTTAAATGCCTTTTTTCCGATCCGCGATTTTCATAAAGTCACGCATACAAACAATAAACAACGATTACGGTTGGAATTTAGCTTTTAGACCCGTCAGTGATGTCCCAAACAGAACCTAAATGCTTTTCTACTTACGCTATTTTTTAAAAACTTTTAGAGCATATAAGCATAAATATATACAAATATATTTGGTCAGGAGATGTGAAACCCGAAATTTAAAATATCTTTGACATGTCACTGACATCTGACATGCTAAAACCAAATCTCAGATATCTAATATTTATAACATTTTGAACAGATAAAGATCACTACCAACCCTTCTTAAAAGTAGAGTACACCTCCGTCCCAACAAAATGAAATTATAAACCTCTCAAGAAAAATAAAATAGAATTAAATTAGGACTAAAATTAGCAAGTCACTACAAGATCATCAATATAGATCTCAAAAGAACCATCTTAATTTTTTTTTCAAAACAATATCTACCGTTCAACAAGATGATGACCAATGCTCCTAAAATGAACTTTCTTCAAATCTCTTCATGTCACCTCTCTCTCTCTCACTCCCCTTCTCTTTCTAAGATTTTAGATTTCAACTATTTTTTTCACATCCAGCTCAATTCACGGATACTATTAACCAAGAATAATCATTTGCATTCCTTCAATATTTATTTATAGAACCCGTACATAAGTTATTCAAATTCCAATCTAGTCCATATTTTGACTCGAAGTTATCCAAAAATAAAAAACTTCAAAATCTGATTCATAATTTAGTATTGAGTCAAATATTCAACAAATATCAATCAAGCTCAAGTAAAATTCAGCCATATGCACCGTAAAATAAAACTTTACAATTGTTAGAAACAAAGACATGTCACCGGCTATTGAACCCAGAAACCACGGTTCAACAGGAAAAAACCTCACTCACGAAGGTAACTAGAAACAAACCCCGCGAGCTGTAGCGAGTAGGCCCCACCACAAACCCGAAAGATTAAAGAGAGCTTCTCCTCCCAAACCAAAGCTAAGTTGGGCACCCTGGAGGACACTTGAGAGCACTAGAATGTCAACCCGGAAACTTGGGCGAACAGGGTGTTGGAGCTCTCACCAACCAGAAGTAGCCAAAGTAGAGAAAAAGTCAAAAAGTCCCTCCTAAGGTGCCCCACATGATTAATTTCAAGCCAAAATAGGATCTCTTGGAAAAATGGGTCACCCCCTAGGGGCGAGTCCACGCCACTTGAGGCATGCTCGATCGGGGGTGGCGAGTACCCGATAAGATGCAGATGGGGAGCGGGGAGCTGTCGGGGGAGCACTCGCTCATGGTTGGCAAGTGCACTTGTCCCGGGGAAGCAAACGCTCATGGTTGACAAGTGCACTTGCCCCCCTGGCCGCACTCACCCCTCTTTCACAATGCCTTCTCCCCTTATACCTGTTGGTCTACTGAGTCCACTAGACAAATACGAGATTGTACATAATCCCCGCTCTTTGCGAGTTTACCTCAAGCTCGGAAAGACAGTTCAACTCCAAGTATTTGGCGAGTCCCTGAATTATAGGGAATCTTTTGGTGGAATCTACCGGGGGTTATATCAAGGGGGGAGTGGGAGGCAACTCCAAGGACCCCCTCCCACTTCCCCTCCTCGCATCCACTTGGTCCCGCGCTTTTTTGCCACCATGCCTCCCTTTAAAGATACTCTAGGCCGCCTCGCCGCACTTAAGGAGAAGAACAAGGATGTCTCTTCTGGGCTCATGGACATCGTCGACGAGAACTCTTCGTGCACTCCACAGAGGTGCGTGGAAAAAAGAGTCGTCAAGAACGTTAGGCGCGGGTCCACAGGAGAGGTGACGACCCCGCTCGAGATACAACAGCCCGGGTTCAGCCTGGGCCTCGAGTTATCCGACCAGGTGCAAGTCCCCCTCCCCTTTTGATCACTTACAATTTCCTAACAATGTACTCCTGCCATTTCAAAACCAAAGATCCCGCACCCAACCTTACGCTGAGGATGACACGGGAGGCTGGGTGGATGTGGACCAGGACAACGCGAACACTCAGGTGATTCCCGATATTTGCCGCCAGGTGCCTAGTAAGCAATTGACAACCTCTTTGCGCTCGAACTGTGCTTAGTGAGCACAATTAACTCCATGTCTTCATTCGCAGTGCCTCCTTATATCGACCTCGTCGGGACTCCCCCGCCACTGAAGTCACCTGCATGTGACCTCGCAGAGGAGCTCGCCGACACAGTTCTCACCCCAGCCAGTAATG
Organism: Platanthera zijinensis; assembly: GCA_039513925.1. Lineage (NCBI taxonomy): Eukaryota > Viridiplantae > Streptophyta > Magnoliopsida > Asparagales > Orchidaceae > Platanthera > Platanthera zijinensis. The sequence goes on from CM077096.1 coordinate 47,188,609, forward strand.
CTACCAACCTCGTCGTGGCCCCTGTAGTGCAAGACCCTAACAAAGATCCTCCGCGAGTGGGTTCGGGGAAGTCCTGCTACTTCCCCTCTCCAACTAGGAAGCACCAGTACGGGTACGGGTACCGGGTACGATACGTATCCGGTATGGCAGTACGCCAAAATTTAAAAAACAAGGATACGGGTACGACATGATACATTATAACAAATATAATTTATATAAATTACAAGAGACTTAAATAGCTCTCAAAACATCGAAACATCAAACATAAATCATAACTTGAAGTACAAGTCCACAAATCAATGCTAAATAACATGAAGTTTTTAAACATTAAGCATTCATAAATATTACAAAATTTAACATATTATATGTTTAACCAAAAGAGATAAAATTAAACTTAAGTCTACACATCAGTCTTTTTTTACTTATTCTTTATTGTTGGAGATCAACATCTTCAACCTCCGGTTAGTCTAGATACAAGTTAGCCGTTCTGTTAATAACTTGTGTCGTTTCAACACGTTCAATATACGTACTTGTAACAAAAGCATACCAGTACCAGGAACATACTTGGTACATACACACTACTTAATTGGACGTACCAACATTTCCTAGCATAGAGCCAACTTTTGTTTACTGTAGAAAAAGAGACTCATATCACAATATGCAAAATAATGTGCTAAGTCCAAGTGTGTCCACAGGTGTATCCGTCGAGTATCAGGTACGTACGGGTACCAGATATGTATCCGGTACGGGTACGTTGCCTTCGGGGAAGTATCCGTGCTTCATAGCTCTCCAACCATTTTTTGGTGGGAAGTAGAGTTTACCCCCAAACCGAAGTCGCGAGCCCTTCCCCATCGTCAGAGAAACCTGGTTTTGGGGAGCATCCAACCGTTGGAATCGTCAATAAATCTAGTATGATGATAAGAAGGTCAAAGAGAATCTTTTCCCAATATTTGGAATCAATCGGACCACCAGAGAAGGACACTGGAAAGAACATCCCGTCAGTCGGCATCGCTCGGCTGACAAAAGCAGCGACAAAGGGCGCGAGCGGGGAATCAACTGTTGAAGCTGTTGCGAAGGGCCCAAAAACGAAGGGAGGAACACAATCTAGAGGTCTCCGGGAGAAGTTGCAAGGAGATGGCGAGCGGAAGCAAGCGGCAGTTGCCCGGTTAGGGCGAGGCACGGGTCTCTGCTCTAATACCAAGTGGAAAAAAGGATTCTTATTTTTATTTCTTCATGCGCCCATACATATTTACATTTGATATCAACACATGGGCATATGAGGAGTTTGATGTAACCTCAGAGATATGCATGAAATTTACCCTACAATTAGTTGCAACTGTGATTAACAAACAAATGACAGTCACCTTAACACACCTTTTAAATAGACACCGATATACCAAACTGTATCAATCAGCAAAGGAGTTTAAAGTCAAATTCAGAGATGTGTTGCGGATCTACATTGGGCGTCACATATCAGTGTCGTGCAAAACCGCACAAGAATTAATTCAGAATCGCTAGTATTTTATTTTTGCGGCTTTAGCTTCGTGCTTTGATATCATCGCATTTTTATTTCGGGCCTCATATAATGTTAAGACCAGTGAGGGGAAATTTTGGGAACTTAATGTTCGTTTGCATTTGAGCCCACCCGGATATAGAGGGGAGGGCTGCTTGGATTATGATTATGCAAGTTTTAATCAAATTTCCCTTCTTTCCCTTTTCTCTCTTCAACTTTTTTCAATCTCATGAGCTCCTCTCCCAAGCCGCATCCCTAGCCGCTCATGCGCCGATGCCTACTGGTCGATCTCAAGCCACCTCCACTGGAACAACCTTCCTCCCCATCAGTCATCCCCCATCATTGATATAGGTACCCGAGGGTTCAACAAGGGGAACTCTCACCTCCTTGAGATTTCTACTGTTGCCCAGCCGCAAAGGAGATCCCAAACAAGGCCCCCTATCCAGATGCTAATATAAAAGTACATTATTATTTATTATGCCAAAATGGGTTAAACCTCTGAATAGCACACATCTAAAACCACATGCAGATCAAAACATACTAATTGAAACTTTGTATATATTTGGATAGAAGAAATATCAAGACCAGAAAGCTCATATGATGTTTAATTCTAGAGTTACAATAAATAATCTGGTTTTAAATATTTCAAATAAACATAATCATGGAAGAGAATCAAGAAATTAAGCTATATCTAACATTATCAGATTAAAAAGCAATCTTCACAAAGATAAGTACCTTTGTCCTTATAGATTGGCCGAGCTTACTTGCATGGACAGGAATGCTTTGAAGGAACATCACGTGATTTACAGTTCGCTGCAGAAGTGCATCCACGCTGCACTGTATCACAAAATCATGTATTTAATTCTTGCAGGAGAATAGCACTAAGACTGAATCCACTGCCATATTTTCAATTATCACCTTTGATGAATTCGGGATGAGCTCCCTTAGCTCCATAATGCGGTCTTGGATCAACTGCCTATCCCGTGGTCTTGGCTTGCTGGAGTCTTTAATTTTTGTTTGTTTGTGGCTAATATGTGATTCATTTAAGAAATTTCTCCTAAGACCGGGCACATTGTCATTTTTATCAATATTGTTTGGCACCGTATGAACAGAGCCACTTGATTGACAAGTAGAGGAGCAGCTTTTGAAACCTTTAGAATCAAAAACTAAGGAGGATAATTTATAACTTTGGAGACCAGAATCTTCTGAATTTGACACATCTTCAGCTTTGCACTGTGTTAAACAAGAGTCAGCACATCTTCCAGTTGAACAACAATGAGATTTTGAACAATCACATGATTCTAATTTCTTTCCACCGCTGACACAAGGTAAATATCCTGTCCTATTTGCACAATCACATGATTCTAATTCCTGTTCACACATTTCTTCTTTAAAAGTAGCAATTTGTTTGCTCCTTTCATCAGCTTTTGATTTGTTGTCCATCCATTCACTGTTCTTGCAATCCACCAAGAAATTGTGTTCTATTGCTCTTAGGCACCCAGTTTCAATAGAGAAGTCCATATATTTGCTATTTGTTGTAGACTCAATGATCAAATCAAACTCCTCCACAAATGTAAGATGCGCTTTATTGTAATCACAAGGATCAAACAAAGAAGTATTTTTAGAACCTAACCTGTGACCAATAACTGGTATTGCTTTAACATCATTATCATGGAGAGAAATAGATTGATCACTTTCTTGTGTCCCCCCAGTGAAGGCAGGTGTATTAAACATAAACTGTTCCTCTGAATGATCTCCAAACAACTCATTACACATAGCACTCAAACTTATTTCATCTAAAAGATCTGTGCCCAGTCCATGTGCCTGATGCAAACCAACTTGAGAGATGGGATCATATGATTGAGGATTGGAATGAGGCAAAAGAACAGAACCAATGGGTAAAAGTTCATTCATCATCATTTGATCAAAGCTGATGGTTGTGAAATCAGGTATCGGAAGTGGTTGAGATTGTATTGGATCAATTAACTTGGTGTTTATTTCTAAACAGGTGGAATATTTCTCAAGAGAAGAAATGTTCAATGTCATGGAAGAATCAGTTTGTTCCATTCTTAGTCCTGACACTGAAGCATACTGATAGGGATAAAATAAATCTTTGAGTTGAGCAACCATCGCTAAATCTTCTGAGAGCTTATGAAATGAAGAAATGAACAAGTAGCAATTAGTAGATATACAACCGAAATAACCATTGACCAAAATCCAACATTAAATTATCCATGTTAATATCTACAAACAGAGGAGTTATGTCAAAAATGATAAAAGGATAAGATGAAAAAAATTCTTCAGATTTGTTTGTGATAAGAATAAGTACTTATGAAACTTCCTCTAATGGCATTGCCCATAACATTGGTTTGCTATACTCATGAACCCATAATGAAAATACATTTAGGAAAATATGTTATTTAATTTTATCCACAACTTGAAATAAGTCCTAAACATTTACATTATTTGAAATTGGTCTCAAAGTTCTATGACTTCATTGAACGAAGTTTCACACTAACCTTTTGCCAGCATCATGTATTTGTATTCCCTCAGTATACAACATGGCATGTTAATGATCTTATTTCAAATAAGTTACTAACATTGGGACCAATTTTAGACAAAATAAAATCTGCAATGACCACATTTCAGCAATGATCACATTTCAGCCCCTACAACATCTATTTATAAGAAGAGTACAACTAGGGCTTCCCCATCAACGACTATAATTGGCCGGTAGGGTCGTCCACAAAATACATGAAAATAAAATCAAAAAAATAAACTAATATATGTTTTTGACTCGCGGCGATGTGCCGGACGCAACCGCAAAGTCGGATCGGCGATCCAATCAAGCCTTCCTGCGCGAATAAATGAACGTGGGTCCCGCCTTGCGGCAAACCCCTCCAGGTGCATGATTTGATGGATCCCCATCAACTCCCTCGACTGAAAAGCCTTCATCTTCGATGAATGGAGATGATCGTACTGAAGTCAAGTCCAGGGGCGAGTCGATCAAGCTCTGCCGGTAATATCCAAGTGTCGTCTGCGTCGGGGCGGCCCTGCCAATGTACAAGTAGCGACATCAAGGTCCGTCCGTGGTGGGAACAAACTGATGGGATCTGACCTCTGTGATGCACTCATCTCTCATCTCTCGAAAGGTGGATCCTGATGCGATCGGTGGTGCCGGTGATGAAACCAGAGAAGACGAGTCCCCGGGTGGGTGGGTGGTAGCACGGGGTGGACTGTGGTGGTCATCAGACGTAGGTGGGGTAAGAGAGTGGTAAGGCAACGAAAGTGGGGGTGGGGGCGGCTGGGCATCTCCATTGCTCGGGTCCACATACTCGTGAGGCTCATAGTACGACGTTAGATCCTCGACATTAAACACCGAGTGAATTCCGATACTAGCCGGGATATCGAGCCGGTAAGCATTTGTCCCAATAAATGATGTATACCTACTAAATTTTGGACAGATAATTAGAATATCAAAAATATTGTTTTATTCGGAGTTCATGTTCAAAAGATCTTTACCTCCAATTTTGGTAGCACACGTTTGCAAGCAAAAGAAAAAGATATTGGAGCCTAAGGGAGCTCTCTATTAGTATTTTCATTATATTTTTATTTTCACAGTTTTTATGTTGTAAATGGCATTTTTGCAAAAGGGACATAAATATTTGAACTTACGTGGTGAATGAATGAGGCATCAAAATTTTACCATAATGTTTTTCCCACTCTTCTCTACAGGTTCTGATGGTAACAGGGGAAATCCACTCTCTCGCTCACTCTCGCACTCTCTTATATTTTTTTCAAAGATAGGCAACCGCAAGAAATCACAAGGTAGGAAGGGAAAAAGGAAGAATGATCTCCTTTAACACGATCCTTCATCACCATGAATTAATTTGCAAATCTAGATATATAGGTTCTTTCTCTTGAGTGTGAGTATTCTAAAATTAGAATATCATTATTTCTCTTAATTATTATTTTGTTGATTTATTGATCATTATGAAAAAGAGTGAGGATAATTTTTATAAATTATGACTTCCCGGTAATGCGTGCGCTAAACCATCACATAGCTAATCTATTGTACAGTTATTTGTCATGGTGGTTGGAAACCCTCTTTTTAAGTCCTGATCAAATTTTATATTATCCATTTATTAGCACATACCAAAGAAAATATTAAGAAAAACCAAAATGGAATCTCAATTTTTTATTCCAGGATGTAAAAATATTTTGGTACCAAGCACGGAGAAGGATAAATGCAACAATTCCATTGCATATTTAATGTCCGCAAAAGTAAAGAATATTGCAAATTGCATATTGGATCTTGTAATGTTAAGATATAGCCATGTTCATTATTTTGGTACCAAGCACGGAGAAGGATAAATGTAACAATTCCATTGCATATTTAATGTCCGCACAAGTAAAGAATATTGCAAATTGCATATTGGATCGTGTAATGTTAAGATATAGCCATCTTATAGGCATAATGCCCAAGGTTGCATGGAAAAACAATGCAAGTAAAAAACAATTGAACCCACCTTATCCAATGACCCAAGCTGCACAAGACCAAGAGGGAGCACAGGCAAAAGTAAGATTGTCTGCACTAGCACAAGGAAAATTAACATTTAAGGGCAGGAGACTCCACTTGAAGAAAAACATACGATCAAAAGTAAATCAGATTCATAAGAATGTGAAGATTGTCCACTTCCCTGGGATGAATATCAAAGTACCTTTATGCCTGCTACAACCTGAAGTCGCAGCTCTTCTCGACACTGTACACAGATGAATTCCAACAGTGTATAAAGATAATCTAAAACCAAGTAATAGGATAATATCTGCAATCAAATGACTATTAGCTCACCTGCAAAAGTAGATCACTGTTCATCTCTTCCATACAAATCCAAAGATGATTTTCCATTGATGCCACTTTGCCAACAATCCTGCTTGAGTCAAGTCTTCAAAATCACAGATTTTCATTTGTAAAGAAAGAGCACCATAACTAAAAAATTACTAAAGGCATGCAAGTCAAATTAGATTAACCTAAAAATATGGGATTATTTGAAATATGTACATGATACTATTATGGGCAAACCCATAGAACATTGGTAATCGTCAAAGGAGTGGTTGCGAGGTAAGCCGGAACAGCAACTGCCTAAGCAGGGTGTGCTCGGGAGAGAGAAAGAAAGAGAGAGAGAGAGAGAGAGAGAGAGAGAGAGAGAGCTACCACAATCTCATTACAATACCATAAAAATAAACCTAATTCATGGGTCCTTCATTCCAACATCACTTGCCTTTAAATAAATTTACAAGACTTCTAATGAAAACCAATAACTACTAATTACCAAAAATTTATAATACAAATTGACTGAAAACTAGGCACGGAGCCCCTATGGTAGCTAGTCTCGAATACCACAACATCATTCATGCCATGCAAAATGAACTTATCCTCAAGCTCAGAGGGAGATCAAAGTGTTGTGTCTGGTTCACCCAATTCCTTCTGCATTAGAGTCCACTACTTCCATATAAAACAACTTTTTGCATGCCGTTCAGAAATTTTCGCATGAGACAGACGTCAAATTTGTGAGAGTTGGATGCTTTCGGGTTTGCGGGCCTGATTCCCAGTGTTTGTGGTTGTATAGGTAGCTCGATCCAAATGAGGTCATCGTTCGCATAGTCTGTCTAAGCTCAGGGCAGTAACTAAATCATGTGGGGCCTAAAACTCGATGCCTAATTCCAATCATTCATGATGTCTAGCTGTAAAGATGGAGACTTGCGGCTTAGGCTGTACTGACATCACATGAGTTACAATGTTACGAAACAGAAGAGGGCGAGGATGAGGACAAGATGCATATGTCGATGTAGGGACCGATGCAACAAGGACACGAATCTCAACATGACGATGAGTGTTGGCTAGTAGTACACACAAGCGTCACACACCCATCAACTCTATGCTTTATTATCGCACATGTATTTCAGTCATTATGGTTAGTTATCATTTGCCCTTGTGTGTTTTGTGTCTATGCATGTCTCTTATTTGGACCATGTTGGGAGTAAGATCGTTTTGGAAGATCGCTAGGGCTGATTCTATTCCTCTCTTCTTCCCCCTCCTTTTCATCTTCCCTCTCCTCCTTCAAACACTACCTCCTAACATTTGATCTGACGTGCTGCTCTTCCAGCCACAGTTTTTGTTACCTGAAGATGAACCTCTCTCCTCGCGTATGCTACGCACCGAGCCTTCCTACGCCTGATCGTTCTCGGTCGATCGTGGTCCGCATTGCCTCGACGACCCGCTTCCTCCGGCGACGCCCCCTCCAATCGCCGACAGCTTCATATCCACCACGCCAATCCTTCTAGTGCTCGATCGTTCTCGGTCAATCGTGGTCCCCCTCCCCTCGACGCTCTACTTCGCAATCGCGTCTTCCTAAATCCTACATCGCATGTTCTTGCAACTGACCATCCTCTTGCATTTATTTGCATCCGACTACCTGCGTGCGATTCCTGCATTGTATCGGCCCTTCTTTCGTGTGCATTCCTCCACGGCTTCACTCCATGGCACCCTCTGACACACCCACGCCTCAGCCTCATATCGATTCAACCATCACTTACTGCCTCGATGCTCACAAGGCCTCCATTGCTTCCCGCCAAGCTATAATGATGTAGGCTAGTCCTTTTGGGCGTTACAGGAGACGACGTGACTAAGCGAGACTCTCTCCGATGACTTAACGATCCCAAGCACATGTGAAACGCAGCTACATGCAGATCCGGATATTAGTGGTTAGGTTATTACGTAGGGGTCGCAAAGCCCTTCAAGATGATACCAAGGCTATAGGCCAAGGTCCTCTCAAGCGAAAGGAACCCACACGGTTCGATCGAGCGTGGTTGTACCAAAAGAGAATCCACCGACAATAAATGATTCGGAAAAGGGTGGTTCTCTCCCAACAAAATAAACGAGGGTCGTCAAGCCTCACGAACGTAAATGAAGATTGGAAATACGCAAGCAAATCAAAGAAATATAAGTCACGAAAATCATGCGTCACAGATCACACAACATGCCGTAGCCACAATATATATCAAGAGGGAAATCACTAGGTTTGTGAAGAAATATTCGTTACCCCCGCTCGGATGTCGACGAGGTTGTAGGGATCGTTCCGATTCCGGTTCCACCGAAGCCACACCGGTAGGAGGAAAACCAATCGCCTTCTTCGGATCACGCCGGAGATGGTGCCGCCCAAATAACGGAAGGTGCGCCGTTCAAGAAGGAGTAAGAAATATTTTTTTGAGAGAGGGAGATGGGAGGCCGGTGGCTTGAAGGAGGAGGAGGGAGGTGGGCGGCCTAACCTTGGCCGAAATGTTGGAGGGGAGAGAGGGAGGAGGGCGGCCACAAGAGGGAGAGGGAGGGAGGTGGTCGACGGCTAGAAGGAGGAGGAGGGAGGTGGTCGGCCTAGCTTGGCCGAGAGGTTGGAGGGGGAAGAGAGGGAGGAGGAGGCCGGCGGCCTAAGGAGGAAGGAGAGGGGAAGTGGGCGGCCACAAGAGGGAGGAAGAGAGAGATTTCAAAATCTGGAATTAGGGTTTCTTTATCATTCATTCTACTCAAAATAAAGCAAGGGTTAGCCTTTTATAGGCTTTACAAGAACATAGGCTAAGTGCACACCAAAGTGGCTAAACATAGGCCACATGAACAAAATAACCATGCTGAAATTAAATGACTAAATTAAACAACATAATTATAAATTTGATTGTAGAAGCGGCGAAGATTTTAACGCGGCGATGGCGGTGGATGTTGCGGCCAAGTTCCAACCTTCGAGCTTGCGGCAGCGATCATCTTGGTCATCGAACAACAAGTGACGGCGAGCAACGTCATCAATCAAGAGAGTGCCCGCAACAATATCTACCGGGTCGCCGTAATCATCCGGAAGCGGGTCTTCATCAACAAGCACTGGATCACCAAAGTCGTCCAGGGGAGGACGCTCCAAATCAACATGCCGGGGGTAGTCGGCTCCATCAATCCTCCCCCTCTCAAAAATACTCATCACCGATGAGTAGACCTGTGTGTACACACCAGGAAGAGCGTCGACGGGGAAGAAGAACCTGCAGGGCAAAAGGTGGTCTTGGGGGGACCTCATAAATGCATTAGCCAAAGAAGGAAACAAAGCTTCCACAACATCAACCAACATACCTCCGATGGAGACCAAGAAAGAGAACGATCCTGAGAAACTCTCACCACCCAACCCAATAGAAGAGACAGTGGAAAATAAAAACGGGAAGGTAGACATATCAAGTGGCATATAAGCATGAATTGTAAAATGTGACACAATGAAAACAGGAGCTATGCCCCAATCAGTGAAAAATACCACAAGAGATGCAAGGTCACCAACCTCCAAAAATATTCGCAAAGGATTGACTTGATTCGTTAAAATTTCTAAGGCGCCCGAGGGCATCCCTTCAGGGGTGAGATCAGCCAAATCCAAATCATTCACGTAACTGTGGGAGGCTCTCCTATACGCACTAGCATCGAGTAAGTAAAACGCATTTAAGTTGGAAAATAATTTGATAATGCGCTTAAGAAAATAGCGAACGTGAGGGGTGAACCCAAGTGCAATGTGGCGGGGGGCTCTTCGAAACAAACTAGCGCATAAAGTGAAAAACACATTTAGAACGATAAAGATTTTAAAAGTGCGCATGCGTAAACTATAACCGTGAGGAGTGAACCCGTGTGCAACAAGACGGGAAACCAAAGTGTAGACTAACGTGAGTAAATACGGTGGCACGAGCACTCTACAAACATAAAGAAAGACTAGAGAAATTCGCACATCCCCAACCATAGAGTTGGACGCATCAAAATATCCCAGACTAGAAGGACCCAGCACGTGTCCTAACACGTCAACTACCTGCGTCAAGGTAACCGAAGGATTTAATTCAAAAGGATCATCATACCATGGAGAAATCATCAAAGAGAAATCCTTCGGGCGCGTACTATCAAACTCAAGAAAAGTATCATCACCTAACTCAATCTCAGCCACACACTCGTTACCAGGTGATTCAACCAATTTACTAACACTAATACCTCGAGATACACCCAAAGGAGGGGCCAAAATGGTCGAAAGAATTGAACGACACGGACCCGGCAAAATAGACTCGGATCCAAAAAGGTCCACAAATCGGGTCAAGGGATCCGGAGGGAGAGGCGGTAAAATCGAGCCCGGGTGAAAATCAAAGTCATTTTTAATCACAAGCAACGGGGACTGCATCACCAGTAACATGCCCGGCCCAGCAACAATAACATCATCTAAAAGTCTATCTCCCTTGCTAGGATAATCTACCAACATACTAGAGGCTATACTCAAATGAGTGCCAGAAACGTGCTCAGAAATAGGAATAGCCGAACCCGACAAACTGTCCAAATCACTTTGTCCATCAGGAGATGGAGATAACACCAAGGAAGCATCGCTCGGGTCCTTAGCACTAATATCTTCCAAAAATAAATTCCCTGTACTAGGTGAATCATCCAAGACGCTACTTCCCAAGTCTTCCAATAACACCTTACTCTCGACAGCTAACTCTTCCCACGACGTAGGCACATCATCAAAATCAGGAAGGAGGGTAGGACAAATCCAATCCCGAGGAGACTCCAAGATAGCTTGAGTCTCGAGTAAAGGCAATAAAATCAAAGATCTATCTTCTGAGCGCTCATAACTAAGATCTTCCCATATCACGCCTTCGTCCAAAGGAGACTCTTCCAACACCGTCGAAATATCACCCAAATCAATGTTAACAGAAGGCTCAATGACAGTCAAAGGGGACGGATCAGCAATATGGACGAGGGGAAGGGGTATAATCCCAGGGGAAACTTCCTCAAAGGAGAAATCCTCATCCAAATCACTAGGATATCCCAGTTCCTCAGCGTCACTACAACCGACAGTGAAATCGACCTCGCCCTCAGTGGCGCGCTCAGGTGGATCAACAGCTAGAACTGATAGGCCTGGGAGGGACTCAGGAGAGACTACGGGTGTAGTCGGAGTGGAACACATGATAGAGCTAAGTTCAGACACACCACTAGACTCACAAGTCACATTCGCCTGACTAACCGTACAGATAGGATTACTCTCACCCCGTGAGCTCATGGCAATCCTAGCAACCTTTTCTATCGAGCTCGGGATATGGGACTTATAGTACTCCTTTCCCCGGTAGGTGGGTATAGGTGCGCTACGGGTAGCTCTAACCTCATGGAGTAAGGGCCTAACCTGAGGGGACATGCCTCTCCTATAGTCAGGTGGGGATCTAGTGCCCCGGTGAGTAGGAGCCACCTCATTCAACATCCACGCAGGAGTGTATTGGTCGATGAGAAGGCTCTTCATGTTAAGCCAACTGACACAGCCTCTAAAACGTCGCTCTTCATTGAGCCAAAAGCTCTGGGCTCGACCATATAATTGTATGCTCGCGACCCCGACCTTGGAGTGATCATGCACACGTTCACGCACGAAATAAAGCTCAATGTCGTCTACCCAACGTAAGAGGATCAGGGGACCTCCCAATCCATCGTAGGTGGGGGCAACGCTCCTGGAAGATCTAGACACGACATTAGTCATTCGATTGGGATGGGGGCTAAACTGGTCATAGGGCCTCCTTGGAGCCGTCGGTGAAGAGGGAGCAAATCGGTGGTTATCTACTTGCGCTAACCAATCTCTAAGGTCATCCGTTTGATGCTTCGCCAACCGACGGGAAGCATCAACGTCATGTGCCATCGTCAGAGGAGATGGATGCGCACGCAAGACGCGACCTAACGCATGCAAATAAAGTTTAGAAAACCGGTTTTTGCCTACAAAAGCCCTTGTCAGAAGTAAAATTTTATAATTAAATATTTTTTCTAGCCTTCCTATAGGACTGAAATAATATTTTATTTTAATTTCTTACTAAGGTTATGAAGTAGAAAATGCACTTTTTTTCTTTTTTTAAAAAGGTAAAAATTCTGGATTCTAGCACGCTATTGGCAGACCAAAACCAGAAATTTTACATATGCAGGATTTTTTTTTTATGTTGCTGAAATTTTCTCTAGCGAAACTCATATAGCCTACCGAAATATAGAAGGATGGTGCCGATTAGGAAATCGACAATAACCTCCCTCTGATACCAAATTTGATGTAGGCTAGTCCTTTTGGGCGTTACAGGAGACGACGTGACTAAGCGAGACTCTCTCCGATGACTTAACGATCCCAAGCACATGTGAAACGCAGCTACATGCAGATCCGGATATTAGTGGTTAGGTTATTACGTAGGGGTCGCAAAGCCCTTCAAGATGATACCAAGGCTATAGGCCAAGGTCCTCTCAAGCGAAAGGAACCCACACGGTTCGATCGAGCGTAGTTGTACCAAAAGAGAATCCACCGACAATAAATGATTCGGAAAAGGGTGGTTCTCTCCCAACAAAATAAACGAGGGTCGCCAAGCCTCACGAACGTAAATGAAGATCGAAAATACGCAAGCAAATCAAAGAAATATAAGTCACGAAAATCATGCGTCACAGATCACACAACATGCCGTAGCCACAATATATATCAAGAGGGAAATCACTAGGTTTGTGAAGAAATATTCGCTACCCCCGCTCGGATGTCGACGAGGTTGTAGGGATCGTTCCGATTCCGGTTCCACCGAAGCCACACCGGTAGGAGGAAAACCAATCGCCTTCTTCGGATCACGCCGGAGATGGTGCCGCCCAAATAACGGAAGGTGCGCCGTTCAAGAAGGAGTAAGAAATATTTTTTTGAGAGAGGGAGATGGGAGGCCGGTGGCTTGAAGGAGGAGGAGGGAGGTGGGCGGCCTAACCTTGGTCGAAATGTTGGAGGGGAGAGAGGGAGGAGGGCGGCCACAAGAGGGAGAGGGAGGGAGGTGGTCGACGGCTAGAAGGAGGAGGAGGGAGGTGGTCGGCCTAGCTTGGCCGAGAGGTTGGAGGGGGAAGAGAGGGAGGAGGAGGCCGGCGGCCTAAGGAGGAAGGAGAGGGGAAGTGGGCGGCCACAAGAGGGAGGAAGAGAGAGATTTCAAAATCTGGAATTAGGGTTTCTTTATCATTCATTCTACTCAAAATAAAGCAAGGGTTAGCCTTTTATAGGCTTTACAAGAACATAGGCTAAGTGCACACCAAAGTGGCTAAACATAGGCCACATGAACAAAATAACCATGCTGAAATTAAATGACTAAATTAAACAACATAATTATAAATTTGATTGTAGAAGCGGCGAAGATTTTAACGCGGCGATGGCGGTGGATGTTGCGGCCAAGTTCCAACCTTCGAGCTTGCGGCAGCGATCATCTTGGTCATCGAACAACAAGTGACGGCGAGCAACGTCATCAATCAAGAGAGTGCCCGCAACAATATCTACCGGGTCGCCGTAATCATCCGGAAGCGGGTCTTCATCAACAAGCACTGGATCACCAAAGTCGTCCAGGGGAGGACGCTCCAAATCAACATGCCGGGGGTAGTCGGCTCCATCATATAATGTAGCGGTTAGTTGCGATGTTTGATGTCTTTCTCGTTAGCCACCCGAGTACATTCTCGGCCTCCAACACAGAGTCACCAATTAGTTCTCGGCGCGACACCATCTCACCGGTCACGGGCTTCCGGCTTCCTCAAATCACACCGCTCCTTCGATGTTCCCTCTTTCAGCGGCATCAATCATGCGGGGTGGATTGCCCATGCGAAACAATTCTTCGACATTCACCTGAATCCGGAGCCACAAAAGGTTGTTACATCTCTCATCGTCATGGAAGGATAGGCCCTACATTAGTTGCGCTAGCTACGACAGAACAACTCTTGGCTCCCTTGGTTTCCCCTCAGTCGACACCGGCTTAGTGGAAATGGATTTCAATGTCACCTTTGTCGATTATTGATGCAATATATATCGTCCTCTTAGTGAAAACAAATTTCAGAGCATCTCGAAGCACCACCTCAACCGCCGAACAACCCCGAATGACCAACCATGAGTACCGCGATATTCGTACTGAGGCATTTGTTTCTGCTGTAAACACCCCAACTCCCGACTCATGACTGTCCCCCAAAGGAACTCCGTATCACCATGGAGAGGAGGAACCCGAGATCACCCTTGGGGATTTTGAATCTCAGGAGGGCGATGACACACGACATGACATGGGAACCCACATGTGGATGCATTATTTAGAACTTCTATGCCCTGCGATTAGCGACACCTCTGACCCCCACATTATGACGATCTCTAGTTCCTTGTATGGCACATTCCTGACTGTGATGATTGACAGAAGGGTCAGCCATAATTTTATCTCTAGGCACTTGGTGACACAACTCGATATTCACTCGTTGTCTGCTCCTCATTTTGCGCTTTGCTTAAGAGGCGACCTCCGCATTGCCACTAGCAGCCTTTGTACGGTCCAAGGCATGACTGTCGACCATTGCCCTCTCCGCCCAGATTTCTACTCTTTTGAGCTCGGTGGCATTGATGCCAGCCTGGGCATCGCATGGCTTTATATCCTCGGTGATGTGTCTGTCAACTAGGATCTCATGACAATGCGCTTTCCACATGCGGGAGTTCATTTACTCTTGGCAAGGGAGGCTTCTGTCACCTATCCGGAGGTGGACTTCCATCCTCCTCAGCAAACAGTGGCAGCGTACTTTGCCGCCTCCCTTGTGGCACGACGTCGAGCCGACCCACCCGACCGCCCCTCCACCACTCCACCGGCAGTGCATCTCAGACATTTCTTCTATATTGAGGACAAGACACATTTTTCAAAGGGAAACATTGTTACAAATACGAAAGAGGGCCAGAGACGAGGACATGAAGAATATGTCGACGTCGGAACTGAGGCGATGAGGACACTGATCCTAACATGACAACGGATGTTGTACAATAGTGCACACGGGTTTCGCGCAATAGTGCATCTCAGACATTTCTTCTATATTGAGAACAAGACACATTTTTCAAAGGGAAACATTGTTACAAATACGAAAGAGGGCCAGGGACGAGGAGACGAGGACATGAAGAATATGTCAGCGTCGGAATTGAGGCGATGAGGACACTGATCCTAACATGACGACAGATGTTGTACAATAGTGCACACGGGTGTCGCACACCCGTCAGCTCTATGTTTTAATATCCCACATGTATTTTGAGTCTTGTGATTAGTTACAGTTTGCCCTTGTGTATTTCGGAACAAGGCATTATACAAGCCTATGCATGCCACTTATTTGGACCATCTTGGGAGTAACCTCATTTTGGAAGAGACCTAGGGGTTGATTCTATACCTCTCTTCTTGCCCCTCCTCTTCACACTCCACCTTCTTCAAACGCTACCTCCTAACATAGGAACACCTGAAATTGTTCCGGGTAAGCATCCGCATGATGTGTTTGTCGTAATATGGTTCGTGCATTAAGAGAATTTCTTCGGAGGGAAGGACATAATCGCATGTTGCAGAGTCGTTTAAATTTGTCCCATGTAATTCCCAGTTTGTCAATTTGCAGACGAGACACCAAAATTGAGTGTTGGGTATTGTATCCACAATAACCCTGATTTGAAGAAGGGCCTCATTAAGCTAATATGAATTGAGATTGTATTTGATGTTGTGTTTTAGTTATGTGTTTGCAGAACTGTATTGCTAAGTACAACTCAATGTCAGGTTACAGTGGGTCATGAAACACATGACTATGCAATGTAATCCTTCATTGTGTAGGCCAATGTGTTGACTCACGTGCAATCTCTCTATTGTGGTGTACTTTTATCTCAAGTGCATTAGAAGGATCAAGGAAGGACAAGGACTTGGAATCAGCAGAACAAGAATTTTACCAAAGTAAAATTCGTCGAGTATCGTCAGGGATATTCGTCGAATTCGTCGAGTATACTCACTGATACTCGTCGAATTCATCGTATATACCTACTGACACTCCTCGAATTCGTCGTATTTACGCAGGGTAAAATCTCTGAGACTTGGAAAATCTATTAAGTAAAAATCGTCGAGTATCATCAAGTATACTCGTCAAATTCGTCGAGTGTATCTCCCAATACCCGTCGAATTCGTCAAATATACATGTCGATACACGCCGAATTCGTTGAGATTCATTGGGTATATCTTTGAGTTTCCGAATTTACTTCTATAGAATTTTCTAAGCAAATTCGTCGAATATAGCTTAGCTCATGCGTCGAATGCGTCAAGTGTATCAGCTGATACTCGTCGAATTTGTCGAGTATGTCAGTCGATACTCGTCGAGTTTGTCTTTGCTAAGCTTTGAGTTATAATTTCGACTGGACTAAAATTCTCCAAGTGTTTTTCGTCGAGATTCACATACAGTTCGACGAGTATACTCGGCTATACTCGACAATACTCGACGAAATATACTTAGAGTTATTTTCTTCCCGATTTCAAATTTCTGGTTCGTTCTTCCCGATCGTCGTGTACAGTGATTTGCGCACGTTTCAGTATGGAAAGACTTTTCTAGCAATTACAGAAGGTAGATCCCGATATATATCTAGGGTGAAATTTATTTCAACCTTAATCGTGCTCAAATCAAGAAAGTTCCCAAACGAAGAACACCCGTCGGCTTCCGTACGTCTCTCGCGATTTCCGCTTGACCGACGACAGTGCTGCACGATTCGATCGTTTTCAAGCAAATCGACTGGATCATTGTTCTCCAAAGTTTCTAATTCTCTCAGATCTAGTCGATCCGTGATCAAAGTCTTCAAAGCATTCAGATTTTTCGTGTTCTCCAAAACTTTCAAGATCAACCTATTCGAAGAACGACGAATTGAAGACTTAGATCTAAATAAGATTATTTGTAATATTTGTTTATTTTGTAAATCTCTTTTTACATTTGTAGGAGGTTTTCCCTCCGAGTTGTAGATCCGCGTTTGGATCGAGTTGTAGATCCGTGTTTGGATCGAGTTGTAGATCCGTGTTTGGATCGAGTTGTAGGAGAGGTTGTTCTCTGAGTGGTAGGAGCGTTGTCTCCGAGTTGTAGGAGTTGAGGCTCTAAGGTGTAAGATTTGTTTAAATCTGAGAAAGGTAAAGTAGCCGAATCTAGACCTTAGTGGTAGATAGGCGAGGCGGGACAGTGGACGTACCCAACTCGGGAAACCACTATAGATCTCTGTGTTCTGTGTGCTTTATTTTTTAAGTTATTTTTATTCCGCAAAAAGGCACAGACCTAACCTATTAACCCTCCTCTAGGTGATTTAGGTAGACACTAGATACTTTCATTGAGCCGAACCGAGAAGGTGGAAGGATGTCAGGTTAATCAATTCTGGTCTTAGTGTCTGTTGATGGACAAAAAATTGATAGCATCTAATGATCCATCCCATTGATTCGCCCTTCCCATCATACGTTGGGAATTCCAACTTGGCGTACCGGGAACAATATGAGTTTCAGGTGGAACATATGTCGGGGTATCCACAGGTATAAGTGGTGGGGGTGGCCCTTGACTGTTACAGACTTGGTCATGCGATGGAATAGTGATGGATTGTACAACTTGTGTGATACTTGCCAGCCTGTTGAATAGCGTGGCAATGCCTACCTGGTGTTGTGCTTTGGCTTCTTGATGTCTCTCTTCAGTTGCAGCGAGAGTTCTCATGAAAGTTTGATCATGTCCATTAGCTTACTCATTTGGTCTAAAGAGTCCCCCATGTTGCTTGTGTCAGAACTAATGCGGTTGGAGTACGAGAGGATAAGCGGGTAATAAGCGGACTCAACTCCCCTGAAGTGGGTGTTGAACGGTCTATTTGGGAGAGTGGTAGCAAATGCTTCAATTGCAAATGAAAGTTCACATATGAAGGTTTGCAAATGGAGTAGTTGGAAACTGACTGTTGCAAATGGAAAAACTCTTTGGATAATCTCTGCTTGCATAGTTATTCAAATCAGAGAGCCAATATAAATGTTTGGATAATCTCTATTAGCAAAGTTGTTCAGAACATAGAATTAATATAATTGTTCAGAACATAAAATTAATATAATTGTTTGGAAAAACAATTTGTGAGAAAGGTGTTTTATATTATGACTGAAGTGTCCACATATAGATTGTAGCCTTTAAACAGTTAATAAATGTATTATAAATAGAGACAAGATGACAAGAGAATATAAATTATATGAAGGTGATATTTTACAAGCATCTCTTTACTACAAAGAGTTTTACATCTTTAAAACAATTACTACATACAATCTAGTTGTAGTTAATGTGTAATGTAGTTACGCAAGACAGTCATTTCTTCTACACACACTCCCACGCTTGTAACAAGATCCAAGTCCAATGTCACATTAGTAGGGGTTTGATGTTGTCCCTCTCTACATTGATATGCCTTTGCATATATTAAATTATCATTTTCATGGCATGCTCTGAAATCTAGGTCTGAACGAGATTGATGGCTGCATATATAGTTATTCATGATCATTGTAGCTACTAAAATATTACATTGCTTAGCAAAACTATATTGCGGCAAAAGACATGAGATGCTCTAAACTGGTGCATTTATGCAGGTGAAATCCCGATTTTTTTTGACATTCTCATTGTAACATCCGTAATTTAATACATCAATAAAACTTAATTTCAGGGTTCGACCTCGAGCAAACTTGATCGAGCCAACGTCCCGCCGAGGTACTATTTTAGTATAATTAATTTTTGAGCTTTAATCAATGGGTTAACAGTCTCAAGCCCGGATGAAAAATGGTGAGGGTTGTGTTAAGTAGACGGCAAGCGTAAAATTTAGTCAACCTTATGAATATGGATCATTTGAGAATTTGTGCAAAAGCAAGATTGTTCCCCTTAAGGAACGCGTCGCATGGTCCGAATGCGCCGTCATGGCAAGAACCGTTGCATCTCCAGGACTTGGGTGTAGTGTTAAATATGCAAGAGTGCTCGTCGTATGGTCTGTTGTATAATGAAAAGTCTTGATCCTCCTTGAGGAGATCAAGCATATATATATATGTATATATATCAAATACAATATGACCTATACAGGCTATTTACAGACCAAATAACATAAAATAACAATAATCTCAATACTCCTCAAGCTGGTGCAAAGATGTCAATCATGCCCAGCTTGGAAATAGTCAAATCTGAACGAGTAGGACCAACAACTTCAGTGAAGGCGTAAGTAAGTTGTTCGGCCGAGGAGATGAAAGCTGGAAGGAGAGTCCCAGTACGGACGTGGTCACACAAAAAATGAGCATCCATCTCGGTGTGCTTGGTGCGCTCATGTAGTATCGAGTCCTGAGTAAGTAGGAGTGATGACTTATTATCACAGTAGAGAGTCGAGCCAGTAGCAAGAGGTAGGCCAAGTTCAGTCAACAGTGATCGAAGCAAAACCAACTCAGTGACGCCGAGAGCCATAGCGTGGTACTCTGACTCAGCAGAAGAGCGGGATACTATAGGTTGTTTCTTGCTCCGCCACGAAACAAGGTGATCACCATGGAATACAAAAAGACCTGTCGTTGACCGTCGATCAGTCAAAGAGCCAGCAAAATCTGCATCAGTGAAGCATGAGAGACTGGAGGCACAATCAGCCCGATAGAACAGCCCAAGACCAGGGGCGCGCTTAAGATAGCGAATAACACGTCGAGCAGCTTCTAGGTGAGATGTCTTGGGATAATGCATAAACTAACTCAAAACGCCCACTGAGAAGCTGATGTCGGGCCTAGTATTGGTGATGAAGGACGTATCGTGGCCGACGCACCCGCAACGGACGCAACGCCCGGCGAGGCCGGAATCGGGTGGCTTGAGAAGACCGACCCACTTTGGAAGCCTTGAGCTGTTTAATTAATTCTCTTTCATGTTGAACTCTATTTGTTATATTTAGGGTTTATGGCGATCCAGACCACGAGCCTATGGTCTGGATCGACACAAAGCAGTCGACGACACAGAAGTAGCGGCACAGAGGCAGCGACACGGGAACAGCGAGCATCGACACAAAGTAGCGACAGCAGAGCAACAGCACGGGAACAGTGATCAGCGGCAGCGAGATCGACAGCGACAGCGGGAGAAGTAGCGGGAGCGGCAGCAAGATCGAGTGCCAACGGGACGGGACGAAGCACCTGCGGGCCGAAGGACTGGAGATCGGAGAAACAGGAACCACGAAAACCCTAGGCGTGATGCTCTGATACCATGTTGTATAATGAAAAGCCTTAATCCTACTTAATGAGACCAAACATATATATATATATATCTTTACCCATTATAAAGAAATATGAAATGGTTTTTAAAACCATGTTTTTAAAAGCCATTTGAGTGATCTCAGCCGTCAGATCATGGATGCGAAAATCAGATGCCGTCCGATCAAATCAACCCTCTCCAACTTTTTTTGTAGGGCTCCTAAACCTATTATAAGACAGCCCTAAACCTACTCTAGGAGAGTCCTAAAGCTAGGCGAATTAATTTAAAAATAGGCAGACCCGCAAGCCGGCCAGCCCGCGAACAACCCGCAAGCCCATCCCGCGAAAACCTGCAAGCAAACCGGGCTGGAAGTCAGCCAGCCCACATTACTTCAAATATTAAATGCGGAATATTGAATATATACCCGCAAAACTCCTAAGAACGGACGGTGTGGGACTAAAACAGGCGGGTGAACTGTTCACCCGCCTGTTTAGGCACGGAAATCAGATTTTTCGGGGCCCAATATGAGGGTCAAGATGACTCCAAAATGAAAAGTGGTCAACATGAAAGTTGTAAATCTCGGCGATCCGAACAACTTTCATGTTGATCACTTTTTGATTTGATGTCTCCTTGACCATCGATTTGGGACCCGAAAAGTCTGGGCGGCGAGACTGCTAGAGTAAAGGCACGGAAATCAGGTTTTTCGGGGCCCAATATGAGGGTCAAGATGGCTCCAAAACGAAAAGTGGTCAACATGAAAGTTGTAGATCTCGGCGATCCGAACAACTTTCATGTTGATCACTTTTTGATTTGGAGCCTCCTTGACCTTCGATTTCGGATCCGAAAAGTCTGGGTGGCGGGACTGCTACAGTAAAGGCACCGAAATCAGGTAATATAATATTATATTTTAAAAAAACAGCCCGGGTGCCGGCGAAGCCCGCCGGGGGGCGGGAGAAGCCCGCCGGGGGGCGGGAGAAGCCCGCCGGGGGGCGGGAGAAGCCCGCCGTCGCCGGCCGGATACTGTGGCGCGTGGCCATCGGGCCGGAGGCCCGTGCCTGTCACTCGTGTATATATATATATATATATATATATATATATATATATATATATATATATCAAATACAATATGAACTATACAGGCTATTTACAAACCAAATAACATAAAATAACATTAATCCCAATATGATCCGAATGCGGCGTCTTGGCAAGGATCGCTGCACCTCCGAGAGGACTTGGGTGTAGTGTTAAATAGACAAAAGTCCTCACATATACGTCCTAGGGAAGTATGTCGTAGGAATTGTGATCGATATAGGTTTGTAAGTTGTAATATAGGTACGTTAATGAGGAAAGTGATAAAAGTAGTGGATACGATAATTAGGGGAAGGATAAATATTTTATGCATGGAAGAGACTAGATGGGTGGGTGAGAAAACTAAATTTTTAAATAATTCAGATTTTAAATTATGGTACAAAGGAAAAAAATAAAACAAGCAGTAGAGTATGTATTATTATGAATAATACTTGGAAGGATAAAGTTGTTGTAATAAGTAGAAAAGGTGATAGAATTTTAGCTCTTAAATTGGTCATAGGAAAGGAAACTATTAATGTGATCAGTGTTTACGCATCACAAATAAGATTAAGTGAAGTTATTAAAGTGCAATTTTTGGAAGACTTAGATGATTTAGTAAGAAAAATCCCACAAATAGAGAAGATTTTCATAGGAGGAGACTAAAATGGACATATAAGAAAGGAAAATGTAGATTACACAGTCATTCATGGAGGATATGGATATGGAGAAAGAAATGAAAAAGGGCGAACCATTTTAGACTTTGTCGTAGCACATGAGCTAATTGTGACAAATACGTTTTTCATAAAGAGGGAAGAACATTTAATTTTATTTAAAAGCAGACCAAATAAGTTACAAATTGATTATTTTATGACTCGCAAAATGAATAAAATGATTTGTAAGGATTACAAAGTCATATCAGGAGAAAGTTTGACAACAAAACATAGGTTAGTGACTATGAAGCACCGACACTTCAAAATGCCCAGCGTGTCAGTGTCGGAGAGTCCGACACTCGTCCGACTCTCCGACACTCTCCGACACTCGAGTCGGAAATCCGACACTCGAGTCAGAAATCCAACACTCGAGTCAGAAATCCGACACGCTGGCTCACACGGGACACGCGTGTCCCTCTTAATCGGACACGCGTGTCCCTAAGTTAGCTACTCATGGTGAGGCGGGTGAAAATTTGTCTTGGAAGTGTCTTTACCCTTTTCTAGCATTTCAAGTAGTGAAAGTGGATCTACTAGTGGCGTAGATATTTTCTCTAGAAAAAAAAAGATTGAAAGTGGGGAAAAGTTTGCATGTAAATCCATTATTTTTACTAATGATATATAATGATAATGTGTTAATGTTCTATCAATTTTTAATCATTTGTTAAGTTTTACATTTGAATATTTGATGAGTAATATTTAAACATGACTTAATTTATTTAAATATTTGTTACTTGTTATTTTTTTATTTTTTGTTAAATGTTTTAGGATTTTCATAATTATAAAAAATAAATATCTAATATGCGTGTCCCAGCGTGTCAGAATATGGTATTTTTTTAGAATTGACGAGTCGCGTGTCGTGTCGTATCGTATCGCGTGTCCCGTGTCAGTGTCGGTGCAACATAGGTTAGTGGTGTTAGATGTATAAATGAAATATAATAAATTTAAGACAAGAACACAAATGTTGCAAAAAATTCGGTGGTGGAACTTAAAAATGAAAAGCAGGTTGCTGTCAAGGCAAAAGTTATGTAACAACTAGTTGATGACCCTTATGTTGATCCTAATGTCTCATGGAAAGTTATGTCTTTACATTTAAGGATAAGTGAAAAGAACGTACTTGGAGTATCAAAAATTCATACGCCCCTAAATAAAGAATCTTAGTGGTGGAAAGAGGAAGTGCAAGACAAAGTGAAGGCAAAGATGATAAGTTATAAACCACTCTACGCTTGTATGAATGATGAAAACTTAGCCAGATATAAAATCGCCAAAAATGAAGCTAAACAGACAGCATGTAAAACAAGAAGTCAAGCTTATGAAGAATTTTTTAAGCGACTAGATACAAAAGATGAATATCATGACATATATAAAATTGCTCAAGCTAGAGAAAGGAAGACAAGATTTAAGTCAAGTAAAATGCATAAAGGATGAGACAGATACAGTTTTGACGGATAATGTGGATATTAAAGAGCGATGGAAAAGATACTCTTATCAACTTTATAATGAAACAAAAGACAATGAATTGAACTTGGAAAAGTTAAGTAAATCAGAGTAATATATGGAATATAACGTTTTATCGTAAAATTCAAGTATCGGAGGTAAAAAAATGCTCTAAATAAGATGAAAAATGGAAAGGCGGTTGGATCAGACGATATACCCATCGAAGTATGAAAATATCTAGGAAATGAAAGGATTTTGTGTCTTACATATTTTTTCAATAAGATACTGAAGTCAAAGAAAATGTCAGACCAATGGAGAGAGTATCTTGATACCTTTGTATAAGAATAAATGAGATATATAAAATTGTATTAATTACAGAGGAATTAAATTAATGAGTCATACTATGAAATTATAAGAACGAGTAATAGAAAGAAGAGTAAGACGGGGAGACTAACATCACGGAGAATCAATTTGGATTCATGCCAGGGGGTTGACCATGGAAGCTATACATCCCTTGAGGAGACTCATTGACAACTATCGAGAAAGAAAACAAGATTTGCATATGCTTTTTATTGATCTTAAGAAGGTTTATGATAGAGTTTCAAGAGAGATCTTGTAGCGAGACTTAGAAAAGAAAAGTGTAAATGTATCATATATTGACATAATCAAAGATATGTAGACAAATTCAGTGACAAGGGTGAGGACATCTGGAGGATTAACACAGGAATTTCCTATCACTGTTGGCTTACATCAAGGTTCAGCTTTAAGCCATTATCTTTTTACCCTTATCTTAGATGAGCTCACCAGATATATCAAACAAGTAATACCTTGGTGTTTATTGTTTGCGGATGATATCGTTTTGGTTGATGAGACGTGGGAGGGTGTAAACGCAAAACTTGAATCTTGGCGAGATACTTTAGAAAAGAAGGGCTTTAGGTTGAGCAGGGCAAAGACGGAGTACATGGAGCTTAAATTTAGCAGTACAAGAGGGACGCATGACTTCGGTATTAAGTTGGGTGATCAAAATATTTCCCGTAATGAGTGTTTTAAATATCTTGGATCAATAGTTCAAAAAGACGGAGGTATTGATAAAGATGTGACACATATAATCCAAGCGGATTGGTTGAAGTAGAGAGCCGTGTCAGGAATCTTATGTGATCGTAAAGTACCACTAAAACTTAAGAGTAAGTTTTACCGTACTGCAATTAGACCCGCGATGCTTTATGGTTCTGAGTGTTGGGCAGTGAATTGTGTACATGAGCAAAAAATGGGATTTGCAGAGATGAGAATGCTTAGGTGGATTTGTGGGCACGCGAGACTGGATAAAATTAGGAATGAATGTATCAGGGATAAGAAAGGAGTAGCACCAATTGCAGAGAAGATGCGAGAAGCTCGACTAAGATGGCTTGGACACTTACAAAAGAGACCATTAGAGGTACCTGGTTGGCGTTGTGAGAGTCTAGTCACTAGGCATGTTAAACGGGGGAGGCGTAGACCAATAAAGACTTGGAATGAAACTATAAGGAAATACATAATGTACTTAGGCATTAGTAAGATTATGACAAAAGAGAGGGCACAATGGCGACAAATGATCCAAATAGCCGACCCCACTATAGTGGGATAAAGGCTTGAGTGTTGTTGTTGTTGTAATCAATGGGTTAACGGTAGTCGTTGAAAATTAATTCGAAGCATTTTAGTCTTTGTGAGAGAGAGTAGCGCGTAGACCGTTCAGTGAGTGTCAAAATTTGGGATAAAATTTGAAATGTCTAAATCCCTAATTAAAAGCCAATTTACGGTTTTCAGTCATAACCGTCGCCTTAACAATGTGCGCCTCTTTAAAATCTTGATAGCGCTCAGCATGTAGGAAACCGACGCTCAGTTCCCTTTAAAGACTGGTCTCTCTCGCTGAAATCTCTCGTGAATCCCACAGCCATTCACTCCAGAAGGGTTCGACAACCCCTCTTCCCCTTCAACTTACGATTTCGACAGCAGGTGCGTACCCGATAGAGGGCTCCGACTCCAAGTCGTCCGACCTCTACCATCCTTTCCCTAGACCGCCGATTGGAGCGCCTCTTTCTCTTCTTCCAACAAGGTGGAACAACTCCTGAGTTACTCTATTTTATTAATCCCTCCTTATTTCTCAGTCGCTTGGTGAGGCGGGTGTTGATGTTTTTGGTTTCTGTCATGCCCATTGCAGTAGCAGGGGTTTTTGAGTCTTTTTCTCCTCCAAATCAAGGGCAGCCCACTCCGGCTAATTCTTTACCCCTCCTAGTAAGCAGATATAAATTTTATTTCGATAATAATACTAGACAATTTAGAACACTATTTTGGTGGGGAGATGGTTTCAGCCCTTTGGTTCTCTTGTAAAATATCTGTGATCTGCTCTTTTGTTAACATGTGATAGATGGTGGTGATGTCATCGAAACTCTAGGAAATTGATTGTTAATTAATTGGAGTATTTGTTTCACTCTAGATCCATAGTTCGAGTTTGCATAGATCGTAAAAGAATACGAGAGATACAAAATAAACTAAAAGGAGTCATGCCGCCGCATCTTGTGTACGAAAACCGTAATGCCACAGTGAGAAACTCTTATTCCTTTTGGTTAGATATACTAGATAGTCTGCATAAAAATGTCCTTCATTATTTGGTAAATTTTTATAGTTAGAAGAAACTAGAACTACTATTAGAAAGTAATAACACAGCAAAACATTCAACTAATACGTGTAGATTCAAAATAATGTATTTCTTCTTCAGTTAGACCTTCATAAATTGTGAAAATTTACGAAACATAAACTCACATAAATATTTAGAATACGGAGAAAATCATTTATATAGATATGAATTTTAATTGAGTAATTAAAAAGAGACACCGCCTAAGATACACAGATTAATATGTAAGCAGTGTAGCACTAGATAGAAAATGATTTAGGAGGCACGATTAAGATCTTCTTTCGTGATAGATAGAGCTGCACTATCTTACTCATAGGGCATAGTGTACCGTATGAGCCTCAGTTTTGAGGACACTACACCCCCTAGAAGATTAGTAGATGTGAGCCCGTGTTCGTAAAACACTAGAACAATTAAGTTCGTTAGTAGGGACTTAGATCGTTAGATTAAAACGAGCAACAGAAACTACTCTGCCTAGTAAAGAAAGACAAACTTAAGCTACTTAGAACTTAAGTATAGACCGAAGCTTAGAAAGTCTTTTTGTCAACCAATTTTCAGATCTTCAGTGAATATGCTTAAAATGTTTAAACTAGAACATATATTTAAGTTGTCAGAATTATTTTAGAAAAATATGCATAATATACTGGCATATAGTTTTTCTATAGTATTACTTATTTTTAAAAGCATGAATTCTTATTCTTTCAACATGTTTTAGTGTTATTAGGAAGAATAATTTTTCTTACTCTCCAGTTGGGCTGACCTATTTTCAGTCATATTTTTACAGGAATCACGGGTGGGGAGTTATGCCTAAGATGAGCGCGTTTGTAGATGTTCTTATAATTTGTTTTCATTAAGTACTTTATCCTTTCAGTATTGTGCTGTTATTTTTTATATGTATCAGGAATGTCTAATGCCTTCTTTGTATCAGACTGTGTATAAAATTTTAGTATTTCAAGCATTTTGACTCTTTCCATTACTAGTTGGCTCAGTGAATCAGATTTTTGAGGTATTGATATTAAACCTTAACTGAACTGCATGGTTTACTTCCGTTTTAAATTTACTTTTAGTATTTTTCAATTATACCTGATATGTACCAATTTTATTACCATTGCTTAATTTAATTCTTATCGCGGGGTCCTATCGGACTGCTGATTTATTGTTAAACTAGGTTAGGGTGTTACACTCATTGGGCTGATGACATCCTCGTTTAAGTTTTTAATTAAAAGAACAGTACATGAAAACATCGTCCAC
Source organism: Platanthera zijinensis (assembly GCA_039513925.1). NCBI lineage: Eukaryota > Viridiplantae > Streptophyta > Magnoliopsida > Asparagales > Orchidaceae > Platanthera > Platanthera zijinensis. The sequence goes on from CM077096.1 coordinate 47,216,337, forward strand.
ATAGTGACATGGAAATGGTAGAATAATAGAGGAAATGCGAGATTCAAAGACTCAAAACACCTTAAACATAGAGGAAATGTTGGAGGAATAACTTCACGGTAGCCGGAAATGATGTCAACGACGAATGACGGTAAGGACCTTACACTCGAGTGGCACATAACAGTTATATGAGATGTCGAGTGGATGTTTGGAAATGGGATAAAAGAGCATTTTGCGACAAGCCCTAAACCTTTAAAATATATACATTTAAAAAAATAGTTGGTCATGTGTCAAGATCCCGTGAATACTAGACCGCAGTCTCTGCCCGGAGCTCGGACACCAAATTTTTTCCCTATTGTAGACCGCAGACATAATCACGACCCGATCAATAGACACATCATACAAATCATCTGTTATTTAGGGCAAAAATGCTATTGTATTTAATAGATGGGTCCCCTTTAGAAAGGGAAGAGAACATTGCAATTAATGGTAACAGAATACGTTCTAACACTCTCCCTCAAGTTGGGCATGTTATATTATTCATACCCAACTTGTCAATACAAGCACAAAAAATATTTCCCCAAGACTCTTAGTCAAGATATTAGCTAGTTGTCCCTGAGGGAACAAAAGGAATGTAGGTAATCTTCTTCTTGATTTTCTTCTTAATGAAGTGTATGTCCACCTCAATATGCTTGATGTAATCATGCAAAACGGGATTGTTCGCAATGTTGATTACAACCTAGTTGTCACAATACAATCAGATAGGACTAGACTCATTCAAATTCAGGTCACACAACAAAGAGCGTATCCATAATCCTTCACATATGTCATATGTCATAGCTCTAAACTCAGCTTCTGTGCTGAACCTTGAGACGATAAATTGTTTTTTACTTATCCAAGTGACTAAGTTCCCACCAACAAATGAGCAATACCCAGATGAAGAACGTCTATCTTCAACAAACCCATCCCAATCAGCATCAGAAAAAACTTCAATCTTCAAGTCTGTATTGGGAGTGAACAGGATCCCCCTTCCCGGTGAAGTCTTCAAAGACCTCAAGATTCGATGAACAGCATCCAGATGTCTTGTCTTTGAGAAATGCCTAAATTAGTTAACGACTCCAATAGCATAAGCTATGTTGGGACGAGTATAAGATAGATTAATCTTCCAACAAGGCGTTGATAGTCAGTCATGTCTTCAATCGAGTCACCATCATCTCTTCTAAGATTATGATTCACATCCATAGGTGTATCAGTAGGTCTATAGCCACTCATACCAGATTGTTCTAGCAAATCAACGGTGTATTTTCTCTGGGAGACCCCGTTTAGATCTTGTTACCTCAATTCTCAAAAAATACTGAAGTTTCCCCAGATTTTTACATTAATGTTCTCGCCAAATTCGCTTTCAAATCTTTTACTTCTTCAATATCATCTCCTGTTATGGCGATGTCATCAACATAGACAATAAGAGCAATTAACAGATTTGCTCTCCTTTTAATAAACAAAGTATGACATGTGTGGCTTTGTTTGTATCCAAGTGAAATCATGACTTCTTGGAACTAACCAAACCAAGTCCTCGGAGATTGCTTCAGGCCGTATATTTTTTAGTCGGCACACTTTCCCTTCAGATCCGGAAGGAGAAAAATATGGAGGTAGAGACATATATACCTCCTTATCAAGATTCCCATGATGGAAAACATTTTTCACGTCCAATCGGATAAGGTCTTAACCCTTGCACGCAACGCATGATAGCAAAACTCGTATATAGTTCTATTTTGTGATGAGGGCGAAAGTTTCTTGGTAATCAACCCACGAGATTTGAGTATACCCCCTTTCCACTAACCTTGCATTGAATCATTCAACCAAGCCTTCAGAGTTCTGTTTCATGGTAAACACTCACTTACAACCGACGGCCCTCTTTCCATACGGAAGATGAGTTAGCTTCGAGGTACAATTCTTTTCCAAAGCGTTCATTTCTTCAATCATAATCGCTTTCCATTGTTGATGCCTAAGAGCCACATGCCATATGAACGGAATGAAAGCACATGCAAGGGAGGAGAAAAAACTTTGTAGGAAGAAGTTAGCGCCTCATAGGAACATGCAAGATAGTGGATGTTAAGTGCAAGATCTGTTACCTTTTTGAATGGCAATGGAAGGTTCAGAAGAATTTGTTAATGAAGCTGACATTGGCATTGGTGGCATGTGATGAGCCTGTGTGTTAGCTCTGCCCCGCTTGGTGCACACTTGCAACTCCTGTTCTTTATAAAGAGGCACCCAATGATTGGGAGTCTCGGTAGTAGGTTAAGAATGTGGAGGAGGAATCGGTAAGGGTAAGATAGGTAAGCTCACTTCACCCGTACATGTGGGTTCCCCCTGAAGTGAGGGCATAAAATAAGGTTCAGATTCACGAAACGTGATATCCGTCATGACAAAAGTCCTTTTATTCGGAGGACGATAACATTTATACCCCTTCTATGTGGGTGAATAGCCAATGAACACACATCTAAAGGCCCAAGGGTCAATTTTGGACCTACCCAGAGAATGTATGTGAGAGAACCAGACGAAACCAAAAGTTTTGGGTGATAGAGAGGTCGGTGTAACCCCTAAGGCAGTAAGGGGGGTTTGATATCTTAGAACTGAAAAGGGCATGTGATTTATGAGATAAACAGTTGTAAGAACTGTATCATCCCAGTAGTATTTTGGGAGGTTCATAGTGAAAAGTAAACAGCGAGGCACCTCCAAGAGATGACGATTATTTGGTTCAACGACTCCGTTTTGAGATGGAGTGAACGCACGAGATTTGATGAAGAATGTCATGAGTAGCAAGATAGTCCTCCAGAGGAGCGTTGACATATTCTCGACCATTATCACTACGAAGTATTTTAATAGTGGAAGAACATTGAGTAGAAACCATAATATGGAACTTTTGAAAGATAGAAAACACCCCATTTTTATTTTTCATGAGACAAACCCAAGTTGTGTGGGAAAAACAGTCAATAAATGTTACAAATCAAAAACATATACAAATAGAAGCAATAAGGCAATGACCCCAAACATTAGAATGAATAATATGAAAATGAGTTGTACTGGGTAATGAAACATGATGAACAAAAATACCATGGTGTTTGGCAACAACACAGATGTCACAAACAAAATTTTTAAAATACGAACGGGAAAAAACAGGAAATAGTTGTTGCATGATCGCAACAAAAAGGTGGCCAAGTCGACGATACCAAGTGAGCAAGGTGGAGGTCCGCGAAGAGTGGAGAGCTTGCGGAGGATTAGACTCAGAAGAGGAGTCAAACACGTACAAGACATCCTTCATGCTACCAGAGACAATCACGTGCCCCGTCTTCAGATCTTGAAAGACACAATAAGAAGGAAAAAAGTAACTGAGCATTGAAGAGAATTAGTCAAATGACTAACAGATAGTAGATTACGGGTGAACTTTGGAATATAAAGGACAAAGGATAAAGTGAAAGAAGAACAAGAAATGGAGTCTTTTCCAGCAATAGAAGAGAAAAAACCATTAGCAATGCTCGTTCTATCTCTGTCAGAAAGAGGAGAATAGGATACAAAACCTGAGGCAGAACTGGTCATGTGATCGGTGGTGCCGGAATTGATAATCCACTGAGTAGGACCAATATAAGCGGAGTTGGCACTCAAAGTACCTGTGTGGGCAAGAGTAGATAATGGCATAGAAGCATTTGTGGGCTCAGTAATAAGACCGTGCAAAGATGACGAAGGGCTTGCAACTTTTCAAAAGAGGAGGACAAATGAGAAGAACCATCATCGGAAGTCTCGATCAGATGAGCGGAGTGAAGAGGTCGTCAAGGAGTTCTACTACGACCACGACCACCGCAAGAAGTTGAGCCATCTCTACGAGGAGGGAAGCCATGGAGGCAATAACAAATATCCCGAGTATGACGAGGCTTGCCACGAGAGTCACATATAAGATGATCCTTATCGGTCGGCTTAGACTTGTAATCACGAGAAGCACGACTGTCATAATTGGGTTGATAAGCCACCAAAGTAGATCCTTCTAGAAGTTTGGAGGTGTTCCAGGACTAACGTCGATCAAACTCTTATTGAACAATATTATAAACCTCATGAAGTGAGAGAATAGGAACACGCCCCAAGATCTGAACAGTAATCTGATCGAAAACTGTGCCATCCATGTAGGAACTCAAATACCCGATTTTGATCCTCGCGATTATTCAGCAAGATTGCATCCTCATTGCACACCATAATGAGAGAGTCAAAACGATCGTACTCCTGATAGAATTGGGTAAACTTAAGATAATAAGCAGGAGGACGATCCCCCTGACAGAGATTCTCCATCTTGCGTTGAAGCTGGAAGATTTGGGCCGCATTACCCTTGCAGAAATAGGTAGACTCAGCACGAGTTCAAAGCTCTGCAGCAGTATCCAAAAAAAGATAATTTTGCACAATCGATTCCTGCATGGAGTTGATGAGCCATGACATGACAAGGGAGTTTTTTTTACTCCTATTTAGGCCAAATAACAGAAGTCGTAGAAGGAGCAGTGGTGGTGTCGTTGATGTATTCAAAGAGATGTTGACTCTTTAAGGCAAGGGTAATGAAGCGGGACCAAGCCAAATAGTTAGTGTCATCAAGGTGGATGACAAAAAATAGATATGCTCTTGACCAACCCGGGTAGATCCAGCAGGGGTCTTGGAGGTACGAGAATCACTAATATCCGAGATGGAGACAAAAAGCAACCAAACCGTCTAAAAGATTGAACGTAGAGAGAAGAGCACCCCTTCAAAGAGAAGAAGGGGGGAACGAGCCTCAATGGAGAGTTAGGAGTCATGCTCCTTGTCAAAAAAACAAACCCTAGATCGAAGATCGGAAGACATCCAACTGTTGGAATCACAAGAAACTTGAGAGGGAGGATGAGGGAGGCAAAGCGAAACTTTTGCCGAAGTTTGAAGTCAATCAGACCACCGGAGGTCGGTCAGAGGCGGCATCCAGGCGGACTAGCGCCGATCGGCGTTACAGAAGGTTGTGACCACGCAAGATGAGGAGAGAGAGAGAGAAGCCTAGAGGGAGGGGAGGCGAAAGCAGAGCGCCGATCGGAAGCGGAAGCTGGAGCGGAATCGGGAGTGGGAGATTGCTTAGCCGCACGCGACCGATTCTGACACCATGTTAATTAGGGCAAAATGTTATTGTATTCAATAGATGGGTCCCCTTTATATAGGGAATAAAACATTGCAATGTAACTGTAACGGAATACGTTCTAACATCATCTTATGGCTAAAATTATGTATTTGCATACTATGATAGGGACCAGGAAACAGTTTGTGGATAACTGCTTAATCAATCACACCAAGTATCAGGCATGCCCCCAATCAACAATCGGCCTTCTTCAGCCCCTTCTAATCCCTGATGTGGAATGTGGAGGGCATCGCATTAGACTTCATTAGATGGATTTTAAGGTCTCATGGGTATAATTGTCAACTTGTGTTGGTGGATTGTCTGTTCAAATATGCATGATTTAGAGCAGTCTATTATCTTACACTAGAGTTTTATCTACCAGGCCTTCCTCGAAAAGATTGTACTCCTTCATGGCTTCCCTCAGTTTATGTCAATGACCGAACCTAATTATCATAAGCTTTTTTTGGCATGAATTGCTCAAAATTTACGAGACCTAGATCTGCTTCAGCAACAGTTACCATCCGCAAACGAATGGCCAAATATTGGTTCTCAACCACTATATAGACATATTTTGCATTGCTTAGTTGTGGATCAACACTGATAGTAGTCCCGCATATTTTAATAAATTGAATTATGGTATAACACTGCCCATCTTGCAGCAGGCATATCACAACTTTAAAATGTCTATCAACTGTTATGGATCCACAAAGAAGGTGACGACGTGTGGCTTTAATCGCCTACATCTTTAATTGTTGCATAATATCTTCATAATTTTCACACACTCTTATTTTACTCACACATCTTGTAGGTTATAGCCCAGATGAGATGCATAATTGCAATATTTTGAAGCATGTCACTCTCACTACTAAAGTGAGCAGAGGGGTTATTGAAGGGAGGTAAAAACCTAATTCTAAAATGCCTCATCCTCTCCCTCTCCTGTATCTCCAAGCCAGTGCCCGTCCTCTATTAATATTCATAGCACGATCCTCCATTGATATTCATAGCACGATCCTCCATTGATATTCATAGCACGATCCTCCATTGATATTCATAGCACGATCCTCCATTGGTCTCCATCGCAATATTTGAATTTATTTTTCGCCGCACCATACAATATTATTTTGATTGCGCGATTCAATAATATTTTCTGCTGCACGATCGTCGTTATTTCGGTCGCCCGATTCAATATTATTTTTTGGCACACGATATAATATTATTTTCCACCACGCGATCGTCATTAGTTCGACCGCAGGATTCAATATTATTTTCCATTGTACGATCGTCGTTATTTCAATCTAGTGATTCAATAATATTTTTTTTTGTTAATTAATTTTATGGGTCGCTACATTTCGATGTTGATTTACAATAAATGACGCGAGGCTTAAAGTTTTACACTGTTTAGATCATTTTTCTTTCAAAGACTTCAACTAGCATGATTGTTCACCTTAACCGACAAGGATGGGTCAAGGGTCACTGACAATGGGTTCTTAAACCCATTGCAACGTCGAGAGGGCCTTGTGAATAAGCTTTTATTTTGCACAGGTATCTTGTAGTTAGAGTGAGGGGCATAATAGTGATACTATGAAACATGCCACTCTCACTACTTAAGTGAGCATGAGGGATACTTGAAGGGAGGTAAAACCTTATTTTTAAAACTCCTCACTCTCTACTTCTCTTGCATCTCATAGCCAGTACCCGTCCTTAGGGATGACGCATGTGGGTTTAGCTTGGCTCTTCACTAGAAGAGGATCCTCTTCTGGTGACTTCTCATAATTGTGCACCTGCAAGCAATTGGAGACCCAATGACCCATAACATAAACACCCGCGTTCACGGATTATGCATCGCATGACTGGGTTTGCCACGTGGAATATATGAGCTATGAATTGCAAGATTGTGATGAGGTACTGTCATAGTTGAAATTCAACATCCAGAGAGAGCAACTGCACATGACACGTCAGGCCAACTGTCATAGGAGGGATGTGACTTAAACACCAGGGGACTCCTTTTTTACAAAGCTTCAACCACACCCAGGGTCGGACACTAAGCTCCACCTCAAGTTATTTACAGGAAACTTTAGTCCATTCCTCATCCTCTGGCAAATTGGCCAAGTGGCATACTGCTTCCAACTTCCCCCACCATAGCAAGATTCATCCAAGTTCCCATGTGTCTCAACTCAAATAGATGGTGGGTGTCCATCCCATCAAGGAGACTATTCCGAAGGACTAGAGCGTTGACTAAATTCAATATGCAAAGTCAACCACAGTACTATCCACACACATCACATAGGTCTAGGGGAGACCTGCGCGACAACTGCTCATGCTTGAAAGAACCTTCCAACCAAAGAAACTACTTGGATCTTGGAGAGTAAAATTCAAAATTAGTTTTCTATGTTCGACATTGGAGACAAGGCCGCTTCCTAAGGCTGGAGTATTGATATGAATATAGACACACCAACAATAATACCGGCTACTCAAGGAATCTGTTAGAAAAAGAACATGTAAAGGCTCATATAATGGTCCATCAAAGGCCTTCTTCCTCTTTATGTAATAGTCTCACATCTTGAAAAAGGGACTCTTCTCTCTCTTCTCTCCCTAATCCCTATATATATATGTACTCATACTAGTATTTATGTACACAAGAAAAATATACAAAGTTTTACAGTTTTTCCCAATTGTTTGTGCACTTTTCTACATGGTATCAGAGCCGCACGATCTCTCTGGGCGGTCTCTGTTTTTCTAACCGACCCCCCCCCCCCCCCGTTTACTGTTTTTGGGCGGTTAGAGGTTCTGTCTAGCCTCATCCGTCCTGCGGACTCTTTCTTTCCAGACTCTGGCGAACAGATCCTTTCTGTCTGCAGGGTACTCGGCTAGTTGTTCTTGCCTTTTGTTTTTGGATCTCCTCTTGATTTTATAGACTTTGTTGTTGGGTCCCACCGTACTGCCACCCCGCAGTCTACTTGTAGTTCGCTACGGTCTGCCCTTGGCGCATTGTTTGGTCTGTACTGCTACTAACCGCGGTTCTTCTCAGTGTCTTGCCGCTGGATTGTGTTCTCCGCGACCTGCGGTCTGCTCTCTGTGTTCTCCCGAAGTCCTCTCTTTGCTTTGCTTGTCGGCTTCTATGTCTTAACCGCAGCCCTCTGTTCCTGTCTGCGGCCTCTTCTCAGTCCGCGCTCAATGCTTGTCGTTTAGCTGCACTCTGTGTTGACTACTTACTCTGGCCGGGCTCTTGCTTTCTCTCAGTCCACCGCGGCCTCTTCTCAGTCCGCTGCTCCTCAGTCCGTCGCGGCCTTACCGGTTAGCCTGCTTCAAGCCGCGACGTCGTGTTATCCGTGTTGAATAATGAATCGGCGGTCCAACAACAAAACCGGTCCAGGCAACCACAACTTAATCACCCTCAGAACAGAGCAGCAATGGCGGAATACAAAGAAGACCAAGACATTAATGATGCAGAAGACGAAGAGAAGGAATTTCTTGTAACTTTAACCATCTCATTAATGTATCTGTGTATCCCTGCAAGGATAAATATGTGTTATCATCTATGAAGTATTTTGATGAAGAAGCATGAATTTTCGATGAATCAGATTCTGAGTTTTCTACTCCATGTTCATGTTCTTTTTCACTCCTCCTTTTGATTCTATGTTTTCTAGCAGTGGTATCAGAGCCTTGCGAGGTTTCTGAAAATCAATACCCATACCATACAATGGGCTCATCATCTACCCCATCCCTACCACTTTCTCAAGCCACTGCCCCGATCTTCAATGGGATCTGTATGACCAATGGTCTATCAAGATGGAGACGTTGTTTGAATTCCAGAACCTCTGAGAGATCGTCGTAAATAGACCTCAGTATAATGGAAAGACTAAAGAAGGAGAGCCAGCACAAATGACCAAAGATGAGAAATCAAAAAACTCTCTGGCATTGTTGATCATCCAACAACTAGTGTCTTCCTCCATTTTCCCGCACATCATGAATGCTAAATTAGCAAAAGTAGCATGGGACATCCTCAAAGAAATTTATCAGGGTGACAAAAAAGTCATCCACATTCATCGACAGAATCTGCGACGACAGTTCGATGCTATAAACATGAAAGGCAATGAGGCGATATTTGATTACCTATCCCGGATCACCACTATAACAAACCAGTTAAGTACACTTGGAGCCTCAATTCCTGATCAAGAAATAGTTCTTAAAATTCTCCAGAGTCTCCCAAGATCATATGAGCATGTTGTAGCCGCCATCGAAGAAAGCAATGACCTTGACACACTTTTTGTTAGTGTGCTTGTTGGGAAGATTCAATCGCATGAAGAAAGGTTCAAGCATCATTCAACACCCCTTGATCAAGCACTCCAAACAAAAATGCATCTAGGACGTGCAAATAAAGGGACAAAGTTCAACAAGAACAAGCAAGTTCAGAAGAGCGTGCAAGGAAATCATGGTCAATGGAACATCAAAAACAAATCGATTGAAATCGACATAGGTACATGAACTCTCTTCATTTGGTGGCATTTGCTCACCAAATGAAGGAGAAGAGGGACAAGCTAGACCCAACCAGTACACGCTGCATCTTCCTTGGGTACAGCCTAATCAACAAAGGCTACAGGTAGTTTGATCCTAAAGAAGAACGTTTCTTTGTGTCCAGAGATGTGACTTTCTTTGAGGAAGATACTTGGGAATGGGCTTCAGATCAAGGGGAAATCACATCTACCTCATGTGTCCTGGTTGAATTCAACCCTCCAGTGAATCCCGTCCAGGGGACACATGTCGATATCAATCCTCCAAAATTGCCTCTGGAACCTGATTCCCCTCTGCTTTCATCATCGCCCATCAAGATCCGCTCAATTAAAGACATCTACAATCGAACACCTTTGGTTATGTTGCATACCACTCCATCGACATTTCAAGAAGCGGTCCTAAACAGAAATTGGAAGCTTGGAATGGATGAGGAAATAGTCTTAGTTGAGAAAAATCACACTTGGAGTCTTGTTCCAAGACAAATCACAAGACAGTTATTGGACTGAAATGGGTTTTTAAACTCAAAAGCAATGAGGTTAAAGAGATCATCAAGCACAAAGCAAGGATCGTGGCCAAGGGATTCAGTCAACAACCTAGAAGAGATTTTGAGACATTTTCCCCTGTAGCAAGAATAGGCACAATCCGTCTTTTTTTTTTTGAATAGACACAATCCGTCTACTCCTTGCAATTGTTGTAAACAACTCATACCCCATTTATCAACTAGACGTCAAGTCGGCCTTCCTCAACGGAATTCTAACAGAGGAGGTTTATGTCGAACAGCCTGAAGGGTATGAGAAAGAAGAAGGGAAAGATATGGTTTATCGACTCCATAAAGCCCTTTATGGACTGAAACAGACAACACGTGTCTGGCATGAAAACATCACCAATTACCTACAGGAAGAAGGATTTTCAGCAAGCAAATATGAACCAACTTTATTCATCAAGAAAGATGGTGATGGTAGAAGGATTTTCTTATCTCTGTATGCAGATAATCTAATCATCACCAGAGACTCAGGCTCTATTTGTTTTGGCGTTTAGCTACTCCGTTTTGGGCAAACGCCGCCGGAAGGAGGGTAAACAAACGAACTTCCGGCGGCGTTTGCTCCAGTTCCACCCGCCTGCCTTGATAAACACCCTAAAAAGCTCCGTTTGGAGCAGCCACCTCCCCCCTCCGAGTCGAACACTCCATTTCCACCCGCCAAATCGACCCGCCACCGCCGAACCAAATGGAGCCTCAATCTCACTAATTGCTACATTCAGAAAGAAGATCAAAGAAAAGTATGAGATGACAGATGTAGGGCTAATGAAGTACTTCCTAGGCATACAAGCCCAGCAATCCCAAGGGTAAATTTTCCTCTCACAGGAAGCATATGCCACTAAATTGCTCAGAAAATATAAGCTGGAACATTGCAATCCTTGCATCACCCCCATGTGCAAAAGTGAAAAATTGAAGAAAAGAGAAGGAGAAGAAGAGGTAGATGAGAAGATGTATAAAAGCCTTGTCGGATCACTTATCTACCTTACTTGTACCAAGCCTGACATTGAAGGTGTTGTAAACCAGGTAAGCTAGATATGTGCTCTCCTTCTAAACAACACTTCAATGTCGTCAAAAGAATTCTTCGATATGTGCAAGGAACAAAGAGTTACACTACAGTCAAAGTATCTCTCCTACCCTTGTTGGATATTGTGACGCAGATTGGGGCGGATCACTGGATGATCAAAGAAGCACAACTGGATGTCTTTTACTATGGAAAATCCCCAATTTCATGGAAATCCCGCAAACAGCCTATTGTGGCCTTGTCCACCACAGAAGCAGAGTACATGTCTATTAACTTTGCTATCTGTGAAGGGATTTGGCTAGAGCGGCTCATCTGCGAACTTTTGGAAGAGAAGGAGTTCAAAATCAACTGTGACAATGTATCGGCCATTTCCATCTCCAACAATCCTATCCTGCATAACAGAAGCAAGCACATAGATATTCATTTTCACTTTATAAGGGAACAAATAAAGAAGAAGGAAGTAAAGCTTCAGCACTGCTCTACTGAAAGCTAGCTTGCCGATATCCTCACTAAGCCGCTGGGGAGAACACAGTTCTTGCAAATGCGACTTAACTTAAAGGTCGAACCTCCTCCGGTTCAAGAGGGGGTGTTGAATAATGAACCGGCGGTCCAACAACAAAACCGGTCCAGGCAACCACAACTTAATCAACCTCGGAACATAGCAGCAATGGTGGAATACGAAGACCAAGACATTAATGATGCAGAAGACGAAGAGAAGGGATTTCTTGTAACTTTAACCATCTCATTAATGTATCTGTGTATCCCTGCAAGGATAAATATGTGTTATCATCTATGAAGTATTTTGATGAAGAAGCATGAATTTTCGATGAATCAGATTCTGAGTTTTCTACTCCATGTTCATGTTCTTTTTCACTCCTCCTTTTGATTCTATGTTTTCTAACAATTCGATCCACTGCGGTCTTGTCTCCTGTTCATTGCAGTCTTGCCTAGCCGTTGTTGGTCTTGGCTCAGCTGCGGTATTGTCTCCAGATCGCTGCACCGAGTGAGCCGCCCTTGGTTGTCGGACTCTCTCTCTATCCGCCTGATCTTGTCGCACCTTCTGTCTGCAAGCTCCTACCGCCTGTGTTTTGCCAATCCGCCAGATTTGCTGTTGCAGCGGTCTGTCACTGTCTTAGCAGCTTACCCGCCTTGCCGGTTAGCCACTTCGCCTAGCCGCCTGGTCGTGTGGTCATGGATTCCTCTACTGATTCATCTCCTCCAGCCCGTTTGGTCCCTTCTCCTGAACTTCGTGACGAGTTGAGAATCACTAACATCTCTCTTGTCGGGAATAACTTTGTTAAGTGGGTGCATTCTGCCCGTCGGTTACTTCAGCCAAAGGGATTTCTACATCATTTAACTAAGGATACTCCTTCTGCACCTACTGATGACTGGCTACGTGACGATGGTCGTGTTCAGACTTGGCTTCTCAACTCCCTTGATGGCGAACCTTACCGCATGACCATGTATCACGAGACAGCCATGGCGATGTGGGATGAGCTTCATTCCCTATACTTCAGCAAGGATAGTCTCCAACACCTATATGACGCCATCACCAATCTTCAATCCCTTTACTCAGGCAGTGTTGTTGACTTAACCTCCTTAGTATTGTCATGATGATGGCTTGTGTTCCGCCTCATCTTCATAGTATTTGGGCTCAGATCCTCTCATGTGCTACTATTCCCTGATTCTCTGATGTGTGATCCATGTTGTTAAAGGTTTCACTGCCTCCTGATGCTATTGGCTCTCCTTCACCGGCTGTTGTCCGGCAATCTTCTACACCATTACTCCCTCTCCCTCCCCCTACCTGTAGGGGATGTACAGGCTCTTGGGGGAGGGGTCGTGGTGGCCGGCCGAGGCATAAGTATTCTTTATGTGGTAAGGATGGACACCTTGAGGCGGCCTGCTACTACAAACATGGTCTCCCTCCCCGTCCAACTGCTTTTGTTGCTGCCCACAACCCTTCTACCACTCGTGCTGATCTTGATGAAATCCGCCTCTAGCTTGAACAAATTGAAGGGTTGCTCCACAACTCACCTACCTCAGTTGCCTTCATCTCTCATGAAGGTATTGCTTGTCTCTCCACTAATCCACGATGGATAGTGGATTCAGATGTTACTCATCATATCACCTCCTTAAAGCCACCCCAATACTTGGATTCTCTGCATCCAAAGTTTATCACCGTAGTCAATGGCAACACCGCTCCTGTCTCCCGCTCTGCTGATATACCTCTCAATCCCTCTATTTCTCTTCGCTTGGCTCTCCATGTCTCGGGCTCTCCGTTTAATTTACTTTTTGTTAGCTGTCTCACTACCGATTTGGATTGCTCTATCACATTCACCTCTTCTTTGTTTTTGAAGAAGGATCGACGGACGCAGAGTATCATTGGTAAATGACGACTGCACAACGGGCTCTACCTTCTTGATGTCTCTCCAACCGTTTTCTCATCTGCTCATTTGTCTCCTCTGTTGACTGGCATCGGCATCATAGGCATGCTACTCTTCCGGTTCTCAAAAGGGCTCTTCCTAATGTTCCTCTTCCTGCATTTACCTGTGATTAATGTATTTTGGGGAAGCAACATCATTCCTCTTTTCCTTCTCATTATACCCGGAGCTTTGCTCCTTTTATTTTAGTGCATTCTGATGTTTGGGGCTTGTACAAAATAACAAGTGTGTCTGATTAAAGTTATTTTATCACTTTTATTGATGATTATTCTTGAACAACATGGTTGTACTTAATTCGTGATCGCTCCGAGCTTACTCGTGTGTTCCGGGCTTTTGTTCTTCAGACTCGCACACAGTTTTCTGACAAAATACACTCCGAACAGATAATGCTCGAGAGTACACTAGTCATGAGTTCGATAATCTCTGCTCTGAATTTGGGATTATCCATCAGACTTCGTGTGCATATACTGCTCAACAAAAAGGTGTGGCTGAGCGCAAAAAAAACATCTTCTTGATGTTGCTCGTTCCCTCATGATTCAAATGCACGTTCCCAAGGCTTATTGGCACTTTACGGTTTTGATGGTCTATTATCTCATTAACCGTCTCCCTTCCTCCATCCTCAACAATGCCACCCCATTCACTCTCCTCTTCCCTTCCACACCTTCATTCCCTCTCACACCTCAAATATTTGGTTGTACCTATTATGTTCATTTACTAGGTCCCTCCACCTACAAGTTAGATCCTCGGGCAGCCAAACATATGTTAGTTGGTTATTCCTGTACTCAAAAAGGGTATGTTTGCTACTCTCTCACTACCCGTAAGGTGACTGTCTTGGTGGATGTTACCTTGCTAGAAGATAACCCGTTTTTCTCCGTACCAATGTCACCTCTTCCACCACCATCATTACCAAAACCTGTCATCCCAGTTACGTCTCCTCCACCACTCCCTCCCAACCCAGCTCATGTTCTCCCCAAGCCCCCTCTTCTTCGTGTCTATACTCATCGACCTCCTAGCTCCGCCGCCCCGCTGCAGTCGGCTTCGACCTCTGACACTCTGGACCTGCTGACCCGGACCCTACCTCCACAGCCCATCCCATGGTGAATTATGTATCCTTACATCGCATGTCTCCGACGCTTCACACCTTTGCTACTTCATTATCCTCTATCTTTGTCCCTAACTTTGTGCAGGAGGCTCTCCAACATCCGGGCTGGCGGGCGGTCATGGACAAAGAAATAACGTCCCTTTGGGCTAATGAGATGTGAGATCTGATTTCTCTTCTTCTAGGACAGACTATTGTTTGTTGTAAATGGGTCTTTGTCATCAAGCATGCTCCTGATGGGACAATTTGTCGTCTTAAGGCCCGTCTAGTGGCTCGTGGATTTACTCAACAACAGGGCCTCGATTATGAGGAAACGTTCTCTCCAGTGGTCAAGCTCAATACGGTTCGTGTCCTCTCCATAGTTGTGCATCGTCAATAGCCCTTACATCAACTAGATATCAAAAATGTCTTTTTAAATGGCGATCTACAAGAAACTGTTTACATGCAACAGCCTCCCGGGTTTGAGGCCACAGGGGAGTCGCAAGATTATCACCTCAAGAAGTCGATTTATGGTCCCAAACAATCTCTTCGAGCATGGTTCAACAAGTTCAGTAGGGATGTTCGAGAAGTTGGATTTACTCGGAACTCAGCAGATTTCTCTCTGTTTACTCGACATCAAACTACATGCACGGTTCTCCTTTTAGTATATGTCGATGACATCCTAATCAGAGGAGATGATTCAAAGGGAATACAAATGATCAAACAACACCTTAGTTTTGTTTTTCAAACAAAAGATCTCGGAAACTTAGATACTTCTTTGGGCTTGAGATCGCAAGGCGTCTTGATGACCCTCTCTTATCTCAACAGAAGTATTGTCTCGACCTTCTCCAGGATGCTAGCTACTCTGGATGCAAGACGATTAATACTCTTATGGATGTCAATCACAAGTTTTGTACGCATACCTCTGACGCAGATCTTCTTCTTCCAAATCCAGAATACTATCGTTGTCTTGTTGGAAAATTGATTTATCTAACAGTTACAAGACTAGACATCTCATTTGTTGTTGGGGTTGTCAGTCGGTTTATGCACTCTCCTCAAATGTCTCATCTATAGGTTGTCGAACGTATTCTGAGATAACTGAAAACAGCTCCTGGTCAAGTGTTAGTATACAAAACTTCTTTGTCGACTCCAACATTGGTTGCATATTCAGATGCTGATTATGTTGGTTCTCTGGATGATCGGGATTCCACCAGCATATTTTGTACTTACTTCGGAGGTCACCTTGTTACCTGGCGCAGTAAGAAACAGTATGTGGTTGCTCGATCTTCGGTCGAAGCAAAGTACCGTTTGATGGCGTCTGTTGTATCTGAGCTCGCATGGCTTGAAAGTATCCTAGGAGATATGGGAGTAAAACTTTTCTCATCAGCTACCTTACTCTATGACATTCAAGCTGTTATACACATACTTAAGAATAATGTCTTCCATGAAAGAACGAAACACATTGAAGTTGACTGTCACTTCATTCAGGAAAAAGTTCAAATGAAGAAGCTGAAATTGAGACATGTTCCGACTACTGACCAAGTTGTGATCTTCTCACTAAGGCCCACCAAGTGCTCTATTTTATCAATTCTTATCCAAGCTCGGTGCCTACGACTTGTACGCTCCAGCTTGCGGGGGAGTGTTACAAAAAGAACATGTAAAGGCCCATATAATGGCCCATCAAATGCCTTATGTAATAGTCCTACATCTGGAAAAAGGAACTCTTCTCTCTCTTTTCTCCCTATATATATGTACTCATACTTTTATTTACATACACAAGAAGGATATACAAAGTTTTACAGTTTTTCATCATTATTTGTGCACTTTTCTGCATAATCCATGGAAGACTTGGATAGGTATAGAATCATTTGTAGCTTTCTTTCCTTATGTTTCATTTTATGTCGCGCCCCATATATAAGGATAACATGAGAACCCTAACTATCGTTAGAGTATTACTGTATTGAAATTGGGTGACACGGAGCCCTAGGCCAAGGGAATCTCTTGGCAGTATCGTCCATATACTCGTTTGTTTCTTTTCCATGGATTTTTTTAGTTTACGTTTGATTTTTAAAGATTTCCAGAGCAAAAGGTAAGTTTTATATTTGATTCAATGCTAAACTATGGTAAAATCAAAACATAAAGAATAGAGTGAAATATTATTTACAGCAAAATAAAAGATCTCCTACAACCAAATTAAAATAAATCTAAGCAATCAAAAAAAGCATTGGAGTAGAAAAAATTCTAAGGGGAAAAAAGAAATTAAATAATAATGTAATGAAAATACCAGAAAAAACACAAACACACTTCTCGAATTCTCGGCCGTGGTTCCTGATGGTGGAGCTAGGTGTGCCCACAATATTTGCTAATTAGGTTACTGATAGTTGTGGTGGTGCTATATTGGCAGCATTGGAGTAGAAGAAATCATAAGGGGAAAAAAGAAATTAAATAATAATGTAATGAAAATACCTGGAAAAGCACAAACACACTTCTCGAATTCTCGGTCGTGGTTCCTGATGGTGGAGCTAGGAGTGCCCAAAATAATTGCTAATTAGGTTATTGATCGTTGCAGTGGTGCTATATTGGCAGCCTATGTAGCATAACGCATCCTAGTGGGTTTTGTTGGGAGTTTGTAAGAGGGCTGGTACATTTATTTCTCATTTTTATATCATTCAAGTCTGTATTTCATTATTTAATCAAATCTATATTTGTCAGTTCTCCTTGAGTATGATCGTGGGTAATTTTTTTCCAAATATTATTTTATTTCCCAACACATACAATCTAGAGGTGGGCATTAGGCATAACTGTCTGAGTCAAAATAAGTTGGATGATTCAAGGCTAGCATCTATCTAGCTCAAGTAAATGACCAAGCCGTGAGTTTGGCATGAACTAGAGTTTTGACTTTTGATAGGTCAGATCAGGTAGACCTGGACTAGACCTAGTTGAGGTAAACCTTCATTTTTTCCGATTTTGACTAACCAAAAAGGAGTTATTGCTTAAACCTTAATCCAAAAATGGTAAAGGTGGAAAACTGCGCACGTTGGGTTGCTCCCTCCTACCGACATCTACTCTTTAAAGGTATAAACATTTGGGTGTGTGTGTGTTATAGCTCTTGTACTAAACGTATCCACTGAATTTTTCCTCTAAACACTGTTTACTAAAAACACAGTTTTTTTTGCAAGTGTGGATGGGTATAAATTTATCCACTGAATATTTCCCGTTTACAAAAATCTTGTTGAACACCCTTCAACAAGATTTACTTCTGCTAGAGACCAATACTACAATGAGTATTATGTATCTCATCTACAGAATTATCTTGAGGATGATATCACATGTAGATTTAGACTAGACACGCCATCCTTTAATGTCCAATTGGACTCAGACACTTAAGGATTGGTTATTAGGCATGGACGTTTTGACTAGTTTTGACTAGTATGAGGTATCTGACGAGTGATTACTGTTAGCATAGTTTACTTTACTTTATTTTTGGTGTGCAAATAACATGTTTGTATCCTTGTATCTTTTTGTCTCTCCTCTATATATAAAGGGGGACTCTTAATGCAATATGATCATTATTCCCCTATCAAACATAGTATCAGAGGGAATGACCTAATTCCGCGTTCCGCTCGACCGCCCGCCCGCCTTTCGTGTACGTTCCGCCCGACTGCGCAGGCCGCGCTCGCCCGACGATCTTCCGCACGCGTACTCGCCAGTCTCCCGCGTGTTCGCGCCTCCGCCTCGCCTCCGCTTCGCTCGGCAGCGCTCCCGCACGCATCCGGCTCCGCCTCGCTCGCCTCCACCCGCCTCCTCTTCTCCGCTTCCGCCCTCTTCTCATGGCGTCGGAACAGTGCTCTTGATTTCTCCGGCGCCACCTGCTCTTGTGATGCTTGAATGGATGGATCTACCTACTTCTTGATGCCCTAAGTTCTTGTTTTTTTCTTCCTCCCTACCGGATTTCTATTCCGGTTTCCTCCTTCCCTCAGGATTTCTATTCTTGTGCCATGGGATCTAGTGGAGCGGATTCTCCTTCCCTCTCTACCGGTGTTCCTACGGCTCTTTCTGGTGGTCCTTTGTCGGCCTTCTACCGTGGAACCACTGATCACAATACTTCTCAGATTACTACCATTCGGCTAGATGAATCCAATTATCTCTCGTGGTCCCGTTCTATCACCCTGGCGCTCAAAAGTCGGCGTCTCTTCGGCTATGTCTCCGGCCACATGACGGAACCCGATAGGACTTCTCCAGAATGGCCGCAGTGGGAGTCTGAGAATTCCTTGGTCATGTCTTGGCTGACCAACTCGATGCAAGAGTCCATTGCCCGCAATTATCTCTTTCTTAATAGTGCTGCTGATATTTGGCGTCGTGCTAAGTCTACTTACTCTCGCCGCGGCAATGCTGCTCAGATATTTCAGTTGCGCCGCCGGATTAGCTTACTCCGGCAGGGTGACTGTCCTCCTTCAGCGTATTACTTGGAGTTCACACAGCTGTATCAAGAGTATGATCACTTTGATCCTCTTGTCTTTGTTAGCCCTATTGACGAGGCGATGGTACGGGCTAGAGATGACCACAATCGCACCTTCGAGTTTCTTCATGGATTGCATCGCGACTTCGATCAGATCAGTGTTCAGATTCTCGGACGCCCGCAGTTCCCTTCCCTTTCTGAGGTCTACAGCACAGTGCAGCAGGAGTTTGATCGTCGCCAGACCCTCCTTCCAGACCCTGTGCCAGAGAGCTCTGCTCTGGCTGCTTCCATCCCCTCCCTTCTTGGCACTTGTCCTTCTCAAGATACCAAGCACAGGAGCTCTGATAAAGATCATCTCGTATGTGATTATTGTAGCAAGAATCGCCATACTCGGGATACATGCTTCAAGCTTCATGGGTTTCCTACCCCAAGAGGGGGTGCTTCGCCTCGTAGTGGTCGTGGTTATGGATGATCCTCGGGTCGTTCTGTTGCTCCCCGTGCGGCCCATCTAACTGATACTACTACGGATATGTCTCATGGATACTCTGGTACTGATGCCTCTGCCATCCCTGGTGGTTTTACTGTGGACGAGATCCTTGCCCTTCGACGCATGATGCAGGGTCTTTCTACAGAGCCTTCTGCCTCTTCCTCCTACGCTCATACGGGACTGTCAGGTGCTCATTCTGCCGTCTCTTCCCCCTCCACTCATTGGATCATTGACTCTGGAGCCACGGATCATATGATCGGGTCCTCTACAGGTTTTGTTTCCTATACTCCTCTCTCTGCGCGTGATAAGGTGAGCATTGCCGATGGTTCCCTTTCCCCTATTGCTGGGAAGGGAACCATCCCCTGCTCCTCTCTCACCTTGTCCTCTGTCCTTCATGTCCCGTCCTTTAGTCGTAATCTACTTTCAATTAGTCATTTAACCAACTCCATGCACTTCTCTGTGACCTTTTTTCCGTCTTCTTGTGTGTTTCAGGACCTAACGACGGGGAAGGTGATTGGCTCTGGTAGCATGGTGAAAGGCCTCTACGTGCTTGACTCTGGCGCTGATACGTCTGCTCTTGCTCTTCATTCCAACACAGTTCATCCTCTGTACTCCGGGCACTGTCGTCTGGGACATCCCTCTCTTTCTGTTATGAAGTTATTATTTCCTGCAATGTCTGTTGATGTTTTTGAGTCTTTTGTTTGTGATGTCTGTAGTGTCAACAAACATCATCGTACTTCTTTTAAGCATGTTTCTTTGCCCAGTTCTATTCCTTTTGTTGTGGTTCATACTGATATCTGGGGACCATGCTCTCTCCCGTCTATTTCCGGTTGTACATAGTTTGTTACATTTATTGATTGCTTCTCACGCACTACATGGTTATATTTGATGCATCGAAAAAGTGATGTGTTCTCTGTTTTCCGACAATTTCACGCCATGATCTCTACCCAATTTCAGTCGAAAATTCAAATTCTCCGTAGCGACAATGGTCGTGAATACATGGATTCACAATTTGAGCGATACCTGACTGATCACGGCATCATACACCAGACTACCTGTGCGTATTCCCCAGCACAAAAGGATGTTGCTGAGCGGAAAAATCGCCATCTGCTGGAGGTTGCTCGGTGTCTATTGTCCACGATGCATCTTCCGAAATTCTAATGGGGAGATATTGTCCTTACTGCTGCATACCTCATCAATCGTATGCCCACTCGTGTTCTCGGGAACTCTACTCCCCTGGACACGCTTGGTGTTCCTACTACTCGCCTTCCTCCTAAGGTGTTTGGCTGTGTGTGCTTCGTTCACATCCATCACCCTCGTCCCTCCAAATTTGATCCACAGGCTCTTAAGTGTGTTTTTATCGGTTACTCTCCTACGCAAAAGGGGTACAAGTGTTTTCACCCCCTACAAGAAAGGTGTTTGTTAGCATGGATGTTACCTTCCGTGAATCCGAATCTTAACTACCCTTTGTCTGCTTCCTCCACAACGGGTACGCCTTTTGTTTCTTTGCCCATACCACCTCCATATCCCTCACTTCAGGGGGAGATTCTACTAGGGGAAGTGAGTCCTGTTATTCCAGTGGAGGTGGCCTCTATTCCTATGTCTTCTCCCGTCTCCATGGATCCTCCCTTCTTTATGCCTTCACCCACGACCTTGCAGGTATATACTCGGCGTACAAAGGGGACAAGCACACAGGAGCCTGCTATGATACCAGAACAGTCAGTGGATCCTGACTCAGGGCCCTCAGAGTTACCGATTGCCCTTCGAAAAGGTATCTGGTCTTGTACTCGCCATCCGTTTTCTAATTATGTTTCTTATGACTCTCTGTCTACCTCCTACAAGGCCTTTGTCTCCTCTCTTGCTACTTCTTCTATACCTGCGTCCTGGCAACAGGCTCTTGAGGTCCCTATATGGCGTGATGCGATGGTTGAGGAAATGAAGGCTTTGGAGAAGAACCATACATGGGATCTTGTCTCTCTTCCTCATGGGAAAAAACCTGTTGGATGCAAGTGGGTGTTTTCTGTGAAACAAAATCCACAAGGGATTGTTGAAAGGTGCAAGGCACGGTTGGTTGCAAGGGGTTATACCCAAACCCATGACATTGATTTTCAGAAGACGTTTGCTCCGGTTGCTAAAATGAATACCATCAGGGTATTGGTGTCCATTGCTGTTTGCAAAGATTGGGGCCTTCTGCAGCTTGATGTGAAGAATGTCTTTCTCCATGGTGACTTGGAAGAGGAGGCCTATATGTATATTCCTCCGGGTCTCACTCCAGCTGGTGCCTCAGGGAAAGTTTGTAGATTGTTGAAGGCTCTATACGGACTGAAGCAGTCTCCAAGAGCATGGTTTGGCCGATTTCACAAGGCGATGGTGTCGTTTGGATACTCTCAGAGTAATGCTGATCATACATTGTTCATCAAACGAAGGCTTGGGAATATCACAGTCCTCATTATGTATGTTGACGACATTGTCATAACTGGTGATGATCATGAAGAAATTCAGAATCTGAAATAGAAGCTTGCCAGAGAATTTGATGTCAAAAACCTTGGAAAACTAAAGTATTTTTGGGAATTGAAATTGCTAGATCAAAGTAGGGAATCTTTCTCTCACAGCAGAAATACACGTTAGATCTCCTTGAGAAGATGGGAATGAGCGGATGCAGACCGGCTAATACTCCGATTGAGGCTAATCATCGATTGGGGCGTGATGATGGAGCGGAGATCGAAGATATTTCAGGGTTCCAAAGGTTAGTAGGGAGGCTGATATATCTGTCGCATACTCGTCCGGATATCTCCTATGTTGTAAGTGTTGTGAGTCAGTACATGCATACTCCAAAGACACGGCACGTGGATGCGGCACACAGAATCCTTCAGTACCTCAAGTCCTCACCAGGAAGGGGAATCCTGTTTTCCCCAAGTACTGACCTAAAGATTGAAATTTATACTGATGCTGATTGGGCCGGGTCAGTGGACGATAGGCGATCCACCTCTGGATATTGCTCTCTTGTTGGAGGAAACCTTGTTACTTGAGGAGCAAGAAGCAACAGGTTGTGGCACGATCTAGTGCTGAGGCTGAGTTTAGAGCTATGGCTCATGGGGTCTGTGAAGGCTTATGGCTTCGTGCCTTATTGAGCGACCTTGGTCTTGTGGAAGAAGGACCCATTCGTCTGTATTGTGACAATAAGTCAGCTATTAGTATCGCGCACAATCCAGTTCAGCATGACCGGACAAAACACATCGAGGTGGATCGACACTTTATCAAGGAGAATATTGAAAGAGGAATCATATGTACACCCTTTGTGCCCTCTAACGGGCAACTTGCCGATATTCTCACCAAAGGATTGAGTGGGAATTCTTTCGACCAGATTGTGAACAAGTTGGGCATGTTTAACATCACTCGCCCAACTTGAGGGGGAGTGTTAGCATAGTTTACTTTATTTTTGGTGTGCAAATAGCATGTTTGTATCCTTGTATCTTTCTGTCTCTCCTCTATATATAAAGGGGGACTCTTAATGGAATATGATCATTATTCCCCTATCAAACAATTACTACAATAAGCATTATGTATCTCATGTACAGAATTATCTTGAGGATGATATCACATGTAGATTTAGACTAGACACGTCATCCTTTAATGTCCAATTGGACTCAGACACTTAAGGATTGGTTATTAGGCATGGAAGAACGTTTTGACTACTATAAAGTATCTGACGAGTGTCGTGTTGGATTTGCTAAGATGAAGCTTCAAGGTCAAGCTAAGATTTATTGAACTAACCTACAGTATAGGGTTGAATCATCACTTCAAAGTATCCACCAAGTCATGACAAGGCTATTAAAAATATGCCCCCAAAAGGCAGGTAATGACCAAAGAAAAACTTGAGAAAACTAGCCCATATAGAGGTTTATATCAAAAGAATATTTTTTTGCTGCTGTGGAAGAGGGTCTGTGTACAAGTAAGAATGAGTTTTTGAGCCAACATACCCTTCTCCGAGTAAGTATGAGATTCTTATCATGTTGGATACTGCAACTATAATGGAACAGCTGGGATTATTTCCACTTTGAATGTTAGATCCCCAAGGATGACTGCTGACAAATTCTTCATATGAAGCATATTCCATAGCAGTACCTGACTTTGTATCAATAGCATAAGAATCCTCGCAAGTTAAAATCCTGAAAAGGCAAGCAAATACTATTAGCTAAGTCAAAGGTAACCCAGTGTTCAGCTCCTTACCATGTTTATACAAAGCATTATCTTGGAAATGACTATTGCAGCTGTTCAAATTCATATGTTTAACTTTTTCCGATATAAATACAAAGGTCATGTGTGTAGGTAGGAAAGTAGGACTGTTCACAAAGAAAATTGAATATTGTTGTATGAGAACAAGGTCTCATGTGGCAATGCTTTTCTTGTACTTAAGCTTTACAAGAACATGGCTTATCACAATTTTAATGAGTATAAATGTTACCGCTTTGGATTCCCATTGTGTAGAAAGTGGAAAAATGTAAACTTTATATATCCAAAAATTGCCCTACACTTCAAGAAAATACACATATATACAGGAAGAGAGAGAGGAGAAGAATCTCAAACTAAAGATGTGGAATAAATCAAACTAAAAGGGCTCCAATATGGGCCAAATTAATGAGCTTAAATACATGGCTTTTTCAACACTCCCCCGCAAGCTGGAGCGTGCAAGTAGTAGGCACCAAGCTTAGATAGAAACTGATGATATAATGGTCATGGTAGAGCCTTGCTAAGAATATCAGCAACTTTCCTAGAAGCAGGAACATGCTACAATTCTAGTTTCTTCAACTGAACCTAATCTCGAACAAAATGATAGTCAACTTCAATGTGTTTTGTTCGCTCATGAAACACTGGATTCTTAGCAATATGAATGGCAATCTGACTGTCACGGAACAGAGTTGCTGGTGAGGATAATTTAACTCCCAAATCCCCAAGAAGATTCTCAAGCCAGGTAAGTTCTGACACAACAGTCGTCAATGCACGGTACTCAGCCTCAGCAGACGAGCGAGCAACAAAAGACGGTTTCTTACTGCGCCGAGTAATAAGATTTCCTCAAAAGTAGGTACAGAAACCAGTAGTGGACAGTCGATCATCCAGCGAGCCCGCATAGTCCGCATCAGAGTATACAATAAGAGATAGAGAGGAGGATGACTTATACACGAGTCCTTGTTCATGAGCAGTCTTCAAATACCTGAGAATGCGTTCGACTGCGTGAAGATGAGAAATCAGTGGAGTATGCAAAAATCGACTAATCACTCCAACTGCAAATGAGATATCAGGTCTCGTAACTATTAAATATATCAGTTTTCCTACAAGACGTCAATAGTACTTTGGATTTGGAAGCAGTGAATCAGAATCAAATCCAAGAGCACACAACTTGTGGTTGACCTCCATCGGGGTTTCCGCGGGTTTGCACCCTGAGAGGCCAGCATCTTGAAAAAGGTCAATGCAGTACTTTCGTTGGGATAAGACAAGGTCATCAGGTCGCCTTGCTACCTCAAGCCCAAGAAAATACCGAAGATTTCTCAGATCTTTGATTTGAAAGACAAAGTTTAAGTGTTGCTTAACTTGTTGTATCCCTGTAGAGTCATTACCAGTAATCAAAATGTCATCCACATAGATCAGAAGAATGACAGTCCTGGTGGATTGATGATGAGTGAAAAGGGAGAAGTCTGTTGAGCTTCTCTAGAAGCCAGCCTCATGAATGACCTTACTAAACTTCTCAAACCAAGCCCGAGGAGACTGCTAGCGATCATAGATAGATTTCCGGAGCAAACACACACGAGACTCCCCCGTGGTCTCAAACCCGGGAGGTTGATGCATGTAAACAGCCTCAAGAAGGTCATCATTCAGAAAAGCATTTTTGATATCCAATTGATGTAGGGGTCACTGGCGATGAACAGTTAAGTAGAGTAGAACTCGAATAGAGTTTAACTTTGCGGCTGGGGAAAAAGTTTCATCATAATCAAGTCTGTGTTGTTGAGTAAACCCGAGCCACAAGCCGATCTTTAAAACGATCAACGGTCTCATCCACTGCATGTTTGATTGTAAAGATCCACTTGCAACTAACACAACTATGTCCAGGAGGGAGAGCGACAAGATCTCAAGTCTGGTTGGCCCAGAGAGCAGTCATTTCCTCATCCATGGCAGCATGCCACCCCGGATGCTGGAGAGCCTCCTGTAAAGAGTTAGGTAGAGAAATGGAGGGGAGAGAGAGAGAAAATGTAAGAAGAGGTGGAGAGAGACGATGTAAAGATATATAATTTGCCAAGGGAAGAGTCGTAGAGATCGATGTCGAATCAACAGGCCATGAGACCACACCGATAGAGGGAAGCTGCTGCAGGGCATCAAATTGTGGAGGACGACAGGTGTAAACCTGAATGATAAGTGGTTTGTAGGGGACTGGCGGTGGAGTAGGTGTGTGAAGAAGAGGTAGAAGCGGAGACGTAACGGAAACTGTGGGCAGAGGTAGAGGAGGAAGAAGAGGATCAGTAGGGATGGTGTGATAAGGTTGGTCTTCACGAAAGGTTACATCAGCAGACACAACCATCTTACCGTCAGTAGGAGAATAACAGACATACCCCTTCTGGGTGCAAGAGTATCCAACAAACATAGTTTTTGTAGCACGTGGGGCAAACTTGTCATTTGGTGAACCAAGGTTATGGACATAACAAGTACATCCAAACACACGAGGTGTGAGAGAGAAGATAGCCTTGGTTGGGTAAAGGAGAGTGAAGGGGGCCACAAAGTTGAGGATAGATGAGGGCATGCGATTGATGAGATGACAAACAGTAGAAACAACAAAGTTCCAATAAAGAGGAAGAACCTGCATTTGAAACATGAGAGATCTGGCAACATCAAAGAGGTGATGATTTTTTTCGTTCTGCTACGTCATTCTGTTGATGGGTATAAGCACACGAAATCTGATGGATAATACCAAACTCAGCGCACAGATTGGAGAAGATTCGGCTGGTATACTCATGTGCGTTATCAGTACGGATAATTTTTTACTTTTAAGCAAGTGGAAAATTGAGTGAGTCTTCGTAAGAAATGTACGGAAGGTCGATGGGAGTTCGGCACGATCACGAATTAAATACGACCAGGTAACCCGCGAGTAATCATCAATAAATGCGACGAAGTAACGATAACAAAAAACACTAAGGATCTTATATGGTCCCAAAATATCAGAATGCACTAATGAAAAAGGAGCATCGCTTCGAGTACAGAGAGAAGTAAAAGATACATGATGTTGTTTGCCAAAGATACATATGCACAAGAAAACTTATGAAGAGGTACATCTGGAAGAGCTTTCTTGAGAATCTAGAGAGGAGCATGCCCAAGATGACGATGCCAATCAACAAAGGAGATAGTGCAGAGAGCATTAGGAGGAACATCCAGAAGATACAGCTCATTGGACAGCCGCCCCCTACCAAGTATATTCTGTGTTAGTCGATCATGCACAACAAAAGAAGAGCGTGAGAAGGTTACACAACAATCAAGGTCCTGAGTAAGACGGCTAACAAAGAGTAAGTTAAAAGGGGATCCCGGAACATGAAGAACTGAGGATAACAAGAGGGATGGAGTAAGAGGCAGATGAGCGGGGCCAGAAACCGGGGTCGGGTCACCATTAGCCACAGTAATGAACTTGGGATAAGCAGAATCTAAGTATTGAGGTGGCTTCTGCGGAGAGAGATGATGCGTGGCACCCGAGTCCACAATCCAGTGATAGTCGTGAGAGACAAGATATACCTTCATTGGAGACCGAGGCCACGAATCCAGAGGAGAGACTAACCACCCCTTGTAACTGTTGGAGTTGAGCAGCAGCAATGTCTTCACTAGTGGCGCAAGGAGATGTGGTGGTAACTGAAGCAGTGCGGTGAGGAGGCAGACCATGCTTGCGGTACTAGGTGGCCTCAAGATGACCGTCCCAGTCGCAGTGAGAACATTTAAATAGGGTACGGCCACCACGGCCCCGTCCCCGAGATTGACGACCTCCACGAGCCGGTGGACCACGAGCAGAAGGAGCAAGAATAGCCACGGGCTGCTGGAGGAGAGCTGGAGATATATTTGGAGCATCTGGGAGAGGAGTAACTTTCAAAAGCATCGAGCAAACATCCGAGAGGGACGGAGTAACGACGGAAGATAGGATCTGAGCTCAAACACAATGAAGATGTGATGGAACACGAGTCATCATCATTGCAATTCCAACTGGTTCTTTGTGCACACGTTGTGTAACCAAATCCGTGGTGGGAGGCAGATGTTATATCCATGCCTCCACAAGAGTTTTAGCTCGAGCAACAAAAGAAGTCAAGTCACCAGTAGCCCCAAGGTCAAGGGATTGAAGATCGGTAAGCATGTCGAATAAGTGTTGAAGACTGTCCTTGCTAGAATAGAGGGAGTGAAGATCCTCTCACATTGTGTGAGCCGTCTCGTGCTACATGGTCATCCGATACGGCTCGGTGTCCAGGGAATTGAGAATCTAGATTGGACACGCTCATCATCACGGATCCACTCTTCAGTGGGAGGAGTCCTTGTCTGGTGATGAAGGAGAACCTTTAGTTTGCAGAACTCAGCGAACTGAGTAAACCCATTCAACAAAATTCGATTTGCCATGGAGAAAGATGGTAGTAATCCGTAGTTCATCACTAAGCTCAAGGAGAGCAACATTAGCACGTCCAAGAAGGGAGGAAGAACTGGTCGAATCTGAAGCCATGCGGACTTAGCCCGGCAATAAGGCGAACTGTCCGAGCGGTTAACAAGGGACCGGCAAGGCGCAGCAGGCCGCGGGAAGCAGCAACAGACCAAAGAA
This sequence comes from Platanthera zijinensis, assembly GCA_039513925.1. Taxonomy (NCBI): domain Eukaryota; kingdom Viridiplantae; phylum Streptophyta; class Magnoliopsida; order Asparagales; family Orchidaceae; genus Platanthera; species Platanthera zijinensis. The sequence continues at coordinate 47,244,855 of CM077096.1, forward strand.
AAAGCGAACAGCCAGACCGCGAAAAGCGAACAGCAGTCGGAGACTGCAAGAACGAACAATCAGACCGCGGTAAGAGAGCAAGAACAAATATTCAGACCGCGGCTAGAGAGCCAAACCGTAGCTAGAGAGTAAGAACGAACAACAGCCAGACAGCGAAAAGCAGTAACAGACCGCGGCAAACAACAAAACCGGGCGAGCAGAGAAGGCAAGCGGCCTCAGCGAGCAACGAGCAAGACCAGAGGCAGCGGCAAGGGGTTGGCCGCAAATAAGAAAAAAAAGGGGAATCAGAGAGAAGACCGCAGAGAGGACTAGCGATCTGAGGGCAGCGAGTAACGAATAGCACAGGCGAGCAGAGATCACTGGCGGCCAGAAGGCAGCAAACAGCAGACAAGCGAGCTGAGCAGAGAGAATCAGCCGCACAGACCGTAGCGGACAAGCACAAACCGCAGCGGACAAGCACAAACCGCAGCGGGCAAGGACCAACAAGACGTGCGGCTAGAGCAGACCGCAGTGGAATAAGCACAGACCGCAGCTCGCAAGGACCAACAAGACGTGCGGCTAGAGCAGACTGCAACGGACCAAGCACAGACCGCAGCTGTCAAAGAGATTCATCCCGACAATAGCGGACAAAGGAAAGCAGACCGCACAGAGCCAAGACAGTGGGACCCAGCAGCAAAGGCTATAAAAACACGAGGAGAGCCAAAGAGGAAGAGGGAACAAGCTCGCCTAGAACCCTGCGGACAGAGACAAAGCTATCAGGCAGAGGTAGGAGAGAAGCAGACCGGCGGGAAGGGGGCGGTTAGAAAAACTCAGTCCGCCCAGAAGGACCGGTTTCTTCCTCTGATACCATGTAAAAAGTGGAAAAATGTAAACTTTGTATATCCAAAAATTGCCCTACACTTGGAGAGAATACACATATATATAGGAAGAGAGAGAGGAGAAGAATCCCAAACTAAAGTTGTGGGATAAATCAAACTGAGAAGGCTCCAATATGGGTCAAATTAATGGGCCTAAATACATGGCTTTTCCAACATCATTAAAGTTCAATTTGGCGGAAGTTCGTACTAGAATAAGTTCAACACCAAGCTCTGGGCTACCATAAATGTCCTATGTTATCTTTTTTTGTTATTGTTTTTATAAGATCGAAACAAGAACCCACTTTTGACAACAAAACTTCAGCAACTACGACTACATGTTAAGTTCCAGAACCCAATGGATTTGATTACAACAATGAGCATAGCACGCAGCTGTGAAAAATGACTTTCGGTTGAACGAGAAAATTGCAGGGAAAAAAAAAGTCCAAATAACAGAGGAGGGACGGTCTTGCAATGTCACAATTTCCAAGAGAAAGTATGATCAAGGAATTGGCTTTGCTAGAAAAAAATATAGTTGATAAAAGGCTTCCAAGAAAAAAGATAATTGATAAACAAGCAAGAGGCATTTGCTTCAACTTTCAAGAAGCATACACCCCCACCCAGTGTTGCAAGAAGATCTTTTTGTTGCTCAAAATCAAAGAAATTGGAGATGATGAGGTTGTGGGTCAAGATGAGGACCGAGGATGAAGTCACAATACATATCCTCATTCGAGCTTGCCCTTGAGGGCAAGCTCGATGTGGCGGGGAGTAGTGATGTTACAATTGCATTTTGGAGGAAGTTTACACAAGAAGTCCAACTGAGCCTTGGGTAACCACCAATGTCATGTTATTTTTATATATTGTGTTATGTATCTTTTAAGTATGAGTTGATTAGCATGTAATTATGTTGCATGCTATCTTTTTTGCATTTTAAAGTATTTTCATAATAGTCAATGTTTTAAGGCTCTCTCTCTCTCGGTTTGAGACCCTGGCTAGGAAGTATTTGGTAGCTCTCCCTCGAGCACCCCACCTATGGCAGAGGACCCAAAGCTCCATTATATCATAATGATCTATGGTCATAACAATTCAGAGGAGCTTGAGAGGAGAGAAGGGGAAAGAGGAAGAAATCCACGGGGGAGAAACTTAGACAATAAGTATAGGTGCTTTGCATTAGAATTCCAAGATGACAATACAAGGTTGAAATACCAACATATATGATGGGGATCGGGCCACCCGACCCATTAGGATCTATTCCAGCCGATCATAGACCTAGTGACAGTCGGGACGGCCCATCCTGAGCGGAAAGCCTTCTTTTGATCATTCTGGTGTTGAAGGCGGACTTGTGTGCGTGAAGCCCCCCCCCCCCCTCCCACTAGGCTGGCCACCACTTCTCCCTCCCCTACTCCCATGACCGCCCCTCGACCATTCCCCTTGCCAGGGAGACACCCCTTTACACCACCCACCCCATAGCCAGCCACACTTACATTCCTCTTGTCGTGGAACCACTCCTCTCTACCTCCCACCACATAGTTGACCCACCTCCCTACACATTCCCTCTCCACATCCCTACTAAACTCCCCAAAACAGCCCCAAACACCTCTAAAATCCCCTCTCATCAAACTCCGGCAATCACCGAGAAACCATTTCTGCAACCTTTAGTGATTCCCCAATCCCCTTATCATTTCATCCGTTTTTTTTTTTACGATCGCCGGAAAATACCTCTGGCAAACACCACCGGCGGCCATCTCCGGACAGCCACTACCCCATAACCACCTTCCACACTATCCCACTACCTTCATAACTCACCACTTCCCCTATTCCTCTATCAAATGCAGTCTAATTCCCCCTCCCCCCCCCCCCTCCACAAACCGAGCTACTCCCCACCTCCTCCACATTCCACCAAGTCCCCCCCCCCCTCCCCCCACACATTCCATCTCCCTGCAGCCGCCTGGAACTAAGCTTGGAACCTGATTTTTTGCAGCTGGGCACTCAAAACAACACCTGAAGCCGCGTGGAACCATTCCTGGAGAAGACAAAATTGCTGGAATTTAAATCCAGTAACTGTTGGCTGATTTACGGTCCCTCCCATCCAACTTCAAGAAATCCTGAACCTATTCCCAGCAACCACTATCGCTGTCCAGCAGTTGGACCCTCATCTAAATATAAATTATTGCAAGTAAAATATCGTCGGATTCGTGTGTCTGCATATAGTGCATACTCCTAGTCTCTTACAACCTAATAAGATTGTTGCGGGTCGCCCGGTCTTTCCCCGGTCCAAAGAAATCGCACTGCCTTAGCTCCAAATTGGACCGGACGCCAAGGTTGTCAGAATCGATATCCTAGATGAGATTGTTTCGAGGTAGGATCGGATCTGATAGTAGGGTTGGATCGAGGATCGCTTTAGAAAATCAGGATCGATTTACAAAATTTGGATCGTAGGATCATAAGATCATATGATCTGGATCGCGATCCTGACAACCTTGCCGGGCGCGCAAACAGTCAAAATGAATCGCAGCAAATGACAAGAGCCGTTTTATGTGGAAAACGCGGAAAGGGTGAAAAACCACGTGGCTAGAACCGTATCGAGCCTAAATCCACTAGCTTCTCGGAGTTTTACAGAGTTTGATTTGATCTCGAATGGCGACAGCCTGCTACTCCGTTACAGGAGCAGAAAATGTGGAAAAATGGCTAAGTCCTTGAAGTCTCGATGGAAGCGCTCCGGCCTTGGAATGTTGCTGAGCTCGCGGAACCTGGGTGGGAGCGTTCCTCCTGGAAAATTCTCAAGTCCACGGAGCTTCTAGAGGGCGCGCTCTCGCTGATGCGGAGCCTTGATGGAGCGCTCTCGCGGAGGAGGTTGACGTGACATGGAGCGCGTTAGAGCCTTAGCGCAAAAAGAAGAGCGGAGAAAATTCCTGAGCGGAGAATTGACCTAAGTCCACGATCTCGCCAGAAAACCTCAGAACTTTCTCTTGCCTCTGGAGTTGCTTCCCTTCAAATGAAGGCATGGGGGTTTATTTATAGTTTTTTGGAGGGTCATAGCGGTTTGCGTCGGGGAGTGATTTGTGCTGACGAATGGCGTTGTTCAGTTTCGATCACCAGGATCACCATTTTTGTTGAAATGACGAGAGTGCCCCCCGGCAGTTCGGACGGCCCGGGCAAGGTGCCCGGAGGCAGCCACTGGCAGAGGAGGCGACCGGAGATGGCGGGGGTCGCCAGCGACGGCGGAGGCCGTCGTCGGCACCCACGCGCGCGTGCGGCACACGCGCGGGGCGCGGTGGCGCGGAGTGTGGCCACGCGGGGGCACGGTACAGCGGCTTTGCGGCCGGGCGGGCCGACCGCCCGGGGGGGCGGCTTTGCGGCCGCGCGGGCCGGCCACGCACAGGCCGAGCGGGGCGCTGCCGCGGGCACGCTGGCCGCGCGTGCCTGCGCGCAGGCCGGGCGCGTCTGTGCGGCCCTGTCGTGCGCGTGCGTAGGTTAAGATTCTTCTTTGGGAGCTTCTGGGGCTTGCGGCTTTGATGCGAGATCATTTTCGTACGTGTCACTTTTGTTTGCAGTGTGAAATACCCCCTTGGTTGGGCCTTGATGTGAGCGATCACACCTTAGAGCCACTCGTATCGGCTTTGCGGGCTGAAGGCTCTGCGGGGGATGCATGGATGGTGACTCCCGCGGTTGACTGTTCGTGCACGGTGTCTGCGGCACGTCGCAGAAACGCCCCTTTGTTTTGCACCTTGCGTGTTGTGCTGGTGTGGAGCCGCGTCGCTTTTCACATTCCCTTTTGTACGCAATGGTGCGAGTTTATGCGCCTGCCGAGTGCAGGGAGTCTTATGGGCCTTGGAGTATCTAGCGCGCTTACATCCCTCGCGTGTCGTTGCTGGCGATTATTGTCGAGCGTTAGTGACGAGAGTTTGTTGCTTGTGTGCGATGGGGGAGTACTCTTGCCCCCCTTGCCTAGATGGTGCAAATGGACTTGGAGGTCTGTTTGTATAGGGAGGCAGCGATGGACCTTGGCCTGCGCGCGCTTTGAGAGTCGTTGGTGAGGAAACCTTGCCTGCGTTTGTCTGAGGAGGAACGAAGTCCGTCTGTAGGGCAATGGTGATGAACCTTCGTTCGATCTCGTTTTGGGAGAACCGGGTTCGTACAAGTGAAGGTGGCGAAGAACCTTAGTTTGTTCGTGCCTTAGGAGGACCGGGGTCCGTCCGGGTGGAGGTGGCGAAAAAACTTTATTCGTTCGCGGCTCAGGAGGACCGGGGTCCGTCCGGGTGGAGGTTGCGAAGAACCTTTGTTCGTTCGCGCCTCAGGAGGACCGGGGTCCGTCCGGGTAAAGGTGGCGAAGAACCTTTGTTCATCCGCACCTAAGGAGGACCGGGGTCCGTCCGGGTGGAGATGGCGAAGAACCTTTGTTCGTTCGCGCCTTAGGAGGACCGGGGTCCGTCCGGGTGGAGGTGGAGAAGAACCTTCATTCGTTCGCGTCTCAGGAGGACCGGGGTCCGTCCGGGTGGAGGTGGAGAAGAACCTTCATTCGTTCGCGTCTCAGGAGGACTGGGGTCCGTCCGGGTGGAGGTGGAGAAGAACCTTTGTTCGTTCGCGTCTTAGGAGAACCGAAGTTCTTCCAAGTGGAGGTAGCGAAGAATCTTTGTTCGTTCGCGCCTCAGGAGGACCGGGGTCCGTCCAGTTGGAGGTGGCGAAGAACTTTTTTTCGTTCGCGCCTCGGGAGTACCGGGGTTCATCCGAATGAAGGTGCAGATGGACCTTTGTCCACCTCGCCTGGGAGGTGTAGACAGACCTTTGTGTATCTCGTCTAAGGTGTAGAAGGGTTTTTGCCGACCTCGCCTGAGGTGCAGAAAGGTTTTCTCCAGTCTCACGTGGGAGGTGCAGAAAGGTTTTCGCCAGTCTCACCTGGAGGTGCAGAAAGGCTTTCGTCAGTCTCGCCTGAACTTCGATGTTGGATTAGAGCAATGTTGATTGCATTGATGTTGAAAAAGATAAAATGACGGGGCGCCTTGGCCGCGTGCCCTGTTATGGGTTATTGGTAGAAGAGGCGCAGGTTTTGCGTGTTCCAAGTCCGGGGGAGTGTTTTCCCGTCCGAAGTTCTCAGCTTGTAAGTCCCAGGCTTTACCACTGTCGTGACGACGAAGGGCCATTCCCAAGTCGGAGAGAGCTTGTTCTTTTGCGGTCTCTTTCCTGTTGCTTTGAGGTTTCAGAGGACAAGGTCCTCGATATTGATGGGTCATGACTTTACCCTCCTATCGTAGAAGCGTGTCATGCGACCCTGGTACGCGGCGATCCTTTGTGCTGCTTCGTCCCTCACTTCTTGGACCAAGTCCAAGTTCCTCCTCAGGAGGGCTTCATTCTTTGTTGGGTCAAAAGCTTGGACATGGGGGATTGGAGCTCTGATGTTAACGGGTATGACCGCTTCTGATCCGTAGCAGAGATTGAAGGGTGTTTCTCTGGTGGGCATTCTTGTCATTGTCCTGTAAGCCCACAAGAAATTGGAGAGGGCATTCACCCACTGTCACCCGGCCTCTTGAAGGCAGGTCTTCAGGTCTTTTAGGATAGTGCGGTTGGTGGCTTCAGTTTGCCCGTTAGCCTGAGGATGCGCCACGGCCGTATGGCGAAGTTCTATCTTCAGGTCCTCACACATTTTGGTGAAGGCCTTTCCGGTGAACTACGTCTCATTGTCAGCGATGTTAGTGACGGGGATGTCGAAGCGACATATGATGTTCTTCTACACGAATCGTGTGAGGTTCTCCTCGGTAATCTTGTCCAGCGGCTCTACTTCAACTTATTTAGGGAAGTAGTCGGCAGTCAGAATGATGAACTTCCTTTGCCCGGAGGATGGCAAGAATTGGCCGAGTAGATTGATTCCCCGCTGAGCAAAAGTTCATGCGCTCCGGAGTGGGGTAAGCCTGACGGGGGGCTGATGCGGGACGGTGGAGTGGAACTGACAGCTCTCGAATCTCCGAGTGAAGTCCAGAGCATCTTTTTTCACTGTGGTCAGTAGAACCCTTGTCGTAGGATTTTTAGGGTCAAAGCCTTTCCTCCCAGATGCTCCCCGCATATGCCTCTGTGTATCTCCCGCAAAGCGTAGTCGGCCTCGTCTGGGTGTAAGCACTTCAGGTACGGCCCAGAGAACGAATGTTTGTAAAGATCATTATTGATGAAGGAGAATAAGGCTCTGCGGTTCGGAGGTGCTCGGCCTCTATAGGGTCCGCCAGTAGTTGCCCGCTTTCGAGGTAGGCAATGATGGGGTCCATTCAGCAGGGCTCCCCTTCTGTGATGGCGACGATCTCCCAGGGGCCCGAGATACTGGGAACGACCAAGTTCTCGATTAGGCGGCACCGAGTTTGGTACCCTGTGGTAGAGTTGGTAGAGTTTGGTACCCTGTGGTAGATCTGGTGAGACTTGATTTTGCCGAGGAGGGCTTTGGCCAGCTGGAAGTATTGCGCGAGTTGTTCATTTTTTGCCTCGTAGTCCACCTCGCCTGCGCGACCACCAACTGGGAGTCGGTGTTGATGATCAGGCTTTCTACCCCACAATCGATAGCTAGGCGGAGGTCGGCGATCAAGGCTTCATATTCCGCGACGTTGTTGGTGGAGTGGAATTCCAGTCGGAGCCCGTACTTAAGAGTGGTTCCCTCGGGACCGTCAGCAGCAAGCCTGCACCTACCCTCGCGACGTCGGAGGCCCCATCGACGTGCAAGGTCCACAGTGTCGGAGCCGGGTCGTCGGAGCTGGGCACTCCTCCTTGCGGGAGTGTGCACTCTAATATGAAGTCCGCAAGGACTTGGGACTTGATGACGGGCCTAGGTAGGAACTGATGTCAAATTCTCCCGGCTCTATTGCCCATTTGACTAGCCTCCCTGATACCTCGGGCTCTTGCAAGATTGCTCGAAGCGGTAGTTGTGTGAGCACTTTGATGGTGTGGACTTGAAAATAGGGCCAAAGCTTTCTATCAGAGAATACTAGGGCTAAGGCCGTCTTGCCCGCCACAGGATTCCTGCTCTCGGTATCTGACAAGACCTTGCTGAGATAATAGACCGGGCGTTGGATCCCCCCTTGGTCCTTAACCAGGACAGAGTTGAGCGCGTGTGGTGAGACTGCTAAGTACAGAAAGAGGGCTTCCCCTTCGGTGGGCTTGGAGAGTAGTGGGGGAGTGGCCAAGTACTGCTTGAGGTATTCGAAGGCAGTCTGGCACTCATCCGTCCATTAGAAACCGGCATGACGTGCCCCACGAAGCACTTTAAAGAAAGGGAAGTACTTGTCCCCTATCCGGGCCAGGAAGCAGGAGAGTGCAGCTATTCTTCCGTTGAGACGTTGGACTTCCTTAATGTTGTGTGGGGGGTATGTCTTCCAATGCCTTGATCTTTTTGGGGTTGGCTTCTAGTCTTCATTGTGTTATCATGAAGCCTAAGAACATTCTTGCGGTAACTCCGAACACGCATTTGGTAGGATTCAGACGCAGTTGGAAGCGGCGGAGGAGCTGGTAGCACTTGTCGCGGTCTTCTATGTGATGTCTCCGCCGGATGTTCTTGACTAACATGTCATCGACGTAGACCTCCATGGATTGTCCAGTGAGACTTTTGAACATGTAGTTCATCATCCCTTAGTAGGTAGCCCCAACGTTCTTTAGCCCGAACGGCATTACTTTTTAACAATGCACCCTTTATCTGTGCGAAAGGCGGTGTGCACTTCGCCCGTCGGGTTCATACGGATTTGATTGTAACCTGAGTAGGCGTCCATGAAGCTGAGGAGTTCGTGCCCGGCTGTTGAGTCTACGAGCTGATCGATGCAGGGGAGAGGGAAGTTGTCCTTCAGACAGGCTTGGTTGATATTGTTGTAGTCAATGCACAGCCTCCACTTCTCTGAGGTCTTCTTTACCATGACCACGTTAACGAGCCAAGTGGGGTATGCTCCTTCCCGGATGCACTGCACAGCCAAAAGCTTATCTACTTCTTCCTCAATGGTGTGGAGCCTTTTAGGCGCGAAGTTGCACTTCTTCTGGATGACCGGTATGCATGTTGGGTCGATGTTTAGCGAGTGGGTGATGACTTGCGGGTCCACCCCTGGCATGTCCTCAGGGCTCCATGCGAACACATCCTGATTGGCGCGTAAGAAGTTCATGTACTCCCCCTGCTCCTCTGGGGATAAGAGTGACCCGATTAGTACCGTACGAGTGGGATCTCTTGCAAGAAGCGGAATCTCGATTAGACCCTCCACTGGTGTGGCCCTCTGTATCGCGGCTTCGTCCCACAAATCAAAACTCTTAATATGTTGGAATGCCCCTTGCGATGGTTGAGCTTGGTATAGGTAGCAGATTTGCATCATTGCCTGATTCCCTCGAAATATTCTCACGTCGTCGGGCGTTAGGAACTTCATCGTCAAATATGGTATGGAGGGAATTACTCCGAATGCGGTTTGCAGGGGCCGGCCAAAGATGTCATTGTAGACGGAATTGTAACACCCATATCCGTCACATAACATATAGCAGTAGGTCCGGCCGGGGCCCGACGCCATATACCACGGACAGACCGGTTGGTTACGCGTTGAAACCATTCAATCAATCACAACGTCCTAGACAGCACCTAGCGGAAGCAATTATTAAGTTGCACATAAATAAGAACCCTGCCAAGCACGAATGTCCACTACACAAAACAAATAGGAATGTTTAATACAAAAGTACCGGCCTTATGGCCTTACAATAGTTTCCTCAAACAAGAGTGTCTTTCATACTTCGGCTTGCAGGCCGGCCATACATGAGATAAACGGAAAACATAAAAAGGTTAGGCCTTCGAGGGCCAGCACCGCAACATGGGCTTTAGCCCGCTATTTCTCACTCGGCTCCGCAGCACCTGCAAGCCACAATCCACCGCCCGGTGGTAAACAAAATAACGGTCAGCAATGCTGACCAAATTATAACGATCTCGCCCCCAAAATCGGGGAGGCGATGCTCTTTCCCTGCACTTTATTAGTATAGCATCAAAATAGTGTAAACACACTTCATCACAGGCGTAGGCTCGCACGGCCACACACCTCGTGCACATAGGGCACATTCACGGCGGACCGGCCAACGTCACGTCAATTCAAGCCATAGACGTTCCCGTTCCACCACCGCCCCTTGGACGGCCAATCATATGAGCATTATGTCTTCCTGGCCTTGGTCACGACAATTTAAGCCATAGACCGCCGAAGACCCTCATTCATGCCAACGGTCCCACCGAACGACATAGATCGGGTACGGTTCCGCCTGACCCGTGCTCATACCGCAACGACAATTTAAGCCATATGCGCAGGTCAAGACTCACCGAGTCCCGTTTCCACCACAATAATCACATAACCCGGTTATGTTCACGTTGGCTCCCCGGCCACCATGTTGGCAAAACCCTCTTTTGTCCAGTTTTCCGGGTGCACCTTGGAGTTAATCTCCAAGGCTCCCTGCTGCAATCTAGCACGTAGAAAACCCGAAAAACGCCCAAACATCCGGAGTCTTCCCCGGTTCATATGCAATGCAACATCACCAATCCGGATCAACTTGTCCGGATAGGCTTCACACACAATGCCTATGCCCGTTTTTGCATACGGACTCTATACAATGGGGACTTTACATATCTACCCCAAGGAACGCTCCAACTCTTCGCTCACTCGCGAGAGAGGGCTTCCTATGCAAAGGAAAAGAGGACTTCACATGCCCTAGGATGAGAATCGTTACCCTTGCGTTCTTCCGCGGCGCCATGAAAAATCTACGCGGTTGGAAAGCACCGCAACGTCGTCGCCTTCGCGGATCTGGACTCGGATCGCGAATCGGAGCTCCGAAGCTCCACCGGCGGCCGGATCTTGGTCTCCTCCTTCCTCCTTGCTCTCCCTTCTCTCTAAAATCTTAGAGAGAGAACACCCAAATGAAAGTGAGGGTTTGTAACCCTATTTTCGGGTTTAAACCGCCAGAACCAACTCCCCACCGTCAGATCCCAAGCCAAGGAAACGAACGGCCACGATCGGGGCCTGAAATTACAAAATCTGGGCCGAACACGGGTTGCAACACGGCCGTGTGCATGGCCGTGTCACCCATTCGCCGTCAAACCGAAATCCCGACCAGTACACGGCCTTCGACACGACCGTGTCAAGACCTGTGTCACGCCCCGTGCACAAGCACAACTCCCCGGATTTTCCCGAGAACAACACGGCCTTCGACACGGCACCCGACACGCCCGTGTCCCAAGCGACACGGCCGTGTCTCGGCCCGTGTCATGGCCCGTGTGCATCCCACAGAATTTCCCGAGCAGGACACGCCCTGGGACACGCCCGTGTCCCAGGCCGTGTGCCTATACTCGACGATCTCCGAACGCCACACCGTCGACTACGCGACCCGTGGTCGAACACTCCCGTGACACGCCCGTGTCACGCCCGTGACACGCCCGTGTCACGCCCGTGACACCTACTCCAAGTCCCAGACTCGGCTTAAAACGTCACCCATTCCTCTATTGAGTTTCGGGGCGTTACAGGAATAACATTCCCGGACCAGGAATTGGATGTTGTGGGTTGCTTGCCTTGGGTGCTCTCTCATGGTCACTGGTAGGAAAATCATGCCCCGCACAGGGACCGGACGATTGTTGAATCCGTAGAAGGGTCCGTCTGCTGGACAGAGGGATTCTTCGTGGATCCCCATTCTCCGAAACACGTCCATGAACAGGACGTCGATTGAGCTTCCGTTGTCGACAAAAATTCTCTTGACCTTTAGGCAGGGCTCTTCTATCCCTGCACTGATGATAAGGGGGTCCCGATGCGGCTTGCGCACTCCTACCGTGTCTTCGTTCCTAAAGCGAATGGTGATATCCTTGCGCGCCCTCTTGTCGGGGTGCTCCCCTTCGTTCTGCGCTATGGTGAAAACTTACTCAGCCAAGGCGCGGGGCCCGGTAATCGTCTTCACCTCCATGCATAATATCGTGCCCCCTTGCCTCCTGGCGCTTCGCGGGGACCGACGTACAGGTCAAGCGTTGGGCCTCCTGTTGGGTTGTTGTGGGTTTGAGGTTCTTGTGTGTGACAAACGTTGCTTTCAAGAGTTGCAGAGTTTGGGAACACTTTCCCACAGACGGCGCCAAACTGTTGTGGGTCGCCCGGTCTTTCCCCGGTCCGGAGAAATCGAACCGCCTTAGCTCAGAATTGGACCGGGCGCGTAAACAGTCAAAATGAATAGTAACAAATGACAAGAGGTGTTTTTTACGTGAAAAACCCGAAAAGGGTCAAAAACCACGTGGTTGGAACCGTGTCGAGCCGAAATCCACTAGCTTATCGGAGTTTTACAGAGTTTGATTTGATCTCGTATGGCGACAGGTCGCAACTCTGTTACAGGTGCAAAAAATGAGGAAAACGGCTAATTCCTTAGAGACTCGATAGAAGCGCTTCGGCCTTGAAATGTTGCTGAGCTCGCGGAACCTGGGTGGAAGCGTTCCGACTGGAAAATTCTCTAAATCCACGAAGCTTCTGGAGGGAGCGCTCTCATTGATGCGGAGCCTTGATGGGAGCGCTCTAACGGAGACGACTGACATGACTTGTAGCGTGCTAGAGCCTTAGCGTAAGGAGGAGAGCGGAGAGAATTCCTGAACGGAGAATCGACCCAAGTCCACGATCTCGCCACAAAACCTCAAAGCTCACTCTTACCTCAGGAGCTGCTTCCCTTCAAATGAAGGGTCATGACGGTAATTGCGCAGGGGAGTGATTTGTGTTGGCGAATGGTGTTGCTCTGTTTCGATCACTTAGATCACCATTTTTTCCAAAATGACGAGAGTGCCCCCGGGGCAATTCGGTAGGCCCGGGCAAGGTGCCTGGAGGCGGACGGCGGCGGAGGAGGCGGCCGGAGACAGCAGAGGTCGCAGGCGGCAGCGGCCGCCGCCGCCGGCGCATACGCGCGCGATCGCGGGGAGTGCGGCCTCGCGAGGACACGGCACAGCGGCTGCTCGATCCAGCTGCGCGGTGGCGCGGCCTTGCGGCCGCACGGGGAGTGGTCGCACCCGCGCTGGCCGCGTGTGTCTGCGCGCTGGCCGGGCGCGCCTATTCAGCCAAACCGTGCGCGTGCGTGGGTCCGGCTTATTCTTTGGGGGATTCTGGGGCTTACGGCTTTGTTGCGCATGATCGGTCCAGTCGAGCCCATGCGTACTTTGTCCATGTCTTGCCGGTTTTGACTTAAAAACTTCAAGAGGGGCCCCATCAAAGATCATCCTGTGTAAGATTGGTATCAGAGCTCCCAGGTTCAGGCTTAATTTAGAATACGCGGTGTTGCGGGAAATGACATTAGGCTTCGTTACTTGCAAAGAGCACAAATCCCCTAAGGTGGATCAGGATAAAATGTGATATTACAAAAATTGTAAATAAAATAACACATATTGTAACACTCTCCCTCAATTTGGACGTGAGATGTTAATCATGCCCAACTTGATGACAATTCTTTTAAAGGTACTTCCACTCAGGCCTTTCGTGAATATATTAGCAAGTTGTCTATCTGAGGGAACAAAGGTAGTATATACAACCCCCTTTCCAATGTTCTCTTTGATGAAATGACGATCTACTTCAATATGTTTAGTACGATCATGCTGGATAGGGTTGTGGGCGATGCAGATATCATCCTTGTTATCACAATACAACTAAATGGGCTCATCTTCAGAGAGACTCGGGTCACTTAGCAAAGAACGTAACCAAAGACCTTCACAAACACCATAAGCCATAGCCCGAAACTCTGCTTCAACACTAGATTTTATCGCAACATGTTTTTTACTCTTCCAAGTAACAAGATTCTCACCAAAAAGAGAACAATATCCCGAGGTAGATCGTCGATTGACTCGGCCCAATCAACATCAGTGTAGACTTCAATTTTTAGAGCTGAATTTGGGGAAAACAAGATCCCACTCCCAGGTGAGGACTTGAGATACCTAAGAATTTTGTGGACAGCATCCATATGACGAGTTTTCGGAGCATGCATAAACTAGCTAACAACACTTACAACATAAGCAATATCTGAACGAATATGAGCAAGGTAGATCAGCCTCCCTATAAGCCTCTGAAATTAAGGTATATTTTCAATTTTCTTTTCCATCATCACGACCCATTTTGTGGTTCGCTTCAAATGGAATCATCTTCAGAGAGACTCGGGTCACTTAGCAAAGAACGTAACTAAAGACCTTAATAAACACCATGAGCCATAGCCCGAAACTATGCTTCAACACTAGATCTTGTCACAACATGTTTTTTACTCCTCTAAGTAATAAGATTCTCACCAACAAGAGAACAATACCCCGAGATAGATCGTCGATTGACTCGGCCCAATCAGCACGGTGTAGACTTCAAATTTTAGAGCTAAATTTGGGGAAAACAAGATCCCACTCCCAGGTGAGGACTTGAGATACCTGAGAATTTTGTGGGCATCATCCACATGACGAGTCTTCGTAGCATGAATAAACTAGCTAACAACACTTACAACATAAGCAATATATGAACGAGTATGAGCTAGGTTGATCAACCTCCCAACAAGTCTCTGAAATTCGGGTATATTTTCAATCTCTTTTCCATCGTCACGACCCATTTTGTGGTTCGCTTCAAATGGGGTATCAGCTGGTCTACATTCACTCATCCCAATCTTCTCAAGCAAGTCCGGAGTATACTTCCTCTGGGAGATAAAAATCTCATGCATGGACATTGCCACTTCAATGCCCAAGAAATATTTGATTGCACCCAGATCCAAGACCTCGAACTCAGAAGCCAATTTTTGTTTTAGAAGCTTGATTTCTTTCACATTATCGCATGTTATAACAATATTATCAACATAAACAATGAGAACTGTGAGTTTACCGATCATACGCTTGATGAACATTGTAAACGTTTTAATGTGGAGCATAGACGAGGACTTGCAGTGGATGATGAATTTGGGCATGTTCGGGGCCAATTGACGACTTTCCATATATGGCGTGCCCGGATCAACGATCGGACTCCGTGTATGCGTCTGGATTCGCATTGCGAATCAATTTCATATATTAGTTTATTATATTTGCATTTATTTTAATGGATTTGGGCGGCCCCACCTCCGACCAATCATAATCGTTGATGGGGGATGCCCTAATACTTGTTTTATTATAAATAGAGGTGATATGGGGTTGATCTAGACATTGCAGAATTTGGTGAAAAGAAATCTCGGATTCCAGCGATCAAGCCACGGTGCCGACTTCGTGGAACCCTAGGTGACGACTCCTAGGCTTGTATCTCCCTCCCCAAGGTACCCCTTAACCCTAGGCTCCTCCTCCCCCATCCAAAACTCCCTTGTCGCCGCCCAGCCACCCCCCAAAGCCAGCCACGGTTGGCTGTCCAGACACCTTTTTCCTTCTTCATGTTCATTGTAGATTTATGAAACTTACTGTGCAATCTCCATAGTTTTCTTTCTTTCCCCTTCCTGTACCACCACTCGCCCCTCTTAACTACCTCCCAACAAGCCGCCGCCAACCTCCAGCTTTCCTTCTCACCGCTGCCGTCTCTCCACCCCGTTACAGTACCCCGCTGCCCCTCCAATTCCATCCCAGCAGTCAGCCCTAATTTCGGCCGCCGGTTTTGCCCTCCACCGCCTCCCCTCCCGTGGAACCACCTCCAATCAGTCACCCTATCCAAATTAGTCCAGATCTGGATTATTGCAGCCCCGATCCGCCATTTCCCCTCTTCCCCTCGCCTGGATCCGCTCCCAAACATCGGATTCATCCTTCCCCCGCCCGAATCTACCAATACGTCGCTAGAACTACTCATTTTCGGTCTGTCTCCACCGCCCACCACTGAGGGCAGCCACCGTCGATATTTCCATGCCTCGGGTTCCACGTTAGATCGCAGTCAAAAGACATCCGGCTCTGGATTCTTCAGTGCCTTGGTCAGCCCACTATTTAGTGAGAATTGTTGTATTGGATTCTTCAACATTTATTTATCGTATTGGACATCATATTTGTTTGGATATTTCGTATGGTAGTAGTTTGTTAGATAAATATTGTGAATTGCAGGGTTCATTCAACGCGCGCTCTCGCTTTGGCCCCCTACGCGGAGGAAAGCCTAATCTTGTTTTTGCACAAATAAATTATTCTGTCTTGCTTTTGAATTATTTGCATGAAATGTTTGTATTTATTATCTAAATTGTAATCTAACCGTCGGACTTTTGCATAGTATGTAGGGTTAGGTCGTAGATTTCCCGTCGCCTATAAATTCCTCCTGCGTCACGTTTCCTAATGAACTTTTAGGAGTAAGACCTGGTGGGAGAGACATGTAAACTTCCTCATCCAGATTCCTATGGAGGAAAGCGTTTTTAACGTCAGGTTGTCAAAGGTCTCATCTTTTGCAGGCAGAACGGGATAAAAGGACTCTGATAGTGTTCATATTTGTTATAGAGCAAATCTTTTTTGATAGTCAATCCCAAGGGTTTGGGTGTACCCTCTTGTCACTAGTCTTGCATTACACCTTTCAACAAAACCTTGAGAGTTTTGTTTGACAGAGAACACACATTTACATCCAACCGATTTTTTTCCGTAGGGAAAATGCATTAAATCTCATGTGTTGTTCTTTTCAAGAGCAGTCATTTCTTCAAACATCATCTCTCCCCACACGGGAATCTTCAGAGCACTCTGCCAAGATGTTGGCATGGATAGGGAAGCAAGGGAAAATACAAAGTGAAAGAAAAGGGATAGATACTACTCTAGAGGGGGGTGAATAGAGTAATCAAAAATTGCACTAGCAAAGTTGATTGTCTACTCAACTCCCTTGGAGTTAATTGCGGAATGAAGGTTATAGATATTTAAGATGAAACCCTAAAGCCTAACACAAGTGATGTGCACAAAGGCAGCCAACTGTAATTACAGTTAAGGCTTGGAATCCTAAACAGCAACTAGCAATCCTAGTTAAAATCTAATCACAGCCAATCAGCACAGAGAATTAATTAAACAATCCAGACGACACAAGGAATTTATAGTGGTTCCCCAAACAACTTGGGTACGTCCACTCTTCTACCAACAAGGTAGGAATCCACTCAGGTTTTTGATCAGGTGCCCTGCCACCAACAAGATCTGCTGCATGTAGATCTAGAGACCCTTTAGACTTTTGATCAGGTGTCTAAAAACCAATACAGGTTTTTGATCAGGTGCCCTGCCAACGAGGGATACTTTTGAAGGGAGTAATAACCCTTTACAGGAGGGGGAAAGGAGGTTAGAATGTCTTCTCTATTTTACAATAGATTAGAGAAGCACGAGAACTTGCACTGAGCTAGAAAGCTCTAAAGAGTCAAGGCTCCCCCTAGCTAAAAGAATGTCCAGGTGAAGTCTTGCTTCAGTGCAGAAACTCTTCAGAAAATCTGAAGGAAAAAGCTACAAGAAGATAAATAATATGAAATAAAATTTCTTTAGGCAGCTATCTTCTTCTTCTTCTTCTTCAAAAAGCTCTGAGTGCAAATCTTTCTGGAGGCAGGAGAACTCAGGTTGAAGAAGAGTGAAGAACTAAAACTTCTTCTCAGTTGAATGTGAATGAGCTGAGAGCAGTTGAGAACTGTAAACTTTAAGTTTGAATGCTGCAGTTAGCTTTTGAATATGTGAGAACTAGTTGATTTCTTTCTTCAAAGAATCCTTTATATAGCAGCAGCAGCAACGGCTCTCAAAAGAGTTTGAATCTTGTCTTCTACTGAAATCTGCAAGCTGGGCTGCAAAAAGCATAAAGCAAAACAAATACTGCAGGCAGATATCCTATAAAAGGATAAAGCTTTCTGAGAAGCTGCAAATAACTCTGATGAAATAATACAAGAGAAAGTCACATCAGAAGAGACTCTTTACGGCCAAGGAAGACTTTTTGAGTCTAACGGCTATAAAGGACAGCCTGGCAGATCAAGCAAAAATCATATCTCAGCTAATAAGACAAACAACTTTGTCAGAAAAAGATTAGCTCATGCATAAGAAATGGAGCAGATATTGCATGAAAATAATATCATAATTTATTCAAATAATCTTTTATAAAATATGTTAAAATAAATATGAAATAAATCACATCATAGAAGACGACAAAATTATTCAAAACATACAGCAAAACGTCGAACGACCTTCGGAGATCGTCGAACGAAGCACAGAGATCGTCGACCTATCAGACAGATAGTCGAACGATCCAGATAGTCGAACTATCAAAGAAGATAGTCGAACTACCTCAGCAGATAGTCGAACTATCAGGACAGATAGTCGAGCTATCAGATAGTCGATCTATCAGGACAGATAGTCGAACTACCAAAGCAAAACAGATAGTCGACCTATCAACAGATAGTCGAACTATCACAGAAAACAGATAGTCGACCTTTCAACAGATAGTCGAACTATCACAGAAAACAGATAGTCGAGCTATCAACAGATAGTCGAGCTATCAAAACAAAACAGATAGTCGACCTATCAACAGATAGTCGAACTACCAGATAGTTGAACTATCCAAGCAGATAGTCGAACTATCAACCAAAACAGATAGTCGACCTATCAACAGATAGTCGAACTATCAAAGCAACACAGATAGTCGACCTATCAACAGATAGTCGAACTATCAGATAGTTGAATTATCCAAGCAGATAGTCGAACTATCAAGCAAAACAGATAGTCGACCTATCAAACAGATAGTCGAACTATCAAACGAAGACAGATAGTCGATCTATCAAACAGATAGTCGAACTATCAGATAGTTGAACTATCCAAGCAGATAGTCGAACTATCAAACAAAGCAGATAGTCGACCTATCAACAGATAGTCGAACTACCAAAGAGAACAGATAGTCGACCTATCAAACAGATAGTCGAACTATCAAAGACAACAGATAGTCGAGCTATCAACAGATAGTCGAGCTATCAAAACAAAACAGATAGTCGGCCTATCAACAGATAGTCGAACTACCAGATAGTTGAACTATCCAAGCAGATAGTCGAACTATCAACCAAAACAGATAGTCAACCTATCAACAGATAGTCGAACTATCAAAGCAACACAGATAGTCGACCTATCAACAGATAGTCGAACTATCAGATAGTTGAACTATCCAAGCAGATAGTCGAACTATCAAGCAAAACAGATAGTCGACCTATCAAACAGATAGTCGAACTATCAAACGAAGACAGATAGTCGACCTATCAAACAGATAGTCGAACTATCAGATAGTTGAACTATCTAAGCAGATAGTCGAACTATCAAACAAAGCAGATAGTCGACCTATCAACAGATAGTCGAACTACCAAAGAGAACAGATAGTCGACCTATCAAACAGATAGTCGAACTATCAAAGACAACCGATAGTCGACCTATCAAGCAGATAGTCGAGCTATCAGGAAGACGATCGTCGAACGGCTGATCGACGATAGTCGAGCGACGTTCGACCATAGTCGAACGAAAAACTACTTAACCAAATATTTATCTGGAAAAGTGACAAGACTAAACTAGAGCAAACTAACTACACAACTAACCTTTGACCATAGATAAATCTTGGGTCAAGAGACAGAAAGAGAAGACTGAACTCAAATCAAAACTAGGGTACCAACAATCTCCCCCTATTTGAGTTAAGTCTCTCAACAACTAAAACATACAAAACTAATTACTGAAAGTAAATGAAATGCATGAAAAGAAATAACTAAGCAGATAACATCAATCAAACAGATAAGCAATTAACTGTCAATCAATGAAATATTAAGGTGCTTCAGAGTTAGATTTAGGATCAGAAGAGCTAGAAATAAAAGTAATCTTTCTAGAGGGATCTTGGGCTTCTTTCCTTGACAACTTCAGGTATTGTTCTCCAATGATTTTCAATTCTGATGTTCTTGGGACAACTGCCTCAGGATGTTTTTCCATGTACTTTGAAGGATCAAATACTTCAGGTCTAACCTGGAATTTATCGAGCTCCTTCATTCTGAATTTTGACATCGTGTCAATCCTGCAGTGTCTTTTCCTTCTGCTTTTGCTTTCTTAATTTGAGCTGCTCCAACAAGTTCAAGAAAACGAGCCATCCTAAAATTAGGATCAAGCTCTGGGCTTTCATAAACAATCTCAGAAGATGTATCAACTGGTTCTTTATCCTGAATGACTAGATAAGAGGGAGGAGCAGACTTAGCAAATATCTTGCTAGAATTTTCAGATAAAATAATTTGCTTACCTTTTGAAACATCCTTCACAGAATGATCTGGCTTAGGAGAGGATGAGCTTTTGAGTTCTTTAGAATGAGGAGGAGAAAATGTGGGTCTTTGATATACCACCTCCTTTACTTGTTCCTTAACAGCATCAAGCCTTTGATAGCCAGATTGAGTTTTACCTTGGTATCCTTGCGAACTTCTCCTTTGAGCTGACTGAGATGGATTGAACCTTTCAGACTGAGCAGCTGGGTTTGCAGATAAGTTTCCTGAGGCTCCTGCACTGGGAGGTGGAGGAGGACCTCTAGGAGTCCATCTTGGAACAGGACTGTCATACCTTTTTGTCTTCTTTCTTTGCTTCTGCTGATTTTTAGAGAAAGTCATCCAGTGCTGGAAATCTTTTGACTTAGGATCAATGCCTTTCAGAATATAATAAGGAGTATCATTATCTGGATTAGGAGAAGGAGGAGGAGCTACAGCTTTCCTTTTCTTTTTAGCAATTCTTTTTCTTTTTGACTCAGCAGACTCATCAAAATCAATTTCATCCTCAGAATTAGAAGAGATGGGCAGATCATATGGATCAATTGCTTCTTGCAAGGCTCTTTCCTTTTCCTTTAGAGCAGCTTTTTCTATTTCTTCTTCTATGGCATCCTGTGCCAGGAGAGCATCTAAATCCAAACCGGGGGAATCATCCCATACAGTAGACTTTTCAATTTGATCATCTGCAGCCTTTTCTTGCAGATCAGAAACTGTCATGATGACCAGTTCTACTTGCACTTCTGGCTGAGCTGGCTGATTTGCTTCAGAAACTTGAACAACTGGTTCTGGTTGAACTTGAACTTCTGGAGCTGGTTGGATAACAGGCTCTTGAACATCTAAAACTTCTTCCATATTATCTATAGTATTATGAATAAAATTTTGCTAAATGACATCTAATCATCCCTTCCAGGTATTCCCATACAAGCATATCAGTTATCAAGTCTAAAAAGTGAGTAAAGGGAATACCTTCAGAATCGACCTTTGCGTGTCCTAACTCCCATAACTCATCTAGAAAGGAAGTGATAACTCCTTCTAGGTACAGGGCGACCAGGGGAGTAGAACATTCTTCTAAGCAAGCTTTGACAATAAATTCAGACTTCAATAATGCATCAGAAATTTCTTTTTCAGATAAACTTTGAGGGGGAGCTGATTCTTCTAATTCTTTCTCTGCCACTGCAGGAAGATCTGCTGGAGGGGAGGCCAAAGGCTTGCTCAGAGACATCTTCATTAAGCATCTCCCCCTGCCTGATTTCAGTAGAGACTGAAACCAGGCCCCTAGAGGAAAAGGGCTCAGCAGACTTTGAGAGTGCTAGAATAGCAGCAGTCAAAGAAGATATGGAGGAAACAAGAGGGGCAATTGCCTCTTCAATCATAGTTTTGATTGAGGGGGTAATTAGCTCCAAGATGCTAGATATGAAAGCTGGGGAGATTTCAGATGATGAAGATGATGGGGGAATCTCAGAGGATGGAAGATCAACAGGAATGGTGAGTTCCTGATAAGCTGGAGAATGAACTGGAGATGGAACTGGAGATGGAAAGTGATGGGGAGTTGGATGAGAAAATGCAGGGTGATTAATATGATCTGAAGAAGGAATTGGAGACTGAGGAGAAGCAGAAATCTCAGAAACCAATAAATCAAAACTGGGATGAGAGATCCCAGCAAGATGAGACGGGAGAGGAGATGCAGGACGAGATGCAAGGTGAGAAGCAGAAGGTCGTACTTCAATTGAAGTTGATGGTACTTCAACTGAAGTAGACGGCAAAGCAGATGAAGAAGATGGAAGGGAGAGGTTTGCTGAGCCAGCTTCTTGTAGGGGAGGAGTGACTGAGGCAGTCCTGGTGCTCTCAGATGTAGCTGGAGCAACCCCTGCGGGAGCGGGCTTCAGAAAGGTCCTTTTCCATTTGATGAACAAGGCTGGATCCATCTTCTTGCTGGCGTTTATGGAGGTGGCAGCTGAAACTAACAGATGGGGATACTTTTCCTTCAGAAAAATCCCAACTACCCTTCCCAGGGTAACTTCTTTCTTGTTGTTCTTTATCCTGATCAAATCAAACATAACGCCTGCCCAATTAATCTGTTTCTTATTCACAATTGCACACATCAGTGCAAACTGCTGCCTTGTAATATTGTCGTGGGCGGAGTGCTTTCCCAGTAGCACTTTTCCGACTATTTCAGCAAGAAACTTAATCTTAAACGGAAAATTTACTTTGAGCAGCTTAGAGGGAATGCCTTCGGCATGTCCCAGCTCTGACAGCATTCTCCCAAACTCTGGGGTATCTTGCACATACTCTTCTTCCCCATTTATCAATCCAAATATTTCAGTTAAAATAGCGGGAGTCAATGTTACCTCTTCTCCGCCAATGGTTCCGGTCATCGAATCATCAGTTGAAGACGAAGTGAATGCCCACTCTTTGATCTCTTGAGAGTTTATCTTTATTCTGGAGGACATGAGCTTCTCTAACCCTTGATCTTTGCACAGATTAAGAATTTCCACAATTCCGGGTTCGCAGCAGCTGAAGGAGTCGAAATCTACACTGAATCCTGCATCAAACTTCACTACTGCTAGGAGCGCAGGAGAAATCGCCATCGAAAGAGCTGGAGAAGACGAGGGAGAGACGGCGAGGACGAAGCGGCAGAAAACGCAAGACAAAGAGCAAGCGGGAAGACGGAATGCGAAAAGACGCTCTCCGTCGACGATAAAAGCAACTATCTCTTAACCTAGGTCGACCATCGGCTTTATATTAAAACAACGATCGTCGATCTATTTAAAAGATACTGGAGACGATGGTCGAACGGTCGTTCGACGATCGGTCCTGAAGCAGAGTAGTCGATCAATCGTTCGACTATTTCTGTCTTCACAAACAGCAAGCTGTCGTCAACCATAGATCGACGATATGCTCGACCTGTTCGACGATCTTCGAACGCCGGTCGACGATCTTCAAGCAGATAAGCTATTATCAACCATAGGTCGATGATAGGCTTGATCCGATCGACTATCTTCGAACGTCGTTCGACTATCTTCGAACAAGTTTCAACAAGGCAGACGTCACACTTAGTCTCTTCCATTAATCATGCCTAGTTGAACTAAAAAGAACAGATGCTTCTGTTCATCTAAGGGCTTGGTGAATATATCACCTCTCTGAAGGTCTGTGGATATGAACTCAAGGCTGATCTTGTTCTTTTCCACACAATCTCTCAGGAAATGATGCCGGATCTCAATGTGTTTCGTTCTAGAGTGGTGCACGGGATTTTGTGCAATAGAGATAGCACTGGTACTATCACACATGATTTTTGTGTTCTTGTGTGAGTACCCATAATCCAAAAGTTGGTTTTGTATCCACAGGATCTGTGAACAACAACTAGCAGCTGCTATATATTCAGCTTCTGCAATTGAGGTTGATACAGAGGCCTGCTTCTTACAGAACCAAGAGACCAATCTCTCTCCCAGGAACTGGCAAGTTCCTGAGGTACTTTTCCTGTCAACTCTACAGCCAGCATAATCAGAATCAGAATATCCAATTAATTCAAATTCTGACTCAGCTGGGTACCAAAGTCCTAGATTTGGACATCCCTTCAGGTATCTCAAGATTCTCTTGAGATAGAATCAGATGAGATTCCTTGGGGTTGACCTGGAATCTAGCACAAAGGCATGTAGCAAACATTATGTCTGGTCTACTTGCAGTTAAATACAATAGGGAACCAACAATGCCCCTATAATTCTTTTGATCAACAGGCTTTCCCTGATCATCAGAATCAATAACTACATTAGTAGCCATAGGTGTATGCATTGCTGAAGCATCAGCCATCCCAAACTTCTTTACCAATTCCTTGGCATATTTGGATTGGGAGATGAAGATGTCATCAGCATCTTGCTTTACTTGGAGACCAAGAAAGTAAGACAGCTCACCCATACTACTCATCTCAAACTTGGAATGCATCAAGTTAGAGAACTTTTTGCACAGTTTGGGATCAGTGGAACCAAAAATAATGTCATCCACATACACTTGAACTAACAGGATTGTGTCTTTGTGGTGTTTGACGAAGAGGGTTCTATCAACTACTCCCCTAACAAAGTTGTGCTCTAACAGGAAACTAGCTAGAGTCTCATACCAGGCTCTTGGTGCTTGTTTGAGTCCATAAAGAGCTTTTTGCAACTTGAATACATGTGAGGGCTGAGTTGAAGAAACAAACCCAGGTGGCTGTTCAACAAATACCTCTTCCTTTAGCTCACCATTTAGAAAGGCACTTTTTACATCCATCTGAAAAACTTTAAATTTCATATAGGCTGCATAGGCTAAGAAGATCTTTATTGCCTCTAGCCTTGCAACAGGAGCAAAGGTTTGGTCATAATCTATACCTTCCTCCTGTCTGTAGCCCTGAGCTACAAGCCTAGCTTTGTTCCTTACAATGATTCCATTTGCATCCAACTTGTTTCTATACACCCACTTGGTGCCTATGATCAGTTGGCCTTTAGGTCTTGGAACCAAAGTTCATACTTTACATCTCTCAAACTGATTGAGTTCCTCTTGCATAGCAATGATCCAGTGGGGATCTAGCTCAGCATCTTTAATGGTGAGGGGCTCAATCTGTGAGAGGAAACAAGCGTGCATCACATCCTGTCTTAACTGATGTCTTGTTTGAACACCAGTTGATATGTCTCCTATCACTTGAGATGTAGGATGATCTCTAAGTGTGACAATATCAGCAGGTGGGATGTGATCTTCAGCAATAGTTGGGATTAATTCCTCAGGAGGAATTTGATCTACTATTGGTGGAATAACAACAACTTCTGCAATGTCTTCATCACTGTCTGATTCAGTGATATGAAGAGTTGAAAGATGAAGAATCTCTTGAGTGACATCTTTGCTAGACTCCTGTACCTGCAATGAACTAGAGGAAGGGGAAGTTTCCTTCTCCTTTTAAAACATTTGGGATTCATCAAAGGACACATGAACAGACTCTTCAATTTTAGAGGAAGATTTATTAAACACCCTATAAGCTTTGCTTACTTGGGAATATCCAAGAAAAATTCTCATTGAGGCTTTTGCTTCAAAATTTCTAAAATATTCTTTATTATTATTATGAATATAAACTACACAACCAAATACTCTAAAATAATTTATTTTAGGTTTCTTTCCTTTAAGCAACTCATAAGGAGTTTTACACTTAAGTTTGTGTATCAGACTTCTATTCAAGACATAGTTGGTTGTACTAACAGCTTCTGCCTAATAGGAACGAGGCATATTAGCATCTGCCAACAATGTGTCAGCAGCTTCAATCAGGGTTCTGTTTTTCCTTTCAACTACCCCATTTTGTTGGGGAGTTCTAGGAGCTGAGAAGCTATGTTTGATACCTTCTCTCTCACAGAATTCTTGCATGAGAAGAGAGTCAAACTCAGTACCATGATCACTTCTGATCAAGGCCACATGAGTAGAGTACTCAGTCTGCACACATAATAGAAAATCTGTAAGGGCTTTGAAGTTATCAGCCTTAGTTCTCAAAAAGAACACCCAAGTGAATCTAGAGAAGTCATCTACAATGACTAGGGTGTAATACATCCATCCTAAACTCTGTACATTTATTGGGTCAAATAGGTCCAAATGTAATAAATACAGGATTCTAGGAGAATCACTTTTATTTACTGATTTAAATGAATTCTTGGTTTGCTTGCCTAATTGACAAGCCTTGCATAGGCTCTCCTTCTTGTAGGGGCAAGAAGGTAAGCCTCTAACAAGGTTGTGCTTAGATAACCTAGATATATTCTTGAGGTTCACATGGCTAAGCCTTTTATGCCATAAAGTATTGTTATTTGTTACTTCATTAAACAAGCAGATTTCAGAATGAGTTGAGTTAAAATCTATTAAATAAATGTTACCTTGTCTAATACCTACTAATACAACATTATTATTTAAAGTAATATTACAAAGAGAGTTAGAAAATGATACCTAGTATCCAGCATCACATAACTGACTTACTGAAATTAGATTATACTTCAGTCGAGTTACATAAGCAACTCTCTTGAAAGTTACAGTTCCAATTGTCATCCTGCCATAGCATTCAGTTTGACCACAGCTTGAATCTCCAAAGATTACCTTTGGGCCAAGCTTTGCCTTGAACCTTGACAGATGTTCTTTATTTCCTGTCATATGCTTGGAGCAACCACTATCCAAATACCACTTATTTTGAGTGATAGGATAGGTCTTCACCTGCAAATAAATCAATTAAACATTGTGGACCCAGGTAACCTTGGGTCCCTTGTTTTTCACATAAGAAAAACTGGAAATAAATGAATAGGCAGACTGAGGGTGATAACCTAACGGGTAAGATCTCCTAGGTGGGATTCTCCATGCAGATGATGGGTCAATGAACCTAGGGTTTCTATTTTCATTCTGATTTCTAAAGTTCTGGGTGAAGTTTTGAAATTCATTTTGAAAACGTCGATCGGCGTTCGACGATTGGTACCCAGATCGTCGATCTCCGTTCGACCACTGGGCCTGCGATCGTCGAGCTGCGTTCGACGTTCTTTGTAATTCCTTAAATTTTTGTTTTCTTTTCTCTCTCTTAGCTTTATTTAAGGCTTTATTAACATGATTAACTTGCTCAGTGTTCTTTATCTCATCAGCTGAGATAAAGTTCACTGGAGTTGAAAGATGGTTTTTAAGAACAATTGGGGGTTCACTAGAAGATGCTCCTAAGCCTAATTTGTTATTGCCTGACCTAGTGTTAGACATGCTGGTTATTTCAAGCAGCTTAAGGCTTCTACCATTCAGAGACTCTTCTAACCTTTTGGACTTAGCTAATTCATTCTTAAGAAATTTTATTTCTTCACTAGCATTAGTGAGTTCTGCTATTAACCTAATGTTTTCAATAGTAATTTATTCAGATTCAGCTAGTTTATTTCTAAGCTCTTTTATTTCCTTTTCAGAACTAATTAAATCTAAACATAAAGATTTAAAATCTGATTTAAATTCATCAGATGTAAAGTCATAAGAAGACAATACCTCATCTTTTGTTGGCATTTCTTCATCAGAATCTGAACTCTCTGCAGCTGAGTGATTGCTGCAGGCATCAATTGCCATCAGGCAAACTTCCTTTGCCTTCTTTTCTTCCTCATCCTCACTGGAGCTTGAGGAGGAAGATTCCTCATCAGAATCGCTCCAGGTTTCAGCAACAAAGCCTCTCTCCTTCTTTTTGTTCTTGTAGGAGGATGGCTTGGAATGCTTCCTGTGCTGATTCTTGTCTTTTCTTTTCTCTTTATTCTTTTCCTCTGGATAATCTGGAAGAATATGTCCAGGCTTCCTGCAACCATAGCAAATTATTTCTTTAGAAGGAGTACGATCATACCTTGGTTTATCTTCATACTTTGAAGACTTCTTTCTGAATTCTTTCCTTCCCATCTTGAGAAACCTTTTGGCAAATAATGTCATCAGTTCCTCATTGGACTGGCTTCCTTCAGAAGCATCAGCAGCTTTGAGAGCAAGGGTTTGCTCTTTTCTTGTGGGAGTTGAAGTTTTTGCTTCAGCCTCAGCTTCCCTGGACTTCAGCACTTGCTCAAAAGACTTGAGCTTGCCGAGAAGGGCTTCTGTTGAGATTTCGGTTGTGCTTCTGGCCTCCTTGATAGGCCAGATCCTCAGATCCCATGTGCTAGGGAAGCACATAAGAATCTTATCATTGACCTCTGTCAATGAAATATCCTTATCAAGAGTCCTCAGCTCATTGATGATTGAGCTGAGCCTTGTGTACATAGCTTCAACTGATTCAGCATCAGTTTTCTTGAAGTTCTCATACTGTGAGATAAGGTTGGACCTCATGTCCTTCCTTTCATCAGCTGAACCAGCTACAATCTGGTTCAGTGTATCCCACATTGCTTTTGCTGAGGAGCAGTCAGCAACCTTCTGGAATACTTCATCAGACATTGTCTGAGCCAGAATGTTCATTGCCTTAGCATCTGCTATCTTTGCCTTTTTGTATTCATCATTGTAATCTGGAGGAGGCACTGCACTCATATCAGTTGATGATGAGTCAGTAGCTGCAGCAGGTGCTCTTGGTGGTCCTGTCAAAATAAAAGCAAAGATACTCTCATCAATAGAATTCATATATAATTTAATCATTGCCTTTCAGATGCTAAACTTAGCTAAGTTGCATGCTGGAGGTCTGGTGCTAGAGTAATCCTTGGACTGGGCCATGATAGTGAAAGTGAATATCTATAATTCTTGGTATCTATCGGGATCTTGTGACTTAGGTGTTAACCTATACAGTCAGCCAACCTCCCTCTGATACCAATTGAAAGAAAATGGATAGATACTACTCTAGAGGGGGGGTGAATAGAGTAATCAAAAATTGCACTAGCAAAGTTGATTGTCTACTCAACTCCCTTGGAGTTAATTGCGGAATGAAGGTTATAGATATTTAAGATGAAACCCTAAAGCCTAACACAAGTGATGTGCACAAAGGCAGCCAACTGTAATTACAGTTAAGGCTTGGAATCCTAAACAGCAACTAGCAATCCTAGTTAAAATCTAATCACAGCCAATCAGCACAGAGAATTAATTAAACAATCCAGACGACACAAGGAATTTATAGTGGTTCCCCAAACAACTTGGGTACATCCACTCTTCTACCAACAAGGTAGGAATCCACTCAGGTTTTTGATCAGGTGCCCTGCCACCAACAAGATCTGCTGCAGGTAGATCTAGAGACCCTTTAGACTTTTGATCAGGTGTCTAAAAACCAACATAGGTTTTTGATCAGGTGCCCTGCCACCGAGAGATACTTTTGAAGGGAGTAATAACCCTTTACAGGAGGGGGAAAGGAGGTTAGAATGTCTTCTCTATTTTACAATAGATTAGAGAAGCACGAGAACTTGCACTGAGCTAGAAAGCTCTAAAGAGTCAAGGCTCCCCCTGGCTAAAAGAATGTCCAGGTGAAGTCTTGCTTCAGTGCAGAAACTCTTCAGAAAATCTGAAGGAAAAAAGCTACAAGAAGATAAATAATATGAAATAAAATTTCTTCTTTAGACAGCTATCTTCTTCTTCTTCTTCTTCAAAAAGCTCTGAGTGCAAATCTTCCTGGAGGCAGGAGAACTCAGGTTGAAGAAGAGTGAAGAACTAAAACTTCTTCTCAGTTGAATGTGAATAAGCTGAGAGCAGTTGAGAACTGTAAGCTTTAAGTTTGAATGCTGCAGTTAGCTTTTGAATATGTGAGAACTAGTTGATTTCTTTCTTCAAAGAATCCTTTATATAGCAGCAGCAGCAACGACTCTCAAAAGAGTTTGAATCTTGTCTTCTACTGAAATCTGCAAGCTGGGCTGCAAAAAGCATAAAGCAAAACAAATACTGCAGGCAGATATCCTATAAAAGGATAAAGCTTTCTAAGAAGCTGCAAATAACTCTGATGAAATAATACAAGAGAAAGTCACATCAGAAGAGACTCTTTACGGCCAAGGAAGACTTTTTGAGTCTAACGGCTATAAAGGACAGCCTGGCAGATCAAGCAGAAATCATATCTCAGCTAATAAGACAAACAACTTTGTCAGAAAAAGATTAGCTCATGCATAAGAAATGGAGCAGATATTGCATGAAAATAATATCACAATTTATTCAAATAATCTTTTATAAAATATGCTAAAATAAATATGAAATAAATCACATCATAGAAGACGACAAAATTATTCAAAACATACAGCAAAACGTCGAACGACCTTCGGAGATCGTCGAACGAGGCACAGAGATCGTCGACCTATCAGACAGATAGTCGAACGATCCAGATAGTCGAACTATCAAAGAAGATAGTCGAACTACCTCAGCAGATAGTCGAACTATCAGGACAGATAGTCGAGCTATCAGATAGTCGATCTATCAAGACAGATAGTCGAACTACCAAAGCAAAACAGATAGTCGACCTATCAACAGATAGTCGAACTATCACAGAAAACAGATAGTCGACCTTTCAACAGATAGTCGAACTATCACAGAAAACAGATAGTCGAGCTATCAACAGATAGTCGAGCTATCAAAACAAAACAGATAGTCGACCTATCAACAGATAGTCGAACTATCAGATAGTTGAACTATCCAAGCAGATAGTCGAACTATCAACCAAAACAGATAGTCGACCTATCAACAGATAGTCGAACTATCAAAGCAACACAGATAGTCGACCTATCAACAGATAGTCGAACTATCAGATAGTTGAACTATCCAAGCAGATAGTCGAACTATCAAGCAAAACAGATAGTCGACCTATCAAACAGATAGTCGAACTATCAAACGAAGACAGATAGTCGATCTATCAAACAGATAGTCGAACTATCAGATAGTTGAACTATCCAAGCAGATAGTCGAACTATCAAACAAAGCAGATAGTCGACCTATCAACAGATAGTCGAACTACCAAAGAGAACAGATAGTCGACCTATCAAACAGATAGTCGAACTATCAAAGACAACAGATAGTCGAGCTATCAACAGATAGTCGAGCTATCAAAACAAAACAGATAGTCGGTCTATCAACAGATAGTCGAACTACCAGATAGTTGAACTATCCAAGCAGATAGTCGAACTATCAACCAAAACAGATAGTCGACATATCAACAGATAGTCGAACTATCAAAGCAACACAGATAGTCGACCTATCAACAGATAGTCGAACTATCAGATAGTTGAACTATCCAAGCAGATAGTCGAACTATCAAGCAAAACAGATAGTCGACCTATCAAACAGATAGTCGAACTATCAAACGAAGACAGATAGTCGACCTATCAAACAGATAGTCGAACTATCAGATAGTTGAACTATCCAAGCAGATAGTCGAACTATCAAACAAAGCAGATAGTCGACCTATCAACAGATAGTCGAACTACCAAAGAGAACAGATAGTCGAACTATCAAAGACAACCGATAGTCGACCTATCAAGCAGATAGTCGAGCTATCAGGAAGACGATCGTCGAACGGCTGATCGACGATAGTCGAGCGACGTTCGACCATAGTCGAACGAAAAACTACTTAACCAAATATTTATCTGGAAAAGTGACAAGACTAAACTAGAGCAAACTAACTACACAACTAACCTTTGACCATAGATAAATCTTGGGTCAAGAGACAGAAAGAGAAGACTGAACTCAATTCAAAACTAGGGTACCAACACAAAGGTCTTATGGGAAATAAAAAATGAGATGTAAGAAACATAATTGGAAAGAGGATGTTGAATACGGGATCAAATACCGTTTTTGAGAGCAATTGGATGCTCCAGAGGCCCTGAGTTCGGGTCCAATAATTGATCTGGTTGCACAGTCAAGTCAAGTGTGCTGGCGGTCCTCTTTTTTCACCGAGTGTACACCTGCAAGGTAGGAGCAGTAGAAGGAATAGAATTAGGGACAGGAAAATCACTCCCTTCCAAAGGTATAAGCTCCCCCTGAAATGAAGGATAAGGTGGAGGAATGGGCAAAGAAGGGCAGTCACCCGGGTAGGATGATAGGTCATAGATTCACGGAACAAGACATCCAAGGTGATAAAAACCTTACTTGTAGGAGGATGAAAACACGTGTATCCAATTTGAGTAGGAGAGTAGCCAATAAACACACACCTTAGTGTATATGGATCAAGTTTGGTGGGAGGAGAGTGATGGATCTGAACAAAGCAGACACATCCAAACACCTTAGGAGAGAGCTGAGGAAGGTACTCGTAGAGTGTCAAGGGGAGTGGCATTCCCAAGAATACGTGAGAGCATGGGATTAATACGATATGCCGCAGTAAGGACAACATCCCCCCGGTAGTATTTAGGAAGATGCATGGTGGATAAAAGACAGCGAACCACCTCCAAAATATGGCAATTCTTACACTTCGTAACACCATTTTTAGAAGGGAATAAGCACAAATAATTTGATGGATAATGTCATGATCGGCCAAATATTGAGCAAACTGCGAATCTGAGTATTCATGATCATTATCACTACGAAGAATCTAAATTTTGGCATAAAACTGAGTGGAGATCATGTTATGAAAATTTTTAAAATTAGTAAATACATCACTTTTTCAGCAGTAAATATAACGATGTAGTGCAAGAAAACAATCAATAAAAGTGACAAATCAAACACAGCCAGAAATGAAAGATACATGACAAGGTCCTCAAACATCAGAATGAATCACAGTAAAAGGAATAGAGCTTGTCAATGAAACATGATTAAATGTAGTATGACAAAGTTTGTTAACAGTACATACATCACACACAAAGGAATTAAAAACAACAGTAGGCATAACAGGAAACAATAACTTTATAACAGGAATAGACGGATAGCCTAAGCAACAATGTCAGAAATATAAATCGGATGTGCTGGAGTAAAGGGTCAAAGGAGGTGTCACAGGGCTGGAGTCGAACAAATACGACCATTGACCAGACTACTAGATTCAATCATCGTCCCCGTCTTCAGGTCCTGAAAAAACATAAGAGGAAGGATGAAAGGTTACATGGAATTAGTCAAATGACTAAGAGAGAGTAAATTACATGTGAAGTTTGGAACATGCAAAACCGATGATAAGGTGAAAGAGAAACAGGAGATGGCGTCCTTCCCAGCAATAGAAGAAAGGGACTCATCAGCAATGCTCACCTTATCACGACCAGAGAGAGGAGTATAGGATATGAAATCTAAGACCACACCATATAGAGTCAGATACTTGGTTCGTTGGCAGGATTGTACTTTTATCGACGACACTTGGATTTCTGCAACAAAGCTTGAGAGACTCGCTCCGGCTTTACAACAACATTATGACCATCTCCATTCTTTAGAGATGAATGATTTTGAGACGGGGGGAGTTGATGGGGATCGGTCCATCCGACCTGTTAGAGTATATTCCCGCCAACCACGGACCCAGTGACGATCGGGACCGCTCATCCTGAGCGGATCGCCAATCGTAACATTGTTTGCTCCTTACATTTTTAATTTTATTGTGTAATAAGGTAAGAAACGAACAGAGAATCATGACCATTGGTTGCTCCCTCACCAATTTAAATAGAGAGGTAGAAGGCTCTAAAGAGAGGGATTGAAAGTTGAGTTTTGATTATTTCAATGTCGAATCCAGACTCGTGTGTGTGAAGCCCCCTCCCCACCCTCTCCCACTTGGCCGTCTATGAAGCATCGGTACAGGTATGAGTACTGGGCACAATACGTATCCAGTACGGTGGTACATGGAGATCAAAAAATAAGATTGTGGATACTTCGGGGCACAATGTTAATAAAATTAATTTATATATATACATACATATATAAAGATACATGTATATATGCCACTTTTTAAAAAAAAGAAGAATATAAAACATAGAAAAATTCATATTGAGCAAGTCAAAAAAAACATTTAATCCTCAAAAATATATAGTAAATTAACAAAATAATCAAATTTTTCGTAGTTATAATGATAAAAAAAACTTTAATTAGGATCACATTTTGTTATTACAGTAAACAAACACCGCTAGTTGCATTTATGAGTCATTTTTAAAAATATATATATATATAAAAGTTTTTTGTTTGCTTTAGAAAAACAAAGTCATATCACAAAATGCAAAATGATCTATCAAATCCAAGCTTATCTTCAAACTAGAATAGTAGGTATATCTGAAGAGTATCGGGTACGTACCGGTACCGAAAACGTACCTGGTATGGGTACACAGCCCTTAAGAATGTATTCGTGCTTCATAGTTGGCCTCCCACTATTTCTCCATCCCTCCTACTCTCATGGTCAGTCCCCCCTTACCTTTCCTTTGTCGTGGAACAATCCCTTTCCACCTCCCACCCCATGGTCGACCACCCTTACCTTCATCTTGTCATAAAACCACCCCTCCTTACCTCCCACCACAAAACTGACCACCTCCCTACACATTACCTCTTCGTATCCCTACTAAACACCCAAAAACAGACCCAAAAACCTCTGAAATCCCCTCTCACCCACCTCTGGCGATCACCGGGAAACCATCTCCGGTCACCACCAGCACCGGCCGCCTTAGCGGCGACCACCTCAAGCCATGCACCACCCAACTACCCCATAACCACCTTCCCCACTATCCCACTATCTCCATAACTCCCCACTACCCTACAACCCCCATTCCTCTCTCATGTGTAGCCTAATTCCCCCTCCCTTGCTACAGTCGATCCACCCCTCCCTCTCCCCACTTACCCCCCCCCCCCCCCAACTTAAACCAAGCCCATCCACACCTCCTCCACATCCCACCAAGCCCTACCAACCCCCCCTACTTACAAACAGAGCCCCACTTCCATCTCTCTGCAGCCGCCTGGAACCATTCCTGGAACCTGATTTCCTGCAGCTAAACAATCAGAACAGCACCAGAAGCCGCCTGGAACCATTACTAGAGAAGTCGGAATAGTTGGAATTTAATTCCAGCAACTGTTGGCTGATTTCCAATTCCGCCCATCCAAATTCCCAGCATCCTGAACCCACTCCCAGCAACCATTATCCTTGTCCATCAGTTGGGCCCTCATTTAGAGGTCTAAAACCAGTTCTGAATTGTGACTTCGACTTCCTACAACACTCCTAACACATCTTCAACCCTCTCCAGTCAATATTATATGTGTACAACCCCGTGTCCGGCGAGTGGGGTCAGCAGGAATCGGTCCAGCCATTTTGGCGCAGCTCAAGTCCCAAGCGAGTCAGAAGGGAGGCAAGGGCTCTGCAGCCTCGCTGACTCGCCCAGCAGGGGTGGAACAGGAGTGGGGCGAGTGGAGCAGGCGAGTGGGACGGGTCAAGCCCCCACTCGCCCAGGGCCATAAGGAGGCGGCGAGTGTCAGCCCCATCGAGTACTCGCCGCCCCAGGCGAGTGGAGGTTTTCCAGAGCCACTCGCCCAGTGACGTGTATTGTATCTTTACCATTCCACCCCCGCTGGCTTGTCCATAGCCTTTCAAAACAGCGGAGTTACATTGTTGGCAGGCCGACTTGGGCTGTCTATTGCTGTGTAGAGCAGCGGAGGTGAGCTATTGGCAGAACAACTTCAAAAACTATAAATAGACTCAAGGGGGTACCTCAGAAGGCATGCTCACTTGTTCTCTGGTCTTCTTGTGTTTTCTGAGGTATTCTTAGCTCAGCACTTGGCTAAGGAGGGGAAACGCTCTAAGATTTTTCGGGTGTGTGGTGGAACCTCCGTGCTGGAGCTTCTAGTCCGTTTCTGGTTCTGAGTTTCTGGTCATATGAGCTTGCGAGAGAAGTAAGTGCGAGGTTACCCATTTCCCAAGGGTCCGAACTCCACAGAAACCGGTTCTCGGTTTCAACAATATGAGTCTAAGGTTGGCTTGTCATTTTCTTAGTTGAATATTGTGTTTATTCTCCACTTAGAAAGGATATTGGTTTGTAAATTTTGAGTCCAGTTGTTTGAGTCCTTGTAATCTCATTTATCTAGTTATTTGATTTTCTAGCATTCTTGAATCTATACATCATTTGTTTTCAAATTTGAAAGATTTTGATTTTTGGTGGCAAATCAAGTTCATATTAATTTATAAATATAAATTATTGCAAGTAAAATATCTTTGGATTTGTGTGTTTGCATATAGTTAGTACATGCCCCTAGCCTCTTAATAGGACCGTCATGCGTCAATATATAGTTTCCAATTCACGACTTAAAAGTAATATTGAAATAAAAGATGCATATGATATAAATTGAATAATTCCTCAAGGTGAACATCAGTTTGGAGCCACGTTAATTGTTGTGGTTCTCCTTGCCTAAACCTATTAAGTCCAGGTACCCAGGTCACTTGTGCGATCCTCTTTCATTGTGTACTAACATTTGCAGGTGGCATGTGTCCTTCATAACAATAAACATATAACATAAGCCATATTTTCTTCATGCGTGAGCGTATCTTCATGACTCCGTGACTATGGGCAACAGAGTATGTCATCCATCTCTGTAATACTAGCAGCCATTTTATTTTGAAACGCATATCAAAACAAAGTAGTGAATAGCATAACCAAACACCGAGACAAATTAGTTAACTAGACGCTACACAATGCCTACAAATTTATCGCACGTGAGATGATTGTTCAGCCAGATGCTAAGATTTGGAGGAATTTGTTAGGAGCTTTCAGGAATTACAAGCTATGTTGCACCTACATGCGACACGACACGCGACTCGTCAATTCTCAAAAAATATTATATTCCGACAAGCTGTGACACGTATATTAAATATTTATTTTTTATAATTATGAAAATCTTAAAACATTTAACAAAAAAAAAAGAACAATTAATAAATATTCAAATAAACTAAGTCATGTTTAAATATTACTCATCAAATATTCAAATGAAAACTTAACAAAAGGTCAAAAATGATAGAGCATTAACACAGTACCATTATATATCATCGGTAAAAATAATAGATTTCATATCGGGCTCATCCAGTGAAAGATTTGCAATTTCAAGCATGTCATTATCTTCTTTTTTCTAGAGAAAATATCCACCCCACTAGTAGATCCATCTTCACTACTTGAAATGCTAGAAGGGGGCAAAGGCACTTTTTTATAAGCAAGACTCGCTATTCTAGCATTCACCTCAACTTCTAATTTTTCCATCTTAAATAGATCACTCCTTGAGATTTTTACATACTTTTCAATTCATTTTCAACCAATCATTAACAAATATGTTCTCACTATTGTATATGAACTTATAAAATATTTTTCACAAAAATTGCACTTTCAAGACAAATTATCACTCGCCTCACCATGAGTAGCTAGATTATTGACAAACCTCTATAATGGTTTATTTGGATCATCATCAATAGATATAGGCTCATATGAACCACTATTACTACCCTTTCTTGAAGACGGAAAAAAAGTCACAGAGCGTCGGAGCCTGAAGCAGAGCCGGCAATGAGCAACGAAGCCAGGAGTGGGGTCGGTGAGTGGCGCCAAAGGTTGGATCAGAGATGGCGAGGAGCGCTGGAGCCTGGGGAAGTGTTGGTGAGGAGCGGCGGGTGAGGAATCACAGAAGCTAGGGCTCAGATAATCGAGAGCAAGAAACGCAGGTACACGGGTTATCGAGCAGTGAGAGGGATGAGCCGCAGTTTTTTTTATAAATGAGCGAATGAGCGGGACACACGTGTTCGATTGAGCGGGACACGCGAGTCCCACGTGAGCTAGCGTGTCAGACTTCTGACATGCGTGTCCGCACGTGTCCCCGTGTCAGACGCCTGTCGGATGAGTGTTGGAGAGTTTGAAACTGACACGCTGGGCATTTTGAAGTGTCTGTGTTTCATAGATTACAAGTATGTTGAGCTCAGTGAATGGTTTATCGAGAACTTGATCGAGTTGAAATTGCAGCAAGCAGGGGATTATGTCATGTTGCTCAACATCTACTCTTTTGTTGAGGATTAGTAGAAGGTGGCAGATGTAGGCGGGTGATGAAAGAAGGAAACATTCAAACAAGCAGTGATATTAATAGAAAGATTCTTAAGTTTGTGGCGGAAGATGATTCTCATCAGAGGAAGGAGGAAATTTATGCGATACTTTATGAGGTTGGAAGGCAGCTAAAGATAGATGGATATGCTCCGAACATGGTGTCGGAGTTGCATGATTTGAATGTTGGGGAGAAGGAAGGCGTGTTGACCTGTCATAGTGAGAAGATAGCACTGGCTTTTAGAATTCTTGCTACTGTTCCAGGAAGAACTCATAGGATTGTGAAGAACCTTCGGATGTGCATTGACTGCTATTATTTCACGAAGGTGTTGTCCCGTGTTTAGGGTGGTAATCGTGAAAGATCGAAGAAGAAGTGGGTGACTTTGACTTGTTCTTTAAAGGGATATATAATATTAAATCACAAAGGTATTGTCTCGGACTTAGACGAAGACGAGGAAGAATAAGGGCACGGTATAGAGGTCCGTTAGTTCTTTTGGAAATAATAGTTAAAATTAGACGGAATTTTTCAAAGGGCCAAATTTCATAAAATATAGGAATCAATTTCATGTGAAAAAAAGTTTATGGATCATTTTCATAAATATATATATATATATATATAAAGGGTCCTCTAATTTGTTTTTGCTCTAATATGTTACTTTGTAAAGGTTTGTGATTGTGCATTCTCCTTCACTGCTTAATAGTGAAATATCTCCCTACCTCCCATGGGCTCAGGTCATTTTTCACTGAACCATAAATATCTTGTATTTTTTCTATGATTGCTTTTTGTTTTGTTCTGTTTATTCTCTAACATCATATGCCAAATTCAGATCATGTTGATCTCGTTTATTATGCTAGTTTTATTTTATATAGTGTTTGATAGGGTCATCTGTGTTTACCGTTCATCCTTGGAAGCCAAATAGAAGAGGAAAAGGGTTTGCTTGTTTGAGAGCTGCAGCTAGGGTATTGTTTGTGAAATTGTAAGGCCAGAGATCAACCGTGTTGAACGTTTTGAATGATTCTGTAAGCCTCAATGTTTCTAATTTGATATTTGTATTTCCTTGATAAACCCTAAACCATCAAGATATAGAGAATCTCATAAAGCAAATAATTGTTACATTGCATTAGCACCAACTCAGGTTGTTAATCTTATTTTCCCCAGCTTTGCTATAATGCATGTGCTGCAATGCAATTCAAGGGATCAAACAGATGCATATTTCATGAGTAAAATGAGCATTATGCTGAACTCATCTTAGATTATATGATTCAGTATAACTTGTCTCGAGAAAGAAAAAGGAGGGGCCACTTAAACAACTTACATGTGGTTCTCATGTTGAAACCTCCAAAGAATAGCATATTTCCACATAGTGTGGTGGCAAAGATTCCTAAACAGCTGATTCATCCCAGTGGCAGAACCCATAAGTCCTTACTTGGCTACTCCAACGTCAAAAGTATGACAAGTTCTAGCCAAAATCAACAATTCTGCTTCATTAACTGCCTCGGTAGGATCCTCTACCTGCTTGTTCTCTTCGCAAACCAGCTCTTCGTTCAATTGGCGGTTCTTCTAGGCCAAGCAGCAGAAAGTCCATTACTTTTTTGGCCTCTGGTGTTCAATTTCCCTCTGATATTAAATACAAAAAGGAACTAATTCACACTTCGCACAACTAGAGAAAAAAGAAATCTGAAGTGCCCCATATAACAGTAGAACTTTGCAAGTAACTACTAAAAGCAAAATTAGCCAGTAAATTAAAACTCCAGCTCTAGTGAATCTGATGTGCGAACGCATTAAACTTGCAGCTAAAAAAGTTTACCATTTGCACGCAACGTTAGTCCATTAAATTCTAGGATTTTTCACTGGGCAATAAATAATACCTTCAGATGTGTCGACTCAAATCAGTTTTCGAGAGGCAACATCCTGTGATCGGGTAATTTAACAGTAAAACCCACTTGCTAGGAAGCTGGATGCGTGGGAATTATTCTATCTCGATCTTCTTTTATCTATGGAATTCGCATAAACAGAACTCGTAAGTTTATATCCTTCGAACGAGATTCAAGATAAATACAAAAAAACTTTCGATCCAGCGGCTACCTAGGATTTATGTACTTCGAAAGATCCAGCGAGGAAGACGATCCGCGAAATCCAAACCCTAAAGACCGAGGATGAACTATTCAAACAGATCGGGAAATTCCTAGATGAAGAAAGTAGCAGATCGATCTCCACCAGCCCCCGTTCCTCTTTCACTTTTCCACCCAGCGCCGCCCCACTGACGAAACTGTGTGCTCTCTCTGTCGGACTTGAAACTGCTCCGGGTTGAATTTAATAGCCTCGCCCTCGCGCGCGGGAAGCAGTCCTACGTATCAATCGGTATCATACGAGCCACAAGGTGACGCGTGGCATGGAGAAATATTTATTGATATAATATAATATACGACTGATCAATAATGATTCGTTGCGGCACCATTTGATAGGATCCGGAACGAGGAACTGCAGAGGTGGAGTTCGTAAATTTGCGGATTAACGGAGCGAAATTAGAAAAAGTGGTTAACATGAAAGTTGTAGATATCTTCGAGAAGAATAATTTTCATGTTGAACATTTTTTGATTTGAAGTCGTTTAGACCCCCGATTTGAGCCCCGAAAAAAAACCGTCCGCAAAATATTTAATTAATTATTTGCGGACGGTTTTTTTTTGGGGCCCAAATCGGGGGTCTAAACGACTTCAAATCAAAAAATGTTCAATATGAAAATTATTCGTCTCGAAGATATCTACAACTTTTATGTTAACCACTTTTTCTAATTTCGCTCCGTTAATCCGCAAGTTTGCGAACTCCACCTCTGCAGTTGCGGGAACTGCAGAGGATCCGGATCCCATTTGATAGGGTTCAACGCATGCTGTCAGGGAGGTCATTACAAAAAAATGCATCCCAACATACAGCTCGAAAGAACGGCCGTTGGTATTCCCAGCATCCAGCTCGAAAGGGTTATGACTCGACAGGTCTGCAGACCAAGCACCACAACATCTCTCCATTCACAGACGAGTTGTTGGAGACCGCAACCTCTTTTGATGATAAGTGATCAAGGGCCTGTTTGGAAAGGCTTTTCAGAAAGGAAAAGGAGTGGTGGCAAAAGGATGGTAGAAAAATGAGCTTTTGGAAAATGTCTATTGAAAAAGGAAAACTGTTTGGGTGAACTTCTTTTGCAGAGCTTTTCAAAAAGGAGAAACACTTTATAAACCGTTTGACAAATCTTCGTTACGGTAACTTTTTTTATTAAAATTACGCGTCAGGGGGAAAATGCGCAATTATTTCGCCGGGGTAGGTTTTTTTCGCCCGGGAGTGAATTTTTCGCCGGGTGGCGGTTTTTTTCACCCATGCGTGAATTTTTCGCCCGGGCGCGATATTTTCGCCTGGACGCCAATTTTTGGCGACCTATATTTTCTGCGGGATTTGCGATTTTCGGCCGAGAATATATTTTCGTCGGGTGTCAATTTTCGGACGGACGCGAAATTTTTGAACGGGCGGGAATTTTCCGGACGAGCCCAATTTTTCGGATGACGGCAAATTTTTCGGACGGACACTAATTTTTCGACAAGGCGGGAAAATTTCGCCCGGGCGCGATTTTTTTGCACAGACGAGAATTTTTCGCACGGACGCGATATTCCGCTCGAAAGCGAAAAAATTGCATTCGAGTGGAAAAAATAGCTTACAAGCGAAAAAAATACACGACCGGGCAAAAAAAACCACGAACGGGCAAAAAATCATGTCGAGGCAAAAAACTCGCTCCCGGGCGAAAAAAATAGTGCCCGGGCGAAAAAACCGCTCCCGATCAAAAAAAATCGCGCCCGGGAGAAAAAAATCGTGACCGGGTAAAAAAACCGCGTCCGGGCGAAAAAATCGCGCCCGGGCGAAAAAACCGCGCCCGGGCGAAAAAATCTCCCCGGACGAAAAAATCGAGTCCGGGCGAAAAAATCGCCCGGGCGAAAAAATCGAGTCCGGGCGAAAAAATCACGCCCGGGCAATAATTTCGCTCCCGGGCGAAAACATCGTTTACGGGTGAAAAAATTGTCATCGCGCGAAAAAAACTGCGATCGAGCGAAAAAACTGCGTCCGGAGGAAAAAAAACCGCTCCGGGCGAAAAAAACCGCCCCCGGGAAAAAAAACTGCTCCCGGGCAAAAAATGCACAATCGGGCGAAAAAACAGCGCTGGGCGAAAAATTCGCGCCCGGACAAAAAATTCGCGGCCGGGTGGAAAAATTTGCGGCCGGGTGGAAAAATTTGCGGCCGGGTGAAAATTTCGCGCCCAGGCAAAAGAATGTCTCCCGGACGAAAAATTCGCGCCGGGCGAAAGAATGTCGCCCGGGCGAAAAATTCGCGCTCGGGCGAAAGAATGTCGCCCGTGCAAAAAATTCGCGCCCGGACGAAATATTCGCGTCCGGGCGAAAAATTAGCGACCGGGCCAAAAATTTGCGCCCCGACAAAAAATTCGCGCCCGGGCGAAATATTCGCGCCCGGGCGAAAGATTCGCGCCCAGGCAAAATATTCGCGCGGGAAAAAAAAATTCGCGTCCGGATGAAAAAATTTGCGTCCGGGTGGAAAATTCGCGCAAGGGAGAAAGAATGTCACCCGGGCGAAAAATTTCGCGCCCGACTGAAAAATTCCGCGCCCGGGTGAAAAATTCGCCCCCGGGCGAAATATTCGCGTCCGGGCGAAAAATTTATGACCAGGCCAAAAATTCGCTCCCCGATAGAAAATTCGCGCCCGGGAGAAAAATTCGCGCACTGGCAAAAAAATTCCGCGCCGGGCCAAAAATTTCGCGTCCGGGCGAAAAATTTGCGTTAGGGCGAAAAAATCTCCCGTGCGAAAAAATCGCGCCCGAGCGAAATATTCATCTAGAGAAAGACTAGTGTTTTCGCAGTATTGTCGAACTGGATCTAGAGGAGTAAAATGTTTTCATAGCATCAACTGTGTATCGGGATGCGAAATTACTTTTCGAAAAGTTGAAAAGTAGGAGCCTAGTGACTTTTCAAATAGAGGAGAAAAAGGAGTTTTTGGTGGTAGCTTTTCCCACCGGTAGACATTCCAAACGGTTTTTATGTGCGGTGGCGTTTTCTAGAAAATGAAAGGAGCTAGAAAGCCCTCCCAAACAGGCCCCAAGTTAAGTGCCCCTACAAGGACTTCCCAAAAGGTCACCCATCCCGAAACTACTCACATCCGAGCACGCTTAATTATAATGTTTTTTCACTTTTCATCACCAATTGAGCTTTTTCCTGTGACATCTGAGTATCAATTAGTATTTATAAGCATGATACTAAATGAGAAAATAGGGACACAGTCGCTAAATTAAGAGTGGTGTTATATGCGTACTAATAATGATTATGTGCACCTCAAAAAATAATCAAATAAACACAAACAGCGTCTATACTGGCACGCCAGCCCGACGCAAGCAT
Organism: Platanthera zijinensis; assembly: GCA_039513925.1. Classification (NCBI taxonomy): domain Eukaryota; kingdom Viridiplantae; phylum Streptophyta; class Magnoliopsida; order Asparagales; family Orchidaceae; genus Platanthera; species Platanthera zijinensis. The sequence goes on from CM077096.1 coordinate 47,287,711, forward strand.
AGACGATGCGAGGAACCGTATGTTTGTTTCTGCTGCTCTGCTCCGTTTTGATGACGTGAAACTGGCGTTTTTGATTTATTGTGTGTTTGAGAGAAGATCGACGGAAACTTTGTTTTTAAAAAAAACCAAGTATAAGTTGTTGGTTTAATTGGCAAAGGAGGCAACAAATAAAGTAGAAGAAATAGTTTTTTCAAGCTGAGTTTTATTCAAACTGAAATAAAGTCTGCCAATTCTTTCATCGTGTACGTGAACCAGTGCTATTTATAGGCGCTATGCTTACCCCAGATGTAAGAGATTTACACTGATTGTCATAACTTCAGCCTTGTCTTATACGGGAGTTACAGCAGTTTATGTCTATAGAAAGATATACTCTATTTACATATACTTATTTATTACATTGACATAAAGCGTGTCAGAACAACACTGCTTTATTTCTTTACTTCTCACCTAAAACCTGTTAGTTGTGACTTCCATTTTTTTGTGAAGTGTCAAGAACTGTGCCCTAGGAAGCGGTTTCGTTAACATATCAACTAGTTGCTTCTCGCTGCTACAATAGATCACTTTGATGTTTCCTTGTTCTATCTTCTCTCTTATGAAGTGTTGGTGCAAATCGATATGTTTGGATTTGTGTTGCTCGAGGGGATTTTTGGCTAATGTGATAGCCGATGTGTTTATCGCATTTGATTGTTGTTGCTTTTCCTTCTTTTTGTCCTGATATTTCTTGCAGAATACTTCGTAACTAGGTGGCTTCACAACTGACGGCACTAAGTGTCATATTCGGCTTCGGTAGTTGAAAGTGCCACTGTTTGTTGCTTCCGTGAACTCCAGGTAATGAGGTTTTTCCCCAACATAAATAAATACCCACTGGTACTCTTTCTGTCTTTGAGATTTCCACCCCAATCTGCATCACTGAAATCATGTAGGATGAACACTTTATCTCTGCTATAGCATAATCCATACATGAGGGTTCGCTGGATATATCGTAGAATGCATTTGATCGTTGCAAAATGTAGTTTAGTCAGGCAGCTTACAAATCGGGAAACAATATTAATGGCATTCTTTATATCCGGGCGTGTAATGGATAGAAAAATTAAGGAGCCTACCATTGATCGATAGATGTCTTCTACAATACTGTCTTTACTTGTTCCTTTTTCTAATTTCTCCCATTTCCCCATAGGAGTGAGGGATGGATTACACTCACACATATTAAATTTCTGTGATAGCTCCTTTGCGTATTTGCTTTGTGAGAGAAAAATTCCTTGTGGAAGCTGAGATACTTGAATTCCAAGAAAGTATTTCATACGGCCCAAATTAGTCATTTCATATTTTATTTCCATTTTATGTTGGAATTGTTGTAGCAAAGAATTGGAATTTCTTGTGATTAAGAGATCCTCAACGTAGAGGCCAAGGAGGAGAAAATCACCTTCAGTTCTTTTGGTGTAGAGGGTAGGTTCATTTTTGCATTTTATAAAACCATTTGATTGCAAATATTCATCTATATTTGCATTCCATGCTCTTGGGGCCCGTTTTAGGCCGTATAAAGCATTGTTTAGCTTGTACACTTTGGTAGCTTGAGCTTGTTGGATGAACCCTTGGAATTGAGTTGCATATGCTAAGAGGAGTCTAATTGTATTCATTCAGACCACCGGTGCATATGTTTCTTCATAATCCCTTCCATGTTGTTGAGTGTATCCTTTTGCTACAAGCTTAGCTTTGTGCCTTGATATGGACCTATCTTCATTATATTTAATTCTATATATCCATTTTAGTCCCACTGTAGTTTTGTCAGGAGGTTTTGTGACTAACTTCCAAGTATTATGCTTGTTTATCATATGCATCTCTTCTTGCATTGCTTGTTGCCATACTGGAACTTTATTGGCTTCACTAAATGTGGCAGGTGTTGTTTGAGAACAAGAAAGGGCTAAATCACTTGTCTGATATTTGTCTTCCAAACTACGGAAATTATGGGGCGAGGATGAGTCTGAACTTGCACTTGAGGAGAGTTCATCTCCTTGTTGAGGCTGTTGTTGTAATTCAGGCTGAGGAAGGATGGAGTCATTATCAAATAATGATTCAACCACTCTTGTTTGATGTACATCATTATGTTTGACTGAGTCCCATTTCCATGTATCTTTCTCATTAAATTGAACATCACGAGAGATAAATAATTTCCTTTTTATGGGGTCAAAGAGTAGATAGACCTTGGATTGTTCACTATATCCAATGAATATACACTCTTTGAGTTTACTGTCTAGTTTCTCTTTTCTCCTCTTTCTAACAACATGTATGCTGGGCAGCCAAATATTTTCAGATGTTGCATTGTTGGTTGCCTCTGAAACAGTATTTGATAGGGTGTGGAATCATTTAAAGCATTTTAGGAACTCTGTTAAGGATATGGACAGCTGTATGTACTGCTTCAGCCCAATATTCCTTTGGTAGAGCCTTATTTACTATCATTGTTCTAGCCATTTCAACTACCGTTCGATTTCTTCTCTCCATAACCCCATTTTGTTAGAAGTAAATTCACCTCCCCTATCTGTTCAAAAAATCATTATGGATTGAGTACACTAATTTTCTACCTCTTTTTTGAATTGTTGAAATAGTTTGAAAGGCTTCTGATTTTGCAATAAGGAAATACACCCACATATATTTACTATAATCATCTACTAATAAGAAGTAGTAATGCTTACCTCCAAGTGACTTTGTGATTGTTGGCCCCCAAAGATCTCCATGTATTATTTCCAAAGGATGAGTTGAGCTTTTTGTTGAAGATAAAGGAAATGGTAACATGTGATCTTTGCCTTTAGCATAAATAGAACAAAACACCTTTTTCACGTGTAATAGAAGGTAATCCAGAAACTAGCTGATTCTTTTTCATAAGAAAAATTGCTTCATTATATAGATTTCCTAGTCGATGATGTCATAGTATGTTGACAATGTTTTCTTGAGTACAGCTGACGGTTGTATCATCTGTTCGAGCAGATAAATCTAGAGTAAATACTATGTTAAATTTTTGCTCATTGTTGTTGAGACAATAAGGACTCCAGTTTTTGCTTCAATGATTTGACATATATTATTTTTAAAAGATACATCATATCCCTTTTGAAGTAATTGTCATACACTTAGTAGGTTTTGAGCCAATTATGGCACAAATTGCACATCTTCAATTTTTCATAGCTGGCTGGATGGAGTTATAATCCTTATTGTACCTTTTCCTTCTATTTGAGTGGCTTTATCATTTCCTAGATAAACGTCAGCTTTACAAGTTTCATCCAATGTTGCAAAGTGAGCCCTTTCATAAGCCATGTGAGTTGAACAACCACTATCTATATACTATAGATTGGCTTGCTTTGTTTCTGTTTTTAAACAAGAGTAGAATAAACTATCTACTCCCTCTCCTCTTTTCTCTATTTCTTTTTCCTTTTCTACAAAATGTGAAGCTTCTTTATACCAACAATTTTTGTCTAAATGGTTAGGGATCTAACACTGTTTACATCTTGCATAATAATCTCGTGAATTATGAGTTGTTTTATTGCAAATTATGCAATACGTAGACGATTGGCAAATAACAAACTCTTGTGGATGTATTGGTCCACTCCCTATATCTCTACCTCTCCCTGGTTTACTTCAGGGTTGAGTATTTTTAGTGAACTTTCCATCTTTTTTCATACCAAATTGTTTACTAATTATTGTTCTTTTGTCCTCTTCTACAGGTTTAGAAAATCTCTTAACTTTCATTTTGTAGCACTTGATTTACTTGTTGAGAATCACGGCTCAACCAATCTTCATGAGATTTTAAGGAAGCTACAAGTTCTGTTAGTGGCAGGTTATATATGTCTTTTGACTCCTCTATAGTTGTCACGGCTGGATTAAAAGAACTTGGTAAACTCCTTAATAAATTGGGAACAATATGCCTATCAGCTACAGTATCACCAAGGGCTCTAATTTGATTAAATAAATTAGTTGCCTTGGCAAGGAAATCTTGCACTTGATTTACTTGATGATCCCTTATATTCCTCACAAAGAATATCCCATACTTCTTTTGTGGTTTCTGCACTCATAATTTTGGGGAAAATAACTTCAATAACACCCTGTTGTATCAACATGAGTGCCTTAGCATCTTTCATGAATACTTCTTCTCTTTTAGTTATCGTAATTTCTAGTTCTTTGCTTATTAACATTATTGCAGGTCCTCTCAGCACCAGCTCTCATAGGCCCTGTGATTTGAACACCATGCACATCTGTACCCACCATTGTTGATATTTTTTTGCCATTAAACACAGGAACTATCAGTGGGATTTGAGGAAGATAGAGAGGTACATGATGAAGCCATAGGTCATACAATTTAGAGTTTGTAGAAACTCTATGTAAAATACCCAAGGCTCTGATACCAATGTTGGTTTAATTGGCACGGGTGGTAACAAATAAAGTAGAAGAAATAGTACTTTCAAGTTAAGTTTTATTCAAACTGAAATAGTGCTATTTATAGGCACTATGCTTACACCAGATGTAAGAGATTTACATTGATTTGTCTTAACTTCATCCTTGTCTTATACGGGAGTTACAGCAGTTTATGTCTATAGAAAGATATACACTATTTACATATACTTCTTTATTACATTGACATAAAGTGTGTCAGCACAACACTGCTTTATTTCTTAATATAAGTATATTTCGAATCGGATGCCCTTTTTCCTGCGCCCAAAACTTTGATTTTAAATATGTGGGTTGTTCTCCAAGACCAAACCTCTTAGAAGTGGTAAAACAACCATCAGATTCGTTGGAATTTAGGCCACGGATTAAAAAAAGGAAGACGAAGACGGGGACAAAGGTGAGGTGAAGATTGGCAAGCCATCCCTGCTCAATACCATCGTGGAGACACTAAATTCCTCCTAAACCATGCTTAAAGGTGTTGATGATTCCAAACAAATTGGGGATAAAAAATAGTAATATATAGACCAAACAAATGCAGGGTAGTTGTATTAGCTTAATTTCATGGATACACTAACAATGAGTTCAGATGAGTCTCCACTTCATGTGTTCACCACCTTCCAGCTTGAGCATTGTTCTTTCCTTAATCCAAAAAATGAAGTTTGTTTTTAGTTACATATGCCTTCAATCATAGCACATATGGAAGTTTGCTTGACCTTTTCCCGGAAAGAATATAGACGTTAAAATAATTTTTCTCCTACTTTATTATTCGTCTCTTTGAAATGTATGTTTGTTAGCACTTCTTGATTTGATGATTGTGTTTGTAGCAGTTGATTTATTATTTAGTTGAAAACTATTTTAAAGGGATGTATTGTCTTAAATGACACAATCTACATTCTTAGTGTTTGTTGCAGTGTTTAATGAGTTTCTTCAAGGAAAATTTCATTTTAGTAAAGATTGGAGGCATATATATGTATGTAATTGGAATGAAATTCTTTGATGTGTTATTGCAAAATAGGTGATAAGGAGTGATCAATCTTATGTTATTAGTATTCTTTATAGCGAGGGTTGTTCTTTGATCACGTGATATTGCAAAAGTCGCAATGATTCTATCTCATAATTCTTATATGTTGTTTGTTAGATTTCAGAAAATTAAATTAGAATTTTCTTTCTCAGTGAACTGATTATAATAATTTGTAAAAAAATATATTACAATAATTCTGTTTCTATCAAATAGTTTTTTGAAGTCTCTTTTTCAAACAGCTCTACAAACAACATTTTACACAAATAATTTTTTACTGCAAACTTCATTTTCCATAAACAACCTCTTTTTCAAACTCCATTTTTGTCAACTACTTTTCAATCAGCAACAACCGAAACAAACAAAACTAAAGATGGAGTTTGAGGAGAATTGCCAACCAGAGGTTGAAAGGCGGCGGCGGTAGCTATCGTTTGCTTGTTGCTTAGCAGGGATCGGGTCCAGGAGAAGGGAGATAGGCCGCAGGGAGAGACGGGAGGGTGCGATGTGTTAATGTATATTTGGGTACATAACGGGTTCGAAGGCTTAACGAGTCTGGTTCGGATACCGAGATATCTGATGCCCATATTAAACTTAGGGTTTGTCTATAAAACCCAAGTTGGGGTCAACGGGGAGGTAGTTTCACTTTGACCATCACCCAGGATGCTTCGAGCGACCTAACAATCTCGAAGCTTTGCCCTAGCCACTCGAATCCCGCTCCATGGTTTTCTCTCCCGGGGAATTTTTTTGGTCCCCACCAACTGCAGGAGAACGACCCCTGCCACCTGGAGAAAGGGAAAGCCTTGTCGCTCCTCACATTTTTGTCGTGTCGGCATCGCTGTGTCAATCAGGAGAAGGAATTAATTCCGCCCGCTGCCAGAAGGAATTTTTTCTTCACCGGAAAATTGATCGTTATCATTGTAATCGATTCTCGTGTTCCATGAGCCTCCCGTTTTCTGGAATTTTTTCCGCCGCTGAACGTGATCGGAAAGGAGGATAAAATAATCTCATCAGATTCTCTAGTTTTTTTTTGTGTGTTATGTTTGATCGGGAAACAAAGAAAAAAAATTAAAAAAAATGGAGTCGTCGCCGCCTGGTTTTGACCGGAATCGGAGCAAGAAAAATCGGATCATCGCTCTTGTACGGAATCTCTGCCACCACTGCTTCTCCTGTGATCGCAGATCACAAAGGAGGAAGGTTAATCCTGTCGCCGCTGTGTGATCGGGACAGTGGAAATTAGAGAAAAAAGACCTCGCCGCCGCTCTTGGATTTTTTTTATGTTTTTCTGCCGTTCTCCGCCCTCCCGTCCGGAGAGGGCAGAAAACCGCCGGTCACACTGATCCGCCTCTAGGAATGAGTTGTTGGAAGGATTGGGAAATAGGGGATTTCTTTTGTTTTAGGTGGAGGTTTTTCGGTAAATGGGAAACAAACATCAAGAA